>OX155694.1:2921702-3658753 GCA_944547425.1 Eupithecia centaureata
TGATTCACTATCAGAACGGAGTTACAAAGCGGTGCAAAAGAAGGAAACAATGTATGACAGAATAAATGAATTTAGCTAGGTAAGTATTTAATATTTTAGCAGATGAATCATGAAGTGATAGAAAGAAACAGATTATGAAGTGCTAAGAATCCTGACAGAAGGCAGGGTGTTTACAATTATAATGTTTAAATTTAATGCTGATTATTAAAGTAATCAAAGACATGTAAATAATATGATGAGTTAAGCGTGAAATATATGTACATAGGTGCAGTTTTAACCAATTTAAAATGACAATGACTACCTACATGACGATGCGTAAAACAATGTTCAACACTTACCCTATCGGGGTGCGGAGCAACACTTATAATATTTAACCCTACAGTGGTCGCGCGGATTACATATGTAATCCACCCCTACAAAATCTGATATTTCTCCTAAACCCTTAGCGTCAACGGTTAGCGCCTCCAGGTACTTTCAATTAAATACTTGAAGAACGTGTTCAGTGCTGCGTGGTCGCCGGTCAGGTCTCGGTTGTGTCACAAGGGATCTGAAAAGTTCGTGGATTACACCTGTATGCCGCGCGACCACTCAAGTAAGTTTTTTTTTACATGCCTTAGCCTTTTTACAAGCTTATTATTGCAATTTCTCTTTGTAATATTTTATATTTATTGATATTTTTTTTTATTCTGATAGTTTGTAACACATTTTTTTATTTGAAGGTCATTCATGGATAGAAGAACAGCTGCTCAGATAGAGTTATGGCTTGCTGAATCAGATCAGAACAACGTTTATGAAAACTGGTCAAGTTCTGATGACAAAGTGTCTCGTATGATATATGAAGTGCAGGATCATAATCCTGAATAAAAGCAAGATGACGACATTCCATCTAAGGCACCTGAGGACGAAAATTCAGAATTTGCCGACTTTGGGCCGCCTCAGCAAAGAAGACGTATTGACTTTTACGCCGGCGGTGTTGATAATACGGTTTGGACCAAAACTGCTTCTTTGAACAGAGGCGAGAACTCGAAGGATAGGATTCCTAATGAATACATCCGTCAGAGAACCAAAGTTATCGACATAGCTCACAGAATTAGCAAGCTGAAGTGGCAGTAGGCCGGCCATATCTCACGAAGAACCGACAACCGTTGGGGTAGACGTGTTCTTGAGTGGAGACCGCGACTTGGCAAACGTAGTGTAGGACGCCCTCCAGCCAGGTGGGATGACGATCTGCGAAAGACTGCTGGCAGATGCTGGATGCGTCAAGCTGAAGACAGGGCGCTATGGTGCTCATTGGTGGAGGCCTCTGTCCAGCTGTGGACTAATGTGGGCTGATGATGATGATGAGAACTCGAAGTCACAATACTTTCTTTGTTGCTCCTGGTCCTAAAAGAATTGCTCGACAGAAAAATACTTTTCAAGAGTGCTTGTCACTTTTTCTGGACGATAATATTGTCGATCTCCTGGTTTCCTTCTAGACCTGTCTTTGGCGTGGATGGCTTCCATTAGCTCGTCGAATATTGGAAAAAAACATTACCATGAAGTCTAACATTGAAAGTAAAAGACTTTCTTGGTATTCCAACGGAAAACCAGCCAGCACCTTCGGGACCAACTTGGAATAGTTCCATCGGCCGTTGCCACGACTGCGGAAGAAAGCGTAATAAAAGCACACGAAAAGTGTGCAATGCCTGCAAAAAGTTCATTTGTGGTGATAATTCCACAACTGTATGTCTGTCTTGCGTCGAAAACACGAATTAGAGTTAGATTTTATTCATAAATTTTTTTGTTATCTCAATCTGAGCAAAAAGTGTGATTTTTAGTACCAAATAAGAGGTATAATTGTTTTATTTGATTATTTTTAACACAGAGGTTGTGATTTAATTTAGTTTATTATTACTTAAAATTAATGTTTAAAGTATAAGAATAAGAATGAATTAAAAAAGATTTAAAGCTCACAAGACTCTTAATTTCAATTTATATTTGGCATGCACATGTAATCCGCGCGACCATTCGTGTTAGGATTAGGTGCGCGACTACTGTAGGGTTAAGGAACTGCCGAATTACGTCGGAAGAGTGACAATATGTAAATACAATAATATTTGAGCCGGCACGCATGAAGACACTAGCTTACTACTAGTGAACGCGCTCGAGTCTCGGCACACGTCCGACCGTGGACAAGGTGAGAACGGGGCTGGCCGCGATGCGCGGTCGCACCTTCGAGTTCTCGAACGTACTTCCCCAGAACAATGGAATAGTGGTCGGCCAATCAGCGCGGCTTACGTGTAACTTGTCTTGCGGACCGGTAGGTATCATCGCGGTTAAAACTGTGACCGCGCGCTCTAACAATGCATTGCAAACATTTTAAAAACTAATTTAGGTAGTGACGATAGATATGTTTGCAAATGTATAATCCTATGCGTAATTATAAATTGGATGAATTCGCCCAGTATTAAATAGACGCTTTAAGAAAATTAATTTAAATATTTAAAAATGTATTTTTAGGATAGTTATAAGAGTACTTAATATTAAAAATAAATAACATGTACGTGCAACGTTACAATTTATCTCAAAAACAAAGCAGTTTTAATATTTTTTTAAATGAAGACTACTACATCTGGTTTTTTCTTCGTTTCTTTTTGAGTTAATGGTGTATTTTATTCGAAGTAGTCTCATTTGAAAGCTAAATATTTTACCTAGCTAATAAAATAAATAAAAAATACAAATTCGGTACATAAGCGTAGAAAAATAATATTTATTTAGAAAAAGAAACTATTTTAATTTGATTTTTTCTCTGTAACTTTAAAACTGGATTATTGAGTTGTACTTTTTTGCATGTTGTGTTAAATTTCATAATTTATTCTACAAATGCTCAAAACTGGGGGTCTATCTCCTTCCGTTGTTATGTTATTCACCATTTAAATTAGGTACTTTCTGCCATGTAGATGTAGGTGAATAACATGACAACGGAAAGAGTTTGAAGTTTAATACAACATGCAAAAAAGTACACTTCAATAACCCAGTTACAGAGAAAAAATAAAATAAAAATCGTTTTTTTTGTCTTATTTCTAAAAAAAATATTGTTCTTACAACGTTTATGTATCGTATTTGTATTTTTTATTTATTTTAGTAGCTAGGTAAACTATCTAGCTTTCAAATGAAACTACTTTGATTGAAATACACCATTTCCTCAAAAAGAAACGAAGAAAAAATCAGATGAAGTAGTCTTCATTTAAAAAAATATTAAAACTGCTTTGTTTTTGAGATAAATAACATATAATTTTTTTTATCCCAATTTTTTCGATAAATATGTGTCGTGTATCCGCACATTTCGTTTGATCAAGGTTCGACAAATCACATTGTAGAATTTTAAAAAATTTGTACTGTGTGCCAGATAGTTTTCTTACACTGTTTCGGGGCTAGATATAGGGCTAGGGGCCACATCATCATTTTAAGGGCTGAATAAGCCAAAAAAAGGCTAGATCTAGCCCCGAAAGGGCTAAGTTGGCATCACTGTCTTTGTCATCAAGGGCTTAGAGTAACTAGACATAGAGTGAAATTTTACACAAAATTCCGGTTTAACTTGAAGCCATAAAATATTTTTACAACATTTTTTTTTAATGGCGTCTGTTTTGTTTACGATTTATTTTTGTACCTAAACTAATGTTTTACTCAAGAATAAAAGATTCCAGGTTGTTATTACCCGTGAAATGGAATCTTGGACTGTTTATAATGATTATGTGAAGAGTTGTGACACCCTTTCACCGCACAATAAGTAATTTTTATTAGAAATTCAGCGAGCTCTTCCCCGTAGGACTTGATATAATGCACTGACGAGTCGAGCGATGTACTTACGTAGCCTTTAAAGGCTAACTTGAAATGGCTTCACTTCGCGTGAGCCTACTGCGGTTCTAAGCCAAATTATTCTAAGATCAAGGGTATCAAGGGTCTCTGACACGAATCCACCTTGGACGATGAACAAATACTTCCTCATCATCACTATTATCTTAAAAGCTAGTGCTAATGCTCTTTCCATTGTTTGGAATTGTAGAATCCTCATAATTTACCTAATATACGATGCAATAAGCGATGACATTGATTGATTGACAGTTCCCTGAACGCGTTTACAGACGTTAAACCGCCAATATCGGACGTTCAGAATGTTTAAACGCGTTCATCGTTGAACGCGTTTAGTTCATGCTGGTGAAATGCCAAATGTGACAACTGAACTCCGTTAGATGCGGAAACGAGTTTAAAGTCACTTGATCGCGTTCAATTTACAACGGTGAAATCCAACCTAACAGAGATAAATTGTAGTAATAAAAAACTAACCAATACAAAGTACCTTAAGTCTGTATTCAAGCTTTTAGTATTTATTTAGTGTTTTAGTATACAAGTTATAGCCATTTATGGTGGTCCTGGAAAATTACTTTCCTTTGATGTTTAGACAAACCTTTTAGAAGGTAAGTACCTTATTTTGAGACAGACGTCTCGTAATTTTGAGCTTTTATTAATCAAAATTTCCCAGAAAAATAAAAGGAATATTTCTAACAAGAACATAATATCAGAGCTTGTTACTGGTAAAAACTTCAAAATATTCAAAATGTTGAATGTAACCCCTCAAGTTCGCAGTACTTAGGTAAGTGCGAGCAAATAGAGAAGTGAAAGCCATTTACACTTAAAATTATTCGGAGCGCTCAAAGCACTCGTCTCACACTTAATGCTATCCTAAATTGCTTAAGTGTTGTTCGGTTTTCAGCTAAATGAATTGGAAGTTTCATTTTTACAACTAAGTCCATTTTAAGCCCTAAATAGCAGAAATAATATAGTGCTGGATAAATTATACAGCATCATCTAGCCCAAAGCTAAGCAGGGCCTGTGTTATGGGTACTAGATGACTGATTTATATAATAAGCAGTGATCGGAATTACCTGAGCATATTTATTTTAGGTTCGAGTGTGGAGAGTATGTAAGTAACACAGAGTTGATAATAAGTACCGCCTCTATAATTTCGAGATGATGATGTTTAAATACCAGGATTTGTATAATCATGAAATGGACTTTTATTTTGTAAAAATAAGTCAGAAACTGTTAATTTGATGTCTCTTATTATTTTTTCGTGTTCTGACGAGAATCCCATTTATGTAATTTAGGGATTTTCGTGGGAACCCTAAAAATACGCTCTGGTAATTCCGATCACTTTGAATAAGTGCAATACATTAAAGAGTTTTTATTATACTAAGATAAAAATACCCAGAACATCGAAACAAATATTTGCAGGTCATACACATTTTTTGACCAAGACGGAAATCGAATCCGCAAGCAACCTCCTACGTTGCAAGCGGACCTTCGCCCGACGCGCCACATCGGTCGTCAGAAAGCTGGCATGCATTCATGTGTGATAGTATCATGAGTAATTTTACGGAAAGTATTTTGTCATAATAACGAGTATGTTTCGGATGTAGAAATAGAGATTTATGAGTACCAATTCACTTTATCTTCATACCGTTTACGACTTTATGCGTTGTACGTTTGTTTGCATAAATAAATTTTTATATTTACTTACTAGCCGTACCCTACGACTTTGTCTGCGTAAAATTAGATTTTCGACCTAAGTTTTCTTCATAATTTATTTAGATTACAGATACAATGGGGTTTATTTTTTTAAGGCCCTACTTGCATGAATTTTACTGCCTTAGTTCAAACGGTTACTGAAATACAGAGAATTTTAGTTTCACATTCATTCTCTTTTTTGGACCTCTTAGGTCTCTCTCTCTAATTTTTATAATTTTTTTCTTAGTCCACGCCTATATAGGCTTTAGACTAAGATCAAGTATTACTACGTTCCGTAGGCTTCGACGTGTACTAAGAAAGTAAATCTGAGGAAAGGAATACAGAACACTCTAAATTTCAAGTCTCTAAAAAAATTTTGTCAGAAAACGCACATCTTATGTGTGTTATCTGTCAGATTGATTTGGACACTGTTTGGTTAGAGAATAAAGTAAAATATTGATTTAAATCATTTCGCAAAGCATATTGTGAAGATACCAGTAAGACACTGAGCTTCTAGACCGGATTAGGCTGGCTATGCTAACAAAACCAACGCATAATGGAATAAACCAAACAAAGTCCAAACGTGGAAAAAGTATTTCCACCTACATACGTTACTGTAAATACTACTCTCGTTGGTATGTAATATACCTACAAACTACGGTAATATAAGTACCTGAACACCAAGTGTTCCGTAATTAAACACTTACACGAGCAACTGTTTTAAATTTTATGAAAATACCCGGCGAACCCTTTTCGTGTAATGTAACGTAGCGGAGTTAAGTATGCCAGTGTTTATTCCGCGAGTAAATTCTGACTTTTTACCAAATAATCCATGCATGCTATATAGTCACTCTCATGTTACGTAAGTAGGAAGCACAGGCTATATGAAGAAGAAGAAGAAAATATTTTTATTAGTTTACCAACATCAAAAATTTGTAAGTACTAAATATAACTAAGATATAAACATGTGATGCTAGCAAACCAATAGGTCCGTCTCAGCATAATGTTGCTCCACTTAAAGTTGAGCAACGCTGGTTTTCTGACAGGGCCTTTGGCGCGTGTTAGCACGGGCAACAGACAGATAATAATAGACCTTACCTACTTATAAACCTTATAAATGTACTTAATCATCGTAGACACAAATTCTTCGCATACTGTTCAGTACGGGATCACAACTAAAACCTGTTACTACTACCTGTCATACCATACATATGGCTGCACGGCACTATTTCATTCTACACCATTTTAATAATAAATAAAAATCTCATTTACTTTTAATGATAAAGATAAATCTCGATAATTCTCTTTTCAGAGTTAAGCTCACCTATGTACGTACATTATACTATTTTATAAGTTCATACTTTGTATTTTTGTGTATAATAAAGAATTACAGAATTAAATTCTGACTTTTTAAGATATAATAATAATTCATATACTATTTCGCTGAATATGATACGTAAGCAGCAAAGCTGTAATCGTTAAGGTTGTAGCATACCTTAGCAGCAAGATACAAACTTTGTTTTTTTTATTCAAAAATGTCATTTGAAGTGAAAAACCTTAATTAAGGGCTCCCACACAAAACTGCGATTTGGTGCGATGCGATGCGATGCGATGCGATGTGATGCGATGTCACACGAACTTGATTTGCGAATTTCTGCGATGCGAACTTGTGCGGCGAACCGTTTTGTAGGGTAACCATACCTTCAAGTTTAGTCAGCCGTATTGGACGTGTTTTTTTAGGAAGCGTAAGATGGATCCCAAAAAGATAATTGAACCGATTTAAGCAAAAATGATCCAACCCACACAAACCTCATTTCGAGATAATCGACATTTAAGTTTGTGGCGGTATTTCTCTAGCTTTGCAATACAAAATGTTGTTATTTTAATTTAATTTAATGCTACGTAACTCAACTTTTTTGCAATAAATAATATAATAATATATTGTAATAGTTTAGTAGATAATTGGGAAAACTTGCGCCTGGATCATTATAACAAAATTAATTTTGTATGGAAAGAGCTATGTAGGGTGCAAAAATTAAAATGCAAAAATGATTCAAAGTGTGACAAAAATTAGTAATCATTTTTGTGTTTTAAAAGACAAAACAAACAAAATTGGCCCTGCTCCTCGTCCAAATCAGAATAAGGTTCATCACATAAACCATCTACATCGTCTATTATTGCAGCTTCCCTTCGGTTTCTTAAATTAATCAATGCAATCATCTGGTATCTTATATTAGATCTGCTGGCCCTGTACTTATTTTATTTTATTTATTTATTTTTCGTTAAAGTACAAAACGCACAGAAGCCGGAGGCGTGGCGGAGGCGAAGGCGTGCGAGTTGTATTCTATGGAATCCTATGAAAGCCTACACACACACCGCAGGCCGTAACGAACGCGGTGCCATAGGAAAAACCGGCACGCCTTCGCCTCCGCCACGCCTCCGGCTTCTGTGTGTTTTGAACTTTATGGTTTATTTCGTTTACGTACTTAGATGGAATAGCAATTTCAAATATTAACTTGTCAAAGCTTAACTTGTTTTATATCATCATTATCATAATCAACCTATATTAGTCCACTGCTGGACATAGGCCTCCCTTAATGAGCGCCATAGCTCCCTGTCTTCAGCTTGACGCATCCAGCATCTGCCAGCAGTCTTTCGCAGATCGTCATCCCACCTGGCCGGAGGGCGTCCTATACTACGTTTGCCAAGTCTCGGTCTCCACTCAAGAACACGTTTACCCCAACGGTTGTCGGTTCTTCGCGAGATATAGCCGGCCCACTGCCACCACTTCAGCTTGCTAATTATTTGAGCTATGTTGATAACTTTGGTTCTCTTTCGGATGTATTCTTTACGAATCCTATCCTTCAGAGAAACTCCGAGCATAGCTCTTTCTATAGCTTTCTGAGCTCTTTGAACTGATGGACCAGCTTAAAATTATAGTTTGAATCATTGTAGCAAAATATAACGGTTATATGTTAGGGTAACCAAAGCAACACAAAAATTATTCAAGTGGCATGAAACACTTATACATTTTAAAAAATGGTCTTCGACATGACAGTTGAGGGTTGGATCATATGGATTTTCCACATTTGTGAACATAGAGGTGTGAGTCTTTGATATGTTAAAATATACCTTATACTGATTACATAGGTTAAAAAAACTCGAAATTGACTAGGTTGTGGGTTGGATCATTTTTGCATAAATCGGTCCAATTGCACTGCTGTTATTGTTAAATAGATATAAAAGAAAAAGAAGATTCTGGATTCATCCATTTAATACGATTATGAACTCTGAAGGGAACTATTTTACTCGAAATTACTATGAGTTGAGAACTGAAGCAGTTTTTTTTTACAACACAAAGAAGGTGGCTCAGGCGCCGCCGCGCATCTTTCGCTAAAGTTGTCTCAGAGCGGACAAAAGGGGGGTCACCAAGTATGACGTAATATGACAGGAATGCGCGATGCAAATGAGATCGGACGTTATCGTGCGAGCTCGCAGATATTTGCGATGCGATGCGAGCTCGCAGTTTTGTGTTTGAGCCCTAACGACGAAAACTACAATGAAAGCATAGAAACTGAAACAATTGAGCTAACAGTCTAGAGGTAACTCAACTGATCCATGTCAATTCCAGTAGCAAGAGTCCCCAAGACAAAACTAAAAAGTAACTATCTATGTAGGTATTGTATTAAATATATCAGACATATATCAGTCATCTATCAAATACTAGCGACCCGCCCCGGCTTTGCACGGTTGTATTACAAGTATGTAAACCTTCCTCTTGAATCATTCTATCTATTAAAAAATACCGCATCAAAATCCGTTGTGTAGTTTTAAAGATTTAAGCATTCAAAGGGACATATGGACAGAAAAAGCGACTTTGATTTATACTAGAGTTATGTAGTGATAATATCACTCATACATCACACAAGCTCTGCTTAACTTGGGCCTAGATCATACTGTGTGGATTTTCTAGCATTATTTATTTATTTAATTTATTTAACTAATCAAATTACACAGGTCTTATTTAAAAGGTCAGATACAAATTGAAAACCTATAATTGCTTTTAGATCTATGCTTGTTCACCATAATCTACACTTGAATAATAGATGGGGCACTGAGACGTTGCGTCGATAACATCGAACTCAGACACGTAGTTATTTGATAGCAACGCAATTGTCAGACTATTCTAATAAATCTACATAAATGATTACATTATCAATTATGTAGATTTGTTGCTTAAATTGGATCTTGGGTTCTAGGTTCAGGTTTGATGGAAAAGGATTAGGTTGGATCCTGTAAGATTTTAATTTATTAAAGTGACAGGTGTAAAGCAACCGTAGAACTTTTTCAATTGTCTTCAAAAAAGAGGAGGTTATACATATGTATGTTTTTTTTCCCTATGTGAACTCCAGAACTTTTTCCTACAACTGATTATGATGATTTTTTTTTCCATTGAAAGCTGGAGATTTTCTCGTCGCATATCAATTTCATTATGTGGGGGTTATTGCCCATAATCCCCACGCTGGGCATGCGGGTTGATAATGATAATAGTTGACATAATGATGCCATATATGGCGCTCATTAGGAGAGGCCTATGTCCAGCAGTGGACTATTATAGGCTGGTGATGATGATGATGATATCAATTTCATTAGGATCTGATTGGCAGTTTTTTGTAAACCTCAATTTTGCATATTTTATTTGGAACAACAGACTACATTCAAGAGTTAGTAGTAGTAAAACTATTTTAACAAAGCATTTTTATTTTACTATCGACCACCGATGTAGCACAGTGGGTTAAGGTCCGCCTGCAACGCCTGAGTTAGCAGGATCGATTCCCGTCCAGCGACAAATAATTGTTCCGGGATCCTGTGTGTTTTCTATGTATAATAAAAAAAAATCTATCAATGTACCTAATGTATTCTATTAAGTATATCCGTCATATATTACCATAACACAAGCTTTGTTAAGGTTAGTGCAAGATGATGCTACGTGGATTCTTTAACAATTATTTTATTTAATATAATATATAATAATATATTATTATTTTAGATGTTACTAGTCTTATTTTATTTAAGGTTTCTTGACTCGCTTGACTCTTGTTCAGTGAATAAAAATGCTGTATATTTATGACGACTATATTTACATTTATATATCTACTACTTATGTGAAACTAATAATGTTGCCAGATAGCGGAAATTCTGACTGTGGTTTGAACACCGCGCGGACGTATTGTGAATCAGTCAGTTGGCAATAATAGCTCTATCAATAGCAACTGAAAATCATTCCAAAATATGAAAACATAGATTAAAATTTACTGAATAGGTTATCTATACAGGATTATAGGTATCTAATGATTAACCTCTTATAGGCGACTTGGGTGAATAAAGACTAACAACTTTTGTTCTATGACTTTTGCCAAAACGTAATACATCTCCAGTTTAATTTTTTTTCATTTTAGCGGGCATTTCTATCATTTCCCGTTCTCACAGCAACCCCTTTCTTTCTTTGCTAGATATATGAATAAGATGTACCGAACCGATATGTCTCAATCTGTGACGCCTAGACAGATCTAAGAATATTAGAACTGGAAATTTGCTTATAATATTTTTTTTTGTGTGGGAAAAAAAACATTGAATTAGAAAAAATCGTAGAACAAAAGTTAGTCTTGATTTACCCATGTCGCCTTTTCGAGTTTAATCATTAAACACCTATAACCCTGTATACTTCAAATTAAAATAAAAGGGATCCAATCAAATAAGGGTAATTTTTTGGATAAATTTGGGCCCACCACATAAGCGATGTTTTCAAGCATCATCATCATCATCATCATCAACCTATATTAGTCCACTGCTGGACATAGGCCTCCCCCAATGAGCGCCATAGCGCCCTGTCTTCAGCTTGACGCATCCAGCATCTGCCAGCAGTCTTTCGCAGATCGTCATCCCACCTGGCCGGAGGGCGTCCTACGCTACGTTTACCGAGTCGCGGTCTCCACTCAAGAACACGTTTACCCCAACGGTTGTCGGTTCTTCGCGAGATATGGCCGGCCCATTGCCACTTCAGCTTGCTAATTCTTTGAGCTATGTCGATAACTTTGGTTCTCTGTCGGATGTATTCGTTACGAATTCATGTTTATGTTTTCAAGCGCTGGGGCCTTATTGTGTAACTTAACTGGCAATCGAGATAGACTTTATTTTAACAGTTAATCCAGTTTAATAGGTACTTTATACCTTAGACAATACCGAAAACATTCTGACTCCGTCGATCACTGGTAATCGATTTCAAGTTAGACTATAAGGTAGCTGTTCAGCATTTTTGTCTGAGTTTTGTTAAATCATTATAATACTAGCAGCGCCTCGCGGTTTCACCCGCATAATTCCTGTTCCCATGGAATTCCAGGATAAAATATAGCCTTTGTGTTATTCCAGGCTATAATCTATCTCTGTGTCAAATTTCATCCATATCCGTTCAATAGTTTTTCCGTGAAAGAGTAACAAACATCCATCCATCCATAGTTACAAACTTTGGCGTTTATAATACACTCGAGAGCAATGAATCCGGGTCACTCAAAGAATCCAAAAAATCTCGGAAAGTAAGAATGCTAGGTTAATGCAATAAATTGTATTTAATAGACAATTTAATACTCCTTAAATGAAAGTATTAAAACTTCTTAGTTATTGTAAAGTTATATCATAAAAAAATCAAATTTGAAAAGGGAACACTGTCGAAGATGGAACTACGAAATTACAGGATTTGTTTTTGCTTTTGTTTGTAATCTGTCATTTATGTTGGTACATAAACCAGGTTGATAGTGCTCAATATTCATTATTCAAGCTGAAATCATGTCGCTTACACTTGAAGAATGCACCAGAATACTTACATTGGTGGAAACCGGCCAGAGTCAGCGCGATACAGCCAGGACTGTCGGTGTGTCGCTGTCAACAGTACAAAGAGTTCTCCGACGTTACGAAGAAACTGGTTCTAACCTACGCAGACCAGGAACGGGCAGAACTAGGTGTACCACAGCACGAGAAGACCGATATTTGGTGAACACCATGCTTCGAAATCGCTTTCTCACAGGAACTGAACTCACAAATCAGTTTCGACGCCTCGGAGGAGGTAACCCAAGTGCATGGACAGTAAGACGTCGGCTTGCTGAATCTAACTTAAAACCCCTTAGACCTGCAAACGGCCCTAAACTGGAGCGTGGCCATCGTATTTCAAGACTAAGATATGCCCAGAACCACGTAAATTGGAGTATTGAAGATTGGTCGAAAGTTATGTTCTCCGACGAATCAAAATTTATGCTCTACAAGCACGATGGCAGACACAGAGTGTATAGAAGACCAGGGGAAAGATTCAAGCAAGCATGCATCGAAGAAAAAGTAGCCTACGGTGGTGGGTCTGTACTTGTGTGGGCCGGAATTTCCTCTGAAAGTCGCACAGAGCTGGTGATCATAGAAAACGGCTCTTTAACTAGCGTAAGATATGTGGAAGAAATCCTCAACGAACACGTTGGTCCATTTATGGTCAATTTGGGTGAGGATGCTATATTTATGCATGACAATGCCCGACCTCATACAGGTAGGATTGTGAATGACTACCTTCAAGAGATGAACATTACTTGTATGGAGTGGCCAGCGCGCAGCCCGGATATCAACCCGATCGAGCATGCTTGGGACGAGCTAGGGAGATGCGTAAAACAACGAAACCCTCCCCCAATCACGCTTCCTGAGCTCAAAATTGCTCTCACAGAGGAATGGGAGAATATTCCCCAAAATCGTATAAGGAACTTGGTGTACAGCATGCCAAACCGCGTAAACGCAGTAATGGAAGCACGAGGAGGTAATACGAAGTATTGAAATTCAAGAAAATCGTCATAAAGTTCAAAAATTTCATGTTTCCTATTTTTGTTTTAAGGAGAGATCAGCAGTTTTTTTTCTTTATGTAATTTTGTGTAAATAAAATGTATGGTGACTCATATTTTTTTAACTTTCATTTAAGGAGTATTAAATTGTCTATTAAATACAATTTATTGCATTAACCTAGCATTCTTACTTTCCGAGATTTTTTGGATTCTTTGAGTGACCCGGATTCATTGCTCTCGAGTGTATAAGTAGGATTATGTAATCATGAAACTCCCAGATCGGAATTTTGAATATCATAAAGTGTTGGATAAGATGTGGAGAAATCTTCGGTATTTTTCATATAGTGGACAGGGAATCAGTATTCAATGGTCAGGTTTGTATTGAACACATCGCGACTCCGTGGAAGCTTGTTCCACACTCGAGAGAAAAATGAAATTCTCACCATACCGATCTGCCTCGGTGGGCACTCACGTCGTGAACAAAACCGACACGGTTATACATTGGTAAATGCCTTCGCAATGTTGCTGGCAATCACTCAGGCGATTTGATCCACTAACTTTGTGCAACCAAGCCCAATTGCATTGTATTTCAAAGGGTTTTTTGTCTTCTTACATTCGTTCCTATCTCGACTCGACAGTTTGTAACATAGTGAAAAACTTCTACGTCTATGGTTTGTTATTTTGTTCAATGATTAGGTTTGATTAAAGTGACTGTTAGGTACAGTCTAGATTGAAAACTCTACTTAATGGAAGTGTAGTAACCTATACAAGCAGTAACCTATTTTATGGTTCAAAATTTATCTTATGGTCTAGTTTGATTGTGATTTTAGGAAGTTTAGCTTTTGGCAATTGGGCAGGAATCTAGCACCTGAGGCATCAATTTGGATTTTACCCTAAGTATGTGCGTCAAAAAAATCAGTATTTCAGGAGATTGAAACTTATTGGACCTTATAAATGACTGTTTGTTTAGCTAGTCACTGCATCGTCTCAGAACTTCTGAAAAATTAACGCTCCAACAGCTTATTAAAACTTGTAATACCTTTCAATATTTGAGATAGCATCCCTTTGTATGATTCCGTACACCGACGACGTTCAATAGGTTCCTAATAAACCTTGTAAAACCCTGGGTCCGGTTAGGACCGGTAATTAACCACGAACCGGTTCCTCAAGACTTCGGTTATAGTTCAATACTATTAGGACCGAGGCTCCAAGCCATTGTACTAAACTAATCCTCTTTGACTCTAAAGTCCCGTAATTAACCAACGTCGACCATCATCTCATTGCAATCCAGACTGCGCTTCTCATACTTTTTGCAGCAAACAGCTTAGCGTCTGTAAGTTGTAAGGCGCTGAACAAAATTAATGGCTTTTTCCGGAACATCACAGCGCGCCTGCAGACTTTAATCTTAGCAACACGTGATGCAGCCGACGACGTTCCGTTCACTATATAAATATTGGGGACGATAGCCATTGAGTCAACACATACAATAATAAATAAAAATACAAGGCAAAAACTAAAGCCCACACACACACACACACAAACACAAGGAAAAAGGACAAAAAAATAATGAGATGAGAAAATCTGCAATCTATAGTGGCACCACATATTATGTACTTATCACATTTTAATGGAGTGTGCCCGAAGCGAAGTAATACGTCGAAGATTGTTTCACTACTCAATGTCATTGGATGGTGATAGAAATATATCGTACAGTTTGTAATGCAGTAGTAATGTGATTTCATGATGTCTACTTAAACTGTATGGTCGGGTATGTAAATATAGGTACCTTTACATTAGTATACCCACTGGTTTATTTTTATAGGTAGATAAAGTTGCGCTGAAGTCAGCTGCAAAACTTTCTATAGCAAAATGTATCCCAAGTGTCCACTTTTCTCTAGCTTTAGTCATTACAAATGCTTACAAAATGAGCTTACTACAACTTTTTATACTTCAAACTGAATTGATGAAAAATTGTAATGTGTTACTGGAAGTTGCTGGGAGAGCAATTTACTTTTGTGTTCTCAAGTCTCAAGGTAACCATTTCATCATTTATTTTGTTAGTTATATAGTTAACTAGCTGCGCCCCGCAGCGTCGCCCGCGGGGAAATTTATTTATTTGTCAAATATCATATTTTTCTCGCCGTAAAAACCATCCTTGAACTTCAACGAACATTTTAAGAAAAGATTTGGCCAAATTGGTCCAGGCGTTGTTGAGTTATGCGCTTACCAACACATTTTGCGATTCATTTTTATATTATAGATATCCGTAAAATTATATAAAAAACTAGACTTTTTATAATTTTAGTCTAAATTTAATAAAATAACGGAAACAGAGCCGTAAAATCTGAAATGACTTAGAATCTAACGCTTATAATATTTTTTAGTTTGTTCAACATAGGTACTTAGGGCGCGGTATGGAGACAATATTTAGATATTTCAGGGAGTTCGTCGCATTAGACAAATAAGGTTGAAAATGGCGATGCGTTTGATTTTAGTTGATACTCTTGCTTGGTAATATGAATATTATTTTGCCGTTTTAATTTAATTTAAAAATAAATACACCAGTTTGTTAAGACTTTTTACATATTTCTTAAGTTGATAAAATTTCCTTTTATGTGGTATTAAAATTATTAATGGTTGTCACTCAAAATATTGAGCTTTTCAAGTTTTTTCTCGTTCTTTTTTGTGATTTTTTTTTCCGATCCTAGATCGTTTTTTTGTTTTTTTTGTATAAGTTTTTTTCTATACATTTGACTATACACTGAATTTTTTTGGGCAGTACGGCTAACGGAGCGACGAAAAATTGTACTTTGAAAGGTGTCGCTGTTTGGGTAGCACCTTAAGTAGTCTATCCATGTAGATTACCTTTTTGTAATATTTTTTATTGTGGATTAAATATATTTATTTATCTTTATTCATGTGCGTATCATTAAGTCTAATAAATAATTTTCATTAATTACTCGAATTATAAATGAAATTGAGTCACATCTAGATCTGTGGATATTTATAAATCCATGCATGAGAGTCACTGTTGACGAATTATCAAGTGGAATTGTGGTCTAAATAGTGTGACATAATTGAGCGTATTTTATTTTATACTAGCAGTTGCCTCTCGGTTTCACCCGCGGTAATTCCCGTTCCCGTGAGAATTCCGGGATAAAATACAGCCTATGTATTATTCCAGAGTATAATCTATCTCTGTACCAAATTTCATCCATATCCGTTTAGTAGTTTTTGCCTTACAGAGTAACAAACATCCATACTTACAAACTTTCGCATTTATAATATTAGTAGGATCGGTTCGGTAACACGCAATCGCACAACTAAATTCGCTAGTGGTACAAAATGTTTCCATAAATCCCTGAGCATTAATTAATTCAATGAACTGTAAGGATCAATAAACAGAATCACAATAGATTTTACTGATAACTAGGCTCTTTTTCAAGGCTCTTTCTATACCATGAGAACTGATTTATGGAATGAAAAGTAGTTCCAGGGCTAGTACTAAGTTTATTCAAAACTTCAGCCTGATCCATTCAATAGATTTTTTGCTTGAAAGAGTAACATAAATCTATACACCCATACATACGACATTCGCGTTTTTAATATTATATTTTAGTTAGGCAATACTTTATTAACAAAGAAAATTACAAGCAAGGAAAAAAAAAATCTAAATAGTATTTACATACAATTGAAACCATTGAGCTAACTGCAGACGGTTGCAAACAGTCTAAAGGTAGCTCATTTAGGCTAATAAGGAAGTATGGATTCAAATACATACTTAGAACTAAGTAAATAGGCCCAAATAAAGTTTGGAGAGGGTGAAGTCGAGTTGCGGATGAAGAAAATGATGAAATAAGTAGATATTGGAGCTGTACTTCTACTCTTTTAAAGTTTCATTGTAACTACATCTACAATTAAATTATACCCATGATTTCACATTGATTTAAATAATAATAATATCCATGGCACACTTTCTGTACACTTTCTGGTTCTGTTGGTGTTTCGTTTTTCTGGTCACCTCGGGTGACGCTGAAAATCAGTGTTTGCTCTTCGGGCAAAGCTATTTTGATAGGCTGCAGCACACACATACTTAAATTTAAGAATCTTTTCTTTGATTGTTCCTATAGTTCTTAAGTTACTTTTGTTATGATTGTGATGTACTTATATATTTTATTTGTATTTTCTTTGTGTTATTGTATTGTATTGTATGTTGCAGAAACAAATAAAACCTTTATCTATCTATCTATACTAAGATAAAAAGATAGGTGATTAAGTATACAATATATAGGGTTACTTGTAAGTAGACATTATCCTTTCAGGATGAGACAGTAGGGTTCAGTACACACACTTGCCTGTGTGGATCCTGCTCTAAAGTTGAGCGTCTTCGAGGTATTTGAGTTTGTGATGAAATATCAAAAACTCAAATATATAAGACCAATAGGGTCTTAGATATAGTATACTTATTTAGGTTACATCTTTTTTATGTTTTTTTATTTAATTGATTAATTTTTTTTTTACCATCAATCAAAGTTGAAGTAATCATAGTAGCACTTATGCAATCGTAGTAGAAGTTTATAAAGGATTGTTATTAGCGTGTTATCTGAGGAACTATATAATTATATGGGGGACTTCATTAACCAAGAAATAACGGTAACACTCGGAAATTAAGCTTTTGTTATTGTCAAACCTATCTGTTTGCAACAGTCGACAGAAAGCACTAGTGTTTCTATTTTAAATACTTGCTTTAATTTATTTTTCTTCTTGGATTACAATTTACTTGGTTAATAAATTGCAAATATAATCTACTTTGAATCTCTAAACTAAGTTTAGCTTTTATTGATAATCAATAATCAATATCTTTATTTCTTTAGGCTTACAAAATAAGCACTTAGACAAGTCAAATTTAATTCGCCTCAATTTTTTGTCCACTAGTGGAAGAGGCGAAATAGAAATAGAAAGCATTTAATTATATCAGTGAAATTTGCTCTAATATGTTTTTCCACACAACATTACGTTAAAGCAAATTTTGTCAACTTTGGAAGGTTTTAATCTTGAAATTCTGCAATACATTTCTTAGATTAAATTTCAGCGCAACGTCACTGCACTTCTGATCCATTTTCCATAATTTATTCTGTCTGGCTTCAAGAGATATCTTTTTGTTCAATTCTATCTAATATCGTCAGTCCAGTGATTCTTGAGACGGAGTTTTATTGCGCCTTAGATGGTTTTACATTTCACTGACTTTTTTCACAAAGACTTAGTAAAATAATAAAGGTCAGCCACTGATCCTTCGAGCATAATAAAGAAGTATGTACAGACATCAGACATTAAAGGAGTTACGAAGATTTGTGTTTCGGTTTAGGCTGACCTAAAAAGAAAAGACGGACAAATTGTGCTCAAGAACAGCTTTATTTACAAATGTTTAGAACTTTAAATATTTGTAGTACTTGAAGTTTATGCTGTGGTTAATAATATTGGGTTGTTCTAGTAGTTAGCCTCTATGTTTATAGGTAGTACCTACAATAAAGTGTTATGAACAGACCTAGCGATAGTCAAAATATTTTATTTTACAACTTCCGCAGTTTGACGAATCCATTATGGACTGTAAGGGGGTTACCTAAGACCGTAGTTTGTGTTGAAAGAATGTTAAAACGTTTATGAATAAGGTGGTATTGGTTTACGATTCAACCAACTGTCAGTCAAAAGGATCGTAAATTATGCTGTTGTTAGAGAGACACGATCACCGTCGGATTGTAAATTTGTAATGTGGAGGTACCCTTCATCTTCATCTCAGCTGAAGCACGTCCACAGTTGGAAACGGGCGTCGTCCCAGCTGCATTTAGATACGCAAAAAACACAAACCGCCATGGTAAGTTGAAGTTTCGGTACGATTCTATAGACATTAACTAATTATTTTTCTCTCTAGTGAAATACTTTGTGCCTGCAATTTCAAATGCATTATTTCCTATCTAACCAAACTTGTGGGGCATGACTTTATGGGTATTTCAGTTGCCTCAGTAAAACTTATGTATGAGATAAAAATAATTTGTTTTATTCAAGTAAGTCTATCATGATATATTTCTCAATCTACTCGCTAGACAGTAGGTACTAGAGCTGTAAAATGTTTTTTTAATATTTTTTTTAAACTTTAATATCGCTTCTGGCGTATGAGTGAGGCATGCAATTTATCATCTAAACTTTGGGTACAAAACCCTAAAAATCAATTGTTCTTACTGCTAATGTAAGTATGTATTTTAAATATGTACATTTTAGTTGTCTGTAACACTGTTTACGAAAAACCGAACCACGGTGGTAAATTCCACAGAGTTTATACATATACATAGTATACTCAGGACCTAGTTGAGAATAACGATGCAAGGTTGCTTAGGCCATCTCCTCTCTATATCAAATCCGTGGTAAATTCCTACCTGTCTGTCAATCAACGCCTTAAAAGACCTTTATGAAGATAAAAGAGCCGATGAGATTACACTCTACCACTTCACATATTACGTAGATTATTGCATATCTAGTTACTATAGCACACACATACTGGATATGATGATAATGATTGTATGACTGCTAAAAATAAAATAAAAAAATATACCCAAATGCGAAAGATTGAATGGGTGGATTGATGTTGTTATTTCTTTACGCCAATGATACAAAAAAAAACCGGGTGGTATATAATAGAATAAAAAAAAAATATATTTAAAATAAATTGGGTGTACGAATAAAAATGCGCATCACCTTGCCATACAACGTGGTTTTACAGCTAGTGTCTTGGGGACGCTTCCGACTGGTATTGACATGGATCAATGGAGCTACCTTTTGACTGTTTGCAACCGTCTGCAGTTAGCTCAATAGTTTCAATTGTGTATAGGTACTAGTTTTAAATTTATCTATTACTTGATTGTAATTTTAAAATACAAACTGATATCATTATTATTCACATTATAGGCATGTGACTGTCGTAGATGATGTGAGTAGTTCATCAACCTCTAGAAATATGAATTAGGTACTTTATAACGACTTGGTATGGTTGAGTGGTTTTTGTCGCATTATGTGTACACGGGGTTTTGTAATCTACATCTGTTCAACGCTTTTTGGAGGAACTGTTTTGAGATAGTCATACCCGTATCGAAGTTTCGGTCAACCTACTTGAAGTGAAACCGAGCGCTCAGATTTTCCGATAGCTGGCTGGAATTCCAGCATTCGCTATTTTCCGAATATACATACAGGTGTTTTGTGGTTTCGTGTACGTTCGTATGTGTGGCTTATGCAAAGTACCTTCCACATATTGTAGAGGTATAATATCTATGACCATATATTCTGGGAGTAAGTTGGTTTGGAACTGGCGTCCTCGCTATTTTAACATTAAAATGAAATGAATGCATACCTTGGCTTACCGCTTCAGCCACCTCATCATTCTTAAGAAATCCTAATTATAAAAGTTGACTGAAGCTGTTTCTTAACATGTACAAACATTATTAAATTAAAAACACGAGATAATTTTTCCAGTTTTGTTTACTGTATGGATTTTCCAGCATCATTGTATTTATTTACTTACGTTTTTCGGTGCTGTGGAAAATGATACCGAAACCAAATTATTTGTAATGACACTCACTCTAGCGTTGACTTTCGTCTAAATTTGAAAATCACTACAGGGGTAAGTAAACGTGAAATAGCTTCTTTGGTATTAATTGCAAAAGTTTTGTCATATTTACTTTTGTATCGACAACCATCGATTTCTGCAACTTTGTTTTAAAGCTTGAAGCCTCACCCTATGTCCGCGATTTTGAACGCGTCTTAGATCGCGCGATTTCTTGCGATATTGTAGTTCGTTTAAATTGCAAAACGCATGTCGCATGTGTGCATGATGGCATGCGTCTTAGATCATTATATTCCTAAACTAGCGACCCGCCCCGGCTTCGCACGGTTTTATTATACGTATTAACTTTCCTCTTGAATCACACTATCTATTAAAAAAAAACGCAACAAAATCTGTTGCGTTGTTTTAAAGATTTAAGCATACAAAGGGACATAGGAAAATAGGGACATAGGGAAATAGGAACATAGGGAAATAGGGACTTAGCGATGTGTGGACATAGTGATGCAGCATTTCATGATTACAAAATGAACTGCATACAAAAAATAGAAAGAATTCGTGCGACACCAGGGCCCGAATTCCATTAAATAAATCGCTTCACCATTATAATAGTTTCGAGCCAAAATTACAGTGTTAAATTCCTTTTGGTGTTCTACTAGCACAAACTTTTTGAAGTTCATTCATACATAGCTGTGACGATTACGTTTGTAACTACCAATTTGACTTTCTAATAATGGAAGTCTCTTCAAACGCAAAAAAATTTTAGAATACCAAATGCACAAACGTCATTTTAGTCATCTTGATTGTATGACGCTATTGAGATCTTTGTTTTGAAATTAGTGGAATTCGTCCCCGACCTACTTCAAAATCGCCGCAGTGTGGTTGAGGCTTTTGAATAGGAAGCCACTGTGAGGAAACTTTGAGTCATTATTCAGGTTATCAATCTGAAATGCGATTCACGATCGAATACTGTCTTAATTGCTGGTCAACTCAGTACTCTTAATACCAGATAATTAAGGTTTCTTTAGATATTGTTAAATTGTATTCTAAAATCGTATTGTATTGTAAAATCGTCTGAAAATAGTATTTACCTAACTGCATAATCTACCCTAGGTATACTCGGAAACAATTTCGAGCTTATAGGGTAGGCCTATGTCCAGTAGTGGACTAATATAGACTGATGATGATGAATAAGCGCCATAGCGGCCTGTGTTGTGGTTGATGATGAAGGTGAAAACTAATCTACTTGCTGGCGTGTGCTTCAATCGTTGTAATAGTTAGCGGAAGTTAGAGTCTTGAAGCCACGCAACTTCACGCAAGTGCTTTGTTCAGACACAAAACTTCCACAGTCAAAGTTGGTCTGTCTCTACGAAGTTAACTAAGAGGCCTCTATTAATGTTCTACTAATAATAAAAACGCTAAAGTTTGTTTGTATGAATGTTTGTTATGCTTTCACGTAAATAATACTGGACGGATCGGTCAAAATTTTTAATAGACGTAGATCTAGCTCTGGAATAAAACATAGACTCTTCATCAAGCTAGTGTTTTCTACTAAAATTATAAACGCTAAATTTTATATGAATAAATAATTCCGGACAGTCCACACGGCATCATCTAGCCCCAAGCTAAGCAGAGCTTGTGTCATGGGTACTAGATGACTGATATACTTAATACATTAAAATACATAGATATTATACATTGAAAACACCCAGACCAACGGAACAAATTTCTGCAGTTCATACACAATTTTTTTCCGAGGCGGGAATCCAACCCGCAACTTCCTGCGTCGCTGGCAGACCTTCGCCCACCGCGCCACATCGGTCGTCGAATGGATGTTTGTTACTGGTTCACGCATAATACTGCTGAACGGATTGTGGTAAAATTTTTAAAAGACGTAGATCTAGCCCTATAATTACTCATAGGCTACTGTTCATCCCATAAATAATTCCCATGAATAGCCCTGAATTGAAAGAAACAATGCGTACGAAGCTGCGGGCAGATATTAGTGTTCTACGAAACTTACAAGTTATTTGCCGCGAGTGACGACGTCTGCTGCTATCATAATATTTAGTCAAAAGTTCATAACAAAGAGGCATTCAAGAATTTAGTCCCTTTGTAGGTTAGTACCTAATTAGGGACTACGTGGGCCTTATTTTATAAGCAAGAAAGTACCAAATACGTTTACTAGCACCCAGCTGTATAGTTTTAGGTCGTAAAACTACTGCCGGTATTTACACATTCAACAAGTTATAAGTATGTAAATATAATTTAGAAGGATCATACATAAACGTCACTGGAATAATAATAAAAAAACAGATAAAATATATAATGGTATTACTAAGAATATATTCAGACAACTGATGATAAATTTGTAAAGGCAAACGTAGATCTCTAAATATCGTAACGCTTTCAAGAACGTTAATAAGTACAATACTCGTAAGTACATATGACAAATTATGAATAAACATAAGCTATTGCAATATTTCAGGTGTAACATAACAATCGACCAAAGCGACCATCGACCATCGACCAAAGCGTCGATGGAAAGACGAATTAGACGCACACTCAAAAGAATGGACCACAGTGGCACAAAACAGAGAAGTGTGGAAGGAAGGAAGGGAGGCCTTTGCTCAGCAGTGGAACAGAACAGGCTTATAAAAAAAACATAACAATCTTATGTGGCAATTCTAACACTCCTTTTCCAAAACTAGGAAGGTACATATGTATTTCCCTTAAAAACATAATACAGTATAAATACATGCATGATCTATAGAATTTATATTCTCTCTAGTTATAAAAATTCTGTTTAGTTCAGCTGTCATGTGGTTTGTACCAAACTGAGTTTATATCACAATTCTATTTACATAATGTTAAAACTAGAACTCAGAATATACTCGCTTTGCCCACTACTAGACAACACAACAAGTTTAATGATTTTTTCAAAGGGCAATATACGCTTATACAACAAAACTACAAACGAGTTGCAAAAATTATCAGTAGGAAATTTGTCGAAACTATTCTTCAGATTGTTTAGAAGATAAAAAAACTTAGGACGAGTTTTGCTCAAACTCTAAAACTAACAACCTAACTAGGCAAAAGTTTCTTGTTCGCTTCTTCACTTTACCTAAAGATTGAAGTGATCATTTCAAGTCAGCATTTCCTAGTTGAATGTAAGTATGTCCAAGAGTCCTGGGGCCGAATTCCATTAAGGTCAAAACAAAGGTCTTAATAGTGCCATTCAATCAAAATGATTAAAATGACGTATGTGCATTTGGTATTCTTCTATTTTTTGCACTTGAAGAGACTTTCATAATTAGAATGTCAAATGTCAAATTGGTAGTCATAAACATAATCGTCACAGCTATGAATGAATCTCTAAAAGTTTGTGGTAGTAGAATACCAAAAAGAGTTTAACACTGACATTTTGACACTATACTATTTAAATGGTGAAGCGATTTATTTAATGGAATTCGGGCCCAGTGAGGTGTATAGAAAAGGGCATTCTGAGTTGAAGGGTACATGGAAATAACGTGCAATGTCAATTTAGAAAGATTTTCACAATCACTTTTTTTAAGTTCAAAACTTCGTATAACTTTCTAATATTACTGTATCATCAATCAAATAGTTGGAACAAAACCAAAAAATATCTGTTTATAGATATTTGTCATTAAAATGGTTATAATATTGCTATTAGGAGGTATTTTTTTATAATCTGTAACATAAGACCCTTTTGAACACGGAAAAAACATGCGTTGTCATATTAATCACGTATAAAAACCTGCGTTATCACACAATACAGCGAGGAAACCTACACCTAGTTTATACTAAACGAACATAAGCCTAGTTTAGTACATAGAATACCTACCTGTGTGAAAGTATTGTAAAGTTCTGTAATAAAAGGTTTTTTAATGATTATTATTTATTAAAATAATTTACATTTTCGGCAAGTTAGTATAGTATTCTTGTGCAGGTTGCGAGCAAAACTTCTTTAAAGCCTGCAGGTCTTCATATTTCTCAAAAAATCAAATTGCAAGCAGAAAAGCACATGCAAAACAAACAGAAATAAAGATTCAGAAACCGCCAAACCTTATAACAATGACTGTTTGATATGATGACAGTTCGAAAATTGCCAGACTAAAAAATAGCATCATTTTGTCTTTGGTTCAAAGTGACATTGCATGTTTATTTCCTGTTTGGGAAAACATTGCACGTTTCTTTATTGGAACCAGTTGATATGGCAGGTTTTTAACCTGTCCATATTATTTTTAGATACAAATAACGCCTGATTTAGCACGTTTTTTCCCCCTATCTCAAAACCATACCATACTTCATCACAAACTGAACAAATTGGCATCAAAATCTCAAAAAAAGAAAAAAATGACATCGCATGTTCTTTCCCTGTACCCTTCAGTTTAAGTTTTAATTAAAGTATTTGTTTTATTGCGATAGCAAGCAAGGCCAGAGGGCCTTTGGTTCCGGCGCGGCACGTCAGGTGGGCCTAAGCAAAATGTAAATAGCCCTGATTATTCCCATTCCAAATTTTGTATTCGGTGGAGTCAGCAGGATAAAAGGGGACCTCATTTTATGCGAGCCTACCTAATTTTATTTCTTCTTGGCTGCGAAGAGCAACAGCTGCTAAACAATTAAATAAAAAAGTGAATGCTTGAGTTTCAGTAAACTTTCAAGGCCGTGTTCTTAAGGCGCAAACAGCAAGTGTACTAACGCCATCACTTATTTTATCATAAACTAGCGACTCGCTCGGCTTTACACGGTTATATTATACGTATAAAACTTCCTCTTGAATCACTCTATCTATTAAAAAATCGCATCAAAATCCGTTGCGTAGTTTTAAAGATTTAAGCATTCAAAGGGACATAAGGATATAGGGACATAGGGACAGAAAAAGCGACTTTGTTTTATACTATGTAGTGATTACGTACAAAGGAATTTCCAAAATTCACACGTTCAGTTTCTTATACCTACCTAACATAAGCTTTTTGTAATGCATCTGTAGTAGGTCGTTTCATTTTTTCTATTTTAACAAGAGATACGAAAACATAGTTTGGTGGCCACCAAGAGCAACTTCGTATATCTTCCTGGCAAAACAGACATTTTTTTAATCTAATCGTGCGTGTCATCATCATCATCAACAACCTATATTAGTCCACAGCTGGCCAAAGGCCTCCCCCAATGAGCGCCGTAGCACCCTGTCTTCAGCTTGACGCATCCAGCATCTGCCAGCAGTCTTTCGCAGATCATCATCCCACCTGGCCGGAGGGCGTCTTACACTACGTTTACCGAGTCGCGGTCTCCACTCTAGACACGTTTACCCCAACGGTTGTCGGTTCTTCGCGAGATATGGCCATTGCCACTTCAGCTTAAAACTAAACTTTATTAACAACGAAAATTACAAGCAAATGAATAGAAAAATTACAACTAGTATTTACAATTGAAACCATTGAGCTAACCGCAGACGGTTGCAAACAGTCTAAAGGTAGCTCAATTGATCCATGTCAATACGAGTCGGAAGCGTCCCCAAGACACTGGCTGCATTACCACGCTGTATGGCAATGCTGATGCGCTGAGCCAGATATTCACCAGCTCTCGGGTCACGCGTCGCATCGACCAGACGCTCAGATAATTTTTTAAAAACCCGGAGAGCCTCGGTACCCCACGGACCTAGGGTCTCGAATCCAAGGGGAGCAAATGCGTAGGTTCTGTCGAGACCTGCATATTTGCGCTTCTTGAGATCCTCGGCCAGCTGTGCTATTACGCTAAAACCGCCCATCCAAATTGATATTCTTGCGCCATTTCAATGGCCATCGCGCGCGTCCTTTCCATAAAATTTCAAATTACGAAAGCCATTAAAAGGGCTTTCTTAGGTCAGTTTTGAAAAAAAATTGACTTATGAAACAAAACTGACATAAGAAAGCCCTTTTAATGGCCTTCGTAATTTGAAATCGTATGGAAAGGACGCGCGCGATGGCCATTGAAATGGCGCAAGAATATCAATTTGGATGGGCGATTTTAGCGTAATAGCACAGCAGATCTGCCGCCGCACCAGCCCTAGTGGATGTCCTTGAAAGATGGGAAGGTGCAAGTGTGTCGACGCATGTAGCGTCCCACACAATGGGCCTCCCCAACTCCCATGGGACTAGTGTCATACCGTCGGGCCTCTTGCCATCGTCACGGAACAGACCATTCGGTTCGAGAATAGCTGGTACGTTAGCGCTGACAAAGGCCCGCCGGATGATGTCATTAAGGCTGGCATGACGAGATATCCGACCAGCGGCCCTAGTACACGATAATCCGTGATGACCAAGCTGTTCGACTGCAGTACCGCACTGGCATTGATGAGGCGCACAACACCTTGCACCCAACCGAATACATGTTGCGATACGGAAAGTAGCGGGATCCAATAAAGTGCCAGTGTTATAAGAAGGAAGTGCTTGCAGCCAATGTCCTGACTCCCATTTAGAAACGGCTAGGAGACGGGCACGATCTGCCGAGCTGGAGCACGTTTGTAACAGACAATTCCGTGTCAACTCACACAAAGGCCCGTCCCATTGCCGTTGGGACGAAAGAGATTTTGGAGGAGCAGCATCGGGGCAAGCACTATGCCAAGCCGTTCTAGCTTCGTCTAAATATGAAATTTTGAAAGAAATTTGTGATCGGACCAAATCAGACGTGTTTAAAATTTTTTCAACTAAAGAACTAGTGCTGTAGACGGAAGATAGGAACGCTGGTAGGGCTACACTGGAAATTTTGCGAATACCTAAGCCTCCCAATTTGACAGGTAGGGAGGCCTGCGACCACGCCTTGTCATCCAAATCAATATTCAAAACCGATGATAAAGTATTCTTTATTATGTTGTCTAAGCTATCCAATAGCTCGCTTCAGCTTGCTAATTCTTTGAGCTATATCGATAGCTTTGGTTCTCTGTCGGATGTATTTGTTACGAATTCTATTCTTCAGAGAGACTCCGAGCATAGCTCTTTTCATAGCTCGCTGAGCGACTTTGAACGTGCGTGTGTGTCACAATTATTAAAAAAAATTTGCAAGCTTGACTAGTAAACTATTAATAGTAAGTAAATATGATTAGGAATATTTTTTGGATGTGATAGGAAGGAGGTACCTACAGTAATACTCAACTCTAAATTCAAATCTTCAGTGTTCGTTTTCTTGCTAGAGGTGCTAGAAACACTTCACAATATAAATCCTTTAAAGAATACAAACTCTTTGTTTCCTCTAGTTCAAAATTATTGGAAAGGTTTAACAGGTCGTGAGTTTGTAAGACAGTCTTTAAGTCGTGAAATATCTAAGTTTATTCCTAGGAAATAACTATTGCAGCTGCTAAAAATCTGTATGTCGGCTGTGAGGATTATCTGACTAAACTAAGAAGGTATTTTTAAGCAAGCTTTGAAGCATTAAGCCTCTATTTTTAAGCAAGCTTTGAAGCATTAAGCCTTATATAGGCTAAAGGGTGATTTAAACATTCAGTGAAGTCACAATTCAGTATCAGTAAGCTGCCAATTCAGTGAATATTGATAATCCATCAACGTTCCATCACTAATCTGTGCAGAATTTGAAATTCATTGATACTAAATATAACTTTACTGATATGTGTGAATACGCCTTCATTATCAGCCAATATCAGTTCACCGCTGGTTATAGGCTTCCCCTAATGAGCGGCAACTGGCCGGAGGATGTCCTACAGTACGTTTGCTGAGTCGTGGTCACGGTATCAGGACATTTGCGCGAAAAATCACAAATCTCTTAATTTCTCTGGAAATAGAGGTCGTAGCGAGTTGCGGATTACAATAGGCTAAGGCGAATTTTCTACTACTACACATAAAATTAGTACACCTAACGATTTGCGTTTTTAGTGTGATTAAAAAACAGTTCTCACTTTTTTTTATTCACTGACATTTCCTTTCCCTTCACCCTTCCTTCATAGTCGATAATCATTATTTTATTTCATAGTCCTTTGCAGTATTAGGTTAGTTTCAAAGCCACGAAGAAATGTGGGGTCTCGTTGAAGTCTTTTTTATGCTACACGGTGCCATCGTAGCACCGTAGCACGTGCTACGAAGGTCTACGTTATAATTATGTTTCTCGTTAAGGAGGAAAGAAGGGGAAGGATAATGGAAAAGTTATACATCTCGGATCAAAGAGAGCAAAATTATCAACATAATGGCGAAATCCGCAACTATCTATGACGTCTTTTTCCAGAGATATTAAGAGTTTTGTGATTTTTCGTGGAAGTGTCAACTCGCGCAAGTGGAACTCGCGCAAGTGTCTTTCGCGAAAGTGTCATTCGCTCAAGTTTCCACTAGCGCAAGTGTTCACTCGTGTAAATGGTCACTCGCACAAATGGTCACTGGCGCAAGTGTCTTTCCGCGCAAATGTCCTTCGCGCAAGTGTCTTTCGCGCAAGTGTACCAGACCCTGTGGACACAACTCAAAAACACGTTTACGCCAATGGTTGTCAGTTCTTCACGGGATATGTCCCCCCGCTGCCAATTCAACTTGCTAATTCTTTAAGCTTTATCGAAAACTTGGTTCTGTCGGATGTATTCCATACGAATCCTATCCTTCAGAGAAACTCCGAGTATAGCTCTTTCTATATCTATACTTATTGGTTTTAAGCTGTAAACTACCTTTCTTTTTGAGTAATAACGAGTTATCAAACACAGCATAAATAATTAGACTTACAAATGTTAGACTTTTTCTCCAGCGATAATAATTTTCCAGTTACTATTTTACCTGGCATGGAAGTTTCCACCCAACCCTTTTATACGCTTAAAAAGGTCGTGGATATAAAAGTGGGGACCCACGGGGTGTCTTTCAGAAGTTGCTCCTTTCATATCTCCGTTTCAATTTCGCAGCGCAATTTATATGCACTTTGTAGCGGTGGCTGTTCAAAAGCCAAGCGCTTATTCGTGGAGAGTGCTACTGCTAAACGGCGTTTTTTCAGCTGAAGAAGAGTCTTGATGACGACGTTCATAGTTAATGAGCAGCGAGTATCCGGCTGGTGTTGCTGTACAAATTGCCCGCTCTTTAGAGGCTCTCCGTTTGCCAACTCGACGAGGCCGGTCTACCGTGAAAGACGTTTCCGACCGTGCATTATTGTTTACCGCCGGAATGACTTCCTTTTGCCGGCGCAATAACGAACGTTTGCATGCTGTTGCATTCTGCAAAGATATATCTCCCTGAAATGAACCTTATGTCCCCATCAATGTGAAGAGCTACGTCAATAGGCTGTTTTGTGTAGAGTCTTCGAAAACTGAATGGATAAGGGTATTGCTTGTTTGTGAATATTTATGAATGCACCTATGTAGATATAATGAGAATTCATGAGAAAAATTGTGTGCCTACTCTACCGCCTCCTACTATTTTGTAAGTCTTACAGACTTATATCAGGGAGGCCTATGTCCAGCCGTGTACTGATAAAGGCGGATGATGATGACATACTTAAACCAATCCAGAGTTGCACTTGGCAGGTTTGTTTTAAATAAAATTTACTAACCATATCTCTAGCTCCCTGTTTTTGATGCAATGGTTACATACTATGTCTAAGTTTATTCTTACATGATGTAAATAATTTCTAAGATACATAATGTAAATGCACCTACATTTTATCTGGTCACACAATCTGTAACACTCCATTTATGAGTAATTTTCAGATATACGGCTGGTCACGATTTGTACAAGAAATTAATTCGTTACTCTACTACAAAAACACAGATAGTGATGTTTATTATTAGATAATATGTCAATGCCATCTAAATTTAATTGTAGACAGCGTAAACTAAAAATAAAATGTATTGGGTTAGTATTCGTGCCAAGTGTTAACTAACTTATCTGAAAACAATATCCGTCAAGTACGAGAGTGATAAATTATCACTACTAGTATAAAACAAAGTTACTTTCTCTGTCCCTATATCCCTTTGTCCAGGATTTTTTTTGTCAACCCATTTTTAATATATTTTTAAAATAAAATATTTATTAAAATAAGTTTGATTCTATTATATCAACCCGGTGAATGCCGATATAGGTTCGGATCTTAGAATAAAAGTAATAACTCTTGAAAACATTAACTTACTTTGATTATATTGTTTAATTTTATAATTTAACCTTGTTTTGCAGATGAAACTGTATTTTATATGCTATTTTCACTTCAAAACAATGGTTTGATTCGTAGTTAATATTTTTAATATTTTTTAAGTATTATTACCAAAACCAGAAAACAACTCTTTTTAAAAATTACCTGAGGGCAGGTAGTTGTTTACTCGTTGTTATAAAAGGTAGTATTTATTATTTCATATCTAATTTTTGTATTTAATGATAATTGGAATTTTATGAATAAATAAATTAACATTTCGCAATCTAAATAATTTAATTTATTTATTATTCTCTTAATTGCGTCACGCTTGCCGGGTTTCGAACTTTTGTTAATTATAAAAAAGTAAAGGTAAAAGACTCCGCTATCTAATGAATGACTAAAACAGTTGGTACATAAGTATAATAAATAAATAAATAATATGTTATATGTAGGCATAGATTTCTGTATATTATTCTAACTAATCCGACAGACGTTGTCCTGTCTCAATTATGAATATTGTCAATTATATGTCAAACGTCATAAGATAGATAACCGTCAAAAATCATACTGACCAATTTCCCATGCAATTTTCTTATTTTTTTTTAAATAAGTACCCCGTTTTAGACCAGGGTAGAAGGTTCAAAATAATAAAAAGAGAAAGAAAATAATATTAGGATGAAACCCATTGGAATAGGAGGAGAATATAATAAAAATTAATGGAAAAATAATTTACAGGCGATCTGAGGTCGGGAAGGGGAAGGGTAAAAACGGTTTATATTGATTTCCTAGGGTAAGATTTTTTTTATTTAATTAAAATAATCTTTATTAACAACGAAAATTACAATTAAGGGATATAAAAAATAACAACTATTATATACACTTGAAACCATTGAGCTAACTGCAGACGGTTGCAAACAGTCTAATGGTAGCTCATCTAGGGTAAGTTGGTAGTTGCTTGACGAATGAAATTTTCAATCGAAAATTTCAAAATGAAAATCAAAATGAAATTTTCAATCGAAAATTTCATCCGTCAAAATATTAGATTTTTTTCAAAAAAAATGTGTGTTTTCTGTTTCGGGCTAGGGTTTCGAACCTTATCCGAACCCTAAACATACATTACAAAAAAATTATCACCATCCACAACGAGTGTTAAACTATATTTTTTAACCATTTGTTGACACAGTTCGCAGATTACGCGTTTTTCTAAAGGCTTATTACCACTGCAATCAGCCAATCTCAGCAAATGCGAGCATAGCTTCTCTATATTTCTACTTTTACCGATTTAAATAGTAGGTATATTTACCAAACTCTTCAACAAAACTAAAACACGGAAGTTTTAAATCGAGGCAAAATCCATTAGGAACTAGAGAGTGAACTCTACCAAAACTTCCGAGACGTATAATTAGTTGTAGTAATCAGCTGTGTAAAAACTACGTCTGCGGTGTGAGGCTGTACAGAGGCGAAATTGTGCCGCCACAGCAGCTACCGGCCGCCTAGCCACATGTCCGGTGCACTTGTGTTGAATAATTTAACTCCTTTATTTTCAAACTGCACCAATTGTACGTTTGTAGGTACATATTTGTTCGAACGACATTATTTGACGCGCGATGATTAATGTATTTTCATTATAGCAATTGAACTCATTGCGCATGCGACTAGTTCAACCTATTATTAGTTAGACGCAAAGGAGATCGCACGAGCTGACGTCTTCAGCTGATGGTCACAAGTGTCGTTTGTTTCTTTAAAAATATTTAGTGTAACCTTGGCGGAATACTTTCTGTTTGCGGCTATCCCCAGTTTGAATTTTGTGAATGTTAAACAGTTTGTTGAATTTCGGAGAATGACCAACTATGACTGGAAATGGTGAGTTAATTTGTATTATTTGTATCCATTATAAATATAAAAACATGTTAGTAACTAAATATCTTTTTTTAATCTTAAATTACAGTAAAATTAAAATTGTCACACCATGCAAATAAATAATATATAATCTTATCTTTACTCATGATTGACAACAAAAAGTGTAAAACAGAACCAGTGTAGCCACACAACGCAAAAAATCCTGTTTATTTTTAAATGACAATGTTCCTTCGCAAACATTTTATCAGTAGGTAAACTACATGTCAGCTGGTAGATGGATTATTATTTAATTAATGAATACTGCGCTGAGCCAGATACTCACTAGATCTCGGGTCACGTGTCGACCAGACGCTCAGATAATTTTTAAAAACCTGGAGAACCTCGGAACCCCACGGACCTAGGGTCTCGACTCCAAGCGGAGCAAATGCGTAGGTTCTGTCGAGACCTGTTTATTTGTGCCTCTCGAGATTTCAAAATACGAGAAGTTCGACTATTTTTTGTATGTTTCATAACTTTTTTAACTTAAATTTTTTGCTGGTGCTTGTGTCTAACAAATGCATAATATTATCAAGATTCGACCAGATTCAGTTATAGTTATAATTATAAGTAACATAAAAATCTCTATCCTACTAATTAAACTCAAATAATTAATAACTTTATTAACAATGAAAATTACAATCAAGGAATAGAAAAAAATAAACAACTAGTATATACAATTGAAACCATTGAGCTGCAGACGGTTGCAAACAGTCTAAAGGTAGCTCAATTGATCCACGTCAATACCAGTCGGAAGCGTCCCCAATACACTGGCTGCCTCAAATAATAAAAAATGTCTGGATTTCACTAGGTAGCTTAGATTTTTAAAGGCATCATGATAATATGAGGAAAAGACCTAATTTACTTTATAGCTATTTCGGAGCTAATTGCTGAAGAATACTTCACCTCAAGTATCTATTAAAACACTATAATTAGAGAGATGATTTCCCTGAAACCCATTGTGGCTAGAGTGTTAATATCTGACATGCTTCTGTTCATTGTTTTAGTTTTATTATTTTTGTATTGCTCTACTTATATGAATATAATTATATATTATTGTATATATATTATATTATTATTTCTATTTCATACACGAGCTCCCTATCACTCCATCATCTTTATCAGTCCACTATTGGAAATAGGTCTCCCCTAATGAGGACCATATTTTTAGGGTTTCGTACCCAAAGGGTAAAAATCGGACCCTAATACCATGACTTCGCTGTCTGTCCATCCGTCTGTTTGTCACCAAACTATATCTAAAAAACCGCGATAGCTAAAAGTTCAAATTTATTTTTATTATCTATTATTTATTTATTTTATGTATTTCTATTGCGGCTGTAACAACAAATAAAAAAAAATAATGGCGCTCCCATACAAACAAACAAACATAATTTTTTTTGTCTTTTATATAGATACGAAACCCTTCGTTCGCGTTTTTTCTGTCTCTTTCACTTATCAACACTAAATGGTTAACTATTAATTAAGTAACATAACGCAAAACTTAATCAAAATAAGTGCCAGTAATTATAACAATGGCGAAGTGATAACAATGAAATATTTCGGTTACTAATTTAAATACACGACATTGATAAAAACATTGGTAAGTACTTCGTACCTACAAATAATTGTTCATTGTACGTACTAGGTAAATTATTCAAAATATGTAAATAAATTTATTCAAAAACTTGTAGAACTATAAAACAAAAGGTACACTTACTATCTGAATATAGCTAGTTTAACAATTAAGCCTGAACTAGGTAGTCCTGTAGGTAGTAGATACTAGTTATTTATCGTCACTACATAGTATAAAACAAAGTCACTTTCTCTGTCCCTATGTCCCTTTGTATGCTTAAATCTTTAAAAATACGCAACGGATTATGATGCGTCTTTTTTAATTGATACAGAGGTTCAAGAGGACGGTTTATAAGTACAATAAAACCGTGCGAAGCCGGGGCGGGTCGGTAGTATGAGATAAAGGTATACAAACAGGGAAGGTTAACCTTAATAGCTCACAATGGCTAATTTACAAATGCATTATTAGGATGGATGTTTGTTACTATATTTCATCACGCCAAAACTGCACTCGCGTGAAAATATATTCTATTCTGTAAGTAGGTATACTGTAGCTTAGTAACTACATTTAAGGGATGGGTTTTAATCTAAAAGGAAAATGTACGTAAGGCTGCTCGCAATCACTTTTATTACAGTTTCTCAACATTTTAGATTACAAAAGTATAATATAATCACAAATGACTAACCTTAACAATAAGTTTGTCCAGCAGGACACCAGTAAGAATCACTTTCTGCGTTTGTAGTATTTCCTCATCGAATTACAGATTGAGACTGATCGTTTTTTCGCTCTAGCGACTAAATAAACTTGAATTATGTGTTAAAGGAAAAGTAAATAAATTCCCTTTTAAATAGTAGCGAGAAAATATCACCAAAACTAATTGATTGCGGGCTGCAAATTTAACTTTTGACAGCGTTTTGAATTTACAAATTACACTCTTATACTCCCTCTACATATACCTTGGACTGCAGCCCAATTTACTCATATGTAAATCCGGCCCTGTCAGAGCTTTTTTAAAATAATAACTATCATTTTATTCACTCACAAAAACCATATATCAATTACAAAGAACATTTTAGAAAGTTGTTCCACAATATTTTGTAAGATTGTACTTTCTCGTCTTACGCATCTGCATTAATATCGTGCGTGCCCCATGTCTTTAACTTATAATAAATATCTTACAATTATAATAAGTGTGAAAGTCTGTGTGAAAGTTTGTTATAAGTAATCTCCGTCACTACTTAAGTTATTTAAATTAAATTTGGCAGGCAGATAGTTTAGGACAGAAGGATATAAAAATTTGGAAATTTTAAACTCTGAGGGGGTTAAATAGGTATAGTTTATATGGAAAATTATTATTCCTTGGTTTAATTCACTCAAAACTCGGTATTAATAAACTGCAAAGTAAATAATTAAACACGTATTTTTACGAAACTAGCAGGAGGCCAGCAGGCGTGCAATATATCGGAAATCTGACAAATAATTTTCCATGCGGGCGAAACCGCGGGGCACAGCTAGTAAATAATAATGTTGTACCAATCACCCATTATCTACTATAATTGTCTAAATTATCATTTTGGTTAAATAGAGCTGACGTTATAAATACTCATTAATAGATTTCTAACGGCAGCGAACAAGTCTATAAAAAAATAACACCTGTTAATGAAATAAGTAACGAAATTATTCAACACCTATAAAATTGGGTGAAGTGAACCCAGCCATGCCCACACATACCAACATAATAATACAGACTATTAAAATTATTTACGGGGCCCTTAACTGGCCATAATAATAATGCTCGCCATAAACGACTTTTGTGCTACGCTTGCGGCTGTTTCGCGTCCGAAAAAAATACACGGATTTTTGCGGCGCGCTTTCCCGAAATCTGCTTGAAATAAATTTAATTTGCCAAACCAAAACATAATTTGTAAGCCATTTTGTTTCACTCTGATATTCCCGTTATTTTTTAAACACTCGCAAACCTTTAATACATATATTCATTTGTTTTTTACCAACGAGTACCTAATGGTTGGAAGAGCTAGTAAATAGAACGCTAATATTATAAGAAGTTTTCTGATCCTTTCTAATATGTATTGTTAACGTGAAAGTTTGTGTGTTACTCTTTAAAAACTACTGAACGCGGGTATCGGGTATCTATATCGGGTTGAAATTTTGAATAGGGGTACTTTTAGCCCTGGAATAAAACATAGGCTACTTTCCATCCCGTAAATAAGTTCCCGTGGGATAGAAATAGCCTTGAAACGCTTCCATAGAAACAACTCGTGCGGTGCCGCTTCTTCCTGAATGTAGAAAGTCATTAGTAAGACGTATTTTAAGTAAATATTAGTAAGTTTTTTATTTAATTAATCAAAAATACTTTTATGTTTCTCTTTGATTATTACAATTTTGTATATGATGTAGGTTTTATGACATGTAGGGTAGATATTTTTTTTCTAAGTACATTTCAAATATCATATTAGTATCATTGTCTATACTGTCTAAAAAACTGGTGCACATACTCGGCACGGGTGTATATAACCGACTGCCACCCGAAATCACCAACTCACCGTCGACGCAATCCTTTAAAAATAAACTCAAATATTGGCTAGTCGACATGTGTTTTTATAATGTGAATGAGTTAATAAATATAAATTAATTGATTTGTGACATTCCAATTTTAATAAATTATGATTATTATTTATTTATAGATTATTGCTTTTGTTCTTTCAATTGTTAACACTTTGTTTTTAACTGCATTATGTATTTACTTGTTTGTATTACTGTAAGTAAGAAAAAATGTACCATTTAGACTTGTAACAATGTTGCCAATAAAGAATCTGAATCTGAATCTGTTGTTTTATGTCCAGTCCATCTTAAGCTTGCTCGGAAGATATCGCTCATAGCGATAAGGCCGCCTTTAGACTACGTCTATTCTTAGCATTTCTGTCTGAATTGTTCAATAAAGTGTTTACTAAGTATCTATTTTAGTTTAAGACCATGACAATGTTAAAAATCTCGTGTTTTGATGCGAATACAATCGCAGATAAACAAAACAACAAACATATAAATAAACAAAAATACAAAACAACAGTCACTAACATATCTGTAGGCATTCCTTTCTTAATGAATAAATAAACACCTTACTCATCTGACGACTTCTACGACATAGCGGGCGAAGAAGAGCCTGAGATACAGGCGGATTCTATTCCCGGACAAAACTTAGGGGCTAGATGATGCTGGATGGCTATTTACACAGCGGACAACTTCCAGCAATATAAGTATTTATTTATTTATATTATGAGTTCAGGTTTGTCTCGCCGTTCATGCTTGGTCAGATGTCGCTCAGTTCCACACCGACAATAGTGTTTTACCATCACTAGGTAAGTAATAGTATAAAACGAAGTCGCTTTCACTGTCCCTATATCCTAATGTCTCTTTGTATGCTCAATCTTTAAAACTACGCAACGGATTTTGATGCGGTTATTTTAATAGATAGAGTGATTCAAGAGAAATGTATATACGTGTAATAAAACCGTGCAAAGCTGGGGCGGTTCGCTAGTTATTTATATAACAACATGTATTAGACACATTAAGTTGCACATGCTAGTGGTTACACGTGCACGTTTACACGTGCTAGTGGTTTATTTTTTGCCTCTTCCACAAGTAGAAATTCTCTGCAATATTCATGCTGTCCTGGTATTTGAGACACATTCACACATATTTTCATAATCATATTCATTTATTCCATCGTAGGTATTAACTTGATTTCGTTCTTAAGCTATTTCAAACAGATAAAATTAAGATTAATACCTAATGTCAACAAAGTCATATAAGTATATGGCATTGACAAAATAAACTAAATTAAAGCTAGGTACCTAATCTAAAAAACAAACACATATGTACATATGTAAAATGGTAAAAATTAGCTACTGTAAAGGGGCATTGTCAATTCATTTAAATTTTCATTTTTCATCCATATCATTCAAATCTTTTTCTTTCTTGAGTGCTCAATATCGGTTTTAACCATAGATTTAATATTTTGACTTGACGTAGTCAAATCTTAATGGTTACTTTAAGGTTTTAAACATTAGAGAGAGAAGCGAAATAATTAATTGGACTATTTTGTTTGCAAACTGTACTTGCTTTGCCTACTTTGACACGAGTTTGACCATGAGCAAATATTAGTTTTCGTAGCCAAATCAGTTAGGCGAATTAGGCCACAAGGAACAAGCCGATAAATGAATGAACCGAAGTGAAAATCAATTAATACTTTATATATAATACTAGATGCGCCCCGCGGCTTCGCTCGCGAACCAGTTTTTTTCGTAAATAAATTCTGAAATTTATTTCACACCCCCTAGGGGTTATTGTGTAAAAATAAAAATAATTCCGGACAGCCCACACAGCATCATCTAGCCCCAAGCTAAGCTAAGCAGAGCTTGTGTTTTGGGTACTAGATGATTGATATACTAAATACAATATATTACATATATAGATATTTTTTATTAAACATAGAAAACACCCAGACCAGCGGAACAAATTTCTGCAGATCGTACATAAATTTGTTCCGAGGTGGGAATCGAACCCGCTACCTCCTGCGTCACAGGCGGACCTTCGCCCACCGCGCCACATCGGTCGTCAATACGTGTTTACTACGTCAAATACGTGTTTAATTATACTCTATAGTTTATTTAAACCGAGTTTTGAGTGAATGGAACCAACAAAAACTATTTTCCACACAAACTTTACCACCCTCTTTAACTCCCTTCAGAGGTTAAAATTTCCAATTTTTAATAGCCTTCGTCCTATTCTAGGTTCTAAACTAGTATATACATACCAAATTGACAAACATTTACACAGACTTCCATTACCACTCCCATTTATTATTATAAAAGTAAGAAGTAAGATAAGATTATTTTGAAAATAATGTATAGTTTAAAATTTGACCCGTCAGAGTGCTTATTTTGTAAGCTTAAAGAAATTTATATTATTATTGATTTACTGAAAAGGATTTAGGACCTATAAATAATTGCGCATGCACTCAATACAATTGCAATGGGTTTGGTAGAAGCTCGAATTCAAAAAAACATTTCGAAAAGCGTATTGAAATCAATTAAAAAATTGCACATAAGATATAAAGATTTATATATTATTTATTTATATATTTATGGCACCGAGGCTCTCCGCGTTTTTAAAAAAATATCTGAGCGTCTGGTCGATGCGACGCGTGACCCGAGAGCTGGTGAATATCTGGCTCAGCGCATCAGCATTGCCATACAGCGTGGTAATGCAGCCAGTGTCTTGGGGACGCTTCCGACTGGTATTGACATGGATCAATTGAGCTACCTTTAGATTGTTTGCAACCTTCTGCAGTTAGCTCAATGATTTCAATTGTAAAAACTAGTTGTAATTTTTCTATTCCTTGATTGTAATTCTCGTTGTTAATAAAGAATGCCCAATTAAAAAAAAAGTATATACATATGTATAAATGATAATTAGTTTTACTTAATTAATTATTAAATGGACGTTTACGTTGCTACGTTGCTGCTTTCTTTTTTTTAATTCAGATGTTTTAAATGTAAAAGTGAATAAGAAGACACCAAAAACCAACACAAAAAAACTAGTAAACACTTGTTCCAATTCCAGATATCGATTTCCGGAAAAACAACTTAACAATGTTCGATATCTCTCTAACAAAAACGTGAGTAAGTATACAATTTTCTGCGGCATATACACAAGGAAGAATTGAAAATCACTTAATGCCATATGTTTCTTAACAGACACCAAGATGAAGATCAAAAAAGCAATATATTCCTAGGAAGGTTGTTACTAGCAATACCCAGTGCTTCCGAATTGCGACAATACGTCGGTGTCGTGTTATGCGGTAAGTGTTTCTCTCATAACAATACGATTGAATACAATGGTTCGACCGCATGCAAAACATCAAAATTATATAATACTAGCTTTAATGCTATATTATGCCTAACACGGCTCTTACAATTTTCGGTGATTAGCGGGGAATTTCATTATCTATTATATATACAAATAATAAAGTTAAAAAATAACAAAAATAACATAAGACTATGGAAATATATTTGGCTTCTGAAACACAGTTTTGAAATAGTCTTACTCATAACTGTGTGTAAAACTATATTAATGTCAACAAAAGCCATTTTTACTTTACTTTAATTAACGGGTCTGAAATAATAACTCAAAAATTTTCTAAACTGCTAACGGCGCTAAAGTCCATGGGAAGTAGAAAAGATTTTAAACTTGACTACTTGACTTCGTGGCGTAATCATAGCTAGCGCCTTCCGTACTGAGGAAAGGTGGAAATCCCATCGAAACAGATTTTTTTATATTTTTTATAAAAAAATCTTTTTAGATGCGATAAAACCTTTCCTCTATCACTACATAGTTGGTATAAAACAAAATCGCTTCCGCTGTCTGTCTGTCTGTCTGTTCCTATGATGCTTAGATCTTTAAAACTACGCAACGGATCTAGATGCATTTTTTTATATGTATAACCGAGCAAAGGCGATGCGAGTCGCTAAACAAAAAAGCCTTTTATTTAAACAAAAAGTAAAAAAAATCCTGCCTTTTATTTCGTCGTATTTCGCGTCGCTAATTAAAAAAATATATAAAAGGATTATTTATTACGGCGAGTTGCTAGTATTATAAAATTGTATGATATTACTCTGAGAAGACTCTGAGTATAGTAGCTTACGCGCTTTAATTACCTGGCATGTGATTCACTACGACGTAGGAGATTCCACGCCCAAATCGTGTGACGTCACAATGTATTCTAAATACGAATTTGACCATTTTGATTCCACGCCTATATCTTGTCTTAGGTGTGTAACACGCGTGGATTGGCCATAGTGAATCACTCCCTGTACTTTAAATTCGCTTCACCAAATTTCTTTCAGGACTAACGCTATGGTCCACATCATGGTTTGTCTTCAAAGATGCGGTTCTACCAGGTGGATACCTATTCAACATGGCTGGGGTGGTGCTGGCAGGGTACTCAGTTGGTCACACGCTAGAGAGATATACCACAATTAACCCCGTCGTCGGTATGACGTTGATAGGGGCGGTCTATAGAAATTTCGGGCCACAGAATTTCTTAGAAAATCCTGTTGCGGACGCAATAGATTTTCATTTAAGGTATATCCCTGTTTATTTACGGCCAGGTAGTAATATCCTTTCTATTATCATATTTTCTCTTTTTTTGCTTCCTGAAATATTATTATTGGGTGTATGAAAACAGCTTATCATAATAATTAGCTTCTTAGATCGTAGATACTAGTTTTCTAAATATTTGTTAAATCATTTCGAATTTTGTATTTTTTGTATAATTTTGGTTTAGCATCTAAGTAGCTGCTTATAAAAAAACATTAAACAGTTTACCTCAGTTGAATAGCGAGCGAAGGTCCGCCTTCGACGCATGAAGTTGCGAGTTTGATTCCAGCATTTGTACCACCTGTTGATTTAAATTTGTTCAGGATGTTCTGAGCGTTTTCTATGTATAATAAAAAGTATCTATACTATGTATAAGTAGAGTTTTGTAAAAACAGTTATCTAGTACCTATTATAAAAGTGCTAGGTAAGAAAAGGGCTAGAATGGGGCTATTTATCTAGTACCTAATAAAAAAGTGCTAGGTAAGAAAAGGGGCTATATGATGCTGTATCAGTTGTTCAGTATAATCCTTGATAATATTACATCCGCAAAAGTTTTTATGGATGTATGAATGGATGTTTGCACCTCTTTTACGCAAAAACTACTGAACGGATCGGCCTGAAATTTTCATCACTATCATACATAGTATAAAACAAAGTCGCTTTTTCTGTCTCTATTTCCCTATTTCTCTTTGACTGCTTAGATCTTTAAAACTACGCAACGGATTTTAATGCGGTTTTTTTAATAGATAGAGTGATTCAAGAGGAAGGTTTATACGTATAATAAAACCGTGCGAAGCCGGGGCGGGTCGCTAGTGTTATATATTATAATAAGACATCTTCTTTTAATCCAATAAACCAATTCCCATTGGATAGAAATCCTTGAAACGTTTCCATAGACAACGCGTGCGAAGCCGCGAGCATCCTTTTTCATTTATATATAACATTAACCTTCTCAGTATTTGATCACAGCTTGTGTGGCCTTCATTTTGTTAATTGACAGAGAACCCGCACTTTTATACGAGTATTTAAGAGTCTATAAAGCTATCGAAATAATTACTTCTCTTTATTACCGTGTCTCCATTTTCCCATTTCGCAGCGACATAATTTTCCTTGACGTATTTGTGGACATTACTTCCAATGTATACTTTCCTCTTGATGTCGCCAATAAGTAGAATCAAAATACTTAGTAAGGAGGTACATATTTGCAACATGAGCAATTATTATTCTGAAACCAATTGGCTGGAAACGTTTACCCATTTCTTTTTCAGACGAATCTACCCAGTAATTATTTTGACGAAGGGTCCCCTTGGTTGGAATTGGGACTACATCCAAAATAATTCCCTAAAAGTTTTTACGTTGGCCACAGTGCCGTGGATCGTCGAATGTTTATCGACGGCTTTTTTCACCCACATACTTCTCGGATATCCGTGGTATTGGGGTAAGTTGACACAGACATAGACTCATCGTGAACAAATTCTAGGTTTATGGACGCACCATTTATTTGCCACCACGAATAAATGAAATTGAATTATATATTTAATTATGAAATTTAAATAAGAAAATTTTAATAATACGCTAGGGTAGGTATTTAAGTCTCGTACTCTGATTAAAACAAGCACAAAGAAACTCACAATCAAAGAATATAGACAACTTAGAACCGGTTACAATTGAAACAATAGATCTAACTGCAGACAGTTGTAAACAATCTAGAGGAAGCCTTTTATAAATAGAAGATCAATGTCAATACAGTAAGAAGCATCCATAAGACACTAGCTGCATTGCATTGCTCTGCTGTATGGTAAGTGATGATGATGCGCTGAGCTAGGATTCGGATCACGTGATGACATAGGTTTAAGTCTTCAAGAGGCTCCCTTGGAGTCGAGACCCTAGGCATATGCCTAGGGTCTAGGCATATGTCTAGGGTCTCGACTCGAACATACCTCTAGAATGAATATTCATTCTATGAAAAATCCATTAAAAAAAGGATAATTCTTTATTATATCACTGGTCATGGCCAGTTTAAATGACAAATCATTTGGATTGTTATTTGGCTCATTAGTAGTCGTAAAAGTGTTGAATGTTTTTTAGATTTGTTTATATTCTAAAAAAGGTATCGATGAAACTATTCCTTTATTTTCGCAGGTCTTCATTTAGGGTCAATATTAGCCTCAGTGTCACCAGCCATAGTAGTTCCAACAGCGATGGCTCTACATGCTTCAGGCTTCGGTGCCGAGAAGCAAATAGGTCTTCTCGTTGGTAATGCCGGCGGCCTAGACACTGCTTTCACGGAGGGAATGTTCGGCGTAATCAATAGCGCTATATTTTATCCAGCGTCGATATCTTATAGGATTGCGAAGGTATTATTCATATAAAAACATATACATTTTTTTTATATTTTTAGCTTCTTAGGTGGTAGTTTGCTTATAGGTAAGTATATGTACCCTGTAATGGCGCAGCAATTGATGTAATTTATTATATAAAGTACAAAAATCTATTTATTTAGTATATACCAATACATAGACGTCGGAAAATATTAGCAATATTTGTTAAAATTATCAAAATTATACAGCCATACAGCCAAATAGTTATTGATTATATTTATCATTTAATTATCCATCAAACAAATCGATAAAGACCTTTTTTTAAAATATTTTCCGGAAAACCGTATCTTTTTATAATATTTTATGGAGCTCGGTATGTTATGTTAAAAACTTACCAAACATGAGTATATAGTAAGGACCTTTGTTGATATATGAAGCCAGTTTTAACTTGTGAGCTTAGCTTTGTCCAAGCTATAAGAAATGTCGGTTCCGTGACAACACGAAGCCGTAAAAAACTCTGGTAAACTCGTAAAAAATAGAAGTTTCCACAACTTTGCTTATGGAAACTGGGATCTGATTTAATTTTGACATCTCACATAGGAATCCATTGTTCATTATGTTAGAGAGAAATAAAATGAGAACTACCTATACTCTGATTTAGAATGATAGATATTTTTTGTAAACAAATGCATTAATGAATGAAAACTTAACAAGAACTCATAAGAATATCAAATAACAGCAGGGCCACAGCAAGCTTACAACTAAAAACCAAAACAAAAACTTCAAAAATGCCTAATAGCTCCAGCACAGCGAAAAAGATGAAAATTCTTGTTCTATAACGAATGAGAAACCAATGGAATGATAAATGAAAAGATTCAAATTTTAAAAAGCTATGTCTTGTTGTTAGAAGACACTGGAGCACAAGATAACTATAAAGTATCACGTAACTGGAGTTGAATTGCTCTGGAATTCAATGCAAACTGCGTACTACCTCGAACAAGTGCGCTGTCAAACACCTTTTGTCTATGCAAATCTTTCCTCCACTCTAGGATCTTTTGAAAACTTTACACGGTTGGATTGCGCTAGAACCGTTCTGATTTTACTTTTATACGGTTCCGTATAAATAAAATAAATATTACCGAACGGATTCCGATATAAAACCATGGATAGAAGTCGCAATACCTAGTTAATGTGAATTCCTCCTCTTCAAGTCAGCGTTACAAGTCTCTAGAAAAATACTCTGGTGTCACTATCACTATCAAGTACCATATTATTCCTACTTCTATGATCACTGCATAGTATAAAACAAAGCCGCTTTCTCTGTCCCTATGTCCATTTGTATGCTTAAATCTTTAAAACTATGCAACGGATTTTGATGCGCTTTTTTTTAATAGATAGAGTGATTCAAGAGGAAAGTTTATACGTATAATAAAACCGTGCAAAGCCGGGGTGGGTCGCTAGTTTTAATATAAAAATATTCGTAGTATGGCGAGTTTATTATGATAGTAAGCAAATTAACCTAGAACTTAGTTTTGTTTTGTAACACCAACGTCTTACGTTACGAATGTTAACACTAACGTATATTAAATTCCTTCTTTAGTTTTGTATTCCTTTTATAAGACTTATAAAAGTACCTCAAACTAAAGTGTTCCTTTAGACCTTACAGCACTCTTGGACAAGTCATAGATCATCTTAATATTATTATATGTTTTAAAAATAGGGAAGTGTTCATTTTAATTTTTGTTCACTTCAATCTTCGAAATCCAATCTTCGAAGTTCTTTTATTGTCAAGAAACCGTAACTGTTATTTTTCGAGTTGTAGAAAACTCTTCCCGCGCATTTTTTACCTCTAGTTAGATCATTTGATAATTTACAATAAGCCTTTTCGCAAGGAATACCTAACGCATTTTTTTTACTGATAGTTTTTGCAACTCACTTGGTGTTTTGCTGTAGAAGCGAATGCCCTTTGAAATACTCATTTAGCAAATAAGCAAAGCGAGTTTATTCTTATTTTTTATAACAATTATGTAAGTCGCTGTTTTTAGGGAACCGATTGATATTTCTATGAATGTACAACTCATTTTCATAAATTGCACTGTAATTATGTTCCTTTCTTTGAAATTATCTCAGCTTTAGCTATACTACGTCTTATTTATGCTTTTTAGGGTGTGTTGGCGATCTTTGTGGGGATCGCTCTAGGAATAATATGGGGTGTAGTTTGCGACTACATTCCAGAGCACAATGACTTCTACGCGCCTACAATAAGAAGTATCCTAATATTCGGAGGAGGCTTGCTATTCACGTATGCTGGAGGATATGTGGGATGGGGTGGCGTGTGTGAGTATTAGGCTGTGTCCCCAGTAGGCAAACTGTGAGCCGGCGACTGAGTGAGCCGCAAATTTGTGGCGAACAGCTACAAACTCAGATCAGTTTGCGTGCGTAGAGCAAGCACTGGAACCTGCGAGTCGGCCGCTAACTGAGACAGTCGGCGCACGTATTGCTGCAAACTGCGTACAGTGAGCGTAAACTAGCAAACTGTGAACACTCAATTTAAAATATATGGAAGGGCGTACTGAACTGATACGCCGCAAACCCAGTCGGCTGCTCACCGTTTGCCTCCTGGGGACACAGCCTTACTATACTTTCAATATTGAATTAAGAAATTAATGTGTGTGGGATGCATCATATTGCAACTTTTCCATCTTTGCCTGTTGTACGTTTGATTTAGTGTGGTACTTGCTATAAAAGCGCAAATAGAATGTACATTAGTGCCATCACTTATTTTATCATAAAATTACGTTAAACATAGGAATTTCACAAAATTCAGTTTGTTATACCTAACATAGGCTGTGTCCCCAGTAGGAAAACTGTTAGCGGCCGACTGAGTGAGCCGCAAATTTGTGGCGAACTGAAATTTGAGTTAGCTGCAAACTAAGATCAATTTTCGTGCGACGTAAGCAAACTGTTATGAGTTTTTTGAAGGTTTTGGTGGGAGTCGGCCGCTCACTGAGATAGTCGGCGCGCGACGCTGCAAACTGCGTACAGTGAGCGCAAAACTAGCAAACTGTGGACACCCATTTCAAATATATGGAAAAGCGTAGGTACTGGTCAATACGCCGCAAACTCAGTCGGCCGCTAACAGTTTGCCTACTGGGGACACTGCCATAAGCTATATTTTATTATTTATATATTTTAATGCATCTGTATTAGTTTTATTTTGTCTAGTTTAGGAAGAGATACGAAGTTGCTCTTGGTCGCCACCAAAATATGTTTTCGATAGAATGAGATGATAGAATCAGCCTGATGAAATATGCTCTGTTTATTGTTTTTATAATATAAACAGCACCGATCAATTCAACAATCATTGTTTCCGACTTTTTAAATTATTATTTTACCGTGCCTGGTGCCTGTTTAGTTGTCACGATTGTTTTTATGTGATGGTGACGTGTTAAATAAACATAGGATCCTAGAAATGATATGAGAAAACATCATTATCAAATAATAATGTTTTGTTATAAAATTATAACAAAACATTATTCTTACCGTGTTTATTAAACAAAGAGAAAAATGGAGGTTTCAGGAAGTTAATATCATAATCATATAATCACAATCGCATCATCTTATACCACAAAATAAATGATTATGTACTTATTTATAATTTTAGTCGTAAGTTATCACTATCACTACAGAGGTAGTATAAAATAAAGTCGCTTTCTCTGTCCCTATGTCATTATGTCCCTTTGAACGCTAAAATCTTAAAAACTACGCAACGGATTTTAATGCGGTTTTTTTTAATAGATAGAGTGATTCAAGAGGAAGATTTTTACGAATAATAAAACCGTGCGAAGCTGGGGCGGGTCGCTAGTTTGGAATAAATTATTATTATTATTATTGTAATTTTTCGTAGGCTCTATTTTGAATTTGTAAAAGATTATGTTCGTGTAAATAACGTATTAGGAGCTCATTAAAACAAATAAAATCACAACGTTAGGTACAGTGGCTCTTATCTTAAAAGTTTGATCGTTACGTTCCGCTTCAATGTGCGTGAAAATTAAATAAAACTAGTTGCACCCCACAGCGTCGCCCGCGTGGAAATTTATTTATTTGTCAAATACCATAATTTTATACATCCTATTCCTGACAAAGACAAATCCAAAAACAAAAAAATCATAAAAATCGTTCCAGCCGTCCGAGTTATAAATGGTGTGAACACGACTTTCTTATAAATAGATAAGTTTATTACCTTGCATGAATTATATAAATGCAATTCAAATACACTGGCATGCAAAACTTAGTATCGAAATTTCAAAATTTTTAACATTTTATATTAGCTAAACAACGTTTTATTTCAAATTTTATCAGCTTGTTTTTAATCACTACATAGTATAAAACAAAGTCCCTTTATCTGTCCCTATGTATGCTTAAATCTTTAAAACTACGCAACGGATTCTGATGCGGTTTTTTTTAATGGATTAAGTAATTCAAGAAGAAGGTTTATACGCATAATAAAAATGTGCGAAGCCGGGGCGGGGCGCTAGTTCAACTATAAAATTGTAAAATTAAAAAAAATATGTTTATGGACATACCATACCTAAAAAAATGGTTTATTTTATTGTGTTATCCTTTTTTTAAGTTTCATCATCATCATCAACCTATATTAGTCCATTGCAAGTTATATGCAGGTATATGTCACTAATTTATTGTTAACTGTACTGTACTGTACTATCACTAGTTATCTATAGCTCAGAATAAATTAAATGTTCAAATTTTAAAAGTGTGTTACTTAATTTTGCAGGCCAATGTAAAAGTGAGAGTTACGAATCCTTACTAATATTTTATACGTGAAAGTTTGTATGGATGTATTAATGGATGTTTGATTCTCTTTCTCGCAAAAACTACTGAACGAATCGAGCTGAAATATTTGAACAGACGTAGTTCTAGCCTTGGAATAACACATAGGCTACTATTCATCCCACAAATCAGTTCCCGTCGGATAGAAATAGTCTTGAAACGTTTCCATAGAAATAACGCGTTCGAATCCGAGGGAAGATACTCGTATGAAAATAAATCAGTATTCTACACCAAAGTCGCTGTACCTTCGGTAGAGGTGCAACAGGTTGTTTTGAAACAGCAACAACAGCTATTCTAAAAGCATGTTTGAGCCACCTGGTTGGATCGTAATGCCTGGGGACTTAAAACGACAAGACCCAGAGGTCACCCTTGAGGTAAGCAAATTCGGGTTAGAAGAAGTAGAGCGTTCTCTACCACGGGAAAATAACTCGGATATCTTTTAAAGTCTATATTTACTGGAAAGAAGTTGTTTTTTTTAATACGTGTATATTTAATAATTCAATAATATATCCGCCTCTAGGATAAAGACTGAAAAGCAGTAATTTACCATTTTATCGTTTTCAAGATACAATTTTATAAAATTAAATGTATCGTAGGTATATTTGTCCCCGGGATATCAAATATCTCCATGCCAAATTTGCCAACAATGAATACCAGTTGAGAGCGTATAAGTAGGTATACCTCGTGTGTTTCATATCTTTTAAAGTCTATATTTACTGGAAAGAAGTTGTTTTTTTTAATACTTGTATATTTAATAATTCAATAATATATCCGCCTCTAGGATGAAGACTGAAAAGCAGTAATTTACCATTTTATCGTTTTCAAGATACAATTTTATAAAATCAAATTTATCGTAGGTATATTTGTGCCCGGGATATCAAATATCTCCATGCCGAATTTGCCAACAATGAATACCAGTTGAGAGCGTATAAGAAGGTATAGATACTTCTCTGTATAACTAGTATAAGTCAAACGATCGTTATGTATTTTTGGGAATTCATTATAATTTACATAGATTTGTATTTATAAAGATTATCAGATCAAGATTTATCTGGCTCAGCGCATCAGCATTGCCATACAGCGTGGTAATGCAGCCAGTGTCTTGGGGACGCTTCTGACTGGTATTGACATGGATCAATTGAGCTACCTTTAGACTGTTTGCAAGCGTCTGCAGTTAGCAGCAGCAGGTTTCAATTGTAAATACTAGTTGTAATTTTTTTATAAAGATTGTTGGCAAATTTGGCATGGAGTTATTTGATATCCCGGGGACGAATATACCTACGACACATTTTATTTTATGAAATTGTATCTTGAAAACTACAAAATGGTAAATTATTGCTTTTCAGTTTTGTCTTCTGTTTTTTCAATCGTTATTTTCTGTTTGTATTTTTATGACACACCTTCAATCCAATAATTGTAACAACAATTATTAGATTAAAGCTTTGTCATAAAAATACAAACAGAAAATAATGTTTGAATTGAAAATAAGAACAGATATTTTAAAAAACATAAAGAATTTACAGGTGTTCTTTGTCGCTTCAAATGAAATGTAACTAATGATTTTCCAACCGTACGAAACTTCACAAAAGAACCTCGGAATTGAGTTCAAATTATTTTACTTGTCTTTTACGTGAAGGGATCTTTTCAGAGTGCTTCTTTTGTCGTCAACTTGAGATCAAACCCTTTTACTCCGAAAGTTGTAGGTAACATTGTTCCGAAGTGTTGCGGCGGTGACTTACAAATCAGTAACCTAATTTTACATTTGAAATCGTTTATCAGAAAAAGAATAAGTGTTTGGGGTTATAGAACCGGCCTAATGTATGTTGATCACTATATTTCAAGAGGTATCTACTAAAGCGCCGCTACTTATTTTGTCATGTTATTACGTTAAACAAAGGAATTCCCTAAAATCAACATCACATTTCAGAATATTTATACTCCTCGGGAATATTTTCCTAATCGAAACACTTCGGGATCGTATTCTATACTAAAGCAAAAAATTCGTTGAAGACGGACAACATTTTCATGAAAACATTGAGTTGTAATAATGTACATCCTACTAATATTATAAACGCGAAAGTTTGTTATTATAGATGGATAGATGGATGGATGGATGGATGGATGGATGAATGTTTGTTACTATTTCAAGCAAAAACTTGTGAAATGATCGGGCTGACTGATTTTTTGAATATATGTATTTCTAATCCTAGAATAAATTCTAAGCAGTCATCCCATAAATCAGTTCTCATGGTATAAAAATACCCATGAAACGTTTCCATAGAACCGAGCCGAGACCGCAGCCAAAAACTAGTCTACCATAAAACCATTAAACATAAATAACCTCAACTGAGCACAAGTTCTTTGAGTGCTAAACTACATTAATTTGTTCTTTAATATCCTTCGTCTCAGTTAGTTTCAATCAACATCATTGTATGGTCTTGAATGTCACTATTCTGATTCTCTAGTATAACCAACTTTATTCATTGTTCTTATCGGATCTGAACTTTGAGATAGCGAAAATGTTACATGATACCGATAAATTTTGTCTAGTAGATATTATCTTAATTACAATTCAACCTTCATCGTAATAGGACAATTACTCTGATAAAAACTCGCTTGTGACTAAACGTTTGATCACTTAAGCAGAAAAAAGTAAACGTTCCAATTTGCAGTCGAATAAACATTAAAAAATAAATTAGATTATTTTGGAACAAATCACTCTCGTATTCTAAATTTGAAACTTTGAATTTAGGTATACTTTACATAGATGTATTGTTTTCTTTAAGTTTGCTAGGTACTTCTTCCCGCCAAAAGGGGTTGAAATTTGCATAGACTAAACCTGAAATTACCTAACCTAACCTACTTTAAATGTGTCCCCATGAGAAGGATCCTTTTAAGAAAACAACCTAAAAATACTAACCTTAGAAATTAGATCTCACAACTATACTACACTTCTTACAACATAAAAATAACGTTCCATGGAAAAAAGAGGTCATTTTTTATTTTTCTTCACTTTTGTATTTTTTGTCTGTAGATGGTACCTACATCGCTACTTTGGTTAGGTTAGGTTAGCATAGAATGTATAAAATTGCAGATACTTTCTATGTGTGTCTATATTTTACTTTATTTTTGTTTACATAAATTATTTATTACTAGCAGATTCCCACGGCTTCACCGCGTAAAATTGAAAAAAAAAATATTTACGTAAATGATAAATAAAAGTATGTGAGTACCTCTCTTTTCTTTTTTTCTGTTCTTAGCCAAATTAATTTAACATTATCTTGTAGCTTTAAAAAACGCACTAATAGCTGCCAGTACCTACCTACATCACTATCACTACATAGTATAAAATAAAGTCGCTTGCTCTGTCCCTATGTATGCTTAAATCTTAAAAACTACGCAACGGATTTTCATGCGGTTTTTTTAATAGAATGACTGATTCAAGAGGAATATTTATATGTAAAATAAAAGCTGGAGCGTGTCGCTAGTACTTTATATTTTAAGAAACATAAGAATCTTTATTAACAACGAAAATTACAAGCAAAGGAATAGAAAAATTACAACTAGTATTTACAATTGAAACCATTGGGCTAACTGCAGACGGTTGCAAACAGTCTAAAGGTAGCTCAATTGATCCATGTCAATACCAGTCGGAAGCGTCTCCAAGACACTGGCTGCATTACCACGCTTTATATTTTTAATTGCCAAGTAGATAGGTATCTCATTGGAGTGGATTATACTGAAAAAATAGAGTCAAGACAATACTTTTCCTAGCACGCTTCCTATGTTACGCATAGAAAATCAAATACATTCATATGTACTATTGCGTGACTAATCGATTTAAAACTATCGGAATTTCATTGAAGTTCAAAGACAATGGTTTGTTATCATTGCAATTGTTTCATGATACATACGATTGTGTTCCTGATAGTAATATCGTTAGGTTTAAAAACTTAAATTGTCGTAGGCTCAGGATAGTTCTATAGCCTGAGGTCGTAGGTACGACTTTAGGCAGATCGCAGAAGAAAATAGTACCCAACTACCTACTTACACTGAAGCCTTTCAAGTTCGTGCAAAAACAGAAATGTTTTTGCTTGCGACTGTAAAACCAATTAGTTTTTCTTTTTGTGTTCAACATTAAAATTATCTACCATCTGTCTGGAGCTTGCCCTTTGTGCACTCTCGGTTCAATGCTCAGGATAAACTGAAAAACCGTTACAAAAGACCCTTTTATAGGTTTCACAAGTTTTTATTCTTTTGATGAAATCCATTCTAAGGCTGTGTCCCTAGTAGGCAAACTGTTAGCGGCCGACTGAGTTTGCAGCGTATCGATTTAGTACGCCCTTCCGTATATTTGAAATGGCGTGTCCACAGTTTGCTAGTTTTGCGCTCACTGTACGCAGTTTGCAGCGTTTCGCGCGCGACACTATCTCAGTGAGCGGCTAACTCAAAACAGTTTGCTTACGACGCACGAAAATTGATCTTAGTTTGCAGCTAACTAAAATTTCAGTTCGCCACAAATTTGCGGTTCACTCAGTCGGCCGCTAACAGTTTGCCTACTGGGGACACAGCCTAAAGGTTGACTTTCATGCGCCCGTTACAATGTGAAGTATCCCTAAATATGTAGATGTCACAAATGGCATTTCACAACCAAAGAATTTCCAACATCGACATCTTTGGTTTTGGGCAGAGGAACTAAGTGCGTTTCAGAGAGGAAGGGATGTGATGTGGGTGTTTGTTATCTCTTCACGCTAAAAATATTGAACGATTTTGAGGCTGAAATTTTGAATAGACGGTGTTTTAGGTCTCGAATAAAACATTGGATGCTTTTTCATCAACTTTCACGGGGTTAAGGCCGCGGAGCGCGGAAACGAAATTCAGGCTAATTTTAAATGTAGTTATTCATAAGAAAACACTAAGAATAAGAAAACAAAGAAAACATGTACTCAAAGTAGGTAACTGATTTCGTGGGAATTCTACTGTGGAATTCTATGCCTCTAGTGTATTCCAATAAATTGATACGTTTTCAAAGCTCGTGTCAGAAAATTGAAAAAACCGCCCATTGTACTTCACTACATAGTATAAAACAAAGTCGCTTTCTCTGTCCCTATGTCTCTTTCTATGCTTAAATATTTAAAACGACGCAACGGATTTTGATGTGTTTTTTTTAAATAGGTAGTGATTCAAGTGGAAGGTTTATACGTATAATAAAACCGTGCGAAGCCGTCGCTAAGGGTCGCAAGTGTTTTATAAGTAAATGTCTTTTTGTAATCACTACATAGTATAAAACAAAGTCGCTTTTTCTGTCCCTATGTCCCTATATCCGTTTGAATGCTTAAATCTTTAAAACTACGCAACGGATTTGGATGCGGTTTTTTAAATAGATTGAGTGATTTAAGTGGAAGGTTTATACGTATAATAAAACCGTGTTAAACCGGGTCGGGTCGCTAGTGTTTTATTAGTAAATGTCTTTTTGTAATATTCAATAAAGAATTTCGTGTAGGTATATAAAGAATTTACAAAAAAAAACATTTTTGATTTATATGTATTATTGTATTGTCAAACAAGAGATCGTGTTTTTTTTCAGCCGGGGTGGCTATCATGGTATGTGCCGCCACAGCAGCCACTCGCTGGGCAAGACGCGATTGGCCAATCAACAACAATCCAGTCTCGGAGGTCTTCAAACTGCTTTGGAGAATATTCGAACCTATGCTGTTCACGCTCAGTGGATATTTCTTGGAGGTAGTTCTACTTAACTGTTAATTTATAAGACTTGTCTTAACGTTTCCTTAGAACCGCGAATGTTTTTAGTTGAGATCAGATTTAAAGAGCTCCTAACGATCCGCTCTGGCTTTGCACGGGTCAATCTTTCTAATAAATAAATGCAAAAGTTTAGTATTTTTTTTTATTTAAAGTAATTGTGTATGACATGTACTTATGTAAAATTTTATATCATTCTACTACTACATTGAGCTACTTTTAGACTGTTTGCAACCGTGTGCAGTTAGCTCAATGGTTTCAATTGTAAATACCTACTAGTTGTAATTTTTCTATACCTTGCTTGTAATTTATTCTTGGTGTATAATTATTCATAATTATCAAAATTATATAAGAAAATAAGTGTTCATTGATTTTCTTTTCGCTTTAATCTTTTATCCACTAGTGGCTGAATAATGAGCAACTTACCTTTCAGCAGTCCCCCCACAATTTGAGAGGTTTATTTTTAAATCGACAGTTCAATTTTTTTAGGACATTAAAAGCCTATTAATATTACAATCAAGGAATAGAAATAATTAAAACTTGTTTACACAATTGAAACAACTGAGCTAACTGCAGACGGTTATAAACAGTCCAATGGTAGCAGATGGTTGCAAACAGTCTAATGGTAGAGCTACAATTAGACTGTTTACAACCGTCTGCAGTTAGTTCAATTGTTGGTAGATCTACCATTACACTGTTTGCAACCGTCTGCAGTTAGCTCAATTATATAAATTATGTATACTGGTTTATATTTTTTTATTTAATAAATAATTTATAATGCTGGACAATCCACACAGCACCATCTAGCCCCTAAGTAAGCAACTCCCAGCTTGTGTTATGAATACTAGATAGTTGATCAATAATAGTGTTTTATCTCCAGGTGTCGAAGATTACGCTTACAGAATTTGGCCTGATCTTTACCTGCATCATATCGGGGCTGATTCTCCGGTTGGTGGCTGCCTTTGTGGTCGCTCTGGCCAATGACCTGTCTGTTAAAGAGAGCCTCTTCATCGCCATCACTTGGATACCAAAGGCTATTGTTGAGGTAAAGTGAACACATAGAAGAAAATATAAACACTTACAAACACATATAAACACAAATCTAAACACACATTTCACTTTATTACACACAGAGAAAAACAAAAACAAAATACAGGGAAAGAGATAAGACAAAGTTGTACAATGGGTGGTCTTATCGCTAAAACACATACCTACAGATTATCTTAGAAAAATCACCAATGAATCATTGTCCCAGTGTCTGAATATGTTTGAATATTAATTTATTCTGATTTTTTTAGGGTTCCGTACCCAAAGGGAACCTAAACGGGACTCTATTACTAAGATTATCCATACATCTGTAATGCCTTGATCACACGTACCGAGCAAACCGGCGAGACAGTAAAATGTTTCACGGCCGAGACAGTGTAGTAAGCGAGTAGCTGTTCACACACGTTTTGAAATCAGCACAGTCAGTTCAGTTCTATTGAGACTACAATTTGGATATGATGGAACTGCACTCAAAAAAACCACGTGCGGCGACGCGACAATCATGTTGCCGAGTGGCGAGCGGCGAGACAGTGCATGTTCAAACCTGCCGAGTAAGTGAGCGAGACAGTGCGGGGAAGCGGGAGGGTGGTAACTCGGTCTAGTAAGTAGAACGGCAGCCGAGCTGTTGTCTCGCCACTTTTTTCAGCCGAGCGCTCGGCCGTGCACTCGGCGCTATGTTTATACGTACCGAGTACTCGACCGAGAGCACTGTCTCGCCGGTTTGCTCGGTACGTGTGATCAAGCTATTAGTCCGTCTGTCCTGTGTATGTCATGAACCGTGATAGTTAGTTGAAATTTTCACAGAATATGTATTTCTGTTGCTGTGTTGTTTTTAGTAGTTGTCGCTACAGCAACAACTACTACTAAAAACAGAATAAAATAATTATTTAAGGGGTCTCCCATACAACACTTTACTTGCCGTTTTTATGGATAATACGGTAGTACGGAACCCTTTCGTGCACGACTCGAACTTGACCAGTTTTATTCTGTCAGTCCCAGACATTATCATGCGTTTAAAATGCGAATAGACTCTCTATCAACAGAAATAAAATATTTTTTATTATAAAAACAGAACAACACTTTTATTCGTACTCAAAATGTCACGTTTTTCTGAAAGAAAGTTATTTTTAAAGTTCAGGCCGCGATTTTTTCTGAGAAACGTTGTTTTGGCTCATACCACGCAACTTGCTAACCATACTTTATGAAAAAATGATGTTAAATGAAACTTTAAGACAAATTTCCAACAACTTTATTTACTGTACATGTATTTTTAATACATGTGACGAATTTACTTTCAATGTAACTACAAAAATGTGTAGAAGTAACTTTGTGACAAATATACAACAACTCTAGTCGATCATTGGGCGAAACCGTTTGTATGAATGAATGAATGAATGAATGAATGAAAAACGTTTATTCTGATAGTTTAGTAGGTACACATAAAAATAAGAGCTTAAACATACATAAAAAATACACACACCGCAAAAAACTTAAAACTAACATGCAAATATAAATGCAATTAATTTAAAGAAATATATATAAATTCTAAGTTACATAATATATAAAATAGATGCGTGTATTTTTAAGGTTGATCGATGTAGAGTGTACTGCGCTATCAGAAGTCCATGCTCAGCTAAAATGTTGCGAGTAGGTGAATAACCCACAACGCTGATTTTCAGCATGCACCAAAGTAGAGCTGACGTACGATCTGCTGATTTGGGCTCGAAAATGTTTGCCTATGAAAAAAAATATAAAATTCTTTAACTAAAAATATGTAAATACATACTAATCTACCTCCACCCATAGACCTTCCGACTTTGATTACAAAGGACCCACTCTACCAGCAACAAGGCCTCCGCGCGCACGTCTCAAGTTTGTAGTTTAGGATCCATGCGCCACTAATGCCCGGGCTACACGAGGCTAGTTTTTCAAGCCAGGATAGCAAGCTAGTTCTCTTCTTAAACTGTCTTGGCTAGCTGACATGGCTTGGAATATGCTAGTTCTGTTTACATGAGGCTATATTATTTTAAGCTAGTATTATTGCTGTGACCGAGGTAACCACACGTCCAAAATGAACTGCACGCGAAAAAAAAGAAGATACGTTCTTGAGAATACTGTGCTTTTAAATTTTCAATTTTAGTTTTTACCTCTTTGGTAGTCATATTAAAATCCATCGTCTTTAATTCGTCACACAGTTTTTGCAGCGCTGAATCACGTTTGGACTTGTCTTTATAACTTGGAAGGGTGGCGTTCCACAGTCATTCGATGATGACGACCGATGTGGCGCGGTGGGCGAAGGTCCGCCTGCGACGCAGGAGGTTGCGGGTTCGATTCCCGCCTCGGAACAAATTTGTGTACGATCTGCAGAAATTTGTTCCGTTGGTCTGGGTGTTTTCTATGTATAATAAAAAATATCTATCTATGAACTGTATTGTATTAAGTATATCAGTCATCTAGTACCCATAACACAAGCTCTGCTTAGCTTGGGGCTAGATAATGCTGTGTGGACTGTCCGGAATTATTTATTATTTATTTATTTATTTATTTTATTCATGGTCACGGTATAGTTGGACGAACTTTAAATTAATCTCCGTACTTAGTTTTACTTATAAGTTTAACTTATTTATCTAAAAAATCTCAAACACTGTAAAACTACATTAAGTTATTGAAATAATTATTTTTGTATTTGTAGTTTGGGTTTGTTTCATCTTAAAATCTCAAAAACACGTCGCGGAGAAAAACAAACAAAACGCGTGGTTACTGCTTACGAGTCAACTTTAAACTTGCTTCGCCGGCCACATGAAGCTAGTACACAAGCCAGGATAGTAAAAGCAGTGGTGGGGGCGCTACTAGCTTAAAAAATAGAACTCCATCCTATTAAAAACTGTCCTGGCTTGTCAACTACCTTACTAGTTTACTAGCTTAGAAATGAAGATAGTTTTGTCTAAACGAAGCCAGAAGTACTAGCTTGCTAGCTTACTGATACTAGCTTGCTATCCTGGCTTGAAAAACTAGCCTCGTGTAGCCCGGGCATGATTTGTAGAAACTGTCACAGAAGTTATATTACTTGTATCCTATTTTAACGACCTTAGAAATCAAATTTCCTAAAATCCCTTCTTAGCTTATCCTATTAGCGGGTGCATGCATACGTTTTAAAAGAAAACTACATGTAAAATTTCAGCTTCGTAGCTCTTGTAGTTACAGAGAGATGAGTCGCCCATTTCTCTTTTTAAAATATAGATAAACTATACGATATACTATACGATACTGAAAGTAAGTATTTTTCGGTATAGACTTTTTCAGGGAACAATAAATCTATTCTGAGGTGATGCCGTAGAACTGAGAATAAAGACTATAATGGGTTTAAGAGTCTTACGTAGACCCACCAAGCCCTTTGTCTGACACGTCCGCGGCTCGGCTTTCACGCGAGACACGCACATTCAGACAATCTTCACCTCGTTATATGTACACCCCTAGGTAAGACTTTTGCTTCAGACTTCGTTACATTGACCCTTAACAAATGTACAGAAGGCATTCTACATACATACATATATACATATTCCTGGCCGATTTCGGCTACGGAGACTTGGCTTTGAGTTTTTTTTTTTTTTTATCTATCTATCAAATGTACAGAAGGCATTCTACCTTATAGTTGACCGTGTAAAGAACGACTTGAGCATAACTTTAAAATAATAAATAAATAATGCTGGATAATCCACACAATATTATCGGGTTCGGTTCGTAAGACCCCGATCCCGTTACCCCCCGATTTGGTTTAGCCACGATAAATTTTATAAGAAGCAATTTTCGACGAAAAGTACAGGCGTGCTCAAATGTGTTCAACTTGATTAATGTAAATGTAAATGTTGGATGTTTGTTATTTTGAATACCTATGCATATAAGTACCCACATAGAATATTATTTTTTAATTAAGGTCTTCTTGAAAAAGATAACTCAATAAAACTTAAATGGATATTCATTTTGGTTTTATTATCTCTAGTAGATTTGAAATCATACACATATTATAATTACTTTAAAGTCATCACAGTTTTTGTCAATTAAATATTAAAATAAATTAAAAACTGAGTAATCTAAGTAAAAAAAATGCAAAATCGGAATATCCTTATCACTTAATAAAACATAGTTTTGAGAGACTCATAATCAGATACAAGATTAGTTTCTTCTTAATTATATATATAATTATTATATAGCCCCAAGCTTAGCAGATCTTGTGTTATAAGTACCTACCTACATACGGGAATCCAACCCCTAATTTCCGGTGTCACAGGCGGACCTTCACCTACCGCGCCACATCTGTCGTCAAGTTTGTTTGAGCTATAATATGTTATTGAGAGTTGATTGATCAAAGGTATGCTCCATAGTCGACCTTTTATTAAATTCCGATAACGAACTACCGTTAACTATTGATTTACTAATGCATCGAACGTTTTACTCATCCATTAAAATTGTATTTGCAAGAATACTATCTACTGTTTGACTGCCTATCTATGTAATCGCTAGTTCAAGGTAATAAAATTAAACTCTATAATTTTACATGTCTTTGATTGGTTAAGTAATAAATAAATATAATTCCGGACAGTCCACACAGTATCATCTGGTCCCAAGCTAAGAAGAGCTTGTGTTATGGGTACTAGATGACTGACATACTTAATACAATACATTACATAGAAATTTTTTTTTAATATACATAGAAAACACCTAGACCAACCAGTAATTCGATTTTTGATATAAAATCGTGTTCAAGGACCTAGGAGTTTCATAAAACAAAAAAAAAATCCTTTTGTAACCAAACTCTTAGGTTAGGTATTTACTAACCTGATAAACCACAACAAAGGCATCCATTCACGTTAGTTTTACTGCCAATAAAACAAACCTTTATCCTCGCGCTCAGATTATTTGTCCTATCCCTGTGACCCAAACACAAATCAATCGCATTCCAATCGATAGTTCGGTATGAATTTTATGATTTATTAATTTATTAACTTTATAAGGAGAGCTTGTTTAGAAAATCTTAAAAAAATCGATAAGGTAGCCTTATGTTTAATCATACATAAAGCGAGGTTTTTCCGTAAAATGTCGAAAATAAACAAATTATTTCACATAAGCCCGTATATTTAGACTTCTTTACGTAGAAAGATGTAAAAATAGTGTACATAATCTAAGTAAACCAACCTATGACATGTAAGATAGATTATACCTGCCCAACGTTACTATCAAAAAACAATTTAAAAGGCCTTTGAGAAATTGTTAAGCAAATATTTGAACTAAAGTTCGTTACACGCGAAGGCAATTAATCATAGTGGAGTAGTGATGTAAAATGCAACGGTGTGGCGGTGATGCCGGCTGGCCAGCCGCCGTCTCCATCCCCAGCCAATTTATTAACAGCCGATTCAAATTGATCCTATGAGATAATGGGTTAAGGGACATATTGCCCGCTCAAAAACACGCTCAGTGTGCCCGCAAATTATGAAGCTAGTAATTATTTTGAAAAGGGAATATTTTTTCGATATAATTAGCGGAGAACTGGCCCGCAGTTTAGTTTTTAGGAGAGATGTTTACTAACCCGAAAGAATGATGGTCTCGCAGCCAATTTATTAGCAAACGATGCAATTGATCCTATGATGGTTAAGGGACATCTCGCTCGATCTAAAACAAGCGATCGGCTGTGTTGTTTTCTTTTCGAAATAATACGCGGACAACGCGCCCGCAGTTTAGTTTACAGGCGAGGTGTTTACTAACACGAATCAAGACCAAATTATTCAAATTGATGCTTCGAAAGCATGGGTTAAGGGACATCTCGCCCGCTTAAAACAAGCTCAGTGTGCGCGTTGTCCCCTTTTCGAAAATACTAAGGAGACATTCAACCGCACTTACCCCCAATTATGATTAACTAACAAAAAAAATAGAATATCACTCTATGTAATTCGAAATATAATTGTATGAGTGCATCATTTTCCAAAAAGCAAACCCTGTGGTTTCGAAGACATAATCTATCAAACATGAATTTTATGGGCGGAACTTCCCCAATTCTATCATTTAAATTCTCAACATCTAAGATTAGAAAACTCTAGCTGTCCTATCAAAGCTGTGATGCTGCAGAATCGCTATAAGTTCAAAGTGATCTTTTCATTAACGAGCGAAAACTAAACTAACAGTCCACTAACCGCCTCAAGTTTAATTTACTTTAAGTCGTTTTCAGAACTGCTTAGCAATTCTGAATCAAACTAGCTTACATTGAAGCTAGAGTTTTTAAATCCAGGTCATGCTTGTGTTTCTCTTATAAGGATACGAAGTTTACAATTTATCACCTCTTCCTAAAACAAACCGAACTATTGTTTTCTTTTTAATAGCCTAGGGTTAGATGATTTGGTTTAGATGGTCCAGCATAATTTATTTATCGACATTTATTTTTTACGATGTGCAATGAATTTAACTAATAGATATGTAGGTACGAAAGCAAACTTTTAACACCAAAAGCAACGTATCTCTTTCTAAAATAGAGAAAATATAAAACTATGTGAGAAACATTTAAAAATATTATGATGTTTACAACAAACTGAACTTTTGATTTTTTTAAATTCTGAAAAGAACTGTCAGTTCATTTAACGGGAAGTTACTTGATTATTGTGAAACAGACCCTAAAACTTATGTATAAAAATTATAACACGTAAGTTAAGAAGTAAGAATAGTCAGAATAAATGCCGATTCACACATAAAAGAGAAGTCAGGTCCATATCAGTGAACCTTAAGAATGTATATAAGTCTAACTACGTAAGAACAAGAACTTTGCTAAGGTACAAACTTATGTACCATCGTAACATTAAATAGATGGAACATAATTTAGTAGGAAACAGTAAAATTTATGTAGGCACCTGAAGGGCCAAACCACTGAACAACAAATGGCCTTGGTAAAAGCCACTTACCTTCTAACTGACTGACTTATGACCTCCTATCCCTTGAATCTCATGCAAAGCTTTAAATTTTAATATAAACCTATACGTGACGGGTATATTTTACTTATATGTCTGTAAACGGGTTATCTAAGAACCTAGTTTATGTTGAAAGAATACCAACGTTAAGGACCTCTTCGGGGTGAGTTTGGCTCTAGACGCACGCGTTCCGTATCAATGCGACTAGATGATAAATCTGTATCTGGGTGGATTGTAATTTATTTTTTCCTTTATAATCAACTAGCGACCCGCCCCGGCTTCGCACGGTTTTATTATACGTATAATCCTCTTAAATCACTCTATCTATTCAAAAAAACCGCATTAAAATCCGTTTCATAGTTTTAAAGATTTAAGCATACAAAGGGACAAAGGGATATAGGGACATAGGGACAGAGAAAGCGACTTTGTTTTATACTATGTAGTGATAACCAATAACCTAAATCTATCCTTACGGTACTTTATTATTATGATTATAACGAATGTGTGTTAGCCATTTGAACAAGATTGGTGTCTATCACAAAGCATGCCGACTCGCTTAAAGATCATTCTTATTTTATGTGACAATCTCTGTGGCACAGTGGATGGCCTGCAACTTAGGTTGCGAGTTCAATTCCTACCTCTGGACAAATGTTCTTACGTAGTAAGCAAGTTATGCTTTAGTTATTTGAATGTTAGCGTCAGGACCCCTGGACCAAGTGCGATATTTTATATTTGGAAACTATCAAATTCCAATACCTTTTCAATACTATTTGATACCTCAGTTATATTATTTAGTACCTCGATGAGCTGTGAAATAATTTGAAAAGAAAGTGGTCAGACATTCTGACGTCAGGTTGTCTGGACCACATCTTTTTCACATAGTTAGAGGCAGTAAAACTTGAAAAATCCTTTGTAAATATTTAATACCTTTTTAATACCTTCCAATACCTCTTTATTTCAAACATTTAAGCGTCGCAGAAAAAAGTTACGGATGAATATTAAATTTTGCAGGAAGGTTGTTCGATACATATCTAATTTACGCAGACATAACACTAATCTTGTGAATGCGTAAGTTTGAATGTCGAGATGTAAATATGTGTGGATGGATGGATGGATGGATGGATGTTTGTTAACTCCTCATGACTATGGATAGGACTGGATTAAGTAAAAAGTAACTTTTTATGAAATTCTGATGAATGAAATTCGTTGTATCTTACGAATAAGGTTACAGTTGCAAAACAATAACTTTCAAGGAGACGGTTTTTAATTATTATTTGGAAAAGTTGCGGCCAAATTCTGATAGACAACCTGGTAGATACAAATTATCCTTCTTACAAATAAACATAAAAATTTGGTTTTAAGCACAAAACTATGCGGCTGTCCCAAACCAAAGCCAGTAAGAGCCATTGTGAAAAAATTACAGGAGAAGCGAATCAAAATTTTTTACCTGCCTCTTCAATAGTAAGAAATTTGATGAAATATTTGTTCGTGATTATTTGGTAATGTTTTTTTTTTCAAATAGAGAGTATTAAAATCGAAAAACTGTAGCACATACACGTTTTATGAGACTTACTACATAAATATTTTCAGACGATTAATCAAGAAACAAAATCAAAAACCTAGTATAGTCTCTTAATAGGCTTTAAAGTTGGAAGATTGGAATAGTTTATAGTGTTCGTCACTAAAAACCAAGTTTTTAAAAGTTTTACTCAAATTTGGCTGACCTGACTTAGCTTGATTTGACATAAAATAATAAGTAAATCGTACAAAAAAATATCAAAAAAGAAGTGTTAATGGAAATGTTACATACTAGGATTTTGATTTTGTTTCGCAATGTAGCAAGTGGAGTTACTAGGATTAGTGGGTCACGTCACTTTGATTCTAAATAAGATGAAATACGGGTGTTTTTTCATAACACGTGGCTCAAAATTCAAGAAACGGATGACGATAAAAGCGTTTACAAAAAAAATGGCTCTTTCTAGGTTTTGGTTTGGGAGAGCCGTATGAGCGGGCTAATCTTAGACCAATAGTAACGAAGAGTCGCTATAAACATCTCAAGAGACTCGCTAAATAGAGAGTAAGTTGGGTCAAGGGCCAGATCCAAAAAGGGGTTCTCCTGGACTCGGCGCGTATTGTCAGGAAAATCCTCTGTCTGCAACCCTAGTCACCAGCTGATTCAGCCTAGCTTCGCGGCCGGTGATCCACCGTTTTGATATTTTTTTTCTGTTGAACAGTTTTATAATATAAATAAATAAATAAAAAGCGCTTTATTCCGATATCACATATCACAACAATTTCTCATAACAATTTGCAAGACATATAATAAAGAATTCCTTTTACATTGCTTAAACCTACGATTGAATTAATGATAAAAATTATATTATTAAGTCAGTCACAAGAAAATAATTAAATATTAGTTTGTCATGCATTAAATAAAAATATTCATTTGTAGTCATCGTGTTTCTTGCTGTCAGTTTATTTAATTGTGATATGGACCTGGTGTATGCCTCCTCCAAGGATCTCCAATTCTCTCTATCTCTAGCTTTGCGCGTCCATATTTTCCCCGCTATTTAGTTTTATCATATATATATTTTTATAATTACTAGCTGCATCCCGCGACTTTGCCTGCGTGTACGCTTATTTGTGAAATAGAGAACAATATGTTTGTCAAAAACAGAATAAAGAATAAGACATGTTTTACTATTAACATAAAGTTTTACTTTCATCATGTTTTCAGTGAATCTGTAAACAAGGGAATGTTTTTGTCATCAATTTTAAAATTTTATTGCACAACCCCCAGTTTTTTAAGAAAAAAATTCGTAAGAAAAAATACGTGATATTAAATAAACTATGAAACTTAGAATTTGAAACAATTTCAGAAACCATTAGATGTAGACTGAATATTGACATAGGTACATGTTCCAGCGATTTCTAAAATTCAATCAACAACGCTGGTCTTCCTGTAGTGCTGTTTTGTGAAGTCAAACATTTTCACATAAAATTTTTGATTATCGCTTATATTTTGTACTTTTTTCTTTCTTTTGGCGTTTTTTTTATCGCCTTTTAAATCACTATTACCGGTTTCCGGTTGTCCCGAAATAGAATCAGAGTGTTTCACAATAAATTTATCTCTTGTCTTCTCCGTCTCCTTGAAAGTTGTTGTTTTGCAACTGTAACCTTATTCGTAGCATACGACAAAATTTCAGTCATCAGTAACTTTTACCTTCATCCAGTCCTATCCATTGTCGTGAAGAGTTAACAAACAATAACACAAACTACATTGGGACAGCCGCATAGTTTTGTGCTTAAAACCAAATTTTTATGTTTATTTGTAAGAAAGATAATATGTATCTACCAGGTTGCCTATCAGAATTTGGCCGCAAATAATCCAAATAATAAGAAAAAACCGTCTCCTTGAAAGTTGTTGTTTTGCAACTGTAACCTTATTCGTAAGATACAATGAAATTTCATTCATCAGAATTTCATAAAAAGTTACTTTTTACTTCATCCAGTCCTATCCATAGTCATGAGGAGTTAACAAACATCCATCCATCCATCCATCCATCCACACATATTTACATCTCGACATTCAAACTTACGCATTCACAAGATTAGTGTTATGTCTGCGTAAATTAGATATGTATCGAACAACCTTCCTGCAAAATTTAATATTCATCTGTAACTTTTTTCTGCGACGCTTAAATGTTTGAAATAAAGAGGTATTGGAAGGTATTAAAAAGGTATTAAATATTTACAAAGGATTTTTCAAGTTTTACTGCCTCTAACTATGTGAAAAAGATGTGGTCCAGACAACCTGACGTCAGAATGTCTGACCACTTTCTTTTCAAGTTATTTCACAGCTCATCGAGGTACTAAATAATTTAACTGAGGTATCAAATAGTATTGAAAAGGTATTGGAATTTGATAGTTTCCAAATATAAAATATCGCACTTGGTCCAGGGGTCCTGACGCTAACATTTGAATTGGATTAAGGGACAAAGACTAACAAAGTAGGATACATTTTAAAAGGCAACCGCTATAAAACTTAAGCAAGTTTTATTGTAAAGCACAGCGTACATTATGTGCGTTAGAGTAATAAAAAACTTTTACATTCTTTATCGTTTCTAGTAGTACCTGCATCCATAAAACCCATACAACTTTTAAATCCTGGGGTACACACGTTTTTTTTCTTATTTTGCTATAGCGTATCACAGCGGCCTTGATAGGCCTATTGTGATCGCTACCTTAAGGGAACCCATAACATAATGGGAAATATGAACGACGCATCTTCAAGGGTGAACTATTAAAGATGCGGCTCTCATAATTCATGTTCCTTTGGTTATTAAAATTGTAGTCTGTTATATTAAAATGGAGACTATGATGCGAAAGGTGACAATAGGTAATAGGTACCTACATGAAAACTGACCGGCTTTATCATTAACTAGCGACCCGCCCCGGCTTCGCACGGTTTTATTATACGTATAAACCTTCCTCTTGAATCACTCTACCTATTAAAAAAAACTGCATCAAAATCCGTTGCGTAGTTTTAAAGATTTAAACATTCAAAGGGACATAAGGACATGGGGACATAGGGACAGAGAAAGCGACTTTGTTTTATACTATGTAGTGAAGTTAAAATATATACTCAAAAACGGATCAAAGCACGTATCAAGCTGGTAATTATTTGATAGTTTTCAATGAAAATTATTGGTATGCTAATGGTAGACTACCTACATATATTTCTCTGCCATCAGGCAAATCTTTATTAACAACGAAAATTACAAGCAAGGAATAGAAAAATTACAACTAGTATTTACAATTGAAACCATTGAGCTAACTGCAGACGGTTGCAAACAGTCTAAAGGTAGCTCAATTGATCCATGTCAATACCAGTCGGAAGCGTCCCCAAGACACTGGCTGCATTACCACGCTGTATGGCAATGCTGATGCGCTGAGCCAGATATTCACCAGCTCTCGGGTCACGCGTCGCATCGACCAGACGCTCAGATAATTTTTTAAAAACCCGGAGAGCCTCGGTACCCCACGGACCTAGGGTCTCGAATCCAAGGGGAGCAAATGCGTAGGTTCTGTCGAGACCTGCATATTTGCGCCTCTTGAGATCCTCGGCCAGATCTGCCGCCGCACCAGCCCTAGTGGATGTCCTTGAAAGATGGGAAGGTGCAAGTGTGTCGACGCATGTAGCGTCCCACACAATGGGCCTCCCCAACTCCCATGGGACTAGTGTCATACCGTCGGGCCTCTTGCCATCGTCACGGAACAGACCATTCGGTTCGAGAATAGCTGGTACGTTAGCGCTGACAAAGGCCCGCCGGATGATGTCATTAAGGCTGGCATGACGAGATATCCGACCAGCGGCCCTAGTACACGATAATCCGTGATGACCAAGCTGTTCGACTGCAGTACCGCACTGGCATTGATGAGGCGCACAACACCTTGCACCCAACCGAATACGTGTATGCGATACGGAAAGTAGCGGGATCCAATAAAGTGCCAGTGTTATAAGAAGGAAGTGCTTGCAGCCAATGTCCTGACTCCCATTTAGAAACGGCTAGGAGACGGGCACGATCTGCCGAGCTGGAGCACGTTTGTAACAAACAATTCCGTGTCAACTCACACAAAGGCCCGTCCCATTGCCGTTGGGACGAAAGAGATTTTGGAGGAGCAGCATCGGGGCAAGCACTATGCCAAGCCGTTCTAGCTTCGTCTAAATATGAAATTTTGAAAGAAATTTGTGATCGGACCAAATCAGACGTGTTTAAAATTTTTTCAACTAAAGAACTAGTGCTGTAGACGGAAGATAGGAACGCTGGTAGGGCTACACTGGAAATTTTGCGAATACCTAAGCCTCCCAATTTGACAGGTAGGGAGGCCTGCGACCACGCCTTGTCATCCAAATCAATATTCAAAACCGATGATAAAGTATTCTTTATTATGTTGTCTAAGCTATCCAATAGCTCGCTGTGTTTCCACAGGTGACTACATCTTAAAGAATACGTAAATTTAGGTACAAACAGGCAAAACCGAATAATAGTAAAAGCCATATGGCTGTTAATTTTGAGAAGTCTGTCTGAAGTTTTGTTGAAATTTTGAATTTTCTCATCTACAAATGGCCGAAAAGACTCATCAAGAATTGGTGAACCTAGGAGTCGAAGTGAACATTTATCTATAACTGTAATGTTAGGGGCCAAACTGTTAAATTTTGCAATGATATTGTTTTTGTCTACACAAGAGTCCGAAATAAAAAGCTCGCACTTTGAAAAATTCAATTCCAAACCTATTTGTCGAAATTCATCTGTGATGATTTTTAAATCATTAAAAACGGTGTCCACTTCTCCACCTAAAGTTCCGTCATCCAAATACCAAACATTGAGCTTGGATTGAAGACGTTGAATTATTGGATGAATGGCAAGGCTAAATATGGCCGGACCAAGAGGGTCGCCCTGCTGACAGCCAACGGCAGACGAAATAATGTTATTCCGGTAAATTAATTTTGAGGGTGAACCATAGCACTGCCAGAGAAAAGGGTAAATTTCAGGAATTTTATTTTTAATTTCGTTTAGTAGGGCGCCCCTATCTACGGAATTGAAGGCATTTTTGACGTCTACCTTCAGAACTACCTCCCCATAATTTTGATCCAAAAATGTACGAAGGGAATGTACTGCGGCCTCACAGCCGCCTCGCGAACCAAAGCCTAGCTGAATAGGTCGGAAATAGTCGCCTAAATAGTCGGCTTCTTTCCGACAGCAGACTTTAGCCGCAAGGCGGCGGTAGGTAGTGCCCACGGCTATGGGTCTTATACCGCCATCCTTCTTTTTGAGTGCACAAAGGTTTGCACCATACAAGAGTTCCGTGATCTCGCTGTTGACTCGGCCTGACAACATCAGGTTGATCAAAGACGTCAAGTCTTCCAGAAGGACTTCACCTGCATGGCCAGACCCACCAGATAGTAGATCTTTTAGATGCTGTGGAGACACAGCATCCAGGCCGCCAGCAGAGCCACTCTGGAAAGAGAAGACGGCTTTGAGCACATCCTGGCTGGTCGTGCCTACAGCGTCATCACTCTCTTGTGGTGGATAGGGGAGTTGGAGATTGGGCCCTGCGGGTGGATGCTTACTCTCAAGAGAAATGAGAGTCTCATCATTATTTGGCGCCATCGTGTCATTTGAAAACATTAAACGTGAGGCTCCTTTAATATCACCATCATTGAGTTTACTTTCTACAAGTCTGTAGATAGTAGACTCTGCCAGTGATGTATATGATTTTGAATTTTTGTGTGAGTCCTAATCATCAAAATCAATAGGATGCCCTGCACGTGCAGTGTACCTAACACAATTTTCTTTTATCCTAATAGTGATTGAACTTTTGTTCGAAATATCTTTCTTTACATGTAATACTTTATACGGAAAAATTAATAGATGCTCCCAAGCTTGCTTCGTGTTTTTTAAAACAGCGTTCCTAATAGCCTCCGAGAGAGAGGAAGTGACAGAGATGCGGGCACCTCGAGGAATGCGTTTAAAAATAGGGGTAGAAACTTTGTACTCACTCAGAACTTTCCAAAAAGGTGGGGAATCACTCGTGTGATCCGAATTTTGAATAGAAATATCTACCGCTCCTGCAACCGGAGCAGACAGCGGGATTATTGGATCCTTATGGACTCGTTTTTGGTGAATTTTGAGGCCTCTCTGTCCCTTGAAAAAGCGAGCTTGGGGACATTGCGTGCACTCTACAAGAGGCTGCGTAGACACGATGGAATGGATCGCCGTCACATTCCTAAATGTATTTCTCGGTTGAGTGCATTGTGTCATCACAAAAAATTAAACTTACGAATCTAAATAAAATTCTTACAAATGTAAATAAACTATACAGATGACAGCTCGCGCAAGCGTCGTCGCCCGGCTGCGCCGGGCTCCGCGACAACGAAGCTCCTTACTGTAGACAGAAAAATTGTAAAAGCTTAGCTTCTGTCAAAACCAACGTGAGCAAACTACAAAGAGAGAATTCACCTTTTCTGAGCTATCCCCGGCCTGGAAAACAATACCTGACGCGCCCGAGGTGGTGAGCCACGGGCCCCAGAGCTCCAAAGCTCCCCAAAGACGGTAGAAAAATTCTTTCTGAAAAAATGCAAGAAAATATGAGTTGACAAATTGGCAGTTTTTTTTTTTTTTTTTTTTTTTTTTTTATCAGGCAAATTGATAAGATCGAACTATTTTACTTCCTTCCTAGCCACTGACCTCTAATATACCTCTAATATACAAGTACGCTGGACCTCTGATAAGCCGGGCTTTAGTGAGCCGATTTGATTTTCGCCATTTTGGCGCTGATCGTAGAAGTGGGTGGGAAAGGAACTAATAATAGAGATGGGACAATGAGATAAAATACATCGATAAAAGACATTTCCGACGAGTTGTATAATTGTAATAGGTAATATTATAAAGCTGACTAGTTTGATTGTTAGGTTGAACGCTCAAATCTCAGAAACTGCTAGTCTTAGGATAAGCCGAAGCCGGACTAACGGGTATTTAGTACCTATGTGGCTAGCTAGATCCAAAAATTAACAGGGAACGTTTTTTAAATAGAAATGTATTTTTTTCAGGATGGAGTGGAATAGGTTAGGTATTAATAGAAAATAAAATATATATACAATCCTGTAATATTTTTTATTAGTTTCCGTCATCATTTTCATAGTTACATAGGTAACATAATATAATTATCGTACTTTGCGTTTAACAGGGAAATTTGAATTATTTTCGTAAATTTTAGACATCACTACAAAATAACAGTAAACATCATTGAATAGAAGAATAATTTTTGTCAGACAGTAAATAAACACACACACAACTAAATAACATAATCTCCGAATAGACTTTATTACTTATGGTAATACAATTAATTTTTCCTCCATACAAACGTAGAAAGCTAATTACTCCGCCGTAGTCTTGATTTTATCAAAGAATTTTTAACTCTCTGCAATGCTTTTTTGGATGACCTTTTGCAACCACCTTTTCATGTGTTAGAGGACAACTAGATTGTTGCTTAGACCTTGCCTTCTTTGAAGCAATACTCTGTTGCGGGTTGGAACTTGTGCTTCGACGCTTTCGACCTAGAAACAAAATTTTTGTTTATCAACAACTAAACCACAAATTAAAAGTAAAAATATATCAGTATACTGTTTTATAGCGCATTCTTGAAATAATTTACATACAAGGAACATGACGTGGTCCTAATTTTATTTATTAAGTACTTACCACTCAAGTTGGTATTATTCTGATCCATAATTAATGTTCTATTGTCGGTTAGGTACAGGGGGTGTCTTATGTCCGTCGAAAACCTGTGAATTATTAAAAAATTATATGTATTTGATAATAAAAATCGGTCATCGGCAAATTACGTTCTTGAAAGTAAATAGATATCTATAGCAAAAATATCGATAAGTTTTATCGACAGGTAACTTTGACAGCACTATTAAACTTTATTGTTTATAAAAAACCGGTAATATGAAGATAAATATGTTATTATTACGTATAATAATGAAGATAAGTTTAATTTGTTGAATATTAGCCGAAGATAAGCCGTAAATTCACTTACTTGTGGATTGGAACTCCACTTCCCTTCTGGTAACGAGTTTTGCATAACTCACACTCTTTCATAGTTTACCTATGACTGCCCACCACTTATTTATGTATGAACTAAATAAATTAGACACAACAAACAAGCTAAATCGCGTTAAACCACCAAAAACACTTTAAAAACACGGGAGATAATACAAACGAGACAACGGCCATTTGTCAGTTACGTCAGATTTAGTTGTCTTCCCACGCATTGGGAAGCTTCAAATAGGCACATTCAAGAGCTGTCATTTCAAAGGGTATCAGAGGTCCAGCGTACTTGTATATATAGAGGTCAGTGTTCCTAGCCTATTAGCTCTTTTAATAAGCGATTTCGCTAAGTCGCTTGTCTACAAATCGAACTTCGCTATTGTTTGAGCGATGTAAAATCCGTTAGAACCACAGGTTTAGATGAATAAAGTTTACTGAAAATAAAGTTAATCGTAAATATAATGTGTTTTCTTTTATAAACCGCGGTACATGTTCACAAAACCAGTTTTGTGAACCTTTAATAAAAAAAAAATGTGTTTGAAGTGCACTAAACGTTTTTTTAATACACCTAGGCTAAGTGAATAAGCTCAGGTCCCGAATTCCACTCAATAAATAGCTTCACCATTTAAATAGTATAGTGTGAAAATGAGTTTAACAAAACTCTTTTTGGTATTCTAGTAGCACAAACTTTTTGAGGTTCATTCATAGCTGTGACGATAACCTTCTACCAATTTGACATTCCAATTATGAAAGTCTTTTCAAGCGCAAAAAATAGTAGAATACCAAATTCACAAACGTCATTTTAGAATTAAACTATTGAGACATTAGTAGAATTCGGCCCCAGGTGAATTAAGTTTACGAAGGCTTCGTAGCGAATGCTGATTGGCTAAGCCTGCTGCTTGTATCCATTTGCGTTTGAATATTCGGAGGTCACTCAAAAAGTGCTTCTTTATAAACATTCAGTAAGTAAGTTTTCCCAATTTGCAAAAAATAACTTTCCGCTAAGCAAATAAAATATAGATTCGCAGGGAGTAAGTTTAATCCACTGTATAAAAAGATCTAAATCCCCCCTAATTAGGAGCGACGAGCTTTGGCGTCTTCTCCGATATTGGTCAGATCGCTTCGGGCTTCGGCGCCTTAGGATATGCCAATTCACTTAGACTCGATTGATTTAACGACATAGTCAGAACTTCGAAGGTAGAACCAAACCGTAGTCAAGTCAGAATTTCCAGTGCAAATAAAAACCTGCTCTAAGTTATCTATATAAAAGGCTTGTTTCACAATAGTATAGTACTACTGTTCCAGTTAATTTACTTGATCGATTGACGATATACCTATTTAAATGTTGTCGCGTACAGTCAACAAGAGACAGGTCTTTATATATCTGTCAGTTCATTTAACGGATTAAATGAACTTAACTATGGTATGTGAGTTACTTGATTATTGTGAAACAGGTCCTAAAACTTACATTTCAAAATTACAACATACAAGCGAACCGCCCCGGCTTCGCACGGTTTTATTACACGTATAAACCTTCCTCTTGAATTACTCTATCTATTAAAATACCGCATAAAAATCCGTTGCGTAGTTTTAAAGATTTAAGCGTACAATAGGACATAGGGATATGGTGACATAGGGACAGAGAAAGCGACTTTGTTTTATACTATGTAGTGATAAGAGAAGAATAGCCTACCTACACTTAAAAATAATAACATGTATGTTAAGAATAGTCAGGATAAAGGCCGATTGACACATATTAGTGAAGTCACAGTTCCATATCAGTGAATCTCCAACTTCGTATAACAGAATATTGACCCTAAGCCGTCTTTTATGACATTTTATACACAATAGTACTTCAGCCATTCGCAAGTGCCGCAATCTTATATTTCACCTTTCCTTTCTATAATGTTCAATCTTTCCCCCTTCGTATCTTAAAAAGAGATTTCAGTATCTGATACTATATTCCTTGTCGCTCTAGTAACGATCATCTTTTTATAGTGGATCATTCACGGCTCAAGCTGTCAAACTATTAAACGAATTATCGGTTGATATAAAAATGCTACATAGCACACTTTGAGAAGGAAAGTCCATAGTTATTATCTATGTATCACGTCAAGTTAGATTATAACCATTTCCCTTAACAATTATTTTAATATTGCTAGGAATGTTGTTATGTGATAATCTAAGGGTGATTCTCCCAGGGTGGAAAAAAACATGTCCGGCTCGAAAAATCATACAAAAAGTATCCCTAGCCCTTTGATTTTTTTTATGAAAGTAGATTAGACAAAGATAATAGGGGAGGCCTTTTTTAGTTTTTTAATAATCTTATTTTAAATAAGTAAAAATAAATAAAATCCTTGGAAATTCTGACTCCCGTGGTGCGTCCGGACCTCATGTTCCTGTGTTAATAAATTTTTATATCATTTCTTGAAAACACTAGTACTAATTTACATAGGTTCACAATAACCCAGATAGTTACTTGCTTATTTGACGCTATTACTACGCAAAACTAAGCTTTAGTTGACAAGTTACAACGAGATAACTTTGCGTCCGTCGTTTAGCTCTGATTCCCCTGGTGCGCACTAATTCATTCATAAATGCTGTACTTTAACACTTTTACTGCGTAAATTGTTGTTAGATCGAGAGAAACTATCAGTCACGCCCCATCAGTGGTGTGTACAACAAGTGTGTATGTCTCCACGTCACTCTGTTATTTCAGTACGTAATCACTTTCCGTGGCTTGGTATCTAGAAATTCTGATTACCATGTTGACTATAAATTTGTTTATGCTAATCCTATTGTTTTATTAATTATGATAATTCATGCCTTTTGTGTTCCTAATTTCGACTGCATATTTCAATGTACAATAAACCAGCAAATTAAGGAAATTTCTAAGATTTTGTTATTATTTTTGATTTCCGTGGTACTGATTTCCGTGGATTTTGCGGGTTCATTAACATCTCAATAATATTTTTTTTCAGTTTTTATGATGTTTTTTAGGATAACAGTTTATAATAAATACAAAATGAATAATTATAATATTTTTAATACAAAGATAAACATTATTAGTGTGATTTTTGTAAAAAGTTACTTGTATTTACAGTAATGATTTAAAGGTGTTTTTGTAAAAACTGATTAAAACTACAAACGTCAAATAATTGGTCCTTAGTTTTAAGAAGCTTAATAATCTACTTACTACCGAAAACACATATTTTTATTGATAAACCAACCCATATTTGATTTTGGTGATATAAATTCTGATTTCCGTGGAAACCATATTTTTAAAATTGAATAACTCCGTAACCATAAAGCCAATAAAGTTCCCTTCACTACCAAAAAATTCAAAATTAAATCTTCATTTAGAATATACTATCATGATGTGCAATTTCAACAAAAAAAAAATGTGCCACAGAAGTCAGACATAAAACGAGTTTTCGTAGAATCACCCATAATTATCTATTTGGTATTTGTATATTACAAGAATTATTTTGTATTTTCTTAGAATGAGCCATCATTGGTGTCAAGTGAAAGATTATAATCTTTCACCATACCCCAAACACTTTTGATTGTCTAATAGGATTACGTATGAGTAATAGATTAGTAGTAAATTAGTGGATAATAAGTTAATATTGGAGTTGGTTTTTTTAAAGTTTTCGTATTTATCAATGTCATGCTACAAATAATAACTATCTTATCTTATCTAAATACCTTAATTCCATTGATGATTGAACAACCCAAGATAGATAGAGATAATTATTGCATTTTTTCCTGCAAATTCAAGATTATTGTTTCATTCCAGGCGGTGCTGGTCCGAGTAGCAGCAGACTCCCTCTGGGTGGATGCAAGCAGCCAAGACAAGCAAATAGCAACTCAGCATGCTAATATAATCGTTATTGCTATACTAGTAACGTCTACATTGGGCTCTGGACTCACAACAGTTCTCGGTCCTATTCTTCTTTCACAAGAATCGAGGGTAGAGCCAGAAGGTAATAAAAAGTACTGGCAAAATATACGTTGCTGAGAAATAATTTGCCTTAGAAATAAAAAAAAAACCAACATAGGATCACTTTGCGACCCATCTGTTTATCTGTTTTTCTTAGGGACGCATGAAGGCATCTCAATTACTAAACTCTGTAAAAGCTAAGCTTCAAAAAATCAAACTTCTAAGAGTTATCGCAATCAAAAGATCCAGCCGTTTAAGCTTTATTTTGAGATTCCTATGGACTGAAAACCTATATAAGGTTACTGTAGGTACTTACTTCCTTTAGACTTAGACTTAGAGATTTACAATTATTATTTATTTTTTCCAGATTTATTCAAAACACAACCTCTCTCGGCGCAATCAACCAACAGAAAAAGGAACACACCTTGTTCGATACAAAGCAGTGATCACATGTGATTTTGTTGAATTTTAATAAACAGGCATTTAATTATTTATCCCCTTTCATAAAACTTTTATTATATTTTTGACTATGAAATTATGAACTATAAATTGTACCTGATATCTGTACGAATAAATGATTCCGATTCTGAAAAAACATGACAATGCTGTGTAAAATGTCCGGTATTATTATTATTTCACTTTAATTTATTTTAATACTCGTTAAAAAAACATTTTGTTACTATAGAAAATACAAAAATGTTATAAAACTAATCTACAGTAAAAAATATATCAAAACGGTGGATCACCGGCCGGTGACTACTAGGGTTGCATACAGAGGAACTTCCTGACGATAGGCGCTGAATCCAGGAGAACCGCTTTTTGGATCTGGCCCTTGATCCAACTTCCTAGCGAGAGTCTCTCAAGATTTATTATTTTATTAATGCATGCTTGAATGTTATCCACGCTCTATCCAGAACTATTTCTCTGCAAAATTCATCACATCTTCCCAAACTTTCGCTGTAGCAATATTAGAAAGATTCCAGAAGACCTAGGATAAGATAATAACTAAATAATTTAACGTCAGTTTATAGTTTTTAAAACACGCCAAATTATTGTACACGTAGGTTTTATTTTTAAACAAGTGCGGAGGTAGAAATTACGAGCAAAAGACTAGGTCCTCAGCAAATTTATATATTTTTAATCTGAAACGCTAACCTTACATGTAGAATACAAATTCGATACTACTTTTAGTTATTCAATATAAACTTTTCACCAATGTTTTAGGATAAATGTAGATCATTACTAAGTTTAAATTTATATGAATGTATTAGCTATAAGCAACTGTTATGAAAAATAAAGTCTTTTATTATAAGAGGCCTCTTATTACTACCCATTATAAAAAAACAAAAAAAACTTATTGCTTATCAACTATTTGATGATTTTCTCAATTAGATAGACTGTCATGCGTTCTTTTCTCGCTTCACTGATTATCTGACGTTATGAATTGAGAACCACGACGAGAGGCAGTGATAATACTTGGGTACTAGGTGTCACTGTTTAGCTTTGGTCCATTAGTTAGGTCGTTTCGCGAATAAATCGTCTGAGTTACAGATAACGCGCGTGTAATCCCGATCAAACCACTATCACCGAATAAGGACAGATTCTGATATACGAGAGTTGTTCACTACAGTTTTCATTAATAATGTATTTTTAAATTTAGAAAAGGAACTCAATGTGCGCCCTGATCAAAATGCTACATGGTAAGTGTATATCTATAGTTGAAAAACAACAAAATCTCGATAAATAAAAATAATATTATAGAACTGTTTGTTTCCTAAAAACAAAACAAAGAATATAGTAACTTTTTAACGTTATCTAGTTTCTCACAGTTATCCAGTATCCATAATGCTTAGTTTGGAGCTAGATGACGATGCTCCAGCATAAGTAATTGATTTAGATTTCTTTATAATAAGTACCTATGTGATGATTGTGACATATTTTACATGACCTTGTCCTATATATATGAGACAACTCATGAAGAGGAAAGTACTAACCTAAACAATATAATAATAGTGTTGCTACATAGGTATTCAAATTACTTTGTTTTTACGAAAGCCATTATTGTTCTGGTGGAATATTTATCAGGAAAACGTGATGAAATGTACCTTCTTTAAAAACAATTAGCTAATTTAAAAACAGTTTTTGAATTTAATAAAGGTAGAGGCCTGGTACTTTTGACAGCCTATCAGGGGCCGAATTCCACTAATTTCAAAATCAAGGTCTCAAAAGATCACAAAAACGTTTTTGCATTTGGTATTCTGCTATTTTTAATGCTTGTACATACTTTCATAATTAGAATGTCAAATTGGTAGTCATAAACGTAATCTCCACAGCTTTGAATGAACCTCAAAAAGATTGTGCTAGTGGAATACCAAAAAGAGTTTAACACTGTCATTTTGACACGATACTATTTAAATGGTGAAGCGATTTACTTAGTGGAATTCGGGCCCAGGTATCTTTCTATATAGGTACGTTATAGAGCAAAGGGTTTCCACCAGCGGCCATTTACTCGACTTGACAGGGACACTGAGACCCGTATTTTTATATATGTATATAAAAATAATAATATAAATATAAGCCACGTCACAGTCATGATGTACCGTACTAAGGGGGTGATTCTGTACCCCGAATGGATCAACTTCTCGTTTTCAATGGATAGAATATTGGAATTTTTAATAATTTTTTTTAGTTATTGCTCGTGTTTTAGCGAAACCCCGATTTTGATCTGGAATTTCATTAACAAAATTACGAAGATCCTTTGTTAATTTAAAAACATAAACAATAAAGAGAACATGAAAAATATCAATTTCCAGAAAAAAGACCAAATAAATAAATTATTTAAATTTTATTTAAAATTCCTACAACAAAAGTTGATCCACTCTGGTTCTAGAATCAAGTCAATTCACTTCGTAACCATCCCCTTTCGGCTTAGTACACATGCTACGTGGCACCCTGTATGATAAATGTTACAATATGAGGACTCTCCTGGAAAAGCTAATTAAACAACAAAAAACCCGTCCCGTAGGTATACTGTCTATTTGAAACAGTTTTTAAATTGTTTGTATGAAGATAGAGGCTCAGTAGAGCCTTGGTCAATTCGATAGAAGAATCTAGAATTATTCCAGTGCTCTATATTGTTATTGACACGACGGTGGCCAAAGGTCCGCAGGCAGCTGCAGCTTCGGTTCCCGCCTCGGGACAAAAATCTATGTAATGTACCTATTGCATTAAGAATATCAGTCAATTAGTACCCATAACATAAGCTCTGCTTAGCTTGTGGCTAGATGATGATGTGTGGATTGTCCAGCATTATTATTATCATTTCATTAATTTACATTCTCGTTAAAAATACAGATTTTACTATAAAAATACAATATTATTATAAAACTAAGATTAAACTTTTCTACCGTAAAAATATAGGTATAAAAACGGTGTCATTATCATGACACTTTATTTATTTTCAGTCTCATTATAAATATCATTATTATTGATAAATTCCCAGAAAACATCAAGGTCTTATTATAAGTGTCCCTTAAAATAAGTAGAAACAATAGAAGTCGCCTGGCGCCTTGCGTGATTCCAATCAACAGTTGGAAACGCGACAAGATACCAACGAATTCTTGCCATGACCTGACTTAAGACCATTGACCTACTTTGTTTGGCCGTTTTCAATTACCTACTAATTAATAATTTAAGAGATCTGATCAATTTTGTAGCTTCAAATAATTGCGTGTAATATCAGTAGGTACTTAAATCAGTTTATAAAGACTTTTTGATATTTGAGAGGATGGCTACATCTAAAACCGTGAGAGTAAGAAATAATTAGTTTAAATTATATATATATGTTAGGTAAATATATGAGAAATTTAAACAAAATCCTTTTTTTACGGAATTACAAGCTGCCGGTGAAATTTTGTAAGTGGCCAATAAATATGTAGACCTCAGTGTAACAGGTTGCCTGCTAAAAATCGCTCTAAGCGATAAGGCTGTTTAGAAACGTATCTACCTATAAATTATTAACAACGAAAATTACAAGCAAAGGAATAGAAAAATTACAACTCGTATCTACCTATAAATGTTTTTTAAAAAATCCGTCTAGTTTATGTACACCTATTGTGTCCGAAATGTTATATCGGTCGAAAATAAATTAAATCAAAGAGGGTAGATAATTTTTTTTTGCTATTTTTGGTTTAATTACTAATTGTGAAAGTTTATTTGCAATCAACGTATTATTAGCCATGAATCATGGCAAACATTTTTTTTTGTATCAGCAGGATTTCAAAAAGTTTATTATTTGACAAAAACATCTTAAAATGTAGTTCAATATGCTACTGTCCCATTTTTATGACATCTGACACTTGACAGGGTATATATATATGTTCCTAGCACTTGACGCTCTGTCACAGTGGAACTATTACTGTGAAAAATAATGTAAAAATGTAAAAACCTTCTGTACCTCAAGCTCAAGATATTACTTTACTATTTGCCAAAGACATAGATGACTACAATTCTCCGCTAGAGACCCAGATATTGAACAGGTTAAGAACGTAAGAATTACTTGATAATTTGTGCTCATTTACCGCAAGTCCGAACAGATTCTTCTACGAAAGTTTTATAGTTTGTGTTGTAATACCACAGGGGAACGCCACATAGACTAAATGAATAAATAAATCAAAGATGGATATATAGGTTAATATTTTAAAAATAAATGATCCTGAACAATTGACACAGAAGGTTAGATACCTTCTGTGTAAATTGTTCAGGATCATTTTCATAAGGAACCTAACAGTACATAAGGTACTTACGTATACGCAAACTAAAATTCAGTTTCCTCATTTTCTTTTGCGGCTGTGAAAGTACTTTTCATCATCAGTTTTTGGGTTTTCTAGTGCTCAACCACACTAAGAGAAACTACAAAGAAATTAAAAAGTATACCAAAAGTCTTATAACAACAATCTTCTACTATAAACTGTTAATGTATTTAGCAATTAAAAAGACAATTAAGATAGAAGTTACAACTATTTGGTTGCTGTTTGTATGCCTTCGCAAAAATTTCCGAACGTAAACGTAAATAAAATTTTTACTATTTTCTTGAACATTGGTCGGTATAATACTTTTAAATTGAATGCAATTGTTAATGATTACTCGTGGCACCTAGTTAATTGTCATCACGCGACATGCCATCTTAATAAAAGATGTTTATTTTATTGGCTGGTACGATGATGGGATGGCATGTTATGATACCAGGTTACCTAAGGTGAAACCTACATTTTAAAACCCAAACTTATTTAAAGCCTCCAACCACGCGTGATTTTGAACCGTGTCGCTGTCTTCCCTATTCGAATATGCATCCTAATCCTTACTAAAATTATAAACGTGAAAGTTTGTATGGATGTATGGAAGTTTTTCCTCTTTTGCGCAAAAACTACAGAAAGGATCTGGCTGAAATTTTGAATAAAAGTAGTTCTAGCCCTGGAATAACACAAGCTTTTCATCCCAAAATATACACTGCCCTCCAAAAAAATCGACCCACCTACGTTTTTTCGCAAAAAAGTGTCCTATGAGTTTTTACTACAACCGATAGATAATTTTTATGTTGATAAGGAATAAATACAATTATGGGGTTGTGAAAAACCTAATAATCTCGCGTGGTACGGGATATTTTACATAAAAATGTGATAAGATAAAGAAACCAACCAGATAACATTTGGCAAAATTAACGATTTTACTGTAAACGGCAAAATTTAAGTTTTTTTACATTTAAAAACAATTTCGCTTCACTTTAGTATGGGATGTTTCCTCCTCTTGCTTTAATGACTGCTGCCGTACGCCTATTCAGCGAACGGATATTCAGAGGACGCAGGAACGGGGAACTTTTTGATGTCTTCTTGGGGTATCTGTTCCCATTCTTCCGTTAAGGCGGCTTCCAGCTAATCTAACGTCTCTGGTACTGGATTTCTTATAAAACATAAAGCAAAACAAACCAATATGTGAACGCATACTTAAGATAACAACTTTGTTACTCAAAATTAGCGGGTGGGTCGACTTTTTCGGCGGCCAGTGTATTTAGGAGTGGCAGGCATCATTATTGAAAACACTTATAAAAAAAACTTCAAAAAAATCTTTTAAACACCTTCCTTACATTTAAAAACTAAAAAAAAATTTCATTACCTAACATTTTACGCTCGCAATCGCCTATCTAACCATTTCGCATAGCAAACTTACACGCTGATATCAGTTGCACGTTATTCCACCATGTATAAATTCTCTATCGGCTTAATATGCTCTCCATGTCGAGCCAAACTCGAATTGATCCCGTTCAGAGATAGTAACAAATTTATCACCCTTCATATTGTCTCAACATATAAAATTTGCGGCCTGGCTGACTGACTGACTGGTAATTAACACCGAGCCGAAACCAAATTTGCTTCGACATTGAAATATTTACTAAATATATTCTAGAATAACACTACAAATGCAATAAATTTAATTGTAATTCCATCAGAAGGCGCCTCACAATTAACTAATCTGTACTAATAATATTATACAGAGGAAATATTGGGATTTTTAAATGTATATAGAAAGAAATATTTTTTTTATTAGTTCACTTACATCAAAATAAAGGTAAGTAGGTACTAAAAATAACTAAAAACAAAATGATGCAAGCAAACCAATAGGTCCTGTCTCAGCATAATGTTGCTCCACATAGTTGAGCAACGCTGGTTTTCTGACAGGACCTTTAGCGCGTGTTGGCACGAGCAACAGACAGATATATGTAACAAATAAAATAAAAACTGCTGGATCGATTTCTTAGATTAAAAGATCTAAGCATACAGAGGGACAGAAATCATTACATTTACATTATTTATGCAGTGATAACCAAAAACTTCGCAATACCATAATATGTCCAACTAATGTAATCATGTCACTAAAACCACTTTTTAAATTTTAAAAGTTGTAAAAATATCAATATTTATTATTTTAACTTACCTACTTAAACTCTACTTTAAGTCAAAATGGTGCCAAAATGTATAGAAGATATATGTCCACCCGTGCAAAGCTGGGGCGGGATACTTGTTTATCATAATTTGATTTCTAAAAATCCACTCTCGTCAGAAGGATGAATGATGAAAGATGAATTTATCATTTTATCATAATTTTTTTTCAGTCATAAATTGATATTTTGTTATTTACATTTTTTTAACTAAAGTTGTCGCATATATGTATACCATAATACATATGTGCGTCATTGGCAAATTGGGCAATGAAAGCGTTCAAATTACACGCGAACAAAGTCGTTGGCGTTTTACTAGTTCCCATAAAATTTACAGCCAGTATTCCCGCAGCGATTTCATTAACTAATTAATACGTAATATATTAATGAGTTTCTAAAGTTAAATCAGGTTAGCTTTTTAAATGTTACGGTCCCGACCCATTTCATATACCTACCGTGTAACTACCCCTGTTACGTCGTACCACCACTTAAATGTCATTATGAGCAAGGATAAACCCCGGTAGTCAAGGGTCAATGTTTTAGAAAATTAAATCTTATTTGTGAAACATTTTATATTATTAAATGTTTCATTGATATCTTTAAACCGGTTTATTTTGGAGGAAAAATTTTAAATGCATACGTTATACGATCCAAAACTCATAATTTAAGGATAATAAATTATAAGTTTATGATCGTATAAGCTATAATCAATGTTTTATCTTATCTTCAATCATTTATCGGCAATCGCGTGCGCTTCTCTCATAAAGTTCCTTTTCATCCAAAATCATTATCGATAAGACCTATTACCTACTTCATAAATGATTACGTCAATGACGTTTATGCTTGGCCAGATATTTCTCAGTTCTACACCGACAATATCGTATGTAATAAATAAGAGACAAACATATTTTATTAGATATTTAAGTTCTAAGGTGGTTTCTTTTTCACACAATGGACGAAAAATTAACGTGAAGAGAGAATCAACTAACACTTTTCTTATAGGGTAATTATTAATCCTTAAAATTTGACTTCTTCCAAGTACTTATTTGTAAGCCTTTAGAAATAAAATTATTCATTTCTGATTTCTTATTAAAAATTAAGGCTAAACTAAGTTAGCTGAACCAAATGATTTCTCTTTAATCCTCATAGAAGTTTACCTACCCTACTATATCATAATAAGACGCACATGATTGAAACTTACCTAGGAAGAGCACGTAATATGACGTATAAATAATTGAAAGAAAACATAAATAATCCATACATCATCATCTAGCCCCGAGCTAAGCAGAGCCTGTGTTATGGGTACTTGATGACTGACTAATATATCTACTCAATACAGTAGTTTACAGTGATATACATTTTTTATAATACATAGAAAATACCCAGAACAAATATTTGCAGATCGTACTAACATTTGCCAAAGGCGGAAATCGAACACGCAACCTCCTCCTGCAGGCAAACCTTCGCCCAGCGCGCCACATCAGTCGTCAGCAAAAACATTCGATTTAAAACGAATAAATTCGACTGTGAACTGTGTTTTTCAGATAAGAACGCAGCCGCCATTGATAAAGGCGTATACATAATACGCACACAGGAAGTAATCAAACCGTGAGTTCGCTTTAAGTTTACGTAGATTGTTGACTTACTGTTTCATAATTATCTTATTACAATCTGATATCAGCAAAAATAATGAATGAAGATGACACTCTGTTAGTCAAATTACCCGGTGCGGTTGTCGCTATGACGAGAATCATGTAATTTATACTATTTACCTAGAGTTTTTCTTAATAAACTTGGAAAGTGACGCGTCGTTTTAAATTTCAGTTCTTCAGAAGGAATTTCCAATGTTATTGGATTCAGCAATAATCAAACTGATTCAGAAAATGTTTTCAAAAAAGCGAAAGCATGGTACATTGGAGGGAAAAGTACACTAGTTCATTACACGGTAATAATTATTCTCGGTGAGTTTCAAGTTTTAGTTTCTTATCGAAGTGACCATAATATTGCTCGTGCATTTTACAATTTCTTAGCAAAAGTGTTTTCTTTTTCTTACCTACATTCGATATCAGGTAACAGATCAAAGATTTAAACAGCCATGTAAGTAGATTTTTAGAGGTATTCAAAGAAAAACTAGAAGATTTGAAAGGAAACACATGTTTGGAGAATATGAATAGTAAATTAAACTACATATGCCATTGTTTCTGATTGAAATTCAAATTTTCAAACAAACTTTTACAAAAAGAGGCTTTAAATATTAAGCTCTTATTTCACGTTTCTATTGGTATTTTCTATTGTTCTACTATTTCTAGCTAAAAGCGGACAAAGAATAGTAGCTATTTTTATTCTGTCGAGGTAAAATTATTTTTTGAATCCAAAAAGTACTTCCCTAGTTCCAGTACCTTTTAAAGAAAAATATATCCTACTTTTTCTATTAAACTAAGCCTAATAAGAACAATGCAGTTTGAATCAAAATATCATAGTGGCATATGTATGTATGACTGTATGTGTATGATATAACCCAATGGAAAGGTCTAAAGTTGTTTTCCTCGAAGTTTGTTATTGTGATTCCAAGAAGTTTTGTTTAATTTTTGTCAGCTAAAACAGAGTGAAAGTAAGTATAAAAATCTAGCAAAATAAACTGAACCAAAATTTGCAAATCATCCAAATATTTGTCCCAAGGAAGGAATCGAACCTGAAACCTCCTGCGTCGCAGGCTGACTACGCCCTCAACGCAACACCGGTCTTCAAAATGAACTGGGCCCAAATTCCACTAAATAAATCGCTTCGCCATTTAAATAGTATAGTGTCAAAATGTCAGTGAGTGTTAAACTCTTTTTCGCATTCTACTAACACATTTTGAGGTTCATTCATTGCTGTGACGATTACCTTTATAACTACCAATTTGCCTTACGGAACGTAAGGTACCTACTTGATCTTAGCCAATTTGACATTCTAATTATGAAAGTCTCTTCAATGCACAAACCAAATGCACAAACGTCATTTTAATCGTCTTGATTGAATGGCTTTTGAGACCTTTGTTTTGATATTAGTGGAATTTGGCCCCTGGTTCTTAGTAAAACTAAGGAGTTTCTAATTATCAAAATGAGTTTTTACCCAGAATTAAAAAAAAAAGATTTGATCTTCTTTCTTTTGTTTTCTAGTTATTTTGACATGGGGGCTATTATTTTGCGCACTAGGCGAGGGCTGGCAATGGAATGGACCTTATTTCCGATTGGCCTCCGTAGCCCTAGTGGCTTGGGCCAGTGGGCAGATATTACTAGCAACAACTGGATTCCCACCACTTCTAGCTGCGTTGTTAACAGGAATTCTAGCTAAAAACTTTGGATACCTAGATATGAGGGAATTCACTTCTATTGATATGTTTTTAAGGTAAGTACAGGTATGTACATAGGAAACCAACGTTTACGTTTGTACTCCACTAGGTACATAGTATAAAACAAAGTCACTTTCTCTGTCCATATGTCCCTATGTCCCTTTGTACGCTTAATACTTCAAAATTACGCAACGGATTTTGATGCGGTTTTTTTAATAGATAGAGTGATTCAAGAGGAAGGTTTAAACGTATAATAAAACCGTGCGAAGCCAGGGTGGGTCGTTAGTAGACTTATAAGGTAACCAACATATGCTGATGTAGAGCGAGTTTTGTGACGTTCGGGCAGACGTTTATTATTATTTTTATACTTCGTCACTTGAAAATGAAATAAATAAAAAATATAACAATAATATACAAGGTACGAATAACGGAACTAAGCAATGAAAGCGAAGAAATTGTGAATGTGATTTATCCCAGGCAATTTTGGGATGGAGAAAAATATAAAACTTAAGTATGAAAGAGTTGCTAGTGCAAAGATTGTAAATAACAGATATAGATTAATATGATAAATAATGTAGATACATAGAATTCAAAACTAAATCTTATAAAATTCAAAAAATTTATAAATAAACTACTACAATACTCTAAAAAGGGGAGCCCTATGTCCAGCTGTGGACTGATATAGGCTGATGATGATGATGATACTCCAAAAAGAGACTAACAATAAAAAATCTGATAACCAATTTAATTGAAAATCTGGTTTAGCTTCATTTATCTTTCTTGTAAGAATATAAGTCTTGATTTTCTTAGATTCAATATTACTATTCTCAATTTTAGTACCCTAGTATAAAATGTAATCTTAAAAATATCCATGGTTTACAAACTACGTCGTGCATTTAGATATTTTATCACAAGGAAAATCATATTTCATTACGATATCAAATACCACAAAGCCGAACTTGAAAACGGAAACCAAAATGAGTTTGAAATTTGAAACGGAATGATGGATTTTTTAAAAATACTGAAGACTGCATTTTCAGTTCAGCAAGTAATGGGTTTTATGTTAAAGCACAAATAATGCAATATTCACACTCCATGATAAACAGAGCTTGTGTTATTGAATATCTGATTTATTTACTCAATACATTATAATTGTTATCTTACTTTTAATTGTTATCTTAATAAATAGGAAAGTCTATGTGAATTTTAGTTTAGAGTAACGATCACTAAATAAAAAAAATACAGTACATATACTACATAGATAAATAATTTGAAAGAGCTATGCTCGGTGTTTCTCTGAAGGATAGAATTCGTGAATACATCCGACAGAGAACCAAAGTTATCGACATAGCTCAAAGAATTAGCAAGCTGAAGTGGCAGTGGGCCGGCCATATCTCGCGAAGAACCGACGAACGTTGGGGTAAACGTGTTCTTGAGTGGAGACCGCGACTTCGCAAACGTAGTTTAGGACGCCCTCCGGCTAGGTGGAATGACGATCTGCGAAAGACTGCTGGCAGATGCTGGATGCTGAAGACAGGGAGCTATGGCGCTCATTAGGGGAGGCTTATTTCCACTGTGGACTAATATATAGGCTGATGATGATGATGATAGAAAACATCCAGAAGGATCCTGAATCATCATTCAACCCCAATCAACATTTGCCTCGAGGCGGGGAATCGAACTCGCAACCGCATATAAGCTAAACTAGTAAAATATAAGGGATAATACACGTAGATAATCCTAACAAAACTACCAGCATTCAAATGAGCACATCCTACAAAATTAACGATAGCAGAGGCATCAAAAAAACATTACAATAGGTAGGTATCTATAACAAATTGCACGTTTGATATTAAGAAAATTCTCATATTTAACGCAATAATAAGACAAAATAGGTGGCGGTGCAGTGTGACTCGCTACAACACGCCTTAACATTAAAGTTAACTTTGAAATAAACTTATTGTATTACTAGCGACCCGCCCCGGCTTCGCACAGTTTTATTATACGTATAAACCTTACTCTTGAATCACTATCTATTAAAAAAAAACCGCCTCAAAATCCGTTGCTTAGTTTTAAAGATTAAAGCATACATACTTAGGGACAGAGAAAGCGGCTTTGTTTTATACTATGTAGTGATTTACATCTCTTAGCTCAAGTAATACATCTCGGTGCAAGTAGGTAAACAGAAAAGTGTAGGATAAGTTGATTACCTACACTACGATGTTTTATTATTCCATATTTTGGGCTGGTTTACCTGAGCGTTGAAAATATGATCCGTCACGTGGAAAACTTGATTTACTTTTTGCTGACTCTGCCCGTACCTAATCAATCATGAGAGAAACAAAAAAATACTTATCTTTAGGTATACAATCTTGTTTATTCTATATTAAATCATTTTTCGAGGCTCTCCTAGTTTAAAAATAAATGTCTGAGCGTCTGTCAATGCGACGCGTGACCCGAGAGCTGGTGAGTATCTGGCTCAGCGCATCAGCATTACCATGCAGCGTAGTAATGCAGACAGCGTCTTTGGACGCTTGCGACTTCACTACATACTATAAAATAAAGTCGCTTTCTCTGTCCCTATGTCATTATGTCCCTTTGAAAGCTTAAATCTTTAAAACTACGCAACGGATTTTGATGCAGTTTTTTTAATAGATAGAGTGATTCAAGAAGAAGGTTTATACGTATAATAAAACCGTTCGAAGCCGGGGCGGGTCGCTAGTGTATTGATAATATGGATCAGTTGAGCTGCCTCTAGACTGTTTGCAACCGTCTGCAGTTAACTCTATTGTTTCAATTGTATATATGTACTATTTAAATGTTTTTCTAATATATTGTTTATTTCCTTTGTTTTAATAAAGATCATTTTTTACAAATGAACATTTTTGTTTTCAGGGCAATCTATCCCGTGATTATTCTAGGAAAAGGTTCATTGGGATGGGATATAACCTTTATGAAAGATAATTGGAAAAATATTGTCCCTTTGGGCGTTATCCCCTGGACTTTAGAAGTGCTGACGCTGGCGATTTGCATGTTTTATTTCTTCGGACATTCGTTTATTTGGGGTAAGATTAACATTATTTCAATAGGTAACTCATTAGTAGAGCATAAAACGAAACAATTGCAGCGTCTAGGCTGAGTTTACAGCTTAGTTTACCTAGGTCTTGTTTTTAATTATCTAAAATTTAAAACAAAAGCTAGTTTTTAGATACTTATTCAAAAAAGTTAGAGAAAATTCGCTTACTGAGTTTAAAAATTGCGCCCTAATGCGTAATAAGCTTATTAAAATAACTGAATTAAAAATATTAACCCATATAAAAATATTAAAACCGGTTGAACATAGAAAATAGCTGTGACTGCGGAGACAAGAGAAACATACAATACAAAAAATAATATACAAAAACGAAATAACGAGAACGTAATAATGAGAACTACAAATAAGGACACTCAATATCCATACAATAAAAATTGTGTAAACGAGCCTACCAGCCAACGTGGAAAGCTGTCGAAAAAAATTGAAAATGTGAATCACAACGATGCAAAATCACAAGTATAAAATCGCATCGAAAAAATATGATTTAATGGAGCGGAATACGCCTCAAAGTCCTATAATAAAATTTGTCACGGACGGAACACAATGGAGCGCGGCGTCCGCGGTACAAAGCCAATTCAATAAATTCCGCCGTGGAACTCGTATTGCAAAGGATTGAATGCATTTTCGTTGCATGACGTGTGGAGCGGGACATTCAGGGTGCGACACGAGCAGCCTGCTTAATACACGTCTTGCTTTGCGCTGTTTCCGTACAACATCACAATTCGATCAAATGAAAAGCAGTAGGCACCTGTAAGATCTCTTGAAAATCTTATTTCTGCATAAAAAATCCTTTATTTTTGAATAAAAACAGTTAACTCAATGGTTTTAATTGTATAAACTAGTTTTATTTTTCTATTTCTTGATTGTTATTTCGTTGTTCAGAAAGAAACCAATATTTGGCAGGCTTACCACCTACCTGTATATAAGGATAGTATCTGTGAGCGATGCGTGATTCTACGGGAAAGTAAAGATTTAAATTATTTTCTTACCACCTGTACACATCTGTGAACCACATCTGATTCTATGGATAGTAGATTCAAGTTATGCAAAAGAAAAATGAACTATACTAACTATATAAATAAATTTTATAGTTTGTTAGCTATTAAGCAATATTCGCTGATTAAAAACTAATTTATATTCTCTGATGTGTCAAATAATCCTGGAGTTCTAAACTAAAGGAAATAAAACACTTTGACTTTGGAGTTTTTAATAAACTAAATTACTATTGTATTTTTTTATTGTTCAAGAGCCTTGCTTCATAAGCTTGGGCACTTGCAAAGCCGCGGCAGACAGCTAGTTTATTATAAAACTAAATAATAACCTATTGCCTGTCGACATGCGCTCCTGTAATAAAGCCAATCAATTCCTGCATCAAATCACCAAAGTGAAAATATTTTCCGTGTTTTTGTTCCGAATTGTTTGTAAAATTCCAGTTATTTTGCAACTGCGGTATAATTTAATGAATATAGCTTCTATCAGGTTACAAATTCAAATCAAATCTCTACTGTTAGTTTAGATAGTATTTCGTTCATTTAGTAAAAATATTTTCCCGCAAAAATGTGTATACTTGTACCCAATACTCATATAATTAATACATCTGCAATGTAGTTTTTATTATGTTCAGAGTAAGGGCGATTGTGCACTACATGGAATTTTACTGTCCGGCAGTCCGATTTTTTACGGTCCGAAGTGGCATGAAAAAAACATTATAATATAAATACATTATTGGCGTGCCATATCGGACCGTAAAAAATCGGTCTGCCGCCGGACAGTAAATTCCTTGTAGTGCACAATCGCCCTAAGTCCATAAATTAACATTGAAATAATCATTGTGGTGCCTGTTAACGTTATCACAAATCACACACAACGTTATGTAACAACCCGTATGTGCAAAGATTAAGAATAGCAAATAGACACATAGTAAATCTACTACTGTTTTAATTCAATATTGTATTTGGTGTTACATATTTGTTTATAGTGGTCTTATCCGTATAATCATACGTAGTAAGTAAACAATAGAAAGATGGTTTGTTTACATTTACATGTGTGAACTTTTGGTAACGCTGATCAACATTTTTATCGTCATTGATAGAAATTGATGTACTTCTTCTGAAATCCTTACTTTGTTAATACCAAAAATGTGAAAGTAATTCTGTCTGTCTGTCTGTTACGCTTTTACGTCAAAACTATTGAATCGCTTTAAATGAAATTTGGTAAAGAGATATAGGCTCAAGGCTCTTTAAATGTGATAAAAAGGTTGTAAGATAGATAGTCTAGAGTCTAAGAAAGAACATATGCTACTTTTAAATGCGAAAAAGTGTTGTGTATGGTTGATATAAGAGATGAAAGTTTGTATGGCAGTGATGTCATTCTTTTAGCTAGAAGCTTGAAATTTATATTTCAGGCTTCCGATTACATATAGATTTTACCCTGGGGTTAAAATAAAAACAGGAGAAGTCACTATTCAACTCGGGAGAAGTCACAGACACAGCTAGTATGTTATACATATAAGCCGGTAACAATGCGTGAGCGAAGGTTACTTCTGAGTAAATATCATATTTCAATACTACTTGGATTGATGCAACCTTTGCAATAGAACAAATATCTAACTATTTTTGCATTGCAAGTTTGAAAGCTATTTCTATCCCATAGCAAATGATTTATAGGATAAATCCTGTGTTATTCCTTACTAGCGAACCGCCCCGGCTTCGCACGCATATGCATTTATCCCGATCTTTTCAGCTGTTTCGTCGTGTACTCGTGTAGAAGTAAAAAGATATGCATCCATCCAAAATTTTTCGTTTATTACATTACTAGCTTTCCACTCGCAGCTTCGCCCGCGTAGTCTATACGATTTGTCGTGCTCTTCGATTCTACCCATTTGACCTTTTTAACAGGAGTTTATTTGCAAATTCCTGAAATACGTGTTAAGTATTTATATATTTTTAGTATGCTCTGTAAATTTTAACCTAATCGGGCTACTTTTATAGATTGTATAGGTTAAAGATTTACAAAAAACACCAAAAAAATTTAACCTCCTTAGGGGTGTAATTTCCAAAAAACCCTAATCGGGCGGGTGTTCCTGTAGTAAAAAGTATTAATTATAAATTCATTTATTTCAGACAATATTAGAACAAGTACATGGATCTTATATAACTTAGAATAATACGGTCCATATAAAGAATGATGGCAAGAATTTTGGGCTATCGTGTACATCGATCGCAAGGGTATCAATCGAAAGCTCATGAAATTCTAATTAAAACTGCATATTTGGTTTTCCACGAATTTTCGCAGAAAAAATTAAATTAATTTTTGAAAATCTGAATAAATAGCAAAAATTGACCCTAAAGCTAGGGCTAAGAGCACTCCGAGATCCGCCATTTTGTTTTTGACGTTGACGTTCACTTGATTGTCAAACCATCAACTACTTATGTCAAACGTTAAAAACCAAAACAAACAATGCTTGGCAATTTGATAAATGGTTCAGTTTAGTTTTAGTTTGTTTTTAGTGTTTCTGATTTAGATTTTGGCCTGATTTTGATATAATTAATTGATAGGGAAAGTTTCTTTTCATTTGGCTAATACATAATAATAATGCAAATCGACAAAACTTACCTACGCATCATATGAAAATGAACTATCAGTGCTACTGTAATTATTCTAAGGTGCTACTATTGTCCTTTTGTTTTAAATTGTATCTATATGTTAATTGTATCTGATGTGTGTGTCTGTGGAACTAAATAAATGTTGTACCTATCTGTCTACTGATATAGTTTGTAAATGATGGCATACTTATGTTGGTAGGTATTTAATTAATTAGTAGGTAGATAGAGAATTAAGCATAAAGTAAACACAATCAAATCTAACTAATATTTTAATACTCAGGGGGTATACCTACTCTAGGTACCTTCTCTATCCAACATCCTCCAAGGTAAGTATGAGAAGCTCAGTTGAAGTCCTGCTAAATGTGAGATAAAGGCACCATAATGTTATTTATTATAAATAAACCTGGTTATTGCCGTTAAAAAGTAATTTGCCGATAATGTACCTACATGAAATGCCCTGGAAATAGTTGAATTATGACTTAAATCAGTAGTTGCCTATTATAATTTATTCAATGGGGTAGGTAAATAGAAAGGAAGTTACCTGCAGAACAAAACATCTTAATCAGACTTTATAAGTAACATTACGTAGGTAGAGTAATTCCCGGAGTGTAATTTTGAGAAAAGTTCTAGGTATTTGTTGTAGGTACAGAGGCTACTGAAATATTTATTCAATTTGTTTATATACTTCAACAAGATAAAGCACTGGGTGGGCAATGGACGCTTAAGTATTTTTATCTCAGTCAGAAATCAGTTTTTTCTTCATTTCACACATCAAAGTCTAGTATTTTTATTATTAACTAGCGACCGGCCCCAGCTTTGCACGGTTTTAATAAACATTTAAACCTTCCTCTTGAATCACTCTATCTATTAAAAAAAACCGCATCAAAATCCGTTGCGTAGTTTTAAAGATCTATGCAGTGAAAGGGAAATAGGGACAGAAAAAGCGACTTTGTTTTATACTATGTATAATATAAATGAAGCTGCTACTAAACTATCGTGAATTAAATATTATGAAACGTAATTGTAGGTATATTATGAGTATTAAATGTAGGGTACTAAGGTAAGTTGTTCCGGGACCGATTGTCATAGATGGCCACCTTCTTGAAATTGTTTCCGAGTAGGTACACTTACCTTGGGCAAATTGTGCAGTTAGGTAAAAACAATTTTGAGAAGGAGGCCAAGAGCTCCAGCTAGGCTGTGCAGCATTTGGGAAACTACGTCGGGTGTTCTCGTCATCCATACCGCAATATTTGAAAACGAAAGTTTTCAACCAGTGCGTCCTACCCGTAAGACGTGGACACTCACGGTAGGGCTGGTCCACCAGTTCAAAGTCGCTCAGCGAGCTATGGAAAGAGCTATGTGAGGAGTCTCTCTGAAGGATAGGATTCATTATGAATACATCCGACAGAGAACCAAGTTATCGACATAGCTCAAAGAATTAGCAAGCTGAAGTGGCAGTGGGCTGGCCATATCTCGCGAAGAACCGACAACCGTTGGGGTAAACGTGTTCTTGAGTGGAGACCGCGACTCGGCAAACGTAGTGTAGGACGCCCTCCGGCCAGGTGGGATGACGATCTGCGAAGGACTGCAATGCTGGCAGACGCTGGATGCGTCGAGCTGAAGACAGGGCGCTATGGCGCTCATTAGGGGAGGCCTATGTCCAGCCGTGGACTAATATAGGTTGATGATGATGATGACTAAGGTAAGGTTTAATAGATACTAATAAATGCAGTGTAAAATCAAATATACTTAGACAAAAAGGAAATGCACAAACATTAGTACAACTCTAAAATCTTTATCAACATTCATATTCAGGACATTCATATTAATACAGCAATAAATAATTGTAAGCGATTTGTGTTTTCTTTTCTGGAATTAAATACATAGAGTAAACGAGTTCTTGAGTGGAGATCGCGAGTCACTAAGCGTAATGTATGACGCCTTTCAGCATGGTGGGATGGCGATCTGCGAAAGACTGCAGACTACCATACTACAATGTGGCAAAATGAAGACAGGGCGTTATAGCACTTATAGGTCTCATTATATATGCCTAGGGTAGGCATAATTATTTCCAGCAGAGCAGTGGACTAATTAAAGGTTGATTCTTGCAATCGAAAAGAGTTCATATGAAAATGAAAAACTTGTTGCAAAACCCTTCTGAGCCATAAAAAGAAGTTGAATTTAATTTATCGCTAAAATCCTAAGATCATTATTACTACGTTCCGCTAAAATCTAAGATCAAGTACTATGTTTAGGCTAAAATAAACTTATGGCTTCTAACAGTATATTCCGTACAACAGGTAAATCTCTCTTCTGTCTACCTTCTGTACCAACCGAACAAAGGAGGTTGGTTTCAATCCTGACCCTAACCTGAAACCAACCTCTTTAATTGAAACCTATTTTGTATTGTGCCGCCATTTGCCATGAAGAGATAACCTAAGGAAATTATATTATTCTACCGATGTTTAAAAAATAATTTAATTTTTTCTGTAAATATTATGGAAAAACTGAAAATGCAAAGTTCCTTAGGATTTTAAGACGATTCGAACGATATATTCAGTATCGTTCTTCAAATTTTTGGGACAGGCCGTAAGGGATTCTTGCCATTGTTCTTTATACCTTAAAACTAGAATATCCCTCCAAATTTCAGCTTTCTAGCTTCGGCGGTTTGGGCTGGGCGTGTTGTCTCCAAAAAATTGCTTGTATAAAACATAGTATAAACCAAAGTCGCTTTCTCTGTCCCTATGTATGCTTAAATCTTTAAAACTACGCAACGGATATTGATGCGGTTTTTTAATAGATAAGAGTGATTCAAGAGGAAGATTAAACGTGTAATAAAACCGTGCGAAGACGGGGCGGGTTGCTAGTTATTTTATAAATTAAGATTGGACTTTTCTACAGGATTGATGTTCGGGACGTTCTACGCATCGGTGTCGATTCCCGTCGTGATGCCGATTGTGGCAATGGTCGGTAACAACCCCAAGCGGACACGCGCTTGGCCACAATTTGTGGCCACTTCGAGTGGCATCGATACGGCTCTCAGCGTCGGCATGTTTGGTGTCTTCTTCAGTTTTATTTTCTCGGACACTTGCGACTCTTATCGGTATATCAAAGTAAGGATTAAATCACAAGAATAGGGAATCAAAATAGTTAGTTGCACTTGTCATTGAGATTATTCAAAAACATCACACTCTTATCTGTTATTTAGTGTTTTGTATTAAAAATATCAGTCATCTAACCATAACACAAGCTGTGCTTCGCTTGGGGCTCGAAAATGTGTGGATTGTCCAAAATTATTTTTTATTCACTAAACAAAGTATAAAACCATTATCTACAAAGGTTGACTGCTATGCTAAAAGTATGCTAAATCTAAAAATCTGTCGTTGTAACCGGTGAAAAATGAAAATACAGCGCAGGAAAGCAAGTTTGGACACAATCAATTCTGTCAGTTACTTTGTGACCATCAAAATGAATTGTCCTGCAGTGTCCAATGTAGACACTCACTAAATTTTTACTCATGGACATTGACATAGAGGCACGTTTTCACAATCACGAGTGCTGCAGTGCAGCTCAAAAAATCACGGAATTCTTTTATAAGTCTCTACTATCCCAGTTTTTCATTTCTAATAAAAAAGGATTCCTATTACAAAATGAATAAAATTCAATTTGCATAAAAAGCTGTAACATATTTTACCCACCTACATAAAATATCTTGTAAGCCCATCTGGGATTTCGGCGAGCGTACCCCATTCGGTATTAATGTAGCAATCAAGACGGACTACACTCTCGAGATCTGTTATTTTTCAAAAAACCTTATACAATCGAAATCAGATAAAATAATGCTTGTTTTGGGAAAGGCAGTTGTAGATAAAGAGCCTTCTCTTTTGATTATTAATTTTGATAGATTGTCGTTTACTTTTATCAGAATATCTAATGAAGGTATTTATTTTGAATCGCAATCTATGGATAATGTGATTGTGTGAATCAGACACAATTATATATTAAAGCGTAAATAAATACATTTGACTTTTCAATTAAAACGTGACCAAAATTAGGGGAGGCCTATACCCAGTAGTGATAAATTCATTTGCAGTGGTATAAACTTCTAGCCAGACGTGAGGTGAATTAAATGGTGTTAAAAAACACATTTCACGATCGCGCAAGCGCTGTTTTCAACAACATCTGAATTTACCTCCACAGAACTATCCAACATCAACTGTTGGTCGTAAGACCCGGGCTTTTGGGCATGATGGGCCGGCCCAGTACATCTGGGGGAAATTTCTAATTTACCCCTCCTAATTTTGTATAAAGAGGGAGGATTTAGTCCAAATAGAAAAAATAAAAACACATGACTTAAGTATTGAAAAACAAATCTCAATAATCGGATAGAAATAAGCCCTGAAAAAATCCCATATACGTAAAACAATAAGTTATGTATGAATAGGAAGGGTTACATATTTTGTAATTGATGTTACAAGTCTATATTTAGCTACTGTGGGTTGGTTGAATAAAAGAGAGTTTGTGCGATTACAGAGTCTATTCAATACACACGAAACACGGATACAAGAAATGGCATTTACGATATTCTATAAACCTTAATTAGGCTATGTGTTTCCTAAGGGAGGTTGCTGGAGTGACTGAGGTGGGACACTGAGGGCTCGGCTTAGCCGCTGTAATTTGCTGAATTAACGAAACGCGTTTGCGCCGCGTACTATATCCTAAACTGTGTCACCACATCAATCCTCCCATTTTTCAAAATTTTTACAATAAAAAAATTTTAATCCGTAAACGTAATACATATTCAATTTAAAACTTTACAATTCAAAAGATCTTAAAAGCTGCACAAGTCCGTGCCTTCATACACAAATTCGCTGACATCGACAATGCGCTCATGTTACGAAGTCGCATTCCTAAGTAGGTACAATACAATCAAAGTTAATTTCAACAAACACGATAAAATACAGTCAGCCTACAAAATTAAATACATGGTTTTTTGAAAAGCTTTAAAATACATCTTTCTTTTAATAAAGTTGTATAAGAATGAACAATGACAATTAAACTGTAAAAAAAATATTAAAGTGTTTTATTTAATATGCCTACAACATGTTATCTTTAAAATAAATTTGTCTTACATAAATTCAATAAAATGTTTTCTGTAATACATTTCATTAGTACACATAATCAGTACAGTCGCCATAAACAATTTCTTTACAATCAATACCTACACAAATTTTTTGAACATAGTACATAACATAACACAAGTAGGTACACAAAAACAATTTCTTTAACCATACACAAATTTTTAATAATATAAACTAGTCTGGATTCCCTATAGTTATTATATAACAAGGTAAAACCAACTGTGTTTATTGAACAATTTACTTTCCACAAAACATTATAATTGTAACTATAGAACATTTCGAAAAAAAATAACTAGACTCATTTCTATTATTTCTAAAAAAAAATTAACGCACGCCCACTAATTATAAATACGTCTCGCAGGTCCAGTCCTACACAACAGCACCTTCTTAAAATCACAAAATCACAGGATTTATTTCTCTTGGTCTCCATGTAGCGCAGGAACATCGTATGCCAGTCACTCAAAGCAGTGGGAATGAGCCATATCTCCAAAATCCAACACTGATCCTCCGGTGAGCGTACCGACTCCAAACCGGGCAATATCCTCGAGTGAATCTGCAGGTCTAAACACCATTCATTATAGGATCGAATATACCTCAGATATAGCTGGCTCTATAAATCTTCATCTGCCGCTAAACCATAAAATGCGTCTGGACCGCGGGTGAACCACTTTCCGGTCATACGCTAATACTTTTCTTCTATAAGGGCTTCTTTAGATGGTAGGAAAGGGATCTGCTGACGTCACCTGCTGCGCATTCCATACCGCGTGGCGTGGCGTCTTTCCGTTGAATTGCGTCATCCTGTAAATGTTCTTATGCTTGCGTTTCTTTAACCTCCCGAGGCGTGGACTTCATCGGGAGGGAGTCACTCCGTCTATTCTCTCCACTGTTCTCTTCACTTTAACACTGCCCACAGTACATAGTCTATAATCATCACGTCGGGTTTGCTCATCACGTCGGGGTCACCACTTTTGTAATTAAAGTTATTTGTCTATATTTAGCTACTGTGGGTTGGTTGAATAAAAGAGAGTTTGTGCGATTACAGAGTCTATTCATTACACACGAAACACGGATACAAGAGATGACATTTACGATAATCTATAAACCTTAATTAGGCTATGTGTTTCCTAAGGGAGGTTGCTGGAGTGACTGAGGTGGGACACTGAGGGCTCGGCTTAGCCGCTGTAATTTGCTGAATTAACGAAACGCGTTTGCGCCGCGTACTATATCCTAAACTGTGTCACCACACATACAACGGTCTCGTATTTCTGTAATTACGTTAATTATTTGGCAACAAACAAATTATAAGTCGACCTGGGTACGTCGTCGCTTTCGAGTTACTTAAATCACCAAGCCACGGTATAGGTGCGCGCATATAACAAAACCGCTGAGTGTCGCAACCACCTAAGAGCTTACTTTAATTACGGAGCTTTTGTCACTTCGTCACGACTTCCTATTTCCGTGATAATTACCTAACACATCAAAGGATCCATTATACTTTTAAATTATTACATTATTACGCTTACGTTCTGAATGGCGTGAGAAATTTAACCTTTTTTGGGGGAAATATTTGTTACAGTTATTTATGTACCTACTTTAATTCTCTCGTTTAGCTGATTCTAGAGCTTTATGACAAAAGAGTAAGATATTTAAATAAAATTGAAAGGAAATACAGTTTCAATAATCACAAAGTTGAATCAAAGTAGGACTTACCAACAGAGCAGTAAGACTTATGTACATTGGCTTTGACAGGCCTTGGCTGAAAGCAGCAGTTTCAGGATATTGATTGAATGCAAATACAAAATTAATATAGTATTAAACTATAAAACAAACCATTTTTTTCCTTTATTTATTATGAAGGAGTTTAGTCAAATTGACTATTTCACTCCCATAAGCACAAAATAACATTTCACACAACAAAAACCAAACTTATAACATTTAAATAAAACTAATCTGAGTAAGGTACATAACCACAATATAAAAAAAGTTAAAATGAATAAACTGTCACACCAAAAAAAAACATTTATGATAAAGAATTATCTCGAAATAAAAGTGTAAGTATGAATAAAATAAATATACTGGACAATCAACACAACATAGATATTAGGGCAAGCCTATGTCCAGCCAGCAGAGGAGTAATATACGCTGACGATGATGATGAATCCTCACAATTATGTGTGGATTGTCATCATCCACACATTATTACAGTACCCATATCGCAATATCTGTTTTGCTTGGGGCTAGATGATGCTCTGTGAATTGTACAGCATTATTTATTTATTGTTAATTTTCCAGGCAGCACTGACTCTAATCGCAGGCGTCGCCATCGGCGTCGTCTGGGGGTGCTTCGCTGGAGTCCTCCCTCTCAAGGAAGACATCTACGTCTCCGAGCTAAGGATCCTCCTCGTCATCATTGGCGGAATCTTCTTCAACTTCCTGGTTACGAAAGTGGGCTGGGTTGGGGCCGGTTAGTAACACCTTCTTACTAATAACTATATCCCTACTAGTATCTTCTGACGACCGATGTGGCGCGGTGGGCAAAGGTACGCCTGCGACGCAGGAGGTTGCGGGTTCGATTCCCGCCTCGGAACAAATTTGTGTACTATCTGCAGAATTTTGTTCCGTTGGTCTGGATGTTTTCTATGTATAATACAAAATATCTATCTGTGTAATGTATTGTATTATGTATATCATATCATTGTGTATCATCTAGTACCCATAACACAAGTTCTGCTTAGCTTGGGGCTAGATGATGCTGTGTGGACTGTCCGGAAATATTTATTTATCTTTATACCTCCTAATTTAAGCTTTGTTTTGATTATGCCTTTTCCCTACCAGTAACCAATAAAGCATGTGTGTTTTGTGACAAATAAATGATTTACTTACTAATATTATAAACGCGAAAGTTTGTATGGATGAAGGTGTTTGTTACTCGTTCACGCAAAAACTACTGAACGGATCGACCTTGAATCAATGTAGTTCTAGCCTTGGAATAACACTTATGATACTTTTCATCTCATCCCATAGGATGGCGGTGCTTATTACTTACAAACATTATTTTTGTAATTCACAAATACTATTAATATAGATTTCCTACTTAAAAACATATTATCAAATATTTAGAGATGCTTATAACCTAATTTGACATGATACCTAGATCAAAGAGAATATTTAATTGTAGAAAAATAATACTCTCTCAGTCAGGTGACTATTCTCACGCATTTTATCCAAGTAATATCTATCACAAAACCAATATTGTTCTCCCGTGACAGGCTAGGCTGAGCAAAATCTTATTTTTTGCCGTTCAAGCGACCTTGTCGGATAAGAACCGACTATGTATTTTATGGTGAAACACAAAAGACGTTTATAGCAGGTTCGGTATTATACTTTAACTAGCGACTCATCCCGGCTTCGCACGTGTTTATTACCTTTAAACCTTTCTCTTGAATCACTCTACCTACGAAAAAAACCGTATCAAAATCCGTTACGTAGTTTTACAAATCTAAGCATACATAGGGGCAGACAGTCATACAGCGGGAAGCGACTTTGTTTTATACTTTGTAGTGAGGTGGGTGTTTTATATCTAAAACATCTGTCTGATCATAAAACTAAATCGTTGTTAAATGTATTACATGAAGTATATCTATCATAGCATCATCCAGCCCCAAGCTAAACAGAACTTGTGTTATCCATACCTACTAGACACAATACAAACAATATACTATTTAGAATTTTCTTTACTAATATACTACTTAAACACCCTGATCAATAGTAGGTATACAGATCGTGCTAATTTTTGTACAAGGCGGGAATCAAACCCACAACCTCCTGCGTCGATAATAACATGTCCCGAAATCAGACCACATGTGTTGGAGATGCCAAAACTGTACACTACAGTGTACACACTGTCAGGATACTCGGTATAGGGTGTTATTATTATCGTCTTGGCCATGACATTGACATTATATCAATATTTTGGATCCACCATTAGCCTAATCTCATACCGTCTCAGATTCCAGGAAAATGCTTTCGAAGCTTGATTTTCTAGTAAGCTGTTTTCCCGCCAGAATACGATTTCGCGGTCTTTAAATCAAGAGTGAATATGTTCCTTCTGGGAAAGTGTGCTCCATCTTAGGCCACATCTTCACTTACGTGAGATAGTGGCCAAAAGCTTGACTATCACTACATAGTATAAAATAAAGTCGCTTTCTCTGTCCCTATGTAATTATGTCCCTATGAACGCTTAAATCTTTAAAACTACGCAACGGATTTTGATGCGGTTTTTTTTAATAGATAGTGATTCAAGAGGAAGGTTTATACGTATAATAAAACCGTGTGAAGCCGGGGCGGGTCGCTAGTTTCCAATAAAAAGCTGATTTTTCGTCGTTATTGAGAGTAAAACCAGCAGAATATCCGGAAGAAGAAGAAGAGGATTGAGAGTAAATACAATTCTTTGTTTTTAGCTGGAGTAGGAGTCCTGGCCTGCAACGCCGTGGCTGCCAAGTTCTGGTCTCGTGGAGGATGGAAGCTAAACTCTAACCCTGCTTCGACGGCATACCGCGTGATATGGCATGCTTGCGAACCCGCCCTGTTCGCTTACACTGGCACCTTCTTTGAAGTAATTTATCATCATCACCATCAGCATATACTAGTCCACAGCTGGACATAGGCTTCCCTTAATGAGCGCCATAGCGCCCTGTCTTCAGTTTGCCGCATCCAGCATCTCGAAGTTAGTTGATTACCTGTAATCAATTTCCATTGTATTGTATTCGTTTAGTGCATTATAATACATTGGTAAACTAATTGGAGAAGTCAATTTTATACACACATAGGTATATGTTACATATCAGCACATATGAGTAGTAATTGTAACATGAGTTAATACTAAACAGAATTGGTATACAGATTGGTATACATACAGAGTACATTGATATATTAATAGTTAGTAGGAAAAATTACGAGTTAGATCGTTTACAAAAGAGTGAATTTTATACTCAAAACTAGATATGATTACAATATGCGACTGAATTATATCAAAATTGTTTCTCAGTCTGACAGTCCTTATCTACAACTCAAAACTTATCACATAAATCAGTAGTCATAATATAACAAAGCAAATATTTGGATTTGTAACTGATTATAGATTTAATAGGTGACTGACATCCATTAATTAATACAGCACAAATTGCGTCTTTTCCGTAGCATTGTGCATTGTGTAATTCTGTTAACAAATAAAAATATATTCTATTCTATTCACTGTTTTAGTTTAGTGTTGTCGAAAAAAAATCTTTTTTGTATCACTTGTAAAGCAGTGTGTATACGGTTTATCAAATACCGTATAAAATACTTTTATAAACTATGTGTTTTGTCCAGAGATTTTATTAGTATTACGCATATCTGTACTGGAACAGGGAAAGGTTGGCGAACGTTTTGAATAAAATTATGCATAATGCTTTTGGGTAGTTCCGGAAACAAAGCGACCATCAAAGTATCCTGTAACTTAGCGTGGAATTAGGACAGCTTAGTTTTATCAATGCTTTTGTTTTTATATTTTTCTTTGTTTTTATTTCGAAAAGAATTGAATTTTTTTCATAGGATTTTTACTTGGGCTTTTGTAAAACATCACTGTAAGTAGCTTCCTACCTACTCAATTAAGAGGCTTTCAGACAAACCAAATCATGGTTCAAGATAAGCTATTAAAGTAAAATAAGAACTGATTTTTAAAACTTAAATTAAATGAAAAAAAGATATTTAAGTTTAATTTCACCATTGTCAAAGAAAACTAAAAAAGGAGTAGATGGGTAACTATTTTTGTGAGTCATGGTGTGCTTGGGGTCCATAATTAAGCTTTCTAACCACAATGATTATCTCTACTGGGCTAGCTTTTCAGGAGCAGACAATTATTTGATTTTATTTACAGGTTCCGCTACTGAAAAAATGTCGTAGTAACAATAATTGACGAAAAGTAAAAATAATTGAACGAAACGGTTCCATTATTTTGTAATTACTAACGATTTACAAAATGTTTGTAATCACGGCGCATACGGGTCGCAAATAAGCCTCGGAAAAAAGATTCGGGAAAATCCCGGCGTTTTCCCGAATCTTTATTTTATTAATTAGTTACTGTTTCGAATAGGGGCTGCGAGCGAATATCGAATTTCAGAAGAATTTTACCATATTATTAATACACACTGTCAGTATTAAAATTATAAACTTGTAAATTCCTATAAATTTACCTCGAGGAAAAAGTATACTACGACGACCTTTGTGACGTAACGGAGAATGTTCTACCTGCAATGACGAAGTTCACGGGTTCGATTCCCATTCATATAATTGTTCGGGTTGTTTTCTACAAAGTATAATCAAAATATCTATCTGATTAACATTTGTAAGTATATCAATTATACCCATAACACAAGCTCTGCTTAGCTTGGGTCTAAATCGTGCAAAGTGAATTGTCGAGCATTTTTTTTATTAAGGTTTTTTAATAGTACTTGCCCGCGTCTTCTCATGCGTTGTTTTATGGACTGAACTGATATAATGGATAGATAGTTGCTTATTTTTTATTCCAGGGCTAGAACTACATCATTAAATTAAAATTTCAGCCCGATCCATTCAGTAGTTTTTGCGTAAAAGAGCAACAAATTCACATAAGTACAAACTTTCGCGTTTATTATACCTATTCGTAAGGACTCGTTTTGAATGTCGTAGGCCAATACTGGGTTATTGGTCCCCTGATACTGCGTGAACTCAAGGCTCATCATCAGGTTTAGGAAAAAAAAACTAGGCTACACATCTTAGTTTTTATTTCCACCATAATTTATTACCAACCTACCTAAGTTTTCTGTGTAATGTAAAACTTTTAATTTTCAGGTAAGAAATACGATGTCGCACCATTTCTTCTACGGCCTTGCAATACTTGCAATATGCCTAACAGTGCGCCTAGGGGCGGCATCGCTAATGTGCTTTGGGATGTCGAGGAAAGAACGCCTCTTTATTTGCCTTTGTTGGTCTCCGAAGACAATTGTCGAGGTAAGCTGTGAAATAGATTGCCGGGAGGTTAACTGCGAACAATACACTGGATTTTATACATGACTACACCGCAAATTGTGTGATTTACCGTAGACTGGATTTTATATGACTACACCATAATTATAACGTGTAATTTACCATAGACTACATTTAATACTTGATTTACACCACGAATTGTGTCATTTAACATACTTACTGGAATTTATACATAAGTACACCACGAATTGTTTCATCACTACATTGTATAAAACAAAGTCGCTTTTTCTATCCCTATTTCCCTATGTCCCTTTGACTGCTTAAATCTTTTAAACTACGCAACGGATTTTGATGAGGTTTTTTTAATAGATAAAGTGATTCAAGAGGAAGTTTATACGTATAATAAAACCGTGCGAAGTCGGGGCGGGTCGCTAATTTAACATAAACTAAAATTTATACATTAGTACACCACAAATTGTGTCATTTACCATAGACTGGATTTTATACATGACTATCGATTAGATCCTTTTCTTCTTTTCTGATTTTAAAATTCATAGGTTCAGTTCCTCTAGTCCAGTGTTTTTCAAACTGTGGGTCGCGACCCTTAGGGGGGTCGCGAAGCCTTACTCAGGGGGTCGCCGGCAAAAGGAAAAAGGCAAGGTTCTACACTATCGTAAAAACACAATTTCAATGAGAAGCATGGGCTTGTTTATTTTTCAAAAGTTTGTCAAATCGTGGTGCTATTTTTGAAATGTTATTTATTAATTAAATCGTTTTCTAATTGGAGCCTATTTCTCTTTTTGGTTTTAATGTCCACCATTGAAGAGAACGTCAGTTCACAAAGGTATGAAGTGGGAATGGCACTAATAATTGTAGACCTTCCCTTGCCAGCTCTGGGCTTTATCATATTCATGTTTTCTTTTCATCCAAAAAACGTCAACACTTTGCGAATAAAATTCCATTTTATGCATGCCGTCAGCAGCTAAATCTATAAGATTTTCTTTCGTATTTGTGGTGACATCAGCCAGTTCTATTGATTTATCCAAGAAAGGGTTTAGAATCCATCTACGCCCATTGTCAGCTTCAGAGTGTAAGTCTGGAAAGTATGTCAATAGTTTCTCCTGCAAATTATGCAAGCTCTGTATCATGCAAGGAATGTGGACCCTTACCACAAGCGATTGGTCTGTTTCATTATCTTCAACAGTTTTCTGAACACATGGAATGACGCGCGCAAGCTGACGTCCAAATCAAAGCCGCACGCAGCCTTACTAACTTACCTCGTACTTACTTTCAAAGCTTTCGAGGCTTCTTGCAGAAAGTAGGTGCTAAGTGCTAATAATGAATATCAAAATAGAGAAAATCATAAGTTTGTCTTTAAGATTAGGTACTTTTTGTCTCTCTATGCCCAAGGGGGTCGCCAGAATTTTTCTACCCTTAAAGGGGTCGCGTATTCAAAAAGACTGAAAAACACTGCTCTAGTCAGCAATCATGTAAAAGCTTACCTACATAAAATTGCGATGCAGGGCATGCTTTGCATTGCATCGTATAAATAGGACTATGCATATATGCCTGAGTGCTGACTAGACAAGAACAAGATTAGCTACTTTTTAAGCCACTTCAGAAAAGAAGCAGTTCTCATTGTGCCTTTATCTTTTTTTATTTGATTGTCTTTCATTTCTTATAGAGGTTTTCAGACCGATCAACAATAATTAGGTATAAAATATTATATTGGTGCTATTATTATCGTAAGTATAACATTATAATATGTTATATAAATTGTTTGGTACAAGAACGAATACTTCTTTCTGCGAAAGAAACTTGACTTGCATCTTATGAGTAGGTAAATATATAAGTTGAAATTTTAACTTTGTATGAGATGCAACTTATACAAATAGAAACGTTAGATGAAAAAAAGACGATATGAATAGGTATCTTGAACCATATCAGAAATATTGTAGAATTACGTTGATGTTGGTGCTGAAGATAACAAGTTTTATCTATTTATTTTCATAATTTTAGGAAAACATACAGCTAGGTTTAGTAATATAGGTAAATATATAAGAAAATGCCTGGATAGACCAGAACATTTATTTATTTATTCAGGAAAAGCAAACGGCTACAAAATATATAGTTTTAAGTAACTAGATTACTAAGATAAACCTAGGTAATAATGTAGCCCACAACGCAATTCAAAGATTGCTATATGAGGTAGTGGTAAAAAGTTCCGCTAAAGCTTATGAAAAAAAAAAAACAAAAGTGTCATATTATTATTACTGTTAGTGAGAATTGAGAAAAATAAAATAGATTGTACACAAGGATAGTGAGAAAACTCAAGTAAAACAAATTGAAATTGCTACTATAAAGTTGTTTAGGCTTACAGTACGTAAGTACTTAACATATCCGTTGAAGGCTAATTAAAAGGGAATTCAAATTTTACAGACATAAATAAGTTTAATAGGGTCTTCTTCAAGGTGAGTGTGGTTCTAGAAGCGGGCTTTCCGCATCTGTGCGTTTTCTACCAACACAAACTGGGTTCGAAGTTAACCCGCTTACAGTGAAAATGAATTAACTACTATACTTACCTTACCCAGCAATTCGGACTATTCATAGGTATCTTTACGGCCATCTTTTAACGTCAGTACTTATCAGGGTCTGTATAGTCATTCAGCACCGCTCTGCCGTTAAATTAGTTATCATGATTCATCGAAAGGTATCGTAAATCCTCAAAATTATCAAGAGCAGTAGTAAAAACAATAAAGCATTATCGAAAAGATTAATACCTGTAATGGCTTTTTAACTAGCTAAATAGCAAAGTACCTAACCTAATGGGTTAAAGTTAGAGATGGATCATCAGAACACCTGAATTGTTTTGTTTATTGGGAAAAAAGAGCAAATACAAGTACATCGTCGTTCTTCGTAAGGTGACGTGTTAAGTTAATTTCTATTAAATCAGAAACTGAAAATATTTCCTTTGTAAATGAAGCTGTTCTATCTAGATATTCAATAATAATAATGTCGGACAAAATCCGCTACCACTGTTTTTCTCTATTCTTATGCCGCTACACAGTTTTTTAAACTTTTGCGGTAGTTAGCTTCAATTGTACCGTAAACATAAGTTATGTTCCCAATAAAGGTTTTTTTTGTAATTTACACAACATCATCTAGCCAGAAGCGAGCAAAAATTTCAATACAATAGCGCGGGAAGTTAGGGCAGGTACCTACTTCTTAATACTTCTCCAAGTAACTTCAAACGTATTTGTAGTTAATAATAAATTTTCTTTTCATATTTTTTAAATAAATTTTTCCTATTTTCTTGATAACTTCTTTGTTTCTATATTTAATAAATACCTAAATCGTTTATTTATCACTTACTATCTTCACTACTTTTTTTAATGTCTGGGAAAACTTATAATTGGGGGGAAAAATCTTTTATTTTGTTAAGCCTTAAGTTGTTCTAAATTAAATAGATAAGAGTTTGTGTAAAGACTACTAGATGACAGCATAAATGTACTTTTGGCTATAAACCTGCTGCGTCGGTAAGGTACTCTAGTTTTTTTTTCCTATTTTAGTTTCGTTTTTATGATAATAAGAAAGTTCTCAAAGTTAATTAGTAGTGTAATCTCTAGTTTTGCTTTTACAATGACTTTAGTTAACTGGGTTCGCAACGGGCACACAGTTAACTAAAAATATGTTAAACTTAGTCCGCCTGCAAAGAAGGTCTGGTTGCAGGTTCTATTCCCACCTTGGGACAAATATTGTACGATTTGCAGAAATTTTTAGTCTGGGTGTTTTCTATGTATAACAAAAAAATATCTCTATATCTACTTATAGTATTATCAGTCATCTAAGCCGTATAGATAATGCTGTGTGGATTATCCATCGTTTTTTTTTTTAATTTATGTGTATTTTTTTCCAGGCTGTACTTTGTCCGCTGGCCATCAACACGCTTATCGTCAGAGGAGGTTCTCAACGCGAGATCCAATATGCTGAGGACATCCTGAGGCTCACGATACACGGGATATTGTTCACTACGCCCTTCGTCTTTGTTCTCATCCGGCATTTCGGACCGAGTCTACTAAAAGACGAGGATGATTCTGGAGACGGTTAGCATCCTAGGAGACTGCATTACTTGATTACTTGTAAATAAACGCTATAAATACCCGTGGTTATAATTTATAATAACTGGACATAGGCCTACCCCAAGCGAGGCCAGTTAAATCATCATCAACATCAGATTGTAAATGTCCACAACTGGACATAGAGTTTTTAACCTTACGTGATCAGAATACATTACTAGAAATGTCCACGGGTAATAATCGTGTTTATTTACCTGTTTTTATATTATGATAAATAAACACTATAAACAACCGTGGATATGAAATACCGATGGATCCTACTATTATAATAAATGGGAAAGTCTGTGTGAATGTTTGTTATAATAATCTCCGTAATTTCTTAAGTAATTAAGATAAAATTTGGTATATAGATAGTATAAGACCTAGAACATAACATAGGCTAATAATTTTTGAATATTTAACTTTTGAAGGGATTTAATGGGGTGGTAAAGTTTGTATGGAAAATAATTATTCCTTGGTTCGATTAACTGAAAACTCGGTATAAGTAAACTATGGAGTGAATAATAATAAACACGTATTTTTTTATTTTAACACAATTACTCCTACGGTGTGAACAAAAATTCAGAATTTTTTATGAAAAAAACTCTCGTTAGCGAGCGAAGTCACGGGTCGCATCTGGTTGATAATAACTGGACATAGGCCTAACCCAAACGATGCCAATAATAGCGGTCCCAAGGCGCCTACATCCATCGACTTGAAATTGACTACTTACATAACGGATTAAATATACCTTCTGTTGAACCACATCCCAAATTAATCACATCACTACATAGTATAAAACAAAGTCGCTTTCTCTGTCCCTATGTCCCTATATCCCTATGTCCCTTTGTATGCTTAAATCTTTAAAACTACGCAACGGATTTTGATGCAATTTTTTTTAATAGATAGAGTGATTCAAAAGAAAAGTTTATACGTATAATAAAACCGTGCGAAGCCGGGGCGGGTCGCTAGTTAATATTATTAATGCCTAAGTTGTGATGGATGGATAGACGGATGTTTCGTTGTTTTCTTCGACGAATGTTTTCCTCTTCACGCCAAAAATACTGAATAAATCGGGCTTAAATTTTGAATAGACGTAGTTCTAGGCCTGGAATAAAATATAGGTTACTTTTCATCCCATATATCAGTTTCCATGGGATAGAAATGGCCTTGAAATGTTTCCATAGAAACAATGCGTGCGAAGCCGCGGGAAAATAGGTACCAAGTTGACAAACTACTGAATGGATCTGGATAAAAAATTGTACACAAGTAGTTAAAGATTTACGAAGTCGTGGAGAGAAATTGGAACTTCTATTAATCTATAATATAAAAATGAATCGCAAAATGTGTTGGTAAGCGCATAACTCAACAACGCCTGGACCAATTTGGCCAAATCTTTTTTTTAAATGTTCGTTGAAGTTCAAGGATGGTTTTTACGGCGAGAAAAATATGATATTTGACAAATAAATAAATTTCCCCGCGGGCGACGCTGCGGGGCGCAGCTAGTATACTATATCAATTAGACACTTGCGTTATTTAAATTACTAACCACATTTTTTTTTCTATGATTTTGTAGTTGTATGTTATGTGCATTATTTCATAACAGGTTTTTTTTCAGGAGCTGTTGCGTAATAACAATGTGAAAACTACAATGGATCTCAACTAATAAGGTGCATAATAAAACGGACTTACTTACCTAGAACATAATTTTAACTTAAGTGGAGGAGATTAAAACTTACATTCTTACTCAATTATTATACATTGCTGTGTCCGCGACTTTGTACGCGTGTAATAGTGGCTTAGGGCACTTACTTGCATGTATTATAATATATGTATTAACATAATATGTATTTTCATACAAACTTTCAACTTTCACTTTCACTTTATTTCAACCTCATAAAACTATTTTTTCGCAATTAAAAAGATGGATTATGTCCTTTCTCAAGCATGGAAGCAAGTATTCTATGGAAACCTTTCAATGCTTTTTTTAACCAAACAAAACTGATTTATTGGGATGAAAAGTAGCCTCTGTGTTATTCCAGAGCTAGGTCTACGTCTATTCAAAATTTCAACCTGCTCCGTTCAGTAGTTTTTACATGAAAGAGGAACTACATCCATACTAAAAAATATCTATCTATGTAGTATATTGTATTAAGTATATCAGTCATCTAGTACCCATAACACAAGCTCTGCTTAGCTTGGGGCTAGATGATGCTGTGTGGACTGTCCGGAATTATTTATTTATTATTATTATTATTATATACAAACTTATGTATTAGTCACGTTTATAATATTAAGGAAGGATATGCACAATTTGCACAAGATCGGGTTGATTACCATTTACACTTCAGATATGGATGGAATGGACCTTTCTTAACGATCAATGATTTGTTGGATTTGTCTACGTTCCGAATTTATTTATTATTTATCTAACATCATAAGACAACAAGTTACTAATCTTCTCCTAAGTGCCAAGGATTGACGACAATAAACCAATGATTTTATATAAAACACTGTTTTATTTAATAACTAAGCCCGGGTCATAACTTTCTAAGATACACAGTACCGACACAGTGTGGCAAGCGTGTGTTTCCTTGATAAAGTCGGGTCAACGGGTGCTATATGTTTTCCCTTTAGAAAATAACTAAACAAGCTTTACCAAGACGTAAGGATGTTGCGACTCTGCTGACATTGACACAGTAGGAAGGTAAGATAAGTACATTATCATCCCTTGGATGTCGTTCATCCCTTTACATAGGTGTCAATATAATTAAACTCAGCGCTTTAATCAGTTGATATAGGATAGGCAGTATGTTGGTGTAGTCCAGTTTGTACATAGTTTGTGCATTTAATTAAATAGTTAAACCACCCATTTTTGAGTTTATTTGAGGAATATAACATCACTGTTTAAAAACAGTTATAACTTGGAATGCTGCCACCTATGAAAGTTTTCCGGAACTATGAAAAGCAACGTAGGTTACAGCAATAGCTTTGTATTTTTGCTCTGCTTGTGAAAAATTGTTCAACGTTGGTTGTTATTTAGTTTTCAGACCAGTCGATAGATGGCGTAAACAAAATAAAAGTTAATTCAGTTTTGGACGTAATACTCACATCGATCTAAGCCAGAAATATTATTTTTCTAAGTCTATATTTAAAGGGTGAATCTGAAATAAAATTGACATAGGAGGGAAAGTACCTCCCTTCTTTACTACCGAGATAAGAACCAGAAAGAAAGCTAGTTTGACAGGAACTAAAGGCAAGTGTGAAAGGGTGTATAAAAAATCTTGCCGCACTGGATAAACCACAACAAATTACTTATAATTATAATAACATAACCGCGAAAGTTTGGATGGTCGGATGTTTGTAACCTCACGACAAAACTGCCAAATGGTATCGGGCTGAATTTTTTATTCCATAGGTTAGATCAATCTCGGAATAAAGTTTATTCCAGACTAGCGATCCGCCCCGACTTCGCACGGTTTTATTATTCGTATAAACCTTCGTTTTGAATCACTATCTATAAAAAAACCGTATCAAAATCCTTTGCGTAGTTTTAAAGATTTAAGCATACAAAGGGACATAGGGATATAGGGACAGAGAAAGCGACTTTGTTTTATACTATGTAGTGATTAAAAAAAAGCGGGCAAAGCCGCGGCCAGAATTTTGTAGTAATCAAAACAAAAACTTATAAAACTGTTAGTTTGATACTGTTGAAATGTTGAAAGATATAAACGACCGATGTGGCGCGGTGGGCGACGGTCCGCCTGCGACGCAGGAGGTTGCGGGTTCGATTCCCGCCTCGGAACAAATTTGTGCACGATCTGCAGAAATTTGTTTCGTTGGTCTGGGTGTTTAATATGTATAATAAAAAATATCTATCTATGTATATGTATATAATGTATTAAATATATCAGTTATCTAGTACCCATAACACAAGCTTTGAGTAGCTTACTTTGGGGCTAGATGGTGCTGTGTGGATTGTCCAGCATTATTTATTATATTTATTTATTTATTAAACTCCCATGAAAAATATTACTTACATTAAAGTAATAATCTATAGATAGAGCAATTCAATCAATCTTGTATTTCTCACAAAAAAAAATACAATTGACCCCATTAATCCGCAACTCCATTCAAGCAACTACTTATAACGTACCTACGTATTGGTAGGTAAACACAATGGTCATTATATCAACTGTGTTAATGATCTTGAGATAGCATTTAATTTAGTAGAGCAGAGATCCCTTTAATTAAGAAGCCGGCAGTGCTGCATGCGTACGCGCCGCTTGGACCGCGCGCCAGTCCACGCCGCCTCTCGCACCGAAACACCGTGCTAAGTGCTTGTGCAAACCCTCAATAAACAAACACAGCTGACCCAAACCACCTCAAGGCTCTACGTGACTAGGTGCTAACAAAAACCTTCGCCATCACGTATCCCATTTTTTATCACAGCGGCTTCACCTTCGATCTAAATATCTTATCTCTAGACACTTCCGATAGATTTTACAATTTACATCTCAGTGCGCAAAATGTTCGATTTTTAAAAATGAAGAAACGTGATAGACGTACGAAGCAAGATGTTAAAGGATTGAAGGGTGATAAGAAAGCTGTAAAGGAGGGTAGTCGGTCATCGAAGCAGGACCTGCGAGGGTCTAAGCGGCAGACCAGTTCGGGGAATCCCGGGACAGCGTCCGTGCGAGCTCGCACCAAGCGGTCTGGAGTTGAGGCTGTCAAACTGCACATACAGGTCACTGGTTCCACGGGAAGGACCTCGCGATCAGCTACTTCGGTAAGTTCTGTTCATTTTGAATAAGTGAAGCAAGACTAGGAATGTTACCTATACAGATGCTTTTTCAAAACACTATCGCGGTATAAAATGTATCGGTGATAAAACTGAAATAAAAGTATTTTTGATTGTGTTCGTTCATTCGATCCTGCCTTTTATGTTATGTTTTATTGTAGTTATGTCCTATACATAATTTTATTACTATAATATAATTTTAAATCTATACAATGTCTGTATATCATACAGACTTGCAGTATTCCGGGACTTCGTTCTCGTAAAGTTAGATTTTTGCAGAATTTTCCGGAAAATTTAAGAAAACGCATCAGTTTATTTTGTTAGGGCAACTAACATTTAACATTTTGAATTTGTTCTGCCATTAATTTAATATAGTCCTCTAAACCCTAAAAGGAATAAACACTTGAAATTCCAATTCTCTAGGCCCTGGTTTAGGTTTAGGCTTTGCAGTATCTGTCAGTTACTTTTTTATAGTAATAGAATTATAGGAACCGCGGAACATGTGTAAAAAGGGATGATTCCGGACTTCATATGATTAGTAGTTGTAGTAGTAGGTTTGAATTTAGAAGGCACAATGCTGAGGGTAAGGTATATTTGCCCTAAACTCTGCTGCGCATTAAAGATAAGCATCTTTACGTACGTTTAATTAGTCGTAATCATTGTATTGTTCAGTTAATTTTTCAGTTTTATGTTCATTTAAAAAATAGTCCAAATAATTATCAAATTTACTTTGAAATTTAAAACACTGAGAAAAATATAAGAATTCGTTTCAAATCACACGAATTTAAACTTACAAAGTCTTAACTTATAACGCCTCAGGGTCCACTTTACCAAGCTCTTTCAGCTTGGTAGGTACTTATATTATATGACACCCTGTTTATTGAAACATAATCATAAATTTATCACTTTAATAGTTTATTAGTGTAAAACAAATAAGTAAGATATCAGTAATAAGAAGTCTTACTTAGGCGGCGGGGCATTTATATTATCCGCCAGACGATTTGCGTCTTTCAGTTGACAAAGCTCTTCCAGATAGAGTAATAAACCGTAGCCTCGTGACACATTCTGTGCATGAATCATACGAATGATATTCGGGAACACAACAACACATTTACTAGCTCCACTTCATCTCCACTGTAGATAATTGATTTATTACTTACTTACTTAAAAGTATCTCAAGTACTAGCAATAACGAGATTTCATTACCTAATTTCTATTGAGGTGCGTTAGAGCTTCCATATGATATGAGGAAATTTGATCTAACCCGTGAGCATTTTAGAAAAAAATATCCTATCCTACTAATATTATACGAAAGTTTGTATGTATGGATGGATGTTTGGTTACTCTTTCAAATTGACTGACAGTGACATAAAGGGTTTTTATTTGTAAAGAAGTCGTATGGGTACGGCATGTTTATCCCATATTTTTGACTAGCGCTTCGGGTAACGGGAATCGTGGAAATTCCGGGATAAAATATAGCCTATGTGTTATTCCAGAATATAATCTATCTCTGTGCCAAATTTCATCCATATCCGTTCAGTAGTTTTTGCCTGAAAGAGAAACAAACGTCTATCCATCCATATTTACAAACTTTCGCTTTTATAAACTTTTATAATATTAGTAGAATGAGTTTAGCAGCATAGTATGTATTCAATATTGATCGATCGATTTTTTTGTCATTTTATGGAAAAATCTCCTAAGATGTTCCCATAAACATTTTATTCCTCAAGATAATTATTTTTACCGCAAATGTTAAAAATAATAATAAACAAAGGACTTATAAACAAAGTTTATTTTCAGTGTTTTCAGAACAATCAAATTATTATTTGTTTTTGTAGGTACAATTATACAGCTATTCTAAGAACTAGTTAAAACTTCAGTGGGCAAAACCTCGACACAATATCTCAAACTAACTGGACGTGAATTGGTGTAGATAATACAGTATTTGTTGAAACAACAAACAGCTTGACTTTGACGCGCAGCCATGTGATCCGATTATCACAATTTATCGAGATCGTGACAAAAAGAGATTATCGGCCGATGTATAATTCAGTTCCCTCACCTTGTAAATACATAACAATAATAGTTGATAGGTATAATATACATATTAATAAATAGGACATAACTACTTAGTTATTGTGCGGATGGATATCAATTTGTCAACATGGTACTTACATACCTTCTTACGCTTTTTAACCAAAGAAAAACAAATGATGACGAACTCAATTGTTTTATAAGTACATATATGGTTCTATGATCGAATTAGGTATACGCCAATGCGAAACACCCTATGTATGAATTATCACTGTCCTTATATCCCTATGTATGCTTAAATCTTTGAAACTACGCAGCGGATTTTGATGCGGTTTTTTTAATACATAGAGTGATTCAAGAGGAAGTTTTATACGTATAATAAAACCGTGCGAAGCTGGGGCGGGTCGCTAGTATATTATACATATATTTGTATTAGATTTTGAGATGATTTTGTTTAGATTTTGTGAGCAATATGTAGGCATATTGGGGGGAGGCCTATGTTCAGCCATGGACATTATACTAAAGGTTGATGATAATGATGTAGGCATAAACGGCTGTAAACTTAGATTGCGATGATTTAGAACTTTGTTTTTTTTAAAGCGGTAAGGTTTATAAAAAAATTTAGACAGGTACTTAGATGGAATGTAAGTATTAGATGTTATTTAAACTCGATACCTTCACGACTTCTAGAGTAAAGGCGGTTTCTAGTAAATAAATAAATGGACGGAAAGTAAAGCAATCTTATAAAAGGTTCCCTTTTCCCTTTTAAAGCACGAACCCTAAAAACAACTTTCAGAAATTCAAAGATTTTTGTAATATAATTGTTAATTTAAAATTATTATTATTTGAGATTACCACACCAATCATGCAAATGAAACAATGATCAATTTACATGTAACAAACAAACATAAAGTAGTTGGATACGGGTGTAGTTGCTTATTCATTTTGTTCAATCGTTGTCTCACTTAATTATGACAATAAAGGCCTTAACAAGACAATTAGGACCATCACTAACCAATTATCGTAAGATTTATGTACATTTTAACTTAAATCATGCTAATTTCGAATACTTAACACCAATTTATTGAACATTGTTGTTGGATTTAACGCTTTCATTGCCCAGCCTCAACGTAGCGCGGTTAGAAACGCGCTAGAACTATAAAGTACGAAACACACAGAAGCCGGAGGCGGAGCGGAGGCGAAGGCGTGCGAGTTGTATTCTATTGAATCATATGAAAGCCTACACACACACCGCAGGCGGTGACGGCGCGGTGCCATAGGTGTTAGAGGTATCGGGATAAAAAGGATAATCTAGACACAACTAAGATTCTTCCCGATAATCAACATTACATTGTACTTCGTACATCCTGGCCACTCGCAAAATAAAACAAGTACCTATTCATTAAAAGGGGACAACATACAAAAAACTTACCTATTCATGTAAAGGTGAATGTAGGAAAATGTAAACATTAAAATTGTATATGATATAGAAAATTGAATTAAAAATGTAAAACATGACGAAATATTAAAACAGTTATAAAATGAAAAATTAAAGAAAATTGAAACATAACGAAATATAAAATTGTATGAGATAGTAGAGATCTGAATGTTCTTATCTACTCGCACTTCACAAGGAAAAACCGGCACGCCTCGCCTCCGCTTCGCCTCCGCTCCGCCTCCGGCTTCTGTGTGTTTCGAACTTAAGTGCGTCGTAGGCAAATTAAGTGTTAAAATATTTTAATTAGTATTTATTAGTAAGCATTTTTAAGAAAAATTTACGTGACGGCTTAACTTTCCTGAAACATGTCATATACGAGCATAAAGAGCAAAAATTTAAAGCGAAGATAGATAGAACGATCAAATATTTAACCTGGGCTAAGGCATAAGAATAAATAATAACTGTCTATTCTTATGGTTATGGTCTATAGTCTATGGTATTATAAACTAGGTTGCACGTTTCAGAAGCTGACCTACAAGAGGCTGAGAATTTGAATAAAATATAGTTTCTAATAGATACCTGTAACACTGTGTAAGTAGACTCATGTGGCGCGGTGGACCAAAGTCCGCCTGTGACGCAGGAGGTTGCGGGTTTGATTCCCGCCTTGGATGGGACAAATGTACGCACTGCTAATATTTGTTGTTCTGGGTATTTTCTGTGAATAGGCCAGCATGTTTAATAATAATTAATTAACAAAAATAAATAATCCTCGAAAATCCATAAATTCATAATCATTTACCGTTAACCCCTCCAGTATCTCGTTGTAGATCGAATCAGAACGTAAGTATAACATTCTGATCTGTATATGTATAAGTATAACATCTGGAACAAAAGCATAAATTAGGTATACTACCTACATTCCAGTAAGTAGAGCCATTTTGCTATACAATGGACTGCATGTGAATATCTTCCTTTGTTCAAAATTCATTTCAGCAATACTGGCTATTTTAAATAAAAGCGTGACTGTAAAGCGAATACTTCAGTATTAACGACTGTTTTAAGTCACAATACAACACGTTATTCCATTACAATAAAATAAAATTGATGTGTCTGTCTTTGTTTGAAAATGATTTTAACTGGAAATTATGAAATAATTCTCAAATTGTACTTTATTTTAGTCAACGGTTTCCACAGTTCCTGTGATGTAAGGTATTTAATAAAAACACATCTTGGCTTATATAATTAATATTTCAGTAGGGATCCCTAATTTTATAATAATTTTGAATCAGGCATAATTTAACTTTATTATATTGAAATAATTTTGACATCGTTTGTAACGAATACTCAAGAACGGCTAGACCGTACTTGAGTATTTGAATTCATAATCCAAATCCTTAAAAATGTTATAGTGTAGAATTTGATTGGTAGATAATTATTGTCCGAAATATGTCCAATCACATAGTATTAAACAAAGTCGCTTTCTCTGTCCCTATGCCCCTATATATGCTATGTATGCTGAAATCTTTAAAACTACGCAACGCATTTTGATGCAGTTTTTTTAAATAGAGTGATTCAACAGGAAGGTTGATACGTCTAAAAAAACCGTGCGAAGCCGGGGCGGGTCGCTAGTTTAAACTTAAACGTGACCTAAACGAGCCAGCAAAAAAAAACCCATGTTCAATTCACACAACAGCCCCAAAGTTAGCATTACAAGTGTTATTAGTATATCTACCTAACTGTGAAGATAAATGAAATATTACATGTATTTTCAATTATTTTTGTACTGTACGTGTGTATTTTCCAAACAGCCTTTATAACTAGCAAAACAAATTACCTCGGACTGCTCTGAATTTTATAACCTTCCCAAGGATAGTGCATAATTCACTAAGCCACCGTACAGACAGATTAGTGTTACAAAACTTAACTTCAGATTTATCCTGAAAATTAATATATCTACAAAAATAATAATATAATCTCTCTAGGTACTTTGTGGGTTAAAGCTAAGTTCCAGTTTTCGGTTGTGTATAAGAAAATTATAATAATATGAGTAAGTAAAACCATATTTGAAGCATTATTGATAAAAAAAATAGTGTTTTTCGCTTGTTAATAAAACTATAGAATGCAATCTTTCCATACCTGTAAATAAGTTTAAAGTGGTTTGACATACCTAATGATATAAAAAAGGGACTCGATATGTCTCACTTCTATGATTACTCACGTGATCACATAAATATAATCAAAATTTTTGAGATATTATTAATAAATAATGCGTATTTTACTGACGTCGACTACCTATATGGACGATGCAGTTTTGCTTTTAAGAATATCGAAGTCGTTTTATAGTTTGTAAAACAAATTCCTAAAAATCTAAGCCGTCACCAGAAGGCAAAGTGCCCAGCATGCTGGCAGCATTGCTACATTTGATGGCAATGCTAATTGGTTGACCAAATTAGAGCCTAGATCACCTGTGGACTATGAGAAGTTTTTATGAATTGAGTCTGCCCCAGGGCCCCAATGACCAAGGTTTTCCACCCCAAACGGCTCAAATTGGTAACCTCGGTCAAGGTTAGCGTATTTTCACCGTTTAAGGGACTCTGCTGATGATATTAATTTCTGCACAATTGTCGTGTGCACGTACTAACTGGTTCACAAGCTGTGCTGAGAAAATCGATCTAACAACGTATTTTATTGTTTACACGTGACTCGTAATAAATGTATCGAAAACACATGGAATGTAACAGTTCCATTGGAGCATCTTCCAAGCGCATTCATCTGCAGAAAAAGACAAAGATTTCTATACGCGTCTACAATAATCACCTCAATCATGATAATAAATGAAACAAAGAAGTTTTTCTGGTATTCAATTGCGATAAACGCGTTTTAGGGTCAGTCCTATTAAGGCGAGAAAAGACCACGTGCTTTGTGAAAAAATAAGGTCGTGTATAGTGTGAGACGTGTCTTTTGTAGAGGATCACGTAGTTTGGCTGGATTCCGCAGCGACGACGACGGCGGCGGCGGCGGCGCGACAGTACGGCTCCGAAAATCGCCCGCCCACCACAGAATAGATACAGCCACCCGAGCTATCATCTTGTCTTTACGTCCTTATCCCTTATCTCGACATCCACTCAGCCTCGTGACTCGAGGACCGCGAACAGCTCACCTGTCAAACGTCTCGCTATCGCCACTATCGACTCAAACGTAGTGTCTTTTATTGTTTCTCAGTTTATATCTCATACATAATTTACGATATCCTCCGTAAAGTTATATAGCGTAGTGATCGTTGGAATCTGTAATTCTTAGTACTGGTGCCATTCATGGTGGAGGTACCGAGGATTTGGAGCTAATTGTGGGTATGTAATGCTTTTGTTTATGATTGATGTATGCTGCTTTTTTGTTATTTGTGATTTAGCAACTCTAGGTTCCATTTACATTTATTCGTATCAAGAAGTTTTACGTATAGCGGTGTTATTTAATGGGTTACTTATCGTATCGTAAATATTTCCATTTATTTATATAAAATGTCTGCAACACTTTTCAAATTTAATATACTGACCTACTTACTTATAGTGTTAAGAAATAAAGTTTTGTACAGTTTTTTCCACAACTTACAAAAAGTTTCTAAATTCAGCATGATTTTTTTTTATTTCATTCTTTTAGTGTCGTTTCTTCATCGTGATCATCGTAATCATCATCATCATGATGATGATTATGATGATTACGATGAAGAAAGATGACAACCTGTATTAGTCCGCTGCTGAACATAGTCCTCCCTTGCCGCATCTGCCTGGCACCATTTATCCTTAATAATGAGTGTAATTCAGTAATATTTATTCACACAAAACATGGTACATTACATTGGTGGAACCTATTCCTGTACTCAGGCGAAATATGCAGAACGTATGACCTATCATACGTTCTGCATTTTCGCCTGAGTACAGGCACGTGAATATTATAATAATTAATACTACTTAAACTAGTGGAATTTTATGTCACTTATTATTTTTCATAAAAAACATGAAATGATCTATAAATGGATTAATTAGATTTAGCTTCAAAATTTACACTTGAAAAAAGTAACTATAAATTTTTACTTGAGTTTAAGTTCGTTTTAATTCATTTTTTTTATAATATAAAATATATACACCTATAGGGTTGCTGTAGAGTAGAGTAGGACCTTAGCACTTATTAATAAGTGTTACGGATTACAGGTAGCATATCAATACTCTTGAGCATTATCTATTAGGTACTAGCCGTACCCCGCACCTTTGTCCGCCTTAAATTACAGTTTACCTTAATTTTTGCACAATTTCAAGAAAAGCAGACATATTTGGTTTTATTTCGTTTTATTTGTTACTTACTAAAACTACATCTTAAATTTAGACAGTCTTGCTACTAACGCTATAATGAAATACAGAGAATCTATGTTTCACATTCAACCCTTATTTAATTTTTGGACCGCTATTTTCTATAATTCCTTTCTTATAACACAGAAACAAACAATCAAATTTTCAAGTCTGTAGAACCGTTTAGCCTCTGTGTCATTCAGTCAGTTACTTCTTTTTATTTTACTTGCTGCGCCCATCGGCTTTATCAACGTGAAAATTGATGAAAAGTAGTCTGTTTTATTGTAGGCCTAAAACAATGTAGGTATATTCAAATCTTCATCCTGATCCGTTAATAGTAGTTTTGAAGTGAAGATAACAAACATACGTCCATCCAAACTTTCGCATTTGTAATGTAAGTGTCGTATTGATATTGATAAAGTGTTCTTCTATAAGCCCTACTTGAAAATCTTACTTACAGTGATGCTGTTATCTTAGCATATATGAATTCCAGTTCTGAATATACTATGTATAAACCACGTATACACTACCTCGCGAATGAAAAATGAATGACCCGCGACATCGTTCGCGTAGAGTTAGTTTTTTGTACACCCCATTTTACCATTTTTATGCATAGTTTCAAAAAATCCTGTAAAACAAGTACTTTAATTTTGCATTTATCGTATTTTAACAAAGTTCACACACGTTGTCACCCCTTCTCTACCCTTCAGGGGTTGAGTTTTGAAAAATACCACCTTCGTGGGTGGTTCAACTTTCTAACTTCAGCAGCTTCAGGTTTAGGTCTTTTACAAATATGAATAATTAGAAAAAACTCTGACCTTCCATCCACACAGCATGCTATGTGCTATAAGCAGTCGAGTTACGTGCCTTCTTTTAATAGCCTATTCGTAGTATAGAATGAACAAAAGACCAAGGAATATATATTTTAAGCTAGCGACCCGCCCCGGCTTCGCACGGTTTTACTATACGTATAAACCGTCCTCTTGAATCTCTATCTATTAAAAAAAACGCATCAAAATCCGTTGCGTAGTTTTAAAGATTTAAGCGTTCAAAGGGACATATGGATCTAGGGACAGAAAAAGCGACTAGTTTTATACTATGTAGTGATGATACACGTTATGTAAAAATTACGTTTTTTTTTAATTCCCATGTCAAAATGCAAAATGATAAACACAAATAATTTTAAAATTAGAAAAAAGTCAAAAAACATACGCTACCTATATACGGCTTTTTAAGGTAGGTTACATTAGCAAAGGTCGAGTAAAAGGGGAAAATAGCTACAAAAATGAGTTGCTCTTTCACGCTTGAACTTCTGAACAGGTCGCGCTAAAATTGATCACGCCCGTGTGGTCCTGGGTCTGGAATAAACACTGACCTCTTTCTAGATTCCTGACCGGAATAACAAGTAGCCGGCGACGGAAACTAGACTATCATACGCATTATCCTTTCCCCCTAAAAGCAATAATAGATTGTTTACCAAGGAGATAAAACGTTGTCTTACGTCACTGGCTTCATATTGAATCCCGAGCGCAACTCAGTACCTATTGTACTCATGAGCAAGAAAGTTAAAGAATACTAGAGAAAATAGCTAAAGTTTGGTAACCTGTTTCTTGGTATTAGTTTTTTCCACCTTCTGAACGCAGTTTAGTTCCAGAGAAAATAGTTAAAGTTTGGTAACCTGTTTCATGGTATTAGTTTTTTCCACCTTCTGAACGCAGTTTAGTTCCAGAGAAAATAGTTAAAGTTTGGTAACCTGTTTCATGGTATTAGTTTTTTCCACCTTCTGAACGCAGTTTAGTTCCAGAGAAAATAGTTAAAGTTTGGTAACCTGTTTCATGGTATTAGTTTTTTCCACCTTCTGAACGCAGTTTAGTTCCAGAGAAAATAGTTAAAGTTTGGTAACCTGTTTCATGGTATTAGTTTTTTCCACCTTCTGAACGCAGTTTAAGTTTTTTTTTGATGGAAGAGAACTCTTTTTAGTATTAATCTCTGTGCCATAACTAATCTAGTTTTAAGATTTTTTTGTCTATGTTTTTATTCGTGCAATAAATAATTAAGAATTAAAAAGAAGATCTCATTGTACCTACTTGTACGGATCTTGTTGTTACATTTTCACACATATTTTGGGGTTCCGGATTCAATTTCTTTATTCCTTTTGAAGTTCAGGAGTAATTTTTATTATTCCCAAGGGAGATTAGAAGCCCTTGTTAGGTTTGTAACAAATTAGTTTTCTGACTCTCGCTCTAAGACAGTAGGTACGGTGAAAGGAAAATATTGTAGGTAAGTCTAAGATTGTGTGACAAGACCACTTCTATTAATCATTACCTTTTTCTTTTAAGGCACAAACAGGGCCTAAAGTGGCGCCACCACTTATTGACTCCGTTAAACAAAGGAATTTCCAAAATTCTCATATTTCTTCAGTTTGGTAAACCTATCATACGCTTTTTTTAATGTTTTGTAGTTTAGGAAGATATACGAAGTTGCCTTTGGTGGCCACCAACCCTGTTTTCGTATCTCTTTATAATACGTGGTGGCGCCACTTTAGGTCCTATTTGCGCCTTAAACCTTTCCACTGGCCTCCGGTCCTTTTTATTTTAAATTTTCTTCTAAAGTTGATCGGATTATTTACTCATCAACTCAGGTTTTTTACTCTATGGAATCGTTGGCTTACTTAAGTTCAACCCTACTGACCCGAATTTCAAAATTCTACCTGATACGAATAACCACAATATGACCGCTTGCCAGACAACAGATTTTATTACAGGTCGTTTTATGACCCACAACGAGTTTAAGAAAGTATGAGTTTGTGTAAATTATACATTTCGGTATACATTGGTCATTAGATTTCTACTATTAATTACCCTTCATTCCTAACCATTCATTAATTTCAAGTCATTATTATACTTGTTTCGCCTTGATGTTGTTGACGGTCACTTCGTTTAAGTACTTACCTATCTCTAAACGAACGGAATATTAAATAGTGAGGAAAATAGGCGTCAGCTGCCACAAAAGGCATATCTACGTGCAAAAATAGCTGATTCGACACGAGCATAGACAAAATTTAGGTTCCAAATTTAAATGTCTCTTGGGTTTCAAATATAGACAAGGTTGCCAAAGTCCAAAGATCAACAAGAAATTCGATAGTCTTCCAGCAGGGGTGGTCTACAAAATTGAAAGCAAGGGCCGCACTACAAGATGCTTAGATGGTTGCAATCATCAAAAAATTTCAATTGAAGCTTAATTTAATTAAAGTAATTTAAAGTTCAAAATTCAAAGACTTTTATTTCCAACTAACCTTAAAGCGGTATTACACTACACGTTATTCAGGGCCCTGAATATCGTCCGGGTCCGGGTCCGTCCCTTAGGGACCCTAAATCTTATTACACCACTCTTAGTTAGGGTTAGGGTCCCTGAATACCGTGTAGTGTAATACCCCTTTTAGTTAGATAACTAAAACATCAAAAATTGCATCAGTAATGTTACCAGTATCTGCCCGCGGCTTCGAAAGCGTGTCTCGCAAAGCTACCTTTATCCCATAGGAACTGATTTATGGGATGGAAAGTAGCCTATGTATTATTCCAGGGCTAGAACTACGTCTATTCAAAATTTCAGCCCGATCCGTTCAGTAGTTTTTGCATGAAAGAGGAACAAACCATCCATCCATACATTTTACAAACTTTCACGTGTTGTTATTGTTGAAATTTAATCAGTTTGTAGTAGTTGCAGAAGGCTAGTCAAGGTTCAGACAAAAAATAATATATCACTATCACTACATAGTATTAAACAAAGTCGCTTTCTCTGTCCCTATGTCCCTTTGTATGCTTAAATCTTTAAAACTACTCAACGGATTTTGATGCGTTTTTTTTCAATAGGTAGATAGAGTGATTTAAGACGAAGGTTTATACGTATAATAAACCGTGCTTAGCCCGGATGGGTTGCTAGTATAATAATAAATAATAGAAACACCAAGTTTAACTCTTTCAGTGTAGCCGATCATGTACATTTTCATATGTTCGTTTTTTCATCTACCATCCAAGCTAGCATCTTGCAGTGCATACTAGCCTTTACGATATACTTTATCGACTAATAACAATCAAATAAAGATAACTCATTCAATTCCATTTTACTGTGATAAATTACCATACTATAATAATAAAAAATATGACATAAATATGTAGACAACTTTATGACATGTGAATAATAATGATATAGGTATTATCGCAATCCCAAAGCTGTATATATAATATAAAATGGATATTTATAGGTACCCACCACTATACCTAATCGAGTTTTTTATTATCAAGTAAAAAGATCAATCATACGTATATTATTCTTTTTTACTCCTTTGTTAATTTTTCAACATAATTTAAAGTATTTGTCTAATCGAGATCCATTCTTTGATAAAAAATGTTGTCATAAAATTAATCTCAAAAAACAGCATGTGAAATTTAGTTTTATTTCTTTGGATTTGTTGTCATAATGTCCATTTAACCCTTATTTAACCTAAATTACCTTAAACCGACGCACGCAAATAGTACGCAAGTACGTCGATAGTACTCAAGTTAGCAAAATAGTATATCCTGTCTAATTTACTAACAATTCAAGAGCAATTGGCGTGTATGATTTAGGCAAGGCAATGCATCGCTAGCATGGATCTCCCGCCTTGCCACATGTAGTAGCTCTACCATTTACTTATAGGCCAGACGCCTCTTTATATCGAATTACGTCCTCTCATTATTACTATTTGTTGTTGTGGCAGTGAATTATAAAGCTTCGGTGACTAGCGGACTATGGTCAGTATCTTTGTTGGTTGTTATGTTTATTGGCTAAGTTCCCCTGTATATCAGTAAATCGATATCTTTATTTCTTTAGGCTTACAAAATAAACACTTAGACAAGTCAAATTTTAAACTATACGTACATAATTATCAAAATAATCAAAGAAATAAAGTGATAATTGATTTTCCCTTCGCTTCACTCTTTTGTACACCCACTAGTGGAAGAAGCGAAAAATAAACCACTAGCATGTGTATAACTTATGTGTCCAGTACATATTTGTCTTATAAATAATTTAAAACTACTACCCTACCTATCTTACCCATCTTTAAAAGGATGTCCTCCAATCGACTGTATTTTTTTTATGTTATTTTACGTCACTTTCTAGGACAATGATTTTGATGATTATTTATTTATTTTAAAGCTGGTGCTTTTCATGTGGATCTCCAAAAATTGATTTAGATCTGACCAGTGTTTTTTGTGTTTTCTTTAATAATACTCATTTTACTGACTTTGACTAAATTGATAATGTTTCTCAATATTCCTTTAAAGAATTAGAAGTCTGTTTATTGTCCTCATTACAAGGCGTTTTATTTAATAATAGGTATTTCATTAAATAACATGTAAGTTATAACCTTTTACAATTCTCAATTACACTTTGGCTAACTTAAACATTCAGTTTAACAACCCAAACCTTTATTATAAGTAGTTTGTTCACCTTGCCAATAAAATATCTTTCACAATTTTTTTGCGCTTTGTCGATAATTGTTCACATTTCAATTAGCGATAGGTAAATATGTCGATTTTTTCGTTACCTCTGGTATTTATTCTGCTGGTTGAGACTACTGAACTCGTGACTGAATCATTTAGCGAGAGATTATACATATCATGAGCAACGACTTTATTGTAAACATACAACAGCAAATGAAAATACAAACAAAACAATGTCACGTTAAATCTTTGGTCAATATCACTAGTAGAACAATTCCTACTCTACAGCTTGGAAGGGCGACCCTTTCAATTAAAATATAAAAGACAGGATCCAATTAGAGGAGCAAGGAAAAAAATACACAGAAAAAAGCTGCTACCTGTGTATTTTAACACCTCAACTGCGATTAGAAATCCAACTGCCAAGCGATGCTGAAAAATCAACTAGAACAATTAAAAGTATCATACGATTATCTCATATCTAAATACAAAATAAACATACCTACAAACGGCGGCATTATCGCTAAAAGATTTCTGCCAGTTAACTTTGTATTCAGCAGTGGATGTAATACATTCAGCAATGGGTGTATGAGTGCTGTTATAATAAAACGAAAAGTTTCCAGATTCAAACTCGATTCAAAGCAATAAGATAGAAGAACTACGATAAACAACAATGTATCTAACTTTTCAGGGGTTTAATTGACCGGTCTATCGCTGATGGTCCTTTGTTTACAGTGTATACTTAAACCAAAACATTATGCGATTGATCTTTAACTCCATTTCATGCTTACAATGGCCATATTCATATGAAATGTATTACGTAATAAGAAATTAAATATTTCCAAAAAAATAAACAAAACTACAAACAACTAGATAATAGTACTGGATAATACTATTACTTTGAATACAAAATAAAATTCCAAATTTTTATAATATATGGGATATAAAGTAGTATTTATTTATTTATGTTTATTACCCTTAGATATTACCCTTAGTTTGAGGGCGTACTATATTAACAAAAACCTTATTATATTCATATCAAACATTTTGTCTTTTGGATAAGTTGCTTTTGGTTCTAAGTCTGAAAGTTTTCTGAACTCATATTCATATAATTTATTCTACTTATTAACAAATCCAGAATTCATATCATTTATTGCATTTATATGCATACATATCCTAAGTGGTCTAAGGTGTACGTGTTAATAGAATGGATTTCTCAATTTTGAGTTCGCATTTATTAGCAGTAGATTGTCAGTAGACCAATCATAGCGATTATTGTCTTACTGACAATCTACTCGTGGTTATCTCTAGAGTAGAAATGACAAAATCTCATCGTCGCATTGCCATCGCATCAGTACAATATTTGAAATAACTTCCAATAACTTCAACCATTTACGCAATGTATTACATTTTCTGTATTCTGATCTAGACAACAAACGCTATGTATGCTACATGTTGTAACTAGAAGCGCCTCGCTGCTTCACTTGCATGAAAATTGATGAGAAGCAGCCTAGAACGAAGTATATTCAAAAATTCAGCCCGATCCATTCAATAGTTTTAGCGGATGGACAAACATCCATCCATTTAAACTTACGCATCACTACATAGTATAAAACAAAGTCGCTTTTTCTGTCCCTATGTCTCTATATCCTAATGTCCATTTGAATGCTTAAAGCTTTAAAACTACGCAACGGATTTTGATGCGGTTTTTTTTTAATAGATAGAGTGACTCAAGAGGAAAGTTTATATGTATAATAACCGTGCAAAGCCGGGGCGGGTCGCTAGTTTAAAATATAAGTGTGATTTAAAAGTACCTCATGGTTTGAAATTTCAAAGTTAGTTAATTATAATAATAGTCAGAATTAATCATAAATTGTATAATAGTGAACACATAAAGCAAATTAACATTCGTATGTGGAAATTACTACTCCTTTGCAATTTTTTTGTTGATCAACAGTGCTCTTGCACTATAGTATACTAAAGAGAGTTCAATTGTATTTTACAATTTCAATTGTGGTACATAAACGAATAAACGTTCCTTAATAATATTATGAACGCGAAAGTTTATATGGATGGATGATTGTTCCTCTTTCACGCAAAAACTACTGAGGACTATGGCAGCGGCGGCCTCACATGCGTTATTTCTATGAAAACGTTTCAATTGTAGTTTTATCCCATCGGAACTAATTTATGGGATTAAAAGTAGACTATGTTATTATAAGGCTAGTGCTCATCTATTCAAAAATATCAGACTGATCCATTCAGTAGCAACTATAAAAATATTTAAGATGGAAAAAAACAAAAAAAAACGTTTTTATATATACGAAACCCTTCCTGCTCGATTCCAACACGCACTTGACCGTTTTTTTACTAAAACATAGAGTATCACAACAAATAGTTAAGAGGCCGTTGTCCTTTACCTTTAATTACGTTCTCATAACAAATAGAACGTCACGCCAACGATTGGGTGGGTCAGCAGTATAATTGTCTCGATGCGATAAGCGCGTCTGCCCGCGCATCATTGATTAGAATCTCGCGGACGGAACCTCGTGAACAATCATGTGATTGTGATGAGACCACTTAAGCAAATAAATACTCGCTCACTCGCCGGCTACTACTACAACACTTATTGTATTTATTGATGTAATTATTGACAAAGAAAAATTTAAACTAAGAAATATCTGAGCGTCTGGTCGATGCGACGCGTGACCCGAGAGCTGGTGAGTATCTGGCGCAGTGCATCAGCTTTTTCGTACAACGTGGTACTGAAGCCTAGCTAGGACTGGTATATATGGTGAACAAAGTCTAGAGGTAGCTCAAATGATCCATTCATTTGAGCTACCTCTAGACTTTGTTTGCAACCGTCAGCAATTAGTTTACTTATGTTCTTAGCCTCTTTAGTACCTTAGTCTTAAATTATAAGTTGGGTTGTGTAATTTGTAATTTTCGTTGTAAATATAATAGGTATTTTACGTCTGTTTCACTTCAGGAGTGTTTTCTTAGTATATGTACCGATTTTGAAGATTTTTTAAAACTGATGCTTCTCAAGCAGTAACTTACCAGTTTATCTATTGAATATATTATTATGATATCTGACCAATAGTTTTTGACTTATCCTTAATAAAGATGTTTTTTATTGACTTCCGCTACGTTGATGATGTTTCTCGTTTTATTTAATTTAAAGATTTCAAGAATTTGAAAACTGTTTACTTATTCTTTTTACATCACGCCAAATTATCTATATGGGTAAAATCTTTTCAGTTCTTTGAGTTCGTTTTAGCAAAAATAAGATATAATCTACAAATTTATTTAACTATCGAGAAAAGATAGTGTAAGTTTATCAACATTGACAAACCACTTAGAATCAAGGTTACATTCAGCTTGTGTTTCCATTCCTTTGTTATGATTGATTTTCCTCAAACTTATCAGTATCGTCAGTTATCGTCAGATGCTGTTGCTATGGATTAGCAACAGCATCTTGCCCGTTGACCAACAAGATACAAATTGGCTAGTGGAAGGCTTTTTTAAATTGGATTAATAAATAATGGACATAATTATAATTTTATGAACAACGAACATTACCAGAAAATAGAATCAAATTATTACTAGAACATTTGAAATAATTGAGCTAACTGCAGATGGTTGCTAACAGTCTAGAGGTAGCTCAACTGATCCATGTCAAAACCAAGTCCAGTATTATTAATTATTAGTAATAATGCTAGAAAATTCATTCAGCAGCATCTAGCTACGAAGAGCTGTGTTATGGATACTAGATGTCTGATATATTTAATACAACATAAGATTACATAGACAGATATTTTAATTAGGTATATCTACATGGAAAACAACAAAACAAGGCGGGAATCGAATCCGCAATCTTCTGCGTCGCAGGCAGACCTTTGCTACTGCGCCATATGGGTCGTTTGATTGATATAGATAGAAGAAAAGCGACTAAAGATATTTAACAGGGAAATGATCTCTTTTTCACTTATCGTGTACCCACAGTAGGCTTTTTCTGACTGATAAAGACTTTTTGCTCGAATTACTTGCTCCTGAGTAACACACTGTGAAATAATAAATCACTTTAAGTAAATTTCTCGCTTAATAAAGAGGGAATCCCATCACAAATGATCGATTGAAATAAAAAAACCAAGTTCAATCTAATTGCCTACGTCACACGCCTAACATGCAGATACTTTACACATCGCAGCGTCCTCGGTTCTCATATTAAGCTACGTTACTTAGTAGGTACATATTTGCTAAGTTGAAGGCTTCATAATGAACTGGTTGCTTATCACAATCAGTCTCAGTGTACATCACTGATGCGGCAGACGTTGCCCCAGAATAGAGTGTTCCGCATCAGAGTTCTATATCCTGAGCTTTTCGAACCGAAATATAGGGCTCTAGCAAATTTGCATTGTCGTTGATTAAATTTTTACAAAGTAAGCACTGAAATCGTCCATCAAAACGATCAAAAATTAAAAAGAGTAACTGTAACTGGACTCAATAATAATATCAGAAATTAAATTTACCCCGGAGAGTTTGATTAAATAAAGAAAACTATTCTATTCTATTCAAGGTTCGCAAAACGAGTGTCCGAATGACGGCGATAAAGGAGTACCCATTTGACTTGAGTGACATCAAGAACTCTCCGAGTGAAACCGCAGGAGACACTCCTGCGCAAGCTCAGTCCTCACCAGCTCCCCCGGTGCCTTCCAGAACCGTCTCGTCCGTATCTGTGCCAGAAAAGCGGAAGGTGTCGATCATGGCTGATGCTGACAGCAAGGACAGGGAAAATCTACCCTCAGATCGGTAAGTTTATAAAATGAAGTGTTTTATTTTACAGAGTTCAATCATGAATGGGATAACCAAGATAACAGACTAGTATTTCTGATATGTGACCATTCAGTTCTTGAAATTGTCTCTATCTTACACAAATACTGCGATTTATTAAAAAAAGCTTAAACCGTAGCCCAATCTGCTTCATGGTCATCATATTTACTTGTTTTATCATAATGCACTTTGATAAAACTATTTTCAAACTTACGCAATCAGAATTCAGAATACAGAATTCTAACTAATAAACGGGTATTTATCGTGTTTATTTACCATCCTGTAACCACGATAATGTGTAAACCTGTCGAAACGTCGGGAAACATAGGTATAAATAGAAATACTCGATAAAAAGAGGTAGTTATAGTTATATTTACTTATCCCATAAGTTTCATATGGTTGATTAACTGATTTACAAAATAAAAGTGCCCAAGTTGCTTTTTGTAGAGCATTAATTTTCCAACATTTTAACGATTAGGTATCTTTATGTTGCAAAATGTTGCTTCACAAAAACTACCTAACTTTTATGGATTTAGGAACCTAAATATTCGTCCAGTCAACTAGGAGAACCTATATTTACCCTTTTTGGATTTGCAGAGTTGTTACGGTATTTTCTATGAGCTTACCTAGTTATAAAATTATGCCCTAAAATATCACCTAAAGACCTTTACTTGCTTTTTTTCATTGAACGAATTAAAACATTGTTATATTACCTAACAAAAAATATAGTTTTTACCTGCCTTGTAAACGCACTAAAGCCACACGGAAAGTCAAAAAGGAACCAAGAATTGTGTAGTAGGCCGTTGAGTATTATTGAGGAAAAATATTTTTATTCTTCCGACCTTAGCTGCAAGATATTTGAAGACTAGTCATAATAATTACTCGTATTAATACATTATAGAAGGTACTTTTAGAAGTCGTAATAAACATAGGATTTTCTAGTACATAGTACCTTGTAGGAAAATGCTTGAAGAAAACGTGCTTTCTAAGTAAAATAGTTGCTAAGTAATAGTTCTAAGTAAAATAGTTAAAATAGTAGCTGCAGAAAGCACGTTTTCTTTACGTTGTCTTTTCTCCAGATTTTGATTATTTTCGAGAGGTGCTCTTTGCTTCATGATTTTCATGTTTAGAATTTTTTTATATCTTTTTATTAGTATGTCTCTATCAAGTCATCTCCCAAGCGTAAAATGGTATGTCTGTGGCAAGCGCGTAATAATACAAAATAAGATATTTTTTTTTATTGTAAATGGTCGAGCGTTTGGCCACTATCTCACGTAAGTGATGAGGCCTAAGACGGAGCACTTTTGCCCAGAAGGAACTTAATATGAAGACTCTTGATTGTCTCTCTGATTGACTCTCTCTTGATTTGAAGACTCCGAGATCGTACTTACGAGTACACGTCGTAACGGCGGAAGAGTCCGTAGAAGATCGCAAAGATTTTCTTAGAGGTGTTCACTTGGTCACGTGGTTCAAGTCACCCCTTCCTTCGAAATTTAAAATAAGCTGAGTTTTGAATGTTCCACAATGTTCAATGGCGTAGGGCACCCATGTTTTCGTTTTTACAAAATAAACCAAAGTTATACAACTTACGCCTGCAAGATTTAAAATAGCATCCATTCGAGGAAAATAAGCAAAAACACTTCTTTTAGTCATTTTCATGTTCACTTTAGTCTCTGTTGTGAGTGCTCTCATTGTCCGTCCTTTAACATTCCCTATTTAAATTTTATAAGAAACTAGCAACCCGCCCCGGCTTCGCAAGGTTTTATTATACGTATATACCTTCCTCTTGAATAACTCTATCTAATAAAAAACACTGTATTCAAATCCGTTGTGTAGTTTTAAAGATATATGCATACAAAGGAACATAGGGACAGAGAAAGCGACTTTGTTTTATGCTATGTAGTGAAGTGATTGATGAATTTGAGGTTAAATTGCCCCATTATACATACATAAATAAGTCCGGACAGTCGACACAGCATCATCTAGCCCCAAGCTAAGCAGAGCTTGTGTTATGGGTACTAGACTGACTGATATACTTAATACAATTATTGGGTAGGTATTGCTGATAAATAGGATCTATGTACAAATCCTGTCTTTTCATCGTCAGTTTTGTGCTGAAAATCACCGTTGTCGATTTTCCGCAGCATATGCTGAATCAGGGCTTTTCGTACAGTACATCTATCTATACGCAGTGGCGTTCTAAAGATGCATTTTTAATATTATTTCCATTTTATTACGTTCACGTAACTTTATCGTTATCTTTACAATCGCATTTTTTTGTTTCTTTTAAGTTTTATTATTAAAATTATATGTTTTTTTATACAAAGAAACACCCCGAACCCCGGAACAAACATTTGTCCCAAGGCGGGAATCGAATCAGGCAGCTCAAGATCGCTGTTTGCGGCATCGTATTAGAGAGGCCTATGTCCAGCAGTGGTTTTGAATGGGCTTGTATAATGATTTTACTGAGGAATCTCTCCACAAAACATGTTTTATTTAATATCGTCAGTATTTGTCGCTTTATCAAATATACTAAACGCCTTTAACATTTTGCATTTGGATCATAGAAGATTGCTAGTCTTTTTTCAATTCTTTCTTTAGTTAATTAATAACTTATAATTATAATAATTCCGGACAGTCCACACAGTTTATTGTGCATAAAACAAAAAACTTGTATGAAACAAAAACTATAAACATTTTTTAAAGGAAAAGGAAGTTTCACACTAATAATAGGTAGGTCAAAATATGTCCAACAATTTAATGGAAGAGTAAAGGTACAGATAGAAGAAACAGACTTATTTTCGTGCCCTTTAAATAAATAAATATTGTTAAACGACCAAAAAGTAACAAACAGAACTATGTACCTATTTATTTAGCTTGTTAGAACATATTTTATGTAAGTACGTACTTACTCGCTCAACAAATCTGTCAAAATTCGGCTAGAAGGACAACATCGTCACCATTACTTATTATTCTAGAACTAGCGACCCGCCCCGACTTCGGACAGTTTTATTATACGTTTTATTAAACCTTCCTCTTGAATCACTTTATCTATGTATTAAAAAAACCGCATCAAAATCCGTTGCGTAGTTTTAAAGATTTAAGCGTAAAAAGGGATATAGGGACATAGGGACAGAGAAAGCGACTTTGTTTTATACTCTGTAGTGATATAAGTAACTGTTTGTTTCCCAAAGAAATAAAAAAAATATCGATGCATGCAAAACCTAGCAAAAACTTCACGCGTACAAACACATGCATATAAAATTACTAACCATTTCGCTGTTTCTTCATTAGGTACTCGGTGTTTTTCCTTTCACTTGTGTATTTATACGTGCTAGTACAGTATGTATGTTACGGATAAAGTTAGAAGATCGAGTAAACCAAGGTTTACCCGGTTTTATAAAGAAAATGTATTGAATCAATAACAACTTATTATTGACTTATTACAGCTAGTTTTTACATTTATAACAAAGTCCTAAAAACTTTTTAGTTTAAAATAATTTTTAGTGTAAACATGTTTTTACTTAAGCTTTAATACTACTTAATTTTATAAAACTAAATTTTTTGGATGTCCAGCTGTGGACTGATATAGGCTGTGGACTGAGATAGATGATGATGATGCATCATCTCAGTAATCAGGAAAAATATATTTTTATTCGGATTTCACTCTCACCGTTACTCAAGCCATTCTCTATGTAGAATTATTGAAAACAACTTACTGCACAAAAATCTAAAATCTTATTGGTATCGACTTTAAAAAGTAATTTTAGCGTAATAGAAAAGCAGTGAAAAAATCGACAGCAAAAAGCGATTTTTAGGTTAATTGTGGGGGCCAAGTTTACAAACATTCATATTAAGTTTGGCCAGAGTATAGTCACTACCACTACTAACATGGGATCTAGGGGATCATCTGGGTTACATAATATGTTAGGCGTTGCGTACTTCATCATCATCATCAACCTATAACAGTCCACAGCTGGACACAGGTTACTCCTAATGAGCGCCATAGCCATCTTCAGCTTGAATATAATTAATTCTGATAAGAGTTCAAAAGAAGCCAAATCAAAAGAAAACTCTGCAAAACCCAATATTTGAAAATATATGATTTGTGCTCGGTTAGTTACGTCGAGAAACTGATTTTTCTGCTATCTTCAAGTGAGGTAAAAATTGGTTAGTTATAGTAAGTAAACCCGGGCAAACTTAGATTTACTCGATGTTCTAGCAATACTCGTAACACATTTCATGGCATGTATGATTTAAAACCAGCGATGTTGATCCTGTGAGGAGCTATAAGCTTAGGTACTAGAGAGGTTGCTAGCTGGGTTCTTTAAACTCGACAGAAGGCATCTACCTACACGCTTCTTTTAAAAACCAGTACTTAGATACAGTCGCCAGCATAGGTGTTTTCGATCCTACCTAAGTATGATCCTAAGTCAGATCTATCTTACTGCGTTGATGAAATTTATATATTTTTTTATCTAATTTAATTTGCGCTAAAGTAATTTCTAATAGATTTACTATCCATTGTTTAGTCCAAAACATCCGACACATCACGAAATCAATTTTAAGGTCTAATAGTTTTTAGATGTGCCAATTTTTATATAGGTATGTAATGCTTATTGTACAAAAGAAAATAACTAAAATAAAGTTGTTTTAATCACGGAACATATCTAATCGTAAACACATATAATCGTAGAACTCAATTATACATATGTGTAGGTACGAGAATTAACACTAGGTACCTAGGTACTAGAACGAAATAGCCTTGTAGAGCAGAGAATTATAAGTCATTAAACCGAGAAATTTAACATAATATCAGTTCTTCTGAAAATAATTAGGTGAAGAGAAAATCAATTAATACCTACCTTATTTCTTTCATTATTTTGATAATTATTTATTGTTTTTTAAACTTTTCTAAAAGTTTTTTAAGACTATATACATGTAAATTAATTGATTTATATTCTCTGATTTCTTTCATTTCTTCGCTCATAAAGGCGTATGAAACTGTGCTGAAATATCGGAACACTTAAAACAACTCAATTGGCAAATACCCCCTTTCAAATGACCTGAGTGTTAATAACTATAATAGTTTTAAATAACCGTAATAGTCGTTTATCCATCAATCAAAATCAATTAATATTTCAGACAATAATAAATTACAACATAACTTAAAGTGTCCACATATTATGTGTCTGTTACATAAGACAAAATACATCAAAATTACAATATATCAAAATCACAAACAAACAAAATTCAAATCAAAATATTTCTAACACTAGTCAAGAGTTTATGGCTAAAGCCATTGTGTAGACGACTGTCCACATATACTCTGAAACTATCAGAAGTGTAATGCTACTGTATCCAAACAACTCATTGTGATTAACCGTTGTGGTACCTAATAAGTTGTTTAACCAGTCACGTGCTTCAATTATTATTGATTGGGCGTAGGTAGGTGCTCTTTTACTATCGTGAACTGAGTAATGTGAATAGTTATGGTTTTCTGTGACATAAGCATGGTTATCGGTGTCACATGATTTCAATTTTAATATGAGTAGGTACTTAAAATGTTTTTGCTGAATGTCAGTACTGCAATTCCAGCAGTCGGTACTCTGGCAGAAAAAGGCGTAACAAAATTATAACTAGCTACGTAGTGATCAAAATTAAATAATATAAACTATATGTATTTCAGGGCGCTATGGCGCTCATTGGGGGAGGCCTATGTCCAGCAGTGGACTAATATAGGTTGATGATGATGATATGTATTTCTGTAAACAGTTTACCTAATAAGTTACTCCATCGTTGAAAAGAATTGAAAGACCTCGCTCTTCTTGAACAAACGTTACAGATGACAAAATAAAAAGTAAGAAAGAAAGAAAAGGTAATTTTAAATCAACATATTTATTTCACAGACAAATGGTTTTGTTTGTCTATGGTTTTATCTAACTAAATTATCATAATTTAACATGGTCTAATTACTCGTGTCACGTTAGTGTCGCTGTCAGTATCCGTTATTATTAATAAACTAGTTTTTGCTTGGATCTTTGCAATTCCAGGATCAAAATAGTTGCATATATGTATATCCAAACTTAGAACTATATCTATGCTAAATTTTATCTCGATCCGTCCCGTAGTTTTGGCGTGAGCATCATCTAAACTTTTGCATTTATAATATTTGTATATTAATGGTCATACACGCGTTATAATTTTATTGTTTTATAAGTTACAGATAATTATTATTTGTCTATGTTCTAACCTAGACAATAAGTTGTGTATATTTCACTTTACATCAAAATCAAATGAACGTCCAGGCACTGTGAAGAGGGTAGTAAGGAATTTTTCAGTGATTCATATTGAAAAACTAAGATATTTATTAGCTATGAATAATAACTGAAAGACTAAAACAGGTTTGTATACTTACATAAATATGTAAAATAAAAAACAGTGGAATGAGATATTAATTAAAATTTAATTAAAATAATGCTGGACCAATTCTCAGAGCATCTGCAACTAGCCCCAAACTCAGTAGAGATATTGTAGTTAAATTGTTTACAAAAATAAATATTCATGTTTTTTTTATATAAATATTTAGTACATGTTTCGAGGTAGAATGACATGTGATTAAATCACCAAACCAAGTGAGAAATTATTATTGAAACTTGGAACAAACACCTACTTAGTAGTATCACCGTTTATTTTACAGACAATACTAAGTGTAATGAAACTTCAGCTGAGCTAATAAGCAAAGTAGCAAGGACTTGGTATCATAATAATGTCTAAACTGTTTACGAAGATACTGCTGACCGTATACAGTTCGATCGCAGCAACAAAGGTGGCAATCTAAACAATCAGTTCTCCTTATTGACGCCACAGTAGCTTATCGTTTACAGACGACACATAAAACCACATGGGACGTATCACTCGTTTGTTTTTAATCGTCGTGGCACATATTGTTTCGATGCACGGGCACCGGCGGGGGGAGGCGGGTGCAGTTGTTATGCGAACGTTGTTTGAGTAGTCGAAGCGCGAATTATAAACACGGCCGCGACGCAGCGCCGTGCTTTCATTCAGTCGGCCGCCACCAAGGTAACCGTACCCGGGCTATGATTAAACATTTCTATGGAACAGAACCTACTCTCGTGCTTTAGGAATAAAATCTCATTTCGGCCAATGACCGGCCAGCCGGCCGGCGAAACTGAACTCGGAGAGGCAGTCACGTGCCCCGGGTGAGGCGAGGCGGGCGACTCCTCGCAGCCAGCCTTCTCTCGTAAGATGCACATTCGCCGCGGCATAGGTGTGGCGCGTGCTGAGCTGAGCGGCATGCCCACTGGCGTGCGACAATCCCTCCGCACATTCGCGCGCTGATCGTTAGAGGACAACACTCGCTGAGTGCCATGCAGGATGTCCCACAGCAGCCTCAGTTGTCACTATGACAGCTACTTACCCTCAGACTCTTCGCTCGAAACAGACGCACTCAATAGACATTGCTGGTGAGTTTTATAATTACTTCAATTTGCTATTTTATTGGCTACCAATAGACATGTATGTGTATTATTTCTTGCAGAAATAACAGTTTCCTATAAAAATATTACGACCGGCAAGCGATGTCGAAGCGAATTGGTAGCTAAAAAAATGTTCAATTAAAATATACCTCTCTTGCATTTTTCTGGTAAATATTTTATAAAATAACATAAAAATTATTATTGAAATCTAGTGTCATATTTTTAATTACAAACCTTACTTATATTTTTCGTAGGAACATATCGTGTAAGCCGGGTTATAGTATTTCCATGTTTTGATATGAAACCTTTCAAAATATTTAATGATACGTTCAATAATTCGAAGCGAAAGTAAATCGTAAAATTATTTACATAAAACGAATTAAAATATTTCCACAGGTAGCTGTAGCATGTAATATTCGCATACCTATTCGGCGAAACTCAGTACAATACAAACGACGTTATTAGCTTATCAATGGTCAAATAACACACCGGATTGAATGCATTTTGCATACTTCTTTTACGGTGATTTATCTGATAATAGTAGTCATTATTTCAAGCCCTTTGCACTTATAAGAGAATACCAGAATAATATCCAAAATACGATTTAGAAAAAATAACAATTGAATGCGCATACTCCCTCGTAATGATAAAGTTAACCTTTTTAACCACAGTTTCATTATTTTATAATTTAGTGTTGAAACCAGTGGTAGTGTAAGGTTTAAAACTATGTACTTCCTTTCCGACCACACAGTGGTTGAGCAAGTTGCATTTCCACAAGGTTAAAACTCGACAGTTTATTTTCTGATACAAAAGACTACAACGCGCGCGCTTCTGTATTATTAAGAGAACGTCTTAGCAATTGTTAATCGAACTAGACCTAGATCACGGTACTCATGGGGAAAAAAATGAAAATTATATATAATTAAACATAATACTCTTATATAGGTATAAAAGAAAGTCGTGTTTGTTACACCATTTATAGCTCGAGAACGGCTGGACCGAATTTTATGATTTTTGTATTTTTGGATTTTCGTCGTGGGGAATAGGATAATATGTATACTACTATGATATTTGACAAATAAATAAATTTCCACGCGGGTGAAGCTGCAGGTTGCTGTGTTTCTGTCTTTAAATGCCTACCGTATTTACACTTAACTTTATTGCTATTTTCAGTGTCTAGACAAACCTAACATAGAATTGAAGACACTTTTAAGCAAAAACGTATAACTTTTCTGTCAATTAATAATATGTATGTATTAATTTGCACCAATTACCATATAAGGATTTTTGAAATAAAGATTATTTTATATCTGACTTAAAAACTAGCTACTAAAACCTTTCACACATCTTTAAAGGGTCAAATGCTACGCTGGCATCTTAAAAGGCCAGCGTAGCATTTGGTTCAGATACAGATCTCAGCGGCAGCGAAATCCGAATGCTAAATGCTCTCTGTTTTTGGTTTTTGACTTTTCATATAAAACGTTTTTTTTTAATAGATTTGGTAACGATGCCTTAGACATTAAACCTGAATAGCACTAAACTAAACACTGTTATGCTGCTTCTTGATCTACACAAATATGTTATGTCGGTTGCACCCGAAATGATTTGAATGTGACAACTTGACAAGTCTTATTTGGTCGTGACATCACGGTTTGATCATCCTGTTTTAATTACGTATCTAGTCATAAGTACGCACTGAAGATCGGTATTAAGAGGACCGTTTTAAACGGATCGCTACTGGAGAAATCATCGAGGCTTTAACTGGATGACTGAACTATTGTCGGAATATTGTAGTGCATGAACTTGCAATAAAACGATCCTGAAAAATGGATAGAAATAAAAGAAAAGAAAATGTGGCAGCAACGTTTTTCTGTAACAATAATGGTTAAAGTATATTTCCTTACTGTCCTGTCTCCAAAATTCACTTATATTGAATGAACAACGAATCGTTAGAACAGAGTATACCTCTATAAATTATGCTAAATAAGGGGCCAAAAAGTTCCTTTTGTCAGTATTATTTATACCGCTATAAGCCGCAGTTGCAGCGGATAGCTTATGTTGGATTTGTATTTTTTACTATAACTGGACCACTGTTATCTGTGTGAACTGGTACGTCAAATAACATACGCCATTGGCAAAAAATACGACAAACCAATCCTGTGAAACTGACAGCTGACATCACGGAGTTTTATTTTATACTGATTCATAGAATGCAAATTATAAACCTCTCATAACTAATTATAAATCTTTAGCTTTGTGGCAAGCATTTTAATAGTACCTAGGTTTTTTTAATTTATCTTGATTTAGTTCATAGTTTTTTTTATATATATTGTCAAGGCTCAAGTAAAATTAAAAAAGAGAAGCCCTGGATTCTAAAATAAAACTTATCGTAGTTTAGGACGCTATTGCTGTTACACTGTATTTCTGTCTTTCTGCTGATAAAATAATAGGATTTTAAAAATCATGGAACGTTATTTATTGATAAAATTGTTATTTAGAATTTAATCTCAATATTCACTAGGTACATACAATAGCAATATGAAACATTTGGTAAATCATAAGCATTATATGCATTCAACGAACTTGTTTGCAACAGTCAGTTGATTGTTATAACTGTATATACCTACTAGTTTTGATTAGTTTCTATTCTTTAAATCGTAGATTTTTTTTTTGTAAACACGGAAAATAATTTTTAGATAAAATTTTGTGAAAAATACGAGCATTTCACTAAATTAGACTTCAAAGACTATATAGATGTAGCTAAATGTAGGAACATTTATTCACATTTTAGCAGAACCAAATTCATTAGCAGCCATTTCACTATTGAATTTTTTTTTGCATCACTGACTTTCTTTGAATAAATATACCCTACAATTTGACTGATTGATTTATATATTTTTGTATGTTATTGTTTCCTTTTGTATTTTTACTTTAAGTTTAGGTTATGATGGGACTGACATACCACTTTAAAAAGTTAAAAGTCCTTAAAATAAAGAAGAATAAAATAAAATAGGTGTAGCAAAAAACGAGGTGTGGAGCTACCATTGTTCAGATTGAATAGCAAGTGAACTTGTGGTATATACATATACGACCAACCCACAAAATACCAATAGTTGACCAATTTTTGATGTATTACAGCCATTAGGTAATTTTTGTGAAGGTTTTGTCAATCTCCTAGATAAAGGAATGACGGATTTCGTTACTCGGTCAGAAGATATATTATTAAAAGTGCGTATTGGTCGTTTCTGGCTCGCTTTAAGACTCATCAATTTGCCAACTCATGAACTGAAAAATAGTGTTCAATTATTCATATTCGTTTCGTCTGTCGATCAATTGTTAGGAAATATAAATGTTAAGTTATTTTCAACATAATGTAGGTTAGAGTTAAATAAAAAAAATTAAGTGTAATTAAGTATACAAATTTCAGAAATTTTTGGCTCGATCCTAGGGGTAGTTTCGTAAAAATAAAAATACGTGTCTAATTATTTACTTTGCAGTTTATTTATACCGGGTTTTAAGTTAATCAAACCAAGGAAAAAAAATCCATACAAACTCAACCACATTATTTAACCCCCTCAGAGACTAAAATTTCCAAATTTTAATGACCTATGCGTTATTCTAGGTCCTAAACCAATTACCAATATACGAAATATCATTGAAATAACTTAAGTAGTTACGGAGATTACTGATAACAAACATTTACACAGACTTTCCCATTTATTATAATATAAATGTTTCAATGATGATCGAAATTATTATGCAAATAATTATAATTATATTGTATCTAAAGTTGTATTACCTACGAAATTGCCTATAATTTATACAAGTAGATATCGATCAACATCTATGGCTATAAATAAATACACACCGTTTTGCAGTGTTTTTGCAACTTTCAAATCGTGAGAGGTCGAATTTTTACTTGCAAACAGTTTTGCCTATTTTATTATTTTTGCGTAATCGATCATTCACGAACAAACTAGTACCTGGCAGAACGTAAAACATTGACCCACTATTGAGGTTATAGTAGTTTGTAGCGTAGTTTTCCGTCAATAAAACCTTTACCAGGTACTCAACCACCTTGCGTCCACGCCGCGTCGCATCGCTCTTCCTTACTGAGAATTTTTACTTTACTATTTATCAGTTACTAGCAACCCGCCCCGGCTTCACATGGGTTTATTATACATAAGAACCATCCTCTTGAATCACTCTGTTTATAAAAAACCGCATCAAAAACCGTTGCGTAGTTTGATCTAAGCAGACAGGGACAGGCCGACAGTGGAAGCGACTTATAAAGATATACGATTGTATAAAACAATGCAGTGATCTTGTACCCATAACACAAGCTCTGCTTGGGGCTAGATGAAGATGTGTGGATTGTCCAATCATTATCACTACATAGTTTATAACAAAGTCGCTTTCTCTGTCCCTATATCCCAATGTCCCTATGTATGCTTAAATCTTTAAAACTTAGCAACGGTTTTTGATGCGGTTTTTTTAAATAGATAGAGTGATTCAAGAGGAAGATTTATACGTATAATAAAACCGTGCAAACCGGGGCGGGTCGCTAGTATATGTTTCTCATTTCCTTGATCTCGGATAATTCGCCTTCAACAAATGTTAAAGTCGTGGGAAGAAGCAAGTTATCATAATTTATTTTACACTGCTTTATGTCAGTTTACATTACCTCATTAAATAAAGACTTTCTTTTTATTGTTTTTGAAATTATTTTATACACTTAGGAATATACGAGTCCCGAATTACATACCTACACAAACTAAGACATCATAAACTATTATGTACAAGACTCACATTCGCTACAAAATTCTATAAATATCCATATTCTTTTTGGTATTGTCAATATTTTTGTAGTCCGATTCGTTTCACTATAATAAAGAAAATGATGCATCGTCCGCAAAAATTATATTATTCCTTTAACCAACCGTTCATCTAGATTTACAGGCTTAGATGTTGATATCTCTGAAATTTTAAAAAAAATAAGTATGGATATGATAAATTCTGTCTGTCTGTGTACATGATACAATTTCAAAACCATAATAAAAAGACAGTGTACATATAAACGGCACATATTATTATTACCTAGAATAATGTGTTCTATAACCTTAAAAGTGTCACATGACCTAAGTAAGCTCAATAGAAATCATTGCTGATCTACCCTTGAAACTGCAATCAGTCGTCTATGACTCAGTAGAAAATGATAATTTTCTTGTGACTGTCATTTCACGAGCAATCAATAAAATCTCGATTGAGACTTTAGTTGTCAGATGTTTTTATTTATTCAAGGGAATATTTTTAAAGAGCCTAAAATTTAATAATCGGATATTTATTAACTAATACCATCTTTTCGTTAGAGAAATAAAGAAATAGGCTTAATTAACAAAAAAAACATGTACAGACAGAATCATTAATTGGTAACCCCTCAAATAGCTAAAGTTTACATTTGTCGTCCAACCGATTTACAACACTTTTACTCAAATTCTAAGAAACAAAAATTGTATCACCAAGTGGGGATCGAACCAGGCATCTAATCGCTTGCATGACATTTAACCACTTCACTAAACAACTAAGCCAATGAACTAGTTATTGAAAGCTCGAAATTTTGTGTTATTTATGTTCGGCAGCGGATTTCATTTACGATATCTGGATAAGAAAAAAAAAAAGATGAGGGTAGATCTGAATACAATCTTGGTGAACAAAGAAAAGGTTACTGCCATTCTCAATTCGAGTGTTTACTTAGTGGTTTTACTTATGTTTTTGGTGGAATTGAAGAATATTGAAGGAAATGTTGCATATCAGTAATTTTGTGAGAACTAAGATCCCGGTTATTATCGAACAGCAAATGAGTAATAAGATTGATTGCTCGTCAGCTTGGAATAACGGTAAATTTTCTACTTATATCTTAAAGTTTTTCTTTAGTAAAACCTTATTATCTTTAACTGCATAATATAGGTATTGTTGATTTGTTATCTTACAGATTCAAACCCTGCGCTTATGGGGGCGTTATTTCAATCCGAGGGGGATGTGAATGTAAGAAGAATTGGCAGAAAAAACAACAGGAGTGTCACAACAGAATAACAACAGAATAAATTTAAAAAGTAGGTAAGTGATAGTTCTCAACGAATCCAATTACATTAATCAAAGATTATTTCATTTTATTCTTATCTTTTTAACAAACTACATAGATAGTATTTAACCAATGAAAATAAGTTATTTGTATTTTATCCCGCACCCCTAAAAACAAACACCAATTGATTAAATTGTTATTTTTAGGTTATTGGGGATCGATGTCTTCTATGGTTCCCGGAAAATAGAAGAAATGACTGGGAGTATGAATGGCGAACAATATTTGACGGTGTTGAAGGAAGTCATGTCACTTTCTGTGCGGATCGCGTATCCAGAGGGACAAAATTATTTTGTCCACGATAATTGTGCAGTGCATCGTACGCGAATGGTTTCTGAATGATTCTATTTTTAGGAAGACATTACTGTTATTCCTAACTAGCTTAAAGTCCGGACCTAAGTCCGAGAAAATGTGTGGGGTCAAATGGTTTTAAATTGGCATTCGAATGAATTGACATCCAAGAATAACTTAGAGCAAGAGTGACACAGATGAGAAACAGACTACATAAAATCAATAATAAAAAAAAACACCATTTGACCTCATATATATTTTCAAACCTACCTGATTAAACTATGTTCCACGATTTACAGGAGATTCAAATTGTTTAATTCATTAGATTAGAAAAGTAAACAAAAATCTAATGAAAACATGTGTATTCTCGAGTACTAAATCGCAAATGGAACATTATTTATCAGGATAGGGAACTACTTGTAAATAAGCTTGATGTAAAATAAAATAAGTCAAAAGACAAACAAACAATCTTACTAATTAATTATGTTCATTTTGTTTTGTAATGTAGTAATAAATTTTGAAATAAAAAAAGTGTGTTTATTTATTTAAAATTGTGTTTTATTTATCAATTATTATATTCATACTAATAAAACAATAACTTCACTATTTACAAGAATAGACAAAAATAAAAAAATGCCAAATATAAAAATGACATCTAATTGATGAAGGGGAACGAACACGGGTATTACGATTAGAAGCCAGTTTAACTCGGCTACTTCTACCACTACACCAACGTTGCATATGATTATGTCTTGAAATTTAGCATAAGTTACTCGTGCGTAGCGATAGAAATTTAGAAAGGTATTGAAAAAACCTTAGATTTCTGATTAAGTAATTGAATAAAATTTATAATAAAACAAAATACGAAATTAGCGAGAAATTTGTAAACTAAATTCAATTATTTTTATGTTCATGGGTTTGAACCTGTGTGCTACTGAATGGCACTACTACATATTCTGTGAGGGGGATACCAATTAGTGAAGCTGTCTGTACATATATAATATAAATAAAATAGTATTTACAACTGCAACAATTAAGCTCATTGTAGACTGCTCAACAGATCAATTTTGCTAGATAGTTAACCAAAACCGAAGGTACAAGGACCTTCGGTTATGATAAACTATCTCTCTAACTATATAGGATGAAAAGAAAATGTTTTATGGAAGCTAGTCAATATCAGAGACCAATATCAGTGCCGATGCCTACATAAGTATTAATAGATGTGGATTAGAAAAGCGTTTTACTATTTATTTTTAAATGCAAAGTTGTCAGCAGTTCCAACCTTGTAAAGGTATACAATACAGATGGCCATTATTATTTCTAAAGAGCTTACCCAAACATTAACCCAGTAATGCCCAGCGTGCGCATATGGACACGAGAATATGGGTAAATTCAAATGCCTGTTATGTCAACATTTACTCGTTTTCTTTCTGAAAAACTGTTCAAACTGCAATGTCAAAACTTCAAACTTTTAGAAAATGTCAGTGGTACGTTATGATTTTAGGTAGTTTTTGACATATTCGCGGTTTTACATCAATCATTTTCATAATCGTAAAAAAATGGATCCCAGGAGAGAGTAAGTCACATTTTATCGAAACAAATGTACATAGCAACCTTGTTTTCATTTCATATTACTCAAAAAACATTCAGCTAAGACTTGATTACAGTAAAACACTGATCAGCTTTCATTTAGCTTGTTTATTTAGCTCTAAACTTGCTGTGTCCATATGCGCACGCTGAGCACTTGCCATAGCTTTATTATGGGTGATGGTTTTGCTTTCAGACGCTTTGATTGTGACCAGTTTATGGGAAGCTGCAATGTGAATGACGTCCTCGACATTTTATGTGAGGATGAAGATGAGGAAGGTCCAATACCAGAATCAATTTTCATTGCCACGCCAGATCCGGGCGTTTTGACGGATGAAGACTCTGGTGACGAAGATTGTGGAGGAAGAGCAGAGAATTTGAATGCTCGACAGCTGCTTGCTGATGCAGAGGTACGTTTTCAAAACCAGGCGCCTGACGGAATACGTCTTTTTGATGACCTCAATGGTAGAACAGCAAGGACATGGATTGATGGGGAGCTGAAGCCATTTTTGGAATGATTTCCAGAAACTATGTCTGACGACATTGGAACCAGAATACATATCACAGGAAAAAAATAGTACTGGAATCTTTTGACATGGATGCTGGATGCATGCTTTCACAATGCTTGGCAATAAGAGAAAAAAAGGGACAAGATTCCTCAGCTCGACTTTCGCAGAGAGATCATTCTAGGCTACTTATAGAAATATGGAACACTGCCCAAAACAGCAGGAAGACCAAGAACCAGCTCGTCTCTCGCAAGTGTATTGCGGTATGATAGGACGGATCACTTCGTGCAAAAGTGTAACAGGAGAAGATGCGCAGGCCCCTACTGCACAATGAAGAAATCAGCTGGGAGAACTGAATGCGCAAAATGAAACGTCGGTTTGTGCGTTTCGTGTTTTTCTCAGTATCATGAAGGACCCCAAAACCAAATGTACCTTCATCAGCCTATGTTAGTTCACTGCTGGACATAGGCTAAATACGTAAACAATTGTAATTCTTATATATCAGAACCTGACTGATTTAGCAACTGTAAGTGCCTAGCGTGCGCATTTGGACACGGGTTTTTTTTTATACTTCTAATAAAGCTGAAATTAATTTTTTCGTTTCATTTACATAGGAACTCATCTCATAACAAGATTTAATGACTAAAAGAAGAAAAATCGATAAAAAATGAATTCGGGCATTACTGGGTTAATTGCAGAATTTCATATTGATGTATAAAACTTACAGAAAGTAATAATTGTTGTTCTATCTATAATAAAAAATATCTATCAACTTATGTAATGTATTGTATTAAGTATATCAGTCACCTAGTACCCATAACACAAGCTCTGCTTAGCTTGGAACTAGATGATGCTGTGTGGACTGTCCGGTATTATTTATTTGTTTAGCTTTATTTTTAAACTGCGTTTTCTTTTTATCAGGAATGGCCGCATATCAGGACAGGCAGAGGGTCCATCCCGCCGAAAAAGCAACCTCCACAATGCCATGGCTTCAGAAATAGACAACTCCTGGGGTAAGGTCGTAAAAAAAACAAGAAAATGTTTTATTTACCTTTTTAGACTTTACTTTAGACTTCTACTGCTGGTAGATGCTGGATGCGGCAAGCTGAAGACAGTTCGGTATTACGGGAGGCCTATGTCCAGCTGTGAACTAGTATAGGTTGTTGATGATGACTATAACTTCCACCTAGTGATCGAAAAAACTAAGTAGGTGTAGATTTTGAAGTTTTTTGTTAATGAATGACGAATATAACTTACTAATTCATACAAATTATGATTAATTGTAATATTTCTCAAATGAAATGAAAAAAACATTGTTAAAAGTTTGTTAATTGTACCTATAAAAATTATTTAATTTAAGTGTCCGGGTGTGGGGTGTCCCCCTTCCCCTAGTCTTTATCGTCATCATAAAGACTACTTAGTTTTTTCGATAACTAGGTAGAAGTTATAGGTCCCAACTAGGTTTAAAAATAAGACCTAGGAACCTATTCGCTGTTTAGAATATGATATTGAAATGTTAAATACTGTAAGTCCGAAAAGGATACCTATCTAATATTGTTGGTGCTAAATTATTTTCCTACGGATATTTTACATTATTTCACAATAAATATATCGTTATTCTAATTCTACGTCCTAAACTGAGACGTCATCGGATAAACTTGGGAAATCTATTCCCTCGCCGTCCTTTATCGCGACTTAGTAAACAATATAAGAGAACAATACATTATTAATATTCTGCATGTAAATGTGCTATGTTCAATATGCTATATTATAAGCACTTGGTTAGGTAGCAGTGCTGTTAATGAGTTACATATTAGTTACCTTTGTCGAGTTTAATCGGCAGACACGTGTTTTTTATTTACACATCCAGTAGCATTCATGGTTCCGTGATCGTGTTGAAAAGTAGTTTAGTTTTATATTAATTCGATATATTAATTTACACATTTATTAATAACGAAAATGACAATGAAGGAACAGAAAAAATAAAACAAGTATATATAATTGAAACCAATGAGCTAACTGCAGACGGTTGCAAAAAGTCTAAGGTAGCTCAATTGATCCATGTCAATACCAGTCGGAAGCGTCCCCAAGACATTATCACGTCTGCATTATCACGCTGTATGGCAATGCTGATGCGCTGAGCCAGATACTCACCAGCTCTCGGGTCACACGATTCGCATAGACCAGACTCTCAGATATTTCTTTCATTCGATATATTTACATAAAATAATGTTTTAATCCACTAAAGCTATCTTTATTTAGTTATCGTACAGCATTGAAAAAATGTTGGTGCAATTATTTCCCTATTGACACAAGGTTAACAATTTTATTCTCGTACTGATGGCATAAAAATGAAAATGATTTTATTTAATTCAATAATTAATAAGTACTAACGCAAATAGCTTATGCATATAGAAGTTCATATTATATAAATACGAACTTTTTAACTAAACCTACGATTTCATAAAAAATAACGTAGTAGTATTACAATTAAGTTACCTACTCGTATTTTTGGATGCAATAGTTTTTCCAATATTCCGTTATAGGTTCTTACTTTTTTTAATATGTTCCTTCCAATTTCTATATTTTATTGTAAAAACTAAATGTCGGAAGACACCACAGTCTCATCCCTTAACAAGGTTCGTAGATAATCCGCTTATATTCATAATGAACTTAGAGATTACTTAAAGTATTGGTACGTCTACTTACGTCGAATCAATAGGTATTAATTACAGAAAATTTGATTATTTATTTTTATTTATTTATTTTAAACTGTAGAAAGGCGAAATTGTTTTAAACATGTCGGTATTGTATCACACATCTTAATAAGTATCGAAAGCTAGAGTTTAATTTTTACATAAAATTTAAAACTGCGTGCTTTTCCTCCTCTTCTGATAGGTCATGTTCTGTATGCTTGTTTCAGAAGTAAGTATAGTTATAATTACAAATGTCGTGACTCGAATATTTTATTTGTTATACCATTCAAGTAAAATAAAAAAGAATTTTTGCATTATTGTCAACAAGACTATATCACTCCCACAGAGAAAATGAGAAAATAAATAATAATGTAAAAGCGAGATACAAATTTTAAATCTAATTATTTGTCTGATTTTTGCTCACGAGTGTACATTGAGAAAACACAGGTGTCTTGTACGAACAGGTGTTTTTTCTCATGGAATTTTTCGATCGATGGCTCTATTTTACATTCAATTTAACCATTCGTTCTTGGTCTTCAGATCGGCAGGCACACATCGAAGGCAGGTTTAAGAAATACTCTACAACATCCTCTGTATATTCCAAGAAGGCGTTATCGCAACAGAGCGAACACGTGGAAAGGTAAGCTATATATTCATTTATTTATTTTACTATTTTCGGGAAACTGCAACTATTCGGCGGAAGATCAGCGTTGCGTGTATATACTTGGTCCCCAGGTATCTACACGTAGCATTCATGCTGAGCCGCTTCCTAGTTTCTAGCTACAATCCACATACACATACTATAGCTATGCTAATGTACCTATTTTAAGTACTATTTTTGTAAACCTAGATTGTAGTTAAAAATAAATATATTTTCTTTCTTTCTTTCTTCTTTCAATTACTAAAATGGTGGGTAACTAATGGTGGTTTTTTGTACATCTTTGTGCATTTTTAATATTTTTAGAATCTATGTAGCCCGATACTAATAATTTAAATACCTTAATTTCGCTGATTTAGTATATTGGGGGGTAGTTTGATGCGACACTTAAGGCGATAGGTAGGGCCAAACTACAAAATAGACCTCTCTTTGAATGCCTACTTCTCCTAAACGGATGGTCCAAATTAAAAAAAAAATATGTGTGATATCTTTAATATATGAGCTTTAAAATTGTTGTTCACTTTTTTGTTATTTTTGTTACTTTGATCGGAAAAAATTCTTAAATTTCCTCTAATTTTACACATTAAATTTCTTACTACTTCTAAACGCCTCAAGCGATTTTAATGATTCTTTCACCAAACGATAGGTAATTTAATCGTCTAAAAAATTGTTGTTGTTTTTTTTTTAAAATCATGATTTACGTGTCATTAGATCAATAAAACCCCGAAATTTCCACACGCGGGCCGCGCCATGGCGAGCAGTCTCTCCCCAGCGTTCGCACGGGGAGGCTGTGTCGCATTTCGGGCCGCCATTGACTTTAATTTTCGTAAAAAAATATTTAGCGTAGATGGTACACTAGGTTAGTTAGGCTAACACTTAGTTGAAAGTTTGCGCTTGGACGACAGACAAATAGATTGCTGAAAAATATTCGTACGATTCTATAGATGAGAATATTTTTTATAGTGATTTTTACCATGTTAGTAATTTACTTTATTAAATCATTATCATCAGCAACCTACTTTATTACATCATCATCATCATCATCAACATGCCGCACCCAGCATCTACCTGCAGTCTTTCGCAGATCGACATCCCACCTGGCTAAAGGGCGTCCTACACTTTGATTGCCGAGTCGCGGTCTCCAATCAAGCATACGTTTACCCCAACCCAACACGGTTGTCGTTGTCGGTTCTTTGCGAGATATGGCCGGCCCATTGTCACTTCAGCTTGCTAATTCTTTGAGCTATGTCAATAACCTTGGTTCTCTGTCGGATGTATTTGGCCTATCCTAAATCCTATCCTTCAGAGGAACTCCTCACATAACTCTTTCCCTATCTCGCTGAGCGACTTTTTGAATGAAGCATCGAACGCCAGCTGTTTCTTGTAGCAACTGGCGCCAACCGCTCGAAACCTCAATCAAAAAAAGAGACAGAAAACTGTTATTATAACATTTACTTTATAACTAGTTGTGCCCCGCGGCTTAGCCCGCATGGACATTTATTTGTCGAATCTCAGAAATTTACAGCACGCCTCCTAGGGGTAGTATAAAAAAATACGTCACTAATTATTTACTTTGCAGTTTATTTATCGAGTTTTGAGTAAATAGAACCAAAGAAAAATAATTTTCCATACAAACTTTACCACTTTATTTAACCCCTTCAGAGGTTAAAATTTCCAAATAATGCTTATGTCCGATTCTAGGTCCTAAACTATTTACGTACCAAATTTCATCTTATAACAAACATTCACACAGACTTTCCCATTTATTATAATAGTAAGAAGTAAGATGTTTACTTTACCGATAGAAGAAAAATGTCGTATCTCGAAAATTGGCCTAAATGACTTATAACTTTATTCTTTACTAGTGACCCGTCCCGGCTTCTCACCGTTTTATTATACGTATAAACCTTCCTCTTTAATCACTCTTTCTATTAAATGAAACCGTATCAAAATCCGTTGCGTAGTTTTAAAGATTTAAGCATACAAAGGGCCATAGGGATATTATAGAGACAGGGACTTAGGGACATAGAAAGTGACTTTGTTTTATACTATGTAGTGATAAGGAAAAATACCACGTCGAATGGTGTATATCTCGTCTTTCTACGATGAAAAAAAAAATTATACGCCCTAGGTTTTTTCTAAGTTTCTGTACTTCTCACACGACTTATTGCTGTAACTAAAGGAAAAGAACGCAACTTTTAAAAATAAAATAAATACGACACTAAATCTAGTTTCAACAACAGTTACAACATTATTTTACTAGTACGGTCATCGATTTAAAAGAGATACAGCATTTCAAACGCCCCTTAATTTTTCATTGCCAAAGATACATCAAAATGCTCAAAAATCTTTATTTACAACGAAAATTACAATCAATTATAATGCTCATGACTAGGGCTCGGAAAAATAGGAAAACACATATTTTTTATTTGGATTATATGCATTAATTATTTGGTTTTCTACACTAATTATGATGGTTTGGGCTGGAAAATGAGGTTTTTAGAACCCATATTTTTCCTTATTCCATATCTCTATGTTTAATACTCAAACTAGTTAAAACTGCATCATTTTTGCTTTCATACCGCCGCGGGAATACTTTGTCGTTGCGCAGCAAACATTAATAGTAGGTAAACTCGTCATACCAAACTATTAATGAGGTTAATTTACTTAACAATGATTTTATTCATTGCCCATGACCATTTTACTGATGTATTTATTTTGTATAGGTATTTATCTTGTATATTAATTTAATTATAAGTATCTTGGTTTAAGTATAAAGTAAATTTAAAGCATAGATAAATAACAACCATACAGACGAAAGATTGAGATTTTAGAAGAAGTGGTATACAAACTACTTAAAATTTTACAACTCAAAAAGTTAGTCGACAAACAAATTATTTTAAATGAATAATAAATATTTGCTAATGCAACACGACAGTAAAATAAAAGATACACTGGTTTAAACTAATGAATAAAAACATATAACAGACTGATTGTTGAAACTAATTACAAAGAGGATAGTCCGGTCAATTTAGACCAAAAAATGAGAGTGAAATTACATAAAGTCCCAACAAGCTGAAAATCGGTAAGATTGTTTAAAATACAATGAAAAATAAAATTTGAAAGTTCCCCATTATTTATGCCCATGTAAGGAAAAAAATATATTCAAGGTCGAAATGTCAAAAAAATGTGTTTTTCGCGATTTTCAGCAAAACGGTAAGTTTTTTCATAAAAATACTTAGACAAGATTGTAGATCATAAAATTACCTACAAAAAATGCATCAATACTTTGATCCTACCACCCACTGTTTGTGAGATATAACAATTCAAAAAGTTGTAAAAGTATTTTTGAGAACATTTATTTACACTCTCTTAAACAAAAGTTACTTCTGGTTGTGCTATTTTGAAAGCCTAAGGAAATAAAGATATTGATTTACTTGATATCGCGAGAAACTAATTTTTTGATCTTTGACCTTGATTTTTTTTTTTCCATACATGGGAATAATGAGGAACTTCTTGACATTGTATATAATTATGTTTTGAACAATTTCACTGATTTTCAGCTTGTTGGGACTTTATGTAACTTCCAATGTCTAAATTGACCGGACTAGGAAGTATAGTAGACTGATTATTATTGAAAAAGAGACATCAGGTATGGGCGATTTTTTTGTAATTCAATTTTTAAAGTTACAATAAAAGCATTAAGTAACAGATACAATATTTTATTTTGAGAACATCTATAATTCAGACTGCAGTTAAACCATTTTAATTTTATAATTTGGTTTAACTGCAGTTCATGCTTCATAAAGCTCATATTTGATATACAGCAGATCCGTAGCCTGAAAATTTGTATCTATTAGAAGTGGTCATACATTTAACCTTAGAGATACAGCATTTCCGCTTCTCGGTTATGAAACATCGATTGTTGTATCTCGTAAAAAATCAATCAATATAAAATCAAGACATTTTCATAAACTGTACCAAATAGCGTTTGTATTGATACAAATTAAGTATGTTCCAAATTCTTATCTCTATTAGATTATGAGTAATGATTTTTTGAAATTGTTTTTTGGCGCTCTGGTGTAAAATTGGATATTTTGAGATACGATAAAATCGCTTTCTTCCGTCGATATACATATATTTACCGTTATCGCCTCACAAAATTAACATTTATTCTTTTCTGGTAACGTTACCTAGTGTTGGGCCAATGTAACGATACGACCATTTTACCGGTATATGAAGCCCTGTCTAGGGTCTAGCTAAAACAACCCTTTACTTAGACTAACACGAATATTCCGCAATCCCAACAATATTACATAATAAGTTATAAATAAAGTTTATTTTAGTTTAGTTTAGTTTTTTTATTTGTAGTAAAGAACATACAGAACACTTGGTATAGTCAAGTTTACATAAAATTATTATAATAATACATACTAGTTACCTAAATCAAATTGAATTGAATGATGACCTGTTTTTTTAACCGACTTCCAAAGAAAAAAGGAGTTTCTCAATTCGGATACTCATACATCTTGGAAGTCGGTACACATGTTTTACGTATAAAATTATTTGAAGTCCGTTGCATGCAACTCACAAAACAAGAACAACAACAAAAAACAACATCGCAATTTTTCTCGATCTGCGTAAATTTAGTCGAGTCAAAGTTCGTGTAGGCAAAAGAGTTAAAATGCGCAGCGTGCCGTATCTGTATTCAAACTCTTTGGTAGCGGGTAGGAACGCGGGCTCGCGGCGGGAGGACGAGGCTCCGCCCGAATCTCCAAGGTCGTTCGCCCGTATAAACGTCTTAACTGATGCAACATTAATGACCGATGTGGCACGGCGGGCAATGGTCCGCCTGCGCAGGAGCGTTCGATTCCTACCTTGAGATACCTTGCGATATGTTTTTAAGATCCGCAAATATTTCATCCGGGGTTCTGAGTGTTTTTTATGTAAAGGTATGTAGTAAAAAGATTGTAAGTAGGCATAATGTATTAAGAATATCTAGTACCCATAACACAAGCTCTGCATACCTTGAGGCTAGATGATGCCATGTGGATTGTCCAGCAATATTTATTTTATTTTGCGTTTAGCCACTATCTCACGTAAGTGAAGATGTGGCCTAAGATAGAGCACGCTTTTACAGCTTTTTAATTGTTGCAGATCGTGGTGGTATGCGTGTTGTGCAAAGTGTCATCAAGAAGACTCCGGTATTCCAACTTGGGAGCCACCGCACTGGCAGAAAGTATGCCCGTACCCGCTATGCCCTTCTTACCGACATTTTGCTCAGACCCTTTCAGTTCTCATCATCGGTAAGTATCTAAGTCACCAGAACAGAATAGTCACCAGCTACTTGAATTATTATTAGCATCTGCCCGCGGTATTGCACGCTTTATTTATATGGAAACGGTTCAAGGCTATTTCTATCCTATGGAAACTGAGTTATGTGATAAAAAGTAGCCTATGTGTTATTCCAGGGCCAGAACTATGTCTATTCAAAATTTCAGCCCCATTTGTTCAGTAGTTTTTGCGGGAAAGAGGAATTAACATCCATACATCCATACGTTTATAACATTAGAAGGAAATATAAACTACTAGCTGAGCCCCACGGCTTCACCCGCGTTAAGGCCAGGCCAGTGTAAAGAAAGAGGCCGAGAACTACGAAAAATTTTAAAATTTCAAGCCGATACGTATAGTAGTTATACATCCATCTAAACTTTCGCATTTTTATTAGTATAGTAATAAAATTTATTTTATTTATTTATTATTAAAATTTTGAGATTGGCAGGTGGTTGCTTAGTTTTCTATGTTCAGGATTGCATTAAAATTTCAATAGCATTTGCTTGACCTTCCGCGATCAATATAGTCCGATAGGTCATCAAGTTTTCACAGTGTAATCGATATCAGTGTTTTATCTTTATCTACTGCACTATTTACTTCCTTACTAACGAAAGTTTGTATGGATGTATGAATGTTTGTTCCTCTTTCACGCAAATACTACTGAACGGATCGGACTGAAATTTTGAATTGACGTAGTTCTAGCCCTGAAATAACACATAGGCTACTTTTCAACCCATAAATTAGTTACCATGGTATAGACGCGCCTATAAAGAGACGATAATTTCCGTTATCGATGATCATTCACCTCACTCCACGGGCTCTGTTAAAGAAGTTTTATTATTTATTTTTAAATTGCCCTGTCACGCTAAATCTAACAGCAATTTCGCTCATTAGGTACGTTACATAGGATATGCATGAAAAACATTTCCATCCGTAGAATAAAAACATTAAATAGTTGACTCATTGTCGGATTCGGAAAATCAGTTGAACGATGTGAATAACAAATGAATCTGTTTGATTATTTCACTCAATTTACGTGATAGGAATTGATTATTGAATACAGACTCTACCAGGTAATATTTTGTAAGCACAAGCCCTTACACAATCGATACTTTGTTCTAAAATAACAATAGAAAGTAGATATATTAAAACCAGTAGGTACGTGTGTAAACAAATTGTTTTCGTAATTCTCAAGTTCAAAGCCTAGATGACATGACATGACAGATCCGTTTTCCGTGATCCAAGTTGAAAATGTATACAAATATGTTACTTCTCTAGACTGATTGACTATTTCATTCAGTTTCGTTCCTAACTGCAGTACGTTCTGTGCCAATTTACGCAGTATGGTTACGAAAAAAGCTTGAGTTTTATTGACTTAACTTTTATTTTACCTTGCTGACACCAAAGATTATATTATAGTAACTAGATGTAACATTATAAAAACGAACATTTGACACTGTTTTGACTTCTTGCTCTTTGGGAGTATGCCATATGAAAAAAAAAGATAGATATAATTTTTCAGTTCAGTTTTAGTTACATTCAAATACGTATGTGGTCAATCTGATTCTTGTCTGACATTCTACTGAAATGTGAGAATAGTGATGTGAAATTCTGTACTTATCGATTAAATTATGATTTCAGTAAGCAGGTTTGTTGTAACCGCTGCATTGTATGTTGATCATGACGACCGATGTAGCGCGGTGGGCAAAGGTGCGCCTGCAACGCAGGAGGTTACGGGTTCGGGAATCAAACCCCTCAGAACAAATTTGTGAACGATCTGCAGATATACCTATGTTCCGTTGGTCTGGGTATAAATGTACTATAAAAAATGTATATCTATGCATAATAATGTATTTAATAAATCAGTTATCTAGTACCCAAACCACGAGCTTTGAGTAGCTTACTTTGGGGCTAGATGGTGCTTTGTGGATTGTCCAGCATTATTATATATTATTATAAAAGAGTATAATAAATTCAGTTATGTTTAAAATCCGCAAGCTGTAATTTTACTTGAAAAGATATACCAATATTCATTAATCACCTATATTTTTTTGGTGTTTGTGGGTTTGGAGTATGTGAGTCAATAATGATTAAATCAATCAGCTGGTAATGATTGAAACTACAACCCCCTCAAGGATCTAGATCGACTTAACCGGTACCTGACCCTGTAGATATATAAATAAAGACCTACTAAGGTTATTTTGTTAAAACTTACATAAACTTGATAAATCTTCTTGATAATAATTATGTTTTTATTTAAAATGGGGTTAAGCGGTGATGGTTGTTTGCCGTCGTTATTTAGGATATGAGCAGTGAGAAAACTTAGGTAGGTACTTAGTTACATTAACATAAACGAAATTATTTTTAAAGTATTTTCACGTCGTATACTACTATACTTAACTGAAATATTTTGTGCTTAGATACCACTTGGATGCTATCATTTAACCTTTATTTTCAAAGTTTTTTTGTAAGTCCTTTGATATCCAATTCTGTGGCACGAAACATGGAAATGTAAAAAACACCAACGAGAATTCTATGATGGCTCCCAGACATGTCTTCTCAAGTTTTGTTTCCATTTTTCTTTTGTTATTGGATATTTTGTATATCTAGAAGTGAAAGATAAGAATAAGTTGTGAACTTCTAGCTACATTGCAATCTTTAGTCTCCTAGATCTTACTAGCGACACCATAATCAAGTTTTGATTTCTAACTCCAACTTAGTCGGTCCATGTAGGTACCGTAGCACTATCTCGGTAGGTAGGTATAATTCTCAAACTACGACAATTTACTTTTGAATCATCATTTTGTCAACCAGTATTAGACATTCATCGACAATAAATTATCGACAACTACCAGTACTTCACTAGGTGGCATCAAAATGGTACATCAGATGTCAGTTTTTCGTATTGTACTTTAATATTAGTGAATTATAGAATTATACTGCTAATGAGCTGTAAATAACGTAGTAAAACAGTTATTATATTCTATGTACAAAAAACTATTCAACATATTGCAAAGAAAATACATGTAATATCCGCGTCTATCACGATTATAGACTTACCGATGAAAAGATATCTTGCGTTTATCTTCACATAAAGATCCCAAACGGCTTTTACAACCCACAGCTACACAAGTCATTATATACTAAGTTCTCGATTAAATATTATATTTAAAACACAAAATTACAAATAAAACATAAACACAAATTTTCATTTTCTCAATCTGACATTCACATGTCACCGTACGGTATCAAACAAAACCAAAACAATATCAAATCGGCTACATCGCCTTATAGGATGACAGTGACCATATGCTCCGTCTACCTTACGGAACGTAAGGTACCTACTTGGTCTTAGGCTGACACGTACAAAAAATGAATGAAACAAATTCAATATTCCGTGAAAATAGCCTCCATCAAATATCTCAAAAATATTCGAAAACTAAAATCGAGTTTTACTTTTCGAATTTTATTTTTATAACAAAAAGGTTCTACTAGCCTACGGGCATGAAACTATTCTACCTCTATCAAACTAAGAAAATTAATTCCTCTCTATCCGGTAGAGGCGCTGCAAGGCACCAAAAGATGATATTTTTTTACGACATCGTAAACTAATGTACAAACGATACTAATGATCACCAACAAAATATGGTCGGTGTCATTCATACTAGGCTTAATATATCTTAATATTATAAAGGAAAGCTACGCTGCCTGTTACTTTTTAATGTAGAAAGCTTAAATTTCAATAAAATTAATATTAAGGGAGAGGCAGGAAAAAAATATTTGTTAGTTACGTTTACCAATTCGTATCTATGAAAAGATTTGTAACTCTATTCGATTGAAGAGAAGGCAACTCGTATACTACTCGACCGACGGCGCGGGTAGAAAGCATTTTAATTAAATGTAGTTCAAAAGTCATCTAATTTTTCCCAGGTTTACTGGTATGGGTAATAATCTGGATCATCATGGGCCCGACAGCGGCCCCTGGCGGCCAGCTCTTCATGCTAGCATCCCTCACCATCGCGGCCTACTTCGGAGGCTGGCTCATGACCAAGATCACGACCCTCCCTGGGCTCATAGGCATGCTAATAGTGGGAATAGTACTCAAGAATCTAGGCTTTATCGATTTCGATGCTGACTATATGAAAGTGGCCTCTTATATCAGGTAAGTTTTAACTGTGTTCAGAATTAATAAATAAATAATGTCGGACAATCCACACAGCGTCATCTAGCCCTAAGCTAAGAAGCGCTTGTGTTATGGGTACTAGATGACTGATATGCTTAATACAGTACATTACATATAGATATTTTTATTGTGCAAGTTAAACATATTTCCCAAGGTGGCAATCGAACCCGCAATCTCCTTCATCACAGGTGGACCTTCGACACAGTTGGAAATAGTTTTTTACACCTTTTTTACAATCCTCATAATTTAACTTTTTATAACATATCGGTAAATCGGGCGGTCCATTTTTTTTTTAATTTCCTTTAAATTATGCGGTGACATGTAATACTAAATATATTTAGACATATTACATTACTTTTTTTATTTTTTTGGTCTAAGTCTAATTATAAGCAGAAACGGGGTCATTCTTAACACAAAAAAATAAAAAAAGGTTTTTTCGAAATTCAAAAAATCGTTTTCCTTTCGGCTTAGCACACATGTAGCGAACCCTGCGCCAAATTGATAGTCGTTTCAAAGATGTTTTCTACTGTAGTATTTTATACCTACTTTAATACTAGATCAAGATCACAGATCCCTTTTCTTTTTCAGAAAAATAGCTTTAACGATAATCCTCACTCGAGCCGGTCTCGACTTAGACCCAGTAGCCATGAAGAAATATTTCCTCACAGTCATCAAGCTTGCACTAGTTCCGTGGACCTTCGAGTGTGTGCTGTGTGCCGTCCTCTCTGTTTACTTGCTCGGATTACCTTGGGATTGGGGTAAGTGTTCCTATTATCCTATACATTAATGTGAACAAGATGCCAATTTATTATGTTACTATGGAATGTATCTAAAAATGTCTACCGAACTTTTGTTTACCTTCTTCGTCAGTGAGTTCTACTAAATCATAAATTTAAGCCAACGCTATATTCATAAATTAAATCTAGTTAAAGGAATTTCGAGTTTTTGTTTCGTTGATGTATACATGTTTTATAAAATATGTCTACAGAACTATTCCACGAAAGTAAATTCCACTACTTACCATATAAATGAACTCCAAAGCTACTTTAATTAAATTTAGGATGTCGTTTATTGTTGTGTTGCATAAGTGTTCAATATTTCAATTGAACTGCTTTTCCCGAGTTTATCTTCATAGATAATACGTTCGACATTATCTTTTCATTTTCGCCAACGCTTTATTTTAATTTCATATTAAATATATAATATACAACCCTTAACTTTACATTCATAGCTTTGCGAATCTCCTGTTATGGATCATTATAATTTAACGAGTCTGCAATAACTTTACTGACAGGTTAGTTTTATGGCAGTGCTATGTCAACAAGAATGATCAGTTTCTCTACATCCGCCAAAAGTCATAACACACTCGCCTGTACACTATACTGTGATCGATGATGGGCCAATCTTCAATAATCCGCCGTTTGTGGGTCACTGTTATTGGAAAACATCCTACAGACTTTCCTTTAGCCATAATTAAATATTCAATATCATCGGTAACTGTACCTATTTCAAGAAACTGAGTAACTTCAGTTTGCTAAGTTAATTAGTTTTAGGATGTGGTAAGGAGTTTGAAAATAATTTAATAGTATCAAAGTGGCATGATCATTAAATGATCATGCCATTGCCGTAAATTGGGCAATGTTGTCATGGCTTATTATTGCTTAGTTCTGCTCTCGCTTTTGCACGTGTATTTCGTATCTCAAAAGTATATTAAAATTAGTATATAATTTAAAGTGATGTTGTCTTCACCCAAACTTCTTAACCTAACATTTAGAAAGAAAGAAGAGAGTAAGAATGAAAATAAAACTTCGTTACCTACCAATAAGAAAGAAAAAAGAAAGAAGGAATGAAAATAAAATGTTATGTCAGTTTTTTAGTTTGGTGCAAAAATAAAAACTATAAATTTTTAAAAAATTCTAAAACAATTACGTCTTAAAATTGTTCCAAAAAATTAAGTAGTAAGGAAATTGAAAACAGAAGAAAATTTAATGACAGATAATATCAATACGTACGCTTTTTTTTATTTGATTATAATAGGTAAGTTTTAGTTCAAAATTTTATTTGTCTATGTTCTTATTTTGTAAACGTAAAGAAAAAAGTTTTTTTTATTACACTACACGGTATTCAGGGACCCTAACCCTAACTAAGAGTGGTGTAATAAGATTTAGGGTCCTTATGGGACGGACCCGGACCCGGACGATATTCAGGGCCCGGTAGTTAGGGCCCTGAATAACGTGTAGTGTAATACCGCTTTTAATTATGAGTTCTATCGTTTCCAGCCTTCCTCCTCGGTTCAGTGGTGGCAGCCGTGTCTCCCGCCGTGATAGTGCCCTGCTTGTTCCGTCTGCGTGGGAAGGGCTACGGCGTCTCCAAGGGCATCCCGACCTTGGTGCTGGCAGTCTCCGGGGTCGACGACGCTGCCAGTGTTGCCATCTTTGGCATCGTTTACTCTGTCATGTTCTCGGGAGCTTCAATCACTTTTAATATTATACAGGTGAACATTACCAGCATTATCTAGACTAAAAAAGTCATAGTTAGGATTTGGGCCTAAATAACTTTGCGGGATTTGTCATTACAGTGCGTAAGCCCTCGCACTCAGAGCAATTTCTAAGATATTAAATATTATCCCAAAAGTATTTCGATTTCGGTGAGATTTTGGGATAACATTTATTTTCTTAGAACTGTTCTTAGCCCAAAAATTCGTTCATTGTGCTTTTTTGACAAGTCAAATATATTTTTTCTTATTCCACTTATTTGGCTTGTAACAATAGCCTCTACTGTTATAGTTGCTGTAATTTTGAATCAAGCTGTTATCCAAATCTATTATCATATTAACTTTATGTAACTCTCCACGTTTTGCGCGGTATGCAAATTGCTCTTAAAATATCCTTTATTATCTCTATCTAATCCTAACATTGCTTAATTTTTAATTCAAGCTCTGTGCCTGTATGAAATGTAACTATTCACGTTTATCGCTGTATTAAAATTACTCATAAAATATCCTTTATCTAATTTTAACCAGTACTTAATTAATTAAAATGTTTCAGGGTCCTCTTAGCGTGATTGGTGGCATTTCATTCGGCGTTTTTTGCGGGTACCTGGTGAAGTTTGTGCCGGAGAGGAACGACGCGTTCTTAGTGCCTTTGAGAGTGTTGCTACTGCTGGCTGGTGGCTTGTGCTCCGTGCTTGGATCAGAAGAGATTGGGTGGGGTGGCGCGGGTAAGAACGAGAAAAGTTGTATTCTAAAATAAAGCTATATAAAGGCTTTAGTTACAGTAGTAACTAAGATTTGGAAATCTTTCGACGTAATAATGAAATTATATCAGTGAAGAATGAAAAAATATTTTGTTAAAAGAAAAGAAGGTACGTTCTTCTTGTAACATATGTAAGTAAGTACTTCAACTAAATTTCATCATCATGAACAGCCTGTACATGTTTACTTAAAATTTACAAGGGCATAATTACATTTATAAGCTCAATTTACCTTATTTCGTAATGTAAGTTTATATTTGGGGCTAATTTTGATACGCTGTGTATCCAACACTATTTGTTAATTATAATATCGCAACAATTTTTTTGAGGTCGCTCGTATAATTGAACTAGCGACCCGCCCCGGCTTCGCACGGTTTTATTATACATATAAACCTTCCTCTTGAATCACTCTATCTATTAAAAAAAACGCATCAAAATCCGTTGCGTAGTTTTAAAGATTTAAGCAGTCAACGGGACATAGGGAAATAGGGACAGAAAAAGCGACTTTGTTTTATACTATGTAGTGATATTCAGAATTTGAATTACATATGCATGCAGGTCCATTGGCGGTGATCGCGTTCGGCTTCGTGGCGTGCAAGAACTGGGTGGAGCAAGGCTGGGAGATGGAAGACAACCCCGTCGCCACGGCCTTCGAGATCTTCTGGATGTTCTTCGAACCCATGCTGTTCGCTGTCACTGGCGCACAAGTTGTGGTGAGGAACTATTCTTTATTTACGTTTATTCTAGCTACGCGGGTTCAATTGCAATTCAATCACAATCACATTAAAAATTATGTAAATAAATGCGAAAATTTGGATGTTTAGATGTGAAGATGTTTTTTACCTATTTTCGCCAAAACTGCTTGGGATCTTTTTGGATGGTGATAGGTAGTGCTGAGCCTGGAATAAAACTTAGGTTACTTTTTATCCCATAAGTCAGTTTCCATGCGTTAGTAACCTCGGGTCTAAGTATTATTTAGTTATAATTAACAAATAAACCATTGCTAAATTATCATTTACGCGCGAACTGTCTAACTTACAAAGATTAAATAGTCGCTTACTTTTCTGAAATTATCAAAATTTCTCGCGATATTTGTAAAAGTTTTGCCGTTTGAAACTTCTACTTAATATAAAAAACATTGAAAAAAAGATCAATGAATTCAGTAAAGCCGTTCCTAAGTTTCATAACATGACCAACAGAAACAAGTACTCATTCCCTATATGTATATAGAGTCTAGAGAGATGTCTCTCTATATAAATAGATGCACGGTTGATAATTTCTTTTTACATTAATTATACTGGTGTAGCTTGTGAATTTTTAAGTAGGCACAAGGTTAGATAGAAACGTGATGGAAACCTCTAAAGGCTAACCGTTCGAAAGGGCAATGAAGCCCTTGATCACGCTCTAATACCTTAATTGAATTACGTAAAGAATACTCGATCGTTCCAAAAACTGACATGACCTATAAAATTTGCCTACCGTATTCTAAACAGACGCCCTATATGCATATCATATTCCATACTGATAATTAAATCATATATCCTTGAAGTGAACTATGCCTTAATAGTATACTATCTAGTTACCAAGATATTATGTATCTAATGATCCGTAGTTACGCCTTACCCAGTAATTAATGAATGGTAAACAAAACGCAGACTCACGCTTCTAATGATACGGAATTCCATTGAGACATGTGCGTTGGTTTTCTCGTTAATTTTATTCAATCAGCCAATTACTTTGCCATTTTAGATAGGAGACTTGGAGCCTCATATGGTCATGATGGGCAGCGGGATTTTGATCACCTGTGTGGTGCTGCGGGCGATGTTGACGAGTGCGTCAGCCGTGAGGAGCAACCTTAACATGAAGGAGAAAATATTCGTTGGTCTTGCGTGGATGGCAAAGGCGACTGTACAGGTAAGATTACCTTGGAAGATCTTAGTACCTACCCCATAAAGAAAGGAAAATACCTAGGGGATAAGCAGAGGCCCTATCCTCCATATTTTGTTCCGATTCGCTTGAAAGTGATATCAATAAGTAAGGTCGCCATTTTGAAGACCTTACTTATTGATATCACTTACTCTAAGAGCATTGACACAACGGGCATTGGTTCGCCAAAGGTTCCCCAGCGACGCAGGACGTTGCGGGTTCGATTCCCGCCCTGGGATAAATGTTTGCACGACATACAGATTTTTAAATAGGATGTTTTTTCATATTTTATTTAAAAAAATATATTTGTATAGTAGAATTCAATATATCAGTTATACAATAACAGTTAATATCCATAACACAAGCTCTGCTTAGCTTGGGGCTAGAGGATACTATGTTGATTATGTCTATCATTATTATTTATTTATTTATTATTTTGATAATTATGTATACCTATAGTATTAAATTTGACTTGTCTAAGTGCTAATTTTGTAAGCCTAAAGAAATAAAGATATTGATTTACTGATTTACTTTCCAGGCTGCTCTGGCCCCGGTGGCATTGGACGAAGTGCGCAAGATGGCCGGAGACGGTGAACCAGACCCGAAGTTGGTGGAATACGCAGAGAGCATCATAACTCTATGCATCTTGTCTATCGTAATCACTGCGCCGCTCGGAGCTATCATCATCACCATCGCTGGACCTAAACTACTCTCCAGGACTACCAAGCCTCCTGTATTGGAAGGTAAGTAATAATTATACTTAATTATTCATTTCATTTATTCTTATAAACAAAAGACAGTAATTATTCATGTATTTCACTTGTTGGTTTCATCACCTTGCTCTAAGTTCATGACTTGTGATGTAGATGCGCTGGTTCTCTTACGCTATTTTTGCCTACATGCCTGACTATAAACTACTTAAAACGAAGAAAGGGCAAATATATAAGTATGTCTAGTGGTATATAAGTAGGTCTAGTGATAAAGACCAGCAACGAACAAGTAAATTAAACTTCTGAGAATGTCCTTATCACCTGTTTAATTTTGCAACTTGTAGGATATCATCAATTATGTTGACGTCATCAAATTATGCTTTTTAGAATTATAATCGACATGGGATGTATGAAATGAAACACCAAAACTCGTAGGATTACTTTTAATATAATACATTTCTTCCTTATTATATTCAATTAGTGAGGATATGAAAAATAACCGGGATTCACTTTAGTAGGATCCTGAGTGGTGCCGCCATTTGCATAAGGATAGCTGAGTTGAGTTTGTCCTGGTCCACTGTTGTACGGTGGTCGGCTAGGAATAGAAGGGTTGAAACCATGCGCAAGGTTGAAAGTATCCCCCCCTTGGAAATTACCAGGAATTTGATTACCAGGGTATTGATTGTTTGGTGGGTTTTGAGTTCCCAGATAAGGATTAAAACTTGGAGGATTTTGACCGTAGGGTGAAGTTGGTATTCCTCCAGCTGCGTTGCCATAACCAGGCCAAGGAGTTGCGTTATTGCTGTTGTAGGGATTCTGTCCAGGCATAAACGAGTTATTGCCAGGATAATTATTTGTAGGGTTATAGATAGGCCTTTGAGTGGGTACGTTAAGCGGATAAGTTGAATTCCGTTGTCCATAGGGATTAGTCGGTTTGAAATATTGAGTGTTCTGACCATTTTGAGGTCTCGGGTAGGGCCCAGAACTTTGATTGTATCTATTTCCAGATCCAAAAGTTGTGTTGTAATTGTTAACAGGTGGGTGATAGATCACAGGGAGTGTGTTTCTAGGGGTAGAAATAGAGTAAGGAGGTCTTTGGCTGGAATATGTGTTGTTGAATTGCCCATGTTGAAATGGCTTTCCAGCACCCGGGTTGTAAAAGGTATTGTTGGGTGGTCTATATCCAGAATACGGAGTAGGTGTAGGATACTGTCCAGCATTATTGTAGTTTGAGTAATTTGAAGAATACGTGTTGTGGAATTGCCCATTTTGAAATGGTCTTCCTGCACCCGAGTTGTTAAAAGTATTATTGGGTGGTCTATATCCAGAATACGGAGTAGGTGTAGGATACTGTCCAGCATTGTTGTAGTTTGAGTAATTTGAATTATATTGACTGTATGGGGAAGTTCCATAAGATGGATTTGACGGGTATGAATTGAAGCTACCATTTGAGGAATAGCCTTGAGAATTATTGCGTGGAGGTAGCCATTGCTGATTTTGATTTGTATTATAGTTTGGGTATGTTAGATTCGGGTTATAAGGCGAATTAGTTGGCAACTTTGGATATATTTGCTGATGGCCGTTGTAGGCTTGTCGGATTACACGTCTCTTTCCGGCAATTTCTCCTTCCTGGTTTTCATCGCTAATTGACTCATCAGTATCGTTTACTTCATTGTCCCGTACATTGTTTTGCGTTTCATCGCTTATTGGCTCGTTACTTAGTACGTTGTTATGCACACCATTCTCATTTTGACGAAATTTTCCTCCATAAAACAATGAAAGAAGATCATATCGCAGTGTTTCCGACGGTTGCGGAGGTTCTTCCAAGAGTCCTTCTTTGGCCTCGTTGCTCTTAGGAACAGGTCCTTCATGAATAAGCAACTCATTATTCACTTCATTTTTATAATATACTTCTAGGGAGCAACACTGTTTACTTATTAACAAAGTCACTAAAACAATAGCGCAGACTTTAGCTGCGATCTCAAGCATTTTTACGACTGCTCAAAACTACAAGTTAAGTGTGTAATAGCAAGTTAATAAAGGAATGATACACTTTGACCTTCTTATCTATATGTACACTGGCCTACAAAACTAAGTATCACACTTAATTTTTTTTTGTTCTTGAGTTTTTGCTCACTAAGCTAAAATGGCTATTTTATTGTTTTACCTTTTTTTAAGTTAAAAATGTTACTAATGTACTGTTTACATTGTTTAAAAAGAAATTTGAAGAAATATGCTAAAATCTTTATTTTTTTTAAATCTCTAACTTCTATAGTTAAGAAAACAATTTAAATTATAAGAGTGTGATACTTAGTTTTGCTGGCGAGTGTAGTACAGATTCGCGTATGTTTAGCAATGAGCTCATTCTGAACAAGCGAACACGAGACATATTTTCCTGTTATGTCCTCTAATAGGTGATAACAACTATGATAAATATTAAGGACGTTTTTATAATCAACCTTAAATTCAGATTTTTGAGGCTAGAATGTTTTTAAGTCTGTGAGAGACCATGAAAAAATCAATAACTTTATTTCATTCGTCTTACAAAATAAGCACTTAGACATGTCAAATTTATCGTTTAAAATAAAAAAATAAAAATAATATAAGAAATAAGGGGCCGTTCAAGTACTAAAGCAGATTTTTTGCAATTAGTTTGATTCTAAATGACAATCCTTAGAAATTTCTGGAAGCATCTGAGTTTTCGTAAATAAGTTAACAAATTAAGTTAAAGATAATTTGTTCGTTTCAGGCTGGCGTCGCTCGCACCGGCCGTCCATCCGAGACATCTCCATCATCGACGAGGAAGAGGTGGCTGAAAGAGACGCTGAAGAGGCCCACTCGCCGCCCGACTCGCCGACAGCTCCAACCGCCTTCAGCACGCCGACACCCATCACGGTTCAGCCTAACAACCGGCAGTAGACACCACTTCTATTTATACTAGAGAATCATCATCCGCAACCCGAATTTACCCACTGCTGGGTGGCCTCCAAACTTTTGTGGTCCTGCGCCAGTCGCATCCAGGTTCGCCCCGTGATTTTTGTAATACCATTGTCTGCCCATCTCAATGTTGAACGTCCGACTCCTCTATACCCAGTTCTTGAACGCTATTGAGTTATCGCCATACTCCATCTGTCATCTCGTGTCCTTGCCAAGTGCCCTGCCTAGCTCCAATTTAGAGAATATTGACAGGGAAAGCACTTTCGATCGATCCTTGTTTAATAGAAGGAAATCAACAGCACCTGTTGCACGTAAAACACGTTTCATTAATCGTGAGGGTTCAAAACGTTTCTTCAAACGATAAATAGTTTCTGTGTTATCGCGTATCACTTAATCCTTATTGCTCTCTTGTACGTTGCAAGCATTATGCTATCCTGGTATCCTTGGCCAGAAATTATTTATTTCTAGCCAAGGTTACCGACCCAATTATTATGAAAATCTTGAAAATAACAACAATCATGAAGGGTTAGTAAGTTTCAATTTGTTCGTTATATTTTTATTCATAAGAAAATTCGTTGTTCCTGTTATAGTATCTTATAAATAAATCCATAAAAGAAATCTATGTAAGAAAATAGTGAAACCTTTTCATGCGACCTATTTGCTGGTTTGTTTTTGTTTTTTATTATCTGAATTCTGAACTTTGTACTAATGTCACATTTAATGTTTGTATTGACAGGTACCTATTTTTCATTTAAAGTATGTACTTATTCACATTAACATCACAAGGTTAACGTAATATCGCTTCATATTTCAAACACCTTTGTAACTTTATATTTCGAAATAATACATCCAAAACTCTGAGACATCTTGTTTGACGTAGATAGCGTAGCGTGAGATTATTTTAGAAATTTATTTAATTTTGAATTTTTGTAGGTTATGTTAAGTGTTAAAGGAGTGTATACATACAATTGTAAATGGCTAACATCTACAATGTTATATTTTTAGATTTTATTGTTTCCAGTGAACATTATTGAGTATTATATCATTTTGAGTGTATTTAAATGTATATAGCAGTAATATTTATATTTTAATATAGATGATCAGTATTGTTACTATTAATATTAAAATTTACTTAACTATGTAATTTTAAGATTACGCAAGATTTAAAAGTACTTGTTTTTGAGATTTGGTACAAAGTATTTACCTATAATAAGGTTTTATTTTTGCTGTTGCTCATTTTAACAATACCGTTATAGACCCTTTTCCTTTAGGCGACTAAAAGTGTATTTGCAATGGCTTCTCTACTAGTCGCCTACTGCAAAGGTTTAGTTTTATCGTTGCAGTATTTAAATAACGCACTTATAAAGTGTTTTATGTAGGCAAGTGCAGACAAAAAATAGTTTTATTTGCACTTTTTAGATTAAATGGCATCATTTGTAAATAACAGCACAATCATCATTCCAGTGGTAGTCAAAGTACTTGGGACCAATTTGAAAAATATAATATCAATGTTATATTTTTGATTGAAATAAAATCATGGTTTTTAAGAAAGCAACGAGTGTCTACTTACATTATTATAGGTACCATGTTATAAAATATATTTTTATTAGATGAATTTATTTATAACATATGAAATACAAACTGTCTGTCTATCTTAATAATCGATGGGAAATTAAAAAAAAATCGTAGAACAATTAATAATAAAACATCATATAAAATGTGTTTCAAGTTATTTTCGACGAGTACCTGACCCATGTTACAATCATAATCAAATCAGCAGAAATCAAAAAAAATATATATTTCTACTCAATTTATAATTATATATATATTCTTAGTATATCATTAATCTAGTAGGGTCTTTATGGCCACAAAATTCTTAACTTACATCAATAGGTAAAAATAAAATCGTTGAAAAACATGATGAGGAATGAAATGCGTTTTATTTTCGATCACACAAAATGTAAAATTGATAAGGACGATACAAACAATATTCAGTGAGAAAACTATTAAAAAACTAAGTAATTCATAGCAAGTGTATACAGTGGATGCTAAATAAAGTATTAGGCGCCTTTATACGTTAGTTTAACTATATTATAAAAATAGGGTACCTATAGCTAGAACAATATCACTACATAGTATAAAATAAAGTCGCTTCCTCTGTCCCTATGTCATCGTGTCCCTTTGAACGCTTAAATCTTCAAAACTACGCAACGGATTTTGATGCGGTTTTTTTTAATAGATAGAGTGATTCAAGAGGAAGGTTTATACGTAAATATAATAAAACCGTGCGAAGCCGGGGCGGGTCGCTAGTTTATTATATACCTAAGCTTATTCTACTTACAAACTGAAATAACCAAAGATTTTTTTTTTTAATGCTTCTGTAATTTATGATAATCTAAAAGTGTTGCCAAAATACGTCATACATGCCACTGGCGTTCCGTATAAATAAAAATAAACTTCAATATTTTTATGCTTCAGTGATTCTACGGACTGGACATCTCTTTTGCTGACACTGTTTCTCAAGGCGACGAATAACTTGTTCTCTAACCAGGATGAGGCCTATGATCAAAACATTAATATATCTAAATCATTTATAGTTCAAGAGGTAGCTCAACTGATCCTATCAATACCAGTTGAAATCGGCCCCATGATTTTAGATGTATTACCCCGCTTTATTTTATTTATCTTGCGCTGCTCAATTTTACAGTTTACTCAATTGTATCAGTTACAAATAGGTACCAGTTTTATTGATTCTTTTCTTTGCTTATAAATCTAACCTTATCTGGTAAAACATTAATAACCTTGTTGTTTCTTTCACAAACTTAAGTCTGGAATGACATACCGCTATCTAACACAATCACATTAGCAAATCTCTTGTTCTCAAATTCACCCATAAAACTGTAAACATACACCTTAATCTATGACTAGATAGGTCATAAAACATAATAATTTGTGGATGGATAGTTAAGCCAAAATTATCATTATCAAATTTTAGTCCAAATGGTTTTTCTAATACAAACATAACGCTCCAATCCAAGTCATTAAAAAGCTAGGCTAGACGGAAATAACGTAAATAAATGCGTAAAATGCAACCGAAACATGCGAATGTAGAATTAATAGGATTATGGTTGTTTGACGTTATTGCCGTGAGAGATGCGTAGGGTGGCTCGTTCATCCGAGCTAATGGTCCTTGATAGGAAGGTGGAGGACGTCCTGCCAGATGATGTTCCTTGCTTCTGAGCCTCCGGTTTCTCCAACCCTGTTTAGTTTGTCTCATTAGTATCGCTACAAATCAGCTATAGCGTAAGTAAACAGCAAACTTTCATACTACGAGGGTAAATACATATTAATTAATTATAAGTAATAAGCTCTACGAAGAATACAACGATTCTGAACGGTTAGGTATTCGTCTGCAATTAGAGGTATTTAATTAGATTTATTAATAAAGCTGGTTACGACAGTAAGAGCCACGTTGAAAGTAGCGTTTATAGATATTGAAGTAGAAACTACAGACAAAACAAAAATTAGTATGTACTTGTGTCTATGGGAATCCTTGAACAACCTGAAAAATAAAATTTAACCTCTAACATCTGCGCCGAAATACATGAAATATTACAGCAAATACAGAGTGCGTCATTTAAACGTAATACCTACAGCAAGTACCTACACTTATCAGGAACACTAGAAAGACCAAGGCGGTCAATTTGACCGCACGGCGATTTCGATCTTAAATATTTTACAAACTATGTTTTTGTTTCTTTTCATATTTTATGACTTTTCCTAATTTGCTATTGTTAGGATAAATCAATAAAAATAAATATTAAAATATATGTGGTTTATGAGATTTCTTTACAAATACCTACTAAGACCGAACACCGTCAATTTGACGGCATATAAAGCCAGCCGAAATGAATAGTAAATAACGATTTCTTCAAACTTATAAAGGTACTTTTGTTTTATTTATGTTTGATTCTGATGTATGTTAGTAACAAAAGACAGACAGTAATGTCTAGCTTGTTTATATTACACTTAGTAAAGCGTGCAAAAACCGCCGATTTGTAGAGGTATTCATACTACAAGATATGAAACTTTTGTAATGAAAACAGAGACCGATTCAACCCTAACTATCAATCAAGGAAAACTAGGAAAAATGTTTATTATTTTGAGTAGGTACTGCACTCCAACGTGAGCATAGGAACCGTCAAAAAAAAGCTGCCTAAGACAGTATAATTTTATAATGAAATGCAATTTGGTGTAGACATCATCAATCAAATGGCATGTGAGTACACCGTAGAGCTGGAAGTCGGAGATGGCCTTATCAGGTTTTTTCACAATACACTTGATTTAGCAGCTATAGACTCGAGGATTCTACATCGAAAAGTCACAGGAATAAAAAAAACTCAGTAGTATTTTATCCTTCAACTAGTGAGCGATCTACGTGCAGAGTATGTGAAGAAAAATCTACTTCAACTATACCTACATCTCCAGGACAATAAAATAGTTGTGAAATAAGTGTATGTTTTACTACAAACACTATGAGGTGGAAATGTCAAGTCAATCGTAATTGTAAAAAAAAAACCTGCCAAATCTGCACAATCTGTAAAAGAAAACTGTTTGTGGAAAATGTACGAAAAAATTAAAAGAAACTATTATTATGTACATTTGAAGTGATACAATAGTTTATTATTAATAAAAAAATGAATTGACATTATTTTTATTTTATTTTAATGCAATATACGTAATAATTTAATAAGTATTCTGACTGAATCTCTAGTACCGTCAAATTGACCGCTGCGGTCTTTGAAGGTATAATATGAAGCCTGGCCCTTCTAGTGTTAATGCTTCTCATACATTTAGTTATCCAACCAATCAATTTAACAAATGTAAACTGATTCATACTATATTAAATTGTTTTCATCAAACAGGCTGTTTATTTCGTCATAAGCAATTACCTATCTCATTCATTTATTTATACTTACTTCCTACGTAGTATTTCGCAGCTATCCGTTACTTTATCAGTACAAATTACATCATATAGACATTATGGAGGTACCTACCTACCTAAAATACCTAACGAATAACAAAAAAAATACATGAAGTTAGGAATATTATTATGATTGGATGTTCAAATTTATTTAAGAACGACTGTTTTTTTGTCATAATCTTTGTTCTCATGTAAGTGACTAAATTATCTTGATAAGTAATAAAGATCTTACATTGAAATAAATTGCTAGACCATTTTTATTGTCTCCCAATGGTATCACACCAATTCGAACAACATTAATTTTCCACTCAATTGTGGCAACACAGACACAGTAAACCATAGACTTACCAAGTCGCTTTCGCATGAGGTAATACAGCTTCGGTTTGAAAATGAGTATGAGGAAGATGAAGACTCCTTGCAGTTCATTGATGAGATCCACGACTGCCCAGAGCCACTCCGGATGCGTGGTCAGGGTGGAACCAAGCTCTGACACCCAGCCTGCACCCATCACCACCCATAGCTTGCCAGACAATATGTATCTGGAAATAGAAAACAATAATAATAACATCTGAAGAAACTCTCGCTAGTAAGTTAAATCAAGGTCCAGATCCAAAATCCCGTTCTTCTGGACTCGGCGAGTTTTGTCAGGAAGTTCCTCTCTCTACAACCCTAGTCACCGGCGGCGGCCGCTTGAACTTAGCTTCGTGTCCGGTGATCCACCGTTTTCATATATTTTTACTGAAGAGTTTTAGAAGTTTTAAAATAGGTAGGTACAATTAGATTTCGAAACCGATAAAACAATATTACTAAACACAATTAATCACAATAAAAAAGTATTATAGGTTAAATTGCATTAGCTACTTTGCAAGCTCTCTTCAGATTTAAAATGTTTATAAAAAACTACGTTTATTCAAAATTTCAGCCCGTTCTGTTCAGTATATTTTGCGTGAAAGAGTGACAAACATCCATACAAACTTTCTCGTTTATAATATTAGTAAGGGTGAACGGCATGTATTCTATGACTAACAACTAATCCCTGGGGCCTCTCAGACCTCGTGCTATTATGTCAATGGCGTGCTAAAAGTTGCTTTATAAATATTTAACAACATTATATAGGTTATGTAAAGCATAAATTACAAATAGTATTTCATTTAAAATAATGCTTTTAATTGACATTAGGAAATTATTGAGTCCTGAACTAGTTCAAAACGGATTTTCAAGAGCCACATTGACTTCTCCAGGTTATAAGTCAAATCAGATAATTATTTCAAAGCAATAGAAACTAAGAACTTAATTTTAGAAAAAAAAACATGCAAAAAGATCCATTTTACTTTCTGGACCATAGTTATACGTTTTAAACAAAATGATTCATTTTACGAAATCAGTCCTAAATCACAAATCTGAACATGCATCCTCGGTCACTAAACAGCAACAGGAACTAACAATTTACGGCGGACTGTTGTTATTGAGGCCTTCATTATTTGCCAGAATAGTTCATCTCATACTTGGCTGAATCATGAGATATTCCATGTTACAACATTGTGTAATTTTAGAATATTTGTGTTGATATTACACTTATAACAGATGTGTTAGTTTGCGGGCGCTTATGGGCTATAACATTGTTTGGAGTCTTGGGTTTGTTGAACGAATGGACGATGTAGATAATAATATAAATTTAATTAATGGATAGATCTAAATTGTTGAGTTTTGACGTTAGTTCGCGATAACTTTTAAGTACAAAGTTAAACCTTGAGTTAATTAGCATTTTGACAAAACTCTACCTCAAAATACGTACATTTCACGGGCTTTATAAGAAAAGTTAGTTAGTCTACAGGCAGATGCTTGATGCGACAAGCTGAAGACAAGGCGCTATGGCGCTCATTAGGGGAGGCTTTTGTCCAGCCGTGGACTGATATAGGTTGATGATGATGATAATAAGAAGATTCAGTTGTCTATAGTCAATAATCTGAAGACCGGCTCTCAAGCCGAATACAGAATCAAATGGCATAATGATATAATTTTAAATCAGCCTGGTGAGTCCTACTGCTGGGGAAAGGCCTCCTCTCCACGTATCTCGATCCTGAACCAGATGTAACTAAGCTTCTTCTTGGGTGTCTAGTTCGTCAAGTAGGTATGATATAAATAAATAATAAACAATGCTCTACCATAGAATCATCTCCATAGAATCATCATCAACAGCATCATCATCTATCTATAGCATCATCATCAGCATCATCTAGCCCCAAGGTAAGCGAAGCTTTATTTTGAGGAACTAAAAAAAAAATCTATATAAAAATATCACAAGCTCTGCTTGTGGCTAGATGATGCTGTGTGGATTGTCCGGAATTATTTATATTTATTTAAAAACCTTCTGCGTCGCTGGCAGATCTTTGCCCGCCGCGCATCGTCGAAGGTATATGCTGGAGAAATATATTGAGTAGAACTAAATAGAGTTGATAGTGATTCAAACTTACTTAGCTCTATCAACTCTGAAGTGCCTTTTAGCCCGATCGCCGACCGAGCCGGCCTGCATGCGATGCACCTCCGACTTGACGCGCGCGCAGTGACGCGCCGTCAGCATGAACAGCACGAAGTTAGTGCACGTGCCCAGACCCATCGGGATCACGAAGAAAATGTAGTGCGGCCAGTCGGACTTCGTGTTTTGTACTGAAAACAATCATATCTCAAATGTAGTGCGGCCAATCTGACTTCGTGTTTTGTACTGAAAACAATCATATCTCAACTCAATACGGAGAAAATGTAATGCGGCCAATCTGACTTCGTGTTTTATACTGAAAACAATCATATCTCAAACTCAATACGGAGAAAATGTAGTTCGGCCAGTCTGACTTTGTGTTTTGTACTGAAAACAATCATATCTCAAACTCAATACGGAGAAAATGTAGTGCGGCCAATATGACTTTCGTGTTTTGTACTGAAAACAATCATATCTCAAACTCAATACGGAGAAAATGTAGTGCGGCCAATCTGACTTCGTGTTTTGTACTGAAAACAATCATATCTCAAACTCAATACGGAGAAAATGTAGTGCGGCCAATCTGACTTTCGTGTTTTGTACTGAAAACAATCATATCTCAAATTCAATACGGAGAAAATGTAGTGCGGCCAATCTGACTTCGTGTTTTGCACTGTTAACAATCATATCTCAAACTTAACATTAAGAAAATGTAGTGCGACCATTCTGATTTCGTGTTTTGAACTAAAAACAATCGTAGGTATCTCAAACTTAACACGAAGAAAAAGTAGTGTGGCCAATCCTTTCCTTTAGACCTTACAAGACTCTTGGACGTGTAAGAAATTTTACATACTATTTATAGGTACTTTTATTAATACCAGGAAATAAAGTGATTACTTACATTGATTTCTGTTTGATTTCACTTCAATCTTTTTAAGGCAATAAATTACTGAAAAATTTCAGTCGGTCATCAAAAAATATCAAAAGCTTTTCCGATGTTCGGTCTAAAAGAAACTATATGTACATCTCTTTCAACAGATCAGTCAATTTTATACGTCATCGTGTTATCTCTGATATAAGAAGGATAACTTCTGATCAACATTGTAGAGTAGTTTTAAAAATGTTTTCATTATGATCAAAGATAAACGATAGTTCAGTAAACAGCAAAGGAATTTAACATATTGCTCCACTTATTTCTTCTAATGGATAATGTAGAAACAGGAATGCGAATTAAACAAAAACATTCAGCAGAACTGTAGTTCTTCGCGTTATGACGTCATATACAATGACGTCATAATAACACCATTTTACATTTTTATAGTACATTTATACACAAATATAAATAACTCTTAAAAATCTAAGCCGTCACCAGAAGGCAGAGTGCCCAGAATGCTGGCAGCATTGCCATGATGAATAGCAATGCTAAGTCGTTGACCAAAGTTGAAGACAGCATTCCGAATAATTCCGATCTCCTGTGGGTATACTATTCACTCTGTTTTTCTGAATAAAATCTGAATAAAAAATAAAACAATTTCAATAAGTTTTTCAACTATGAGCCAAACCAGCACATTCCCTGCCCGATGTCAGCGTCGAGGACGCTAGCGACGGGGTACCGGTCGAGGAGGAATATGGTGAGGGTCAGAAGTAATTTCGAGAAGTTTCTCGAAGTATGAGATAAACTTACAGGATCCAAACCAGCACATCCCTTGCCCGATGTCAGCGTCGAGGACACTTGCGACGGGGTACCGATCGAGGAGGATCATGGTGAAGGTCAGAAGTAATTTCGAGAAGTTTTTCGAAGTATGAGATAAACTTACAGGATCCAAACCAGCACATCCCTTGCCCGATGTCAGCGTCGAGGACACTTGCGACGGGGTACCGGTCGAGGAGGAACATGGTGAGGGTCAGAAGTAATTTCGAGAAGTTTTTCGAAGTATGAGATAAACTTACAGGATCCAAACCAGCACATCCCTTGCCCGATGTCAGCGTCGAGGACACTTGCGACGGGGGTACCGGTCGAGGAGGAACATGGTGAGGGTCAGAAGTAATTTCGAGAAGTTTTTCGAAGTATGAGATAAACTTACAGGATCCAAACCAGCACATCCCTTGCCCGATGTCAGCGTCGAGGACACTTGCGACGGGGTACCGGTCGAGGAGGAACATGGTGAGGGTCAGAAGTATGGTGATGGACCAGGCGTACAGCGAGTACCAGAGGAATCGTCGACGTTCGCTTCCAGCTTTGCGTAATGGCTGGACGGTGCGCATTGACCTGTAGAAGAGGGATACGAAAATTCATTCAGAACCTCAATATCTTACTTTTTTAGGCTTACAATATACATAGGATACTAGCATCTGCCTGCGCCTTCGCATGTTTTATTTCAATTGAAATGTTTAAAGGCTACTTCTATCCCATGAAACAGAATTATGGGATGAAAAGTAGCCTATGTATATATGTATATGTATATATATATTACATGGCTAGAACTAGTACTATTTCAGCCCGATCAATTTAATAGAATTTGCGCGAATGCGATGATGCCGATGTCGGAGTACAATTTTAATCTTAGTGATTATGTAGGTATCTAACTAAGCTATCTTTTGTAAATATGCAAGTGCGAACTTGTATAATAAAAAAATCTTTTAAACAAATAACTGACCTGAACTGATCCAATATACTGTCCAGAAAAGGCTATCACTTTAAGTAATTCCTAAAACCACTCGTGTTCAATCTATAGTTAATTATAGTAACAAAAGCCTGAGTAGGCGATACCATAAGCGCTCGTTTGTTTTGAAATCGCTTTATTGCCAAAACATATTAAAATTAACAACGCATACAAGAGGGCAGAGTTCACAAATGGTGTTTGCTCCATCTATTCAATAATAAATCACAAAGTGTGTGTCAAAGAATGCGAAACCAATATCAATAATTTTGAAAGTTACCAATTTAGATTGCGATAAAACTAATAATATTTGCGTCTGCTTAATTTTCTCTAAAATCATTTAGACAATGTGTGATTAGTTTGATCTTATAAAAGGTGCATAAAAATGCTTCTACCAAAAAACCAGAACTTTTCCAATAGGCACATAGAATAGCAATGAAACAAACCATGGATACGAATAGGTAGGTAACATAAACGATTGCAATAAAAGAGAGGATAAAACGTAGGTAGGCACTAATTCATCCATTAATTTTATGATATTTGTCGAGGGAATTACGCCCTTGTTCGTAAACTATCCACCTATTACGCGTATTTATTGCTGCCTTTAACTCGTCACGCAGATTGACTCACTAATGGAAGGATAAACTGATAAAATATTAATATATTTTCTGACAAATAAAAGTCTAGTTATCGTTAATCGCATATTTATCCTAGTTCATATAGAAATCTAATTACACGGTCGTGTTTCCCACTTCAACTGAAGTGAACTAGTAAACAATAGATAGATTATACTATAGAACTTTATTATGCATCAAAAGCTCAAAAAATAATAATATTATTGCAAGACCAATCTACAAAAATTGTAACTCCTTGTCTTTCTTCTAGTAGATGGGTATACTTATAAAAATATGCATAGGTAGTACTATCGGCCCGCAGATTCGCATGCATTTTTTGTATGAAAACATTTCAAGACTTGATATCACATCAATCTGATCCCATGGGAACTCATTTATGGGATGTTAAGTTATAAGAAAAATGAAAGAAAATCTTTCCATCCAAGGCTAGAACTATGTACTACGACTATTAAAAATTTCAGCCCAATCTATTCAGTAGTTATTTTAAAGAGTAACAAACATTCAAACAAACTTTCAAGTTTATAATATTACTAAGGATATTATTTAAAAAAGAAACCTACTTACATGTATAGTACTTTATGTAGAAAATTATAGCCATGAATGACGCCCTAACAGCTTTTAATTAGAGCCTCGCCTATACTAAGTAAATTCTTCTATCTTGTCTATTTTCATTAACAACCACCTAATTGTTATGTACGACCTTTTCAATCTAATTCTGGCCTGTCAAATTAACGTTATTTGTACATTTTGTTACCTAAACATATAATACCTATAGATATAACGAACAATGTGATAAAGTAATTAGCGAAAACGGCAAAATTTCGACAAACCAATGCGTAATCGTAATCATTTAGCCATTGAGTTACATTTAGCTTTACAATTAAATTTAGCAACTTATGCAACTATTAAAATAAATGTCAACAATCGGGACTAATTGAGTTTTTAGAGGAATATAAATCAAGTCAGTGCTTTATTTTCTTAAGATCTTAAAGGATTATCTTATAGGACACGAATGCACCGAATATTAAGCTACATCTTAAAGAACTTACATCTTAAAGGACCTTTACAGCAGCTAATTTTTACTATTTTACTATGACATATGTATTGTTTTTTGGATTAGGTACCTAGCTTTAATTTAGTTAATTTTGACAATGCCCTTATACAGCAGCTTGTATGACTTTGTTGACATAAGGTATATATTAATCTTAATTTTATCTGTTAGCTTAAGAACGAAATCAAGTGTATAGTTAATACCTACGATTGAATATATGAATATGTTGAATGTATGGTATATGACCGTTATATATGCGCTATAGCTATAGATTTATTTCTAGATAATATTTGTAATTGGGAAAACCCTGGTCTTATACCTAGTATATCTTAAACAATTTGTTTTAATTAATTTACTGATAATTTTTGAAAATGACTAAGAATTTTGTTGTAAAAACTTTACACTACTGACAAAACATAACCAAGGCAAAGGTTTTTTATTGTTGGTTACTATGAATTAGTACTTATTTACATAATGTAGTATATCATAAAAGCTTCGTAACGACAATAGTAGGTATCAATAAATGTTCGAAATTTCCGTATAAAAAATTAAAATTTATCAATGATTATATAATAACAGACATGGAACGAAAACATTATTTACGAATATAATCTTCTGAATGCTATCCCCCAGACCTGTTGTTATACCCACCAGCTTAAGTGCTTAGATAAATATATACCCAAAGGCAATCTTCGGAACAAGCGAATTAGTTGATTAAATATAATACCTATTTGGATTGGCGCCTTATTTCTTGGGGGGGATAGTTATTTTTAGAAAATCAAAGGCTTGTCCGAATCACTTGACCTAATTACGAAATGGGAATAGCGTTGGAATTTATTGATAGGTAGTTACGGGTCAGAATTTTTACAGTTACAGCAGGATTAAAATCAATTTACGCAATAGTTAAGTTGTTGGAAATACTTGTTTTATTTTCTGGTTATCTTACGTAAATAGCAAAATCCGGTCACTCTTGCGATGAGTAAATAGCATGGCACTGATATGTAAACAGTCAATATTCAATAAACATTTGCACAAATTCACGCGACAAGCATTTAAAGCAATAGTTACGACTTAAGGCGTAGGTGCACTCTAGCGCCGTCACTTATTTTATCTAATAATTAGCGACCCGCCCCTGCTTCGGACGGTTGGAAAACCCAGTATTTTCCAGCGAATAGCGTATCATTTAATGGTTTAACCACCGCTTCCAATATGTCGGTTTGGTAATTTTGGGTCCTCACCTTGACGCCCTGCTGGCAAAAATGAAGCGAAGTGACCCCCTCGTAGGAAACACCCCACCAAACCATCACACTTGCTGGATGATGAGTGCGCTGGACATTGCGGACAGATGGCTGGACGTCCTTTGAACTTCTGGCGTAAACCTTATTGTTCTGCCGGTTAAACTTTTCTTCCACCGTGAAGATCTTTTCATCGGTAAACAGGATATTTTTTGGTTTGAAGGCCTGCATTGAATGCAAAGGCGGCCATTTTGAATGATTTATTTTTAAATACAGATCTAGATGTCAGTAGTTTTAATTATCATATCCAATAAATGAATACTCAACTTAGCTCCAAAAATATTTTAGTTTTACTGTGTCTCAAGACTTATGAACACACGAGGTATCTATTAAAAAAACCGCATCAAAATCCGTTGTGTAATTTTAAAGATTTAAGCATACACAGAGACATAGGGACAGAGAAAGCGACTTTGTTTTATACTATGTACCTAGTGATTAAATAAGTGATTAGGCAGAGATGCTCTTGGTTTAATCTCTATTTTCACAGAAATCACATTAACATTATTGTATGTACATGCGAAAGTTTAGATGGATTGATGGTTTTGTAACCTTTTCACGCCAAAACTTCTGAAAGGATAAGGCTGAAATTATGAATAGACATAGGTCTAGAATTAAACATAGGTTAGGTACTATTTAACAATTTTCTCAAGGGTAAAATTCGAGGAGCGCGGAGAGGCATTTCAAAAGGTGGCTAGGGTGAGTCAGGGTAGCCCGCGAATTCAGAAATGCAAATCAGATAATAAGCACGTCTATACTCACGGTATTATTGAATCTGAGATGTGTTTGAGTATTTGAGAGCTACGTTCGCGCGAACGATCGGATCGTGAGATTACTGAATAGATTAGTTATGGACAACATGTAATAAGCTGACAGTTGAATGAATGAGCAAAACTTTTAATAATAAATCTAGCCGTAATAAGGCAAAATAATCAAAATTTCGATTTATTACCTACTCATGAAATATGTAGGTATCCTTTGGTTTCATCGTACAAAATAGGTATATGTTGAAGTTGGATAAACATTTTTAATTATTTTAAGGTTCCAAACACGTATTTATCACTTCCCCCGATGATAAAATAATATACTTAACGAAAGGACATTTTTGGTCGTTTTTGTGGTTGTCCTTCAAGTGTATCAAAGTTTAGCTCTCAAAAATCATTTCAGAAAATAGGAAACGTTGTTTAGAAAGATATTCATTGGCTTGTTTTTCACAAAAACGTTTTAATTTTGAAAAATTATACATATTTAGGCATGTGTTTAGTACCTATGAAGCTAGCATATGAAGCCTACTGCGCTGTTACCTTAAGACGCGGAAACGATTGAACCCAAAAGCTATAACAATTAGTCATAGACTTACAAATCTAAATTTACCTACCGACAGCTTAACCAATAGAGCTGGCAAGTGCGCATCAATTAAATGGAATCTCTTCCCACGCCGACATTTTGTAATTAAGGAATCATCTTCTGAATAATGTTACGAATTTACTAGGAAACAAGAACTGCGTGTAATGTAAACTAAACAAAAGAGTTGTTTCCCAATAGGCCGGAAGATATTACTCTTGTATACATTTGCATGAACAAGCCTCATTTTGCTGATAGCTTCGTTACAGTTTTTTCGGAACGTTTTTACAAACAAACGTTCTATTCTTTATTACCAGTTTTGCTCTCGATTAAAGAGCAAAACTAGTTTTGATTCATAACTTTTGCGATTTCTAAACACAGCTTGGCAAAAAGGCTTACAAAAAAGGTGAACTAAATACTAAAAATTTTGCAAAGCTATTCCTATTCGCCTGCTTGACCATGACTTTAAATTATTTTTTGTTTTTTGTTAGTTGCTTAACTTACTATCGGAGTATTGAACTCCACTAATGCAAAGTCATTGCAGACAAAGCCTTTTAAACAGACTTTAAATAAAGGAGGAGATTTTATGTTCGTGTCTGTATCTGTTTTACATAACATATAATATTCTGTATCACATAACATAACATATATGTAACGTCGAATACCTCCGAATAACTCCGTCAATAGTGAACCGATTTTGTAAATTCTTTTGCTAAAAAAAATTACAGCTGGTGCTTCTATATATTTGATCAAGAGTTGACCATGACGTCAACTTCATTATTTAATAATATTCTTATTTTTGCAATAATTTGAACTCGGTTTATACTGTTTTTAAAACACATCAAATAATTTCAAAACAATCAAATTATCTAGAGTGCGTCACGAATAAGCAATCATGCGCAATGCGGATCTCTTGCCGAGGGCACCCAAGGGTTTCAATATTTCAAACGCTATCTGTACAATCAGTTTCATACTCGAGAATGAGTGATTCAGAGCAAAATGCCGTTCCGAATGTTTGTGTACGTTGTATGAAGCAAACTCACCCAAATGTCCACCATATGTCGAGGCACATGACGTTCAGCCAAGCGAAGGCGGCCACGAAACCGAAGTAGATGCTGTACCCTGCGTAAATAATAAGCGTTAATTGACGAACACCGTTCCTCGTCCCAAATGCTTCTCTCGCGTTTCATTTATCAGAGAGAGATAAAGATATTGTGTTTTTTTTTTGTAAAATTTAAAATAATCCTAGGTAACATATACGTACCTAGGATTATTTTAGTTGTTGTAGATTATTTTGTGAGTAGTAGAATAAATGGCAAATATGGCCTCCATACTGGCTGTACGAATGTAGTGTTAACACTGCGATATCTCCTACTAATATTATAAACGCGAAAGTTTATACGTATGGATGGATGGATGAATGGATGGATGGATTGGTGGATGGATTGATGGATGGATTGATGGTTTTTTTTTTTTTATTTATAAAAGAATCTTAATAATAATAAAATACATTTAACACTCTATAAACCCGTAGGGGTTTGACTCAAATAAAGGTCTATTGGAAATAGACACTACTATATAATTTGATACGAGAAGATTCAAGAAATCGCCAAAAAAATTTAGCAACCGTCTGAGGACTCAAGGTCCTAAGCGAATTTTTAGAAAGTGCGCGGGTGAGCATTTTTAAATCTCACGCGCGTTTTCTAAAAATTCCAACAGATTTGTCACATGTCATAAAATAAAACTTTTATTGAAGCATGAAACAAGCTAACGATAGATTTAGGACGTAGTAATAAGATAAAATTTGTGTCGGTGCTGAGTTTAGCATGCTGCAAAAGTATTCTAGGTAGGTAATTAAATCGTACGCAATTTGCATCCTTGCCAAATTATAAGAGGGGCAAAAGAAAACAGACAAATAGGCAGGGAAGTAAAAACGTGCAATAGAAGGAGTATTTAAAATAATTTAATTAATTTGGGAAATATTTAATCAGTGATCATGTAAGTAAAGTCGGGGTTAGAGACGTGCGTATGTATAGTTTGGCATCTTATGCGTAGTGTTTGTATTGGTAGATAATCTATTGAGCGGTGGGAAAATACACGGGCGTTACCAATTTTCTTCGTAGTAAAACATGTTACAGGTAATTCCGGTCCGGTCAATATTTATTTTTGGCGGTGGTGTCTAATTTGTAGGTCATGTATACAGATCAATGCATGGAACTAAAGAAAGATACAACAAATAATATGAAACATAGGTAATGAGGAAAATTATTGCGTACTAGCATCTGCCTACTGCTTCGCAGGCGTTGTTATAAATAAATAAATAAATAAATAATGCTGGACAATCCACACAGCACCATCTAGCCCCAAAGTAAGCTACTCAAAGCTTGTGTTATGGGTACTAGATAACTGATATATTTAATACATTATATACATAGATAGATATTTTTTTATTATACATATTAAACACCCAGACCAACGGAACAAATTTCTGCAGATCGTGCACAAATTTGTTCCGAGGCGGGAATCGAACCCGCGACCTCCTGCGTCGCAGGCGGACCTTCGCCCACCGCGCCACATCGGTCGTCGTGTTGAAAAGTCTCGAGGCATTTCTATCCCTAGGGACTGATTTATGGGATGAAAAGTATTCCAGAGCTAGAACTACATCTATTCCAAATTTCAATCCGATCCATTCATTATTTTTTGCTTGAAAGAGGAACAAACATTCATCCATACAAACTTTCGCATTTATAATATACTAGCGATCCGCCCCGGCTTCGCACGGTTTTATTATACGTATAAACCTTCCTCTTGAATCACACTATCTATTAAAAAAAAACCGCATCAAAATCCGTTGCGTAGTTTTAAAGATTTAAGCAGTGAAAGGGACATAGGGAAATAGGGACAGAAAAAGCGACTTTGTATTATACTATGAAGTGACTAAAGACCCGCCCCGGCTTCGCACGGTTTTATTTTACGTATAAACCTCCTCTATCTATTAAAAAAAACCGCATCAAAATTCGTTGCGTAGTTTTGCATACAAAGGGACGAGGGGACATAAGGACATAGGGAGGGACAGAGAAAGCGACTTTGTTTTATACTATGTAGTGAAGTAAGGATTTGTTCTTTTGACTCTGAATAGGTCACTGACAAAATGATTCATTAAACTCAGAGCTATTAAAAGATCGTAAATTATTATTATAAATAGGTGCTTCTTATACAATGGCTCGTGAACTCACTTTGCAGGCCATTGAATTAACAATTATTAAATAAAATTAGTATCTACCAACCTATGAATGGATAGGCATGCATGGCAGTAGGTACCATCGTGACAAAGATCATTATCGTACCTAATTACCTACTAGTCATAACGACAAGTATATTTGATAAGATCATGCTCAAGTATTACAAGTGCGTCCTGTATAAACACGATTAAATATAAACATTTGCAAATATCGACATTTACTTAGTACATACGTGCAATTATTACATTGTTTATACAGGTATTGCACACAGTTTACAGTTATGTCAGAGAGTCGAAGACTTTCGGCCTTACCACAAAAAAAAGTTACGACTTAGACACGTATTTAACAGTTGGTTAACATGGTTTTGTAGGGTTACTTTTGCTAAACAACTGTTAAACACGTGTCTAAGTCGCGATTTTGTTTTTTGTGGTAAGGCTTTTTATGTTTACAGGGCCGAAGTTTGGTATGGTGGAATAACTAAAATGAACCTACAACATACCTAGCAGAGTGCAGATTTTTTTGTTGGGAACTTGGAATTACTGCTTTCTTGAAGAGAACAGCAGCACCTTGGCCGATCAGAATGCGTGAAAGTTTAACTTGACTCTAACTTACCCAGCATAGTGCAGACATTTTGATCAGGAACTTCGGAGTATTGCACCCTCGCAAGACAGGAGAAAGCCAGCAGCATCATAGCCACGTGGCAGATCAGGGTTCTTCCGTGCAAATTGCGCAACTCTGGTAGAGCGCAGTACACAATCAGCGTAAGGGCCAGGCACACACATGAAATTGTGATTGTCTGTGAAAGTAATCAGTATAAGCATGTTTAATCAACACCATTAATTTGCTCTCTGGGGAATAGGACACGGTCTTTTCGTTCTTCTACTTCTGTCTACAGGATTCTGTTTAAAATTTACAGGCGGAGACGATCCCATCTCATAATGTGGGTTACACTTGCATTAAAAGAACTAAATACATTTTTTTCACCGTTTCAGCATTGAGACTTCTATAAAATAGCAAAAAGCCGCCTCTATAAATTCTTATCATGTTAAAATGGTTGCTTTCAATTCTTGGAAGGAAAATCTATTTTAGTTAAAGCTACATGCAAGATAGACACTTTCAACAGAATCTGCGAGGAGACTACTATTTGGAAACGCAGAAATCTGAATACCTAATAGTGCCTTATTTTACAGATTTCTGTTATTGAAATAATAAAAAAAATATTACGTTGGCGACATAGTCTGCGGTAACCGTTTTTCCACCAGCGGGCCGCATGCTTGTTTGCCACCTTGGTGTTATAAAAAACATACGTTGCTTACCACGAAAGAAATACGATAGTTTTTAGTCTGCGCCCTCACGAAGCAAATGAGACCGGTGGTAACGATATCACCCCCAGGACAGTGCCTGCTGTCGAATGTCTCCAGGCAGTAGTCGTCATCGTTCGCGAGGGGAGACTCCAAGTGGCCGTACTTCGTGAGCTGATGGTAGTCTCGTGGTAACGAGCGATTCAGCCCCGCCTTCCCGGTTTTACACCACAGTTCAGTTTTGAGGCCTAGGACATCTGAGAAAAATAATGTTCTATGATAATACTCGCCATATATTTAGTTTACCTATGTGCTAGTAAATAAATAGTTAGATATGTTTATCAACACAAACAACAACACGGGTACAAAATAATTATTCAGGGGTTTTTTGTGTAAATTGCGGTGAACCAATGCAGTAGGTATTACAGTTACTAATATGGGTAAAACCTTTTTACAAATGGGGTCAAACGTTAATAAAAAGAGTTCCGTAACCAAAGGGGCGAACAGGATTATATTTCTCAGCATCCGATCTCTGTCTGTCCGTTCGTCTGTCAGCAGCGGGCTTAATCTCAACAACCATAAAAGGTAGATAATACTTTTTTTAATGTTTTTAGATAACAACAAATATTGGTGACAATAATCGCGTTTGCGGTTTTTTTCCTCACTTTTACAATCGCGGTTTAGAGAACCACGCAAATATAAAAAATTAAATTTCTAAAGTTTAATAGTAACGGGCAGGTACCTAACTAGGTGTGGTAAATGATTTTATAACTAGATATCGTTTTTAGTACGGCACGGAACCCTTCGTGTGAGAAGCTACTCGCACTTGACCGGTTTTATTGTTTTACTACTAAGGGGACACAAGCGTTTAGTTTTACTAATCTAATAAATGACAAACTTGTTTGGGGATGATTTCACCAAACATAAAACCTAATTAGTTAGGCAGGTAATTTACTTACTGAATTTTATGTTATGGCAATCTGCAATGTTTTATAGAAGTTCCCTATAATTTTGTTTAGTATAATTATTTTCTGTCACTTTTTGTGGAATTTTTCGGTATACAGTCTCTTTAAGTTAGCTTTTAATATCCTAAATATTTTTGAAATAAAATAAGTCGTCTTTGAGTGTAAACTAAATTATAGGTTACTAAATGTTAATTAAAAGTTAATTGGCTCTAAAAGTTAATTAGGGACCTACTCACCAGCAAATCCAGCACCATTTTGTTCCTTCAAAGGATCCAAATAAACATCAATATCGAATGGTATCTCTTCTTCATCACTAGAGACACAATAGCTCATATAGCTGCCACAGCGTCGCGTCTTATAGTGCTGTCCGATGGGGCAACACTTCCTGATGCAGTACGCTCCATAGTTGGAGCAGTTCCGGGTACACACGCGAGCCACCAGCCTGGCTTGTGGATCCCGGTCCACGCACCACTCGCCTCCTTGTGTCAGACCTCCTCCGTCTCCATTCCTCTTTGCCACCCTCAAACTGCTCCCTTCCACCTCCAAAGAATAGAGATCCTCGCTTAACTCCACTCCGTATTCATCAGCTTTACAGTGCAATCCTTTTTCCACAGCGTAAATAACATCACTGCTCACGTTCAAGGACTCTACTAACCATTCCTCGGTGCTCTCCACATCATTTCTACACAAATGGTTCACAGCATCGTAGCTCTGACCTCTCTTGCAACATTTTCTGATGTGATTTATTGACAAACTGTTATCCGGTAACACTTCGGTGTCATTTTGAATGCAAGTTAATGCCACTATTTTTGGAATATGAGATATTTTGGTTCCGTTGGTGATTTCTAAAACCAGTCTGTCGTAGCAGAAGTCTGGAGAATTCAAAAGACCGAAGTCTAGTTCATATGCAGAGATATGTTTCATGCGCAGATCATCGCAGTTGTCAGGAATGCCATCGTCCACTGTCACACTATCACTTACAAATAGGGGTGATTGCGAAATATTGTAATTATATTCGATAGTTTCCCGATCCAAGCACTCGAAATTTTCATCATTATCGTTTTTTGTTGAAACCAGACTGCTATCCCGTGAACAACACTTGCGGAAGACCGCCTGGCCGTTAGCACTCGCGATCACGTATGCACCGACAAAAATCAGGAGCCACATGTTTTAAATATTTACGTTTAATACAGGTGGTGTACTTGAGTCTCGAGCAGCATTGTTTATTTGTGTGGGTTTGCGTGGCGCTGCGCTCGGGGCCACGTCTGGCTGCGGAGTGATGTGATGCCGACTGGCCGAGTCCACCGCGCCGGAGGCTGCTGCGCCCTTGACTCCGCCCTTGCGAACTCCCAAACCAGTTCACGCACAACGATTCCGCGTTTGGCGTTTTTTCCCCTCACTGACCGAATCAATCAAACTTTAATTTTTATGTAACTGTAAGCGTATAATTACTGGAATACGAAGACACTACGCTATTTTACAATAACAAGCACGACTAATGCTTCAAGTGGTTTGCGTTAGTTTGGCACAAAGACGCTGATTCACACCTATCACCTACTGATAAAACTTGAACGAATGATTGATTCTGCTGATTACAAAGCATACCTAGAATTCAAAATGTAAATAAATAGATGCCCCTACGTTATTCTTATCATATCAGATAGGAATAAAAATAATTATTTACCACGCAACCAAGAACTTTTGTCCAGTTTGCATTATAATGCAAACTGGACAAAACCCAGTTTGCATTAATAACTTTCAAATGTAACTTTTTGTGATAACGGCACTAACATAGAAGGATATCGTATTTTTGTGTTCATGAACTAGTAATTGGTGTGAGTTTGTGTCCGGTTTATGATAAGATAATAAAATCCTCTAAAGCGTTTTTATGTAGATATACCTACACTCACTATTAATCTAGTTTTGTCATCCGATACGGGTGTTCCTCGAATTACTAAAAATTGATCAATAAACAACTAATTAAGCTTAGTTTGACGAACAATTTGAAAGTGATTACGTGATTATATAAGATAAAGACTAAGTTGAAATCTATAGCTGCTTTGAATCGCAACGCATATTATATTTTTGATCCTAAATTTTGGAAAAGAACTCAGAAAACCAAAAAAATCTTAAAATGCAAAAAAATTCAACATAGTTCTAAATTTTTTATGGTAATTTACCGATAGGTAAATATAAGGGAAATAAGATAATGGATAGCCGCCCCGGCTTCGCACGGTTTTATTATAAGTATATAAACCTTCCTCTTGAATCACTCAATCTATTAAAAAAACGCATCAAAATCCGTTGCGTAGTTTTAAAGATTTAAGCATTCAAAAAGACAAAAAAAAGCGACTATGTTTTATACTATGTAGTGAAGTATTTGAATTTAATCATTCTGTATAATGCTTTTAATGTTTATCGAGCAGGACTTGCAAGAGATAAGTTTGATTTATTAGTAGGTAATAAAACAAGGTTGTTTCAATAATTCACATATAAAAATAATATAATTAACTCTTACATCAAGATAACTTACAAAGATCTTATAAAAATGCAAAAACTTACCAAGTACTCATCTAGAAATCCATTTTTTTTTAATTTGACTCGTAGAGTTGGCACATAAATTACTTATCTACATTATTTCTAAAAACTTAAAACAATTGGACGTAAAATATTAATGAATAGTAAAGTTTAGAATAACTGGACAGGATTTTATTCAAAACTTTAGCGCATTCTTAAGTAGGTATTGGACTAGTCCCTATATATGAACCAATTTTATCTAACCTAACAGATGATAACTAAATAAGTTTATCAGAAGTACTTAAACCTACAATTCTAATAATTTTTTAAGTTTGTCAAGTTTTAGGCTTTACATTAAGATTACAAAAAAAAATGGTTAAGTAGAAATTCTGATTATTTTCGTATCAATATGAACCTATATAATATTTTAGTAAATGACACAGACTTCATATTATTCTGATAACGTTTATTCTTGGTTTGATCATCTATGAGCGGCCTTCTTTGCTTACAAAGGAAGCCATTCCTTTGAAGATTGTAATAGTTTAAATATAGTTGACAATTTTCCATACTTTTACAGATTATAAAATAGGTAAATCCAAGTGTGTTCAATGTATCTTGTGATGGGTTCAATGACATCCGCAGCTTTTGACGACCATGTTCTTGTATTTGCGCAGGATTACGTTTGAGTCGTCTGTATAATAGAGAACTGATATCGGAGACAGCTTGATCGGTGCACAGGATGGTTTCGGCACCTGAAAATCATATTAAAGCAATTATAGATACATGGGCTTCAAAAACAGAGGTTGTTAGCTACCATCATACCATAAATCAGTTCCCATAGGAAAGAAGTCGTTTTGAAACATTTCAATAGAAATGTACGTAAAGGCGAGCGAAACCGCGGCATATACAAGTTTAAAATAAAGACAATACAAAAAACGCGACGCCTTCCTGCCAGGTAGGATGACGATCTGCGAAAGGCTGCTGGCAGATGCTGGATACGGCAAGCTGAAGACAGGGCGCTATGGCGCTCATTAGGGGAGGCCTATGTCCAACAGTGAACTATTATAGGCTAATGATGATGTTAACACACCTTGGTGGGGTTGAGCAGATGCACCAGCGTCTGCACGATGGCATGGTTGGTCGCGTTCTTGTGCGCGTTAAGAGGGAAGTTGCATTCGCCGCTGCAGTAGAACGCTCCATAACCGTCCGGCGCTATTATCCAGTCCTGTAGGAAAAATAATAAGACTTTAGTAAAAATAATCTTGTGGTAAAAATGGTTAGTCTTGTAGTGAAAAGAGTTAGCCATATAGAAAATATTCCAATGGTAAAAATAGTTAGTCCTGTATTAAAAATTGTTAGTAATGTAGTAAAACTAGTTAGTCTTGTAGTAAAAATAGTCAGTCCTGTATTATAAATAATTAGTCATGAAGTAAAAATAGTAAGGACTGTAGTCAAAATAGTTAGTCCTGTATAATAAATAATTGAAATGAAATGAAAAATGAAATGAAATGAAAATGAAATGAAATGAAATGAAAATGAAAATGAAAATGAAATGAAAATGAAAATGAAATGAAAATGTATTTATTACAGCAAGACAAAGTAACTAATTACATAGGTTGCACATTCTTAGTTAACTTAGTTTGGATATAAACAAAATGTTCTTACCACTAAGGGCGCTTATACTAGGGAGAGTCATAATTAACACTTAAGAACATTATAGTACTTAATGAGAAGAGTAATCATTTTATGCCTTGCAGACGGCGTTATATACTTAATATTATGTTTGTCTGTTGATTTCTTCACTAGGCTAAGCCTGTATCGAAGAAATCTTGTGTGCGAAAATTTTGGATTCCATTTAGAATTTACTGTGAAAAATACCTAACAAATATAAACAATGAGATAACTTCAGGTTAAAAAGAAAATGAATTTTAAAGTAACGGTAGGTACATTCGGTTTAAAGTAAAATAATTTAATACAATCTAATGAACAGTATGTAGAATTTCTTCAGTTTGTTGGTAATTTAATTTGGTAAGCCAGTCTTTTATTATATGTTTAGCCTCAGTTACACTCTTATTTTTAATTTGACATTTTTTAACTACGTTATTATAAAGACGAATTTTTATAAAGTTTCCTGTTCGTTGAGCGAATTTAGAAGTTGTCGAGGGGGTGACCAATCTATATACTCTACGACGGGATATAACTTCAAAATCAGGAGAGGACAGGAATGATTTATGTACCGATAGAGCTGTTTTGTGTATGTAGAGTTGGCGGACAGTGAGTACACCGGTATCTTTATAGATCTCCGTGGTGGGATATCTAAAAGGCTTTCGAAGCATCACCTTTAATACTGAACGCTGAGCTCTCTCAGCTCCTATAATGAAGGTCTTCGCAGCACTACCCCAGCACGATATGCAGTAGGTTATTATTGATTGACATAAAGCGTAATAGACTGTTTTAAGAGTGTCAAAGCTTGCTACATGCCGAAGGCTTTTCATGATGCCCGTAATCTTTCTTATACGTGCAGAGAGAAATCCAATGTGAGCTTTAAATGAAAGTTTTTCATCAATGAGAACTCCAAGATATTTAATAGTGTCTGAACGAATAAGAGGCTCACAATTGCAAGGCCCAGACAGACCTGAACAGGTATTAGAGTGAATTTGAATACATGCTCTGGCATTTGGGGCCGAAGCCGCTGTTTTGTGGAAGCTCAAATAAGTGGTTTTTTTGGTGTTAAGAGTGAGAAGGTTTTGCTGAAGCCATTCACTGATTAGCGCCATACCCTGTTCAGCACGTAGGTACGCCTCAGGCCATGAGGTACTGTGAAAAATTATTGCAGTATCGTCGGCGTAGCACAATATATCTGCATTAGTCCTGTAGTTTAGTCTTGTACTAAAAATAGTTATTCCTGTAGTTAAAGTAGTCAGTCCTTTAGTAAAAATAAACGTAAATTACCCGTAAACATAATCCGAAGGTATATATTACCGTTTTTCACGCAATTTAAGTTAGTATTTTATTATTACCTACTAGCGACCCGCCCCGGCTTCTCACGGTTTTATTATACGTATAAACCATCCTCTTGAATCACTATCTATTAAAAATCCGCAAAAACCGCATCAAAATCCGTTGCGTAGTTTTAATTATTTATGCATACAAAGGGACAGAGAAAGCGACTTTGTTTTATACTATGTAGTGATACACTACACGGAGAAACGCAGGGCCTAATTTAGCAAAAAGTGATATCATTTTGACATACTGACCTGCCATTCTAAATCCTTGAAGCTTACGTACAACGTTTGGATTTCGCAGCTTCTCGTTGTCCAATGAGCCGTATCTGAAAATAGTGGTCAAATCATGAGCCTACAATCAGATTAAGACTACATAAGAATAAAAAAAAATCATTAAAATCGTATACATATAAAAAAGAACTGAGTCGTAATAAAAAGTAGAATCGAATTAGGAATCTACTCTTTTTTAAGTCGGTTAAAAAAGTGGACTTTTACAAAGAGCCTAACTCTAAAAGAGTTTTCTAACAGCTTAATTTTACCATAATTCAACATGATGGCGCTGCGCAGCATTGCCATCCAGCGCCAGCGTCTTGGGGACGCTTCCTACTGGTATTGTTGTGGATCAGATGAGCTACATCTAGACTGTTTGTAACCGTCTACTGTTTCAGTCAGCTCAATTATTTCACTTATATATACTAGTTTTAATTTGTTTCTATTCCTTGAGACGATGGTTGATTAATAAAAGAATGAAAAGAAGCTCACCAGTGAGTGGATTCCTCGAGTAGTTTTCAGAGTATCCATGAGCTCGCCACCGCCGGGCCTCTCGTTTCCTTCTGGCCCCAGCGTCAGTGTTACCAAGCTTTGGGCCGTTCTTGAAGAAAGCCACCAAAAACGGCTGTTTCCCTTCAGATACCACGCCTCTTGGCTCTTCTAAACCTATCTCTTCGGGCTTCACGTTCCGCTCTGGAGAAAAGATACGAAAAATATACCTATGGTTTTGTTCGGGTCTGTTCTAATCTGTAAATAATTTGATCTTTTAGTAAAAATCGACTTTAAATCTCACGCAATATTTAGGATAACTCAAAAAAAGTGGTCACCTCGATCACCTCGGGATCTGGACATAAAATAGGGAATAACTCAAACACTACTTGGTCAGATCTTGATCAAATTTAAATCGGAACACACTGTAAGCACCAGCTTAAAAAAAAAAAAAAGTAATCATCCTACATGGTTCACCCAGAATAAAAATTAAAAATACACTTTAATGAGTAGCTCCTTTTTGATGTTGATTATATTGTGTATGATTTGTAAAAAGTTCCTAACAAAAGACTTAAACGCGCTACACTTTTCAAGGTTTCTATTGTTCATCTCGGCTATTTTATTTACATGGAAAACAAGCAGCTTATTATAATACTTAAAGAGTAGACACAATAATGGTAGATTTAAAAAAGCTTAAAAGTTTTCACTAATAGCATCTACCTGATAATATACCTATTACCTATCTATGTAATGATCATTATCAGTCATCTAGTAAGGACACACACAAACTCTGCTTAGCTTGGGGCTAGTGGACGCTGTGTGGATTGTCCAGCATTATCTATTTATTTACTTACCAGGCTGCGAGTGAGGATGCATGGTGATGAAGAAGCCGCGGTTATCAGCCGGTGACGTGAGCCACGCCGCCAGTGCTGACGTCACGTTCAACTCCAGCCAGCCTTCCGACGCGGCTGTCGTGTTCACCCGGGCCACCTCTTCCAGTTGTAGACTCCTGGTGATTGGGAATATGTGTTTGAAACTGATTTTGCGTCATAGCGATATTTCTATTTCTATCTAAACGACATATGCGTGGAGGGAGGACAACAGAGGCTCAGTAGGTACAAATGTAAATGAAAGAGAGGCAAGAACCTGGTTGTGCCAGTCTGATCCACTCATTTGACAATCTCTATGGAGCAGCAGGCGAGGACCTGCCTGCAAGGCAGGAGGTTGCGGTTCGTTCGCTTTGGGACAAATGTTCAATCTGCAGTTATTTGTTTCGGGTGTTCTATATTTTCTATGTAGATTAAAATAAAACTAGGTACTTATTTATCCAATAAATTTTAAAATATTGCCTTTTAGAAGTTTTTGCGTGAAAGAGGAACAAACATCCACCCTACATCCACACATCCATACAAAGTTTCGCATTCAAAATATTAAGGTAAGGATTAGATATATCATACCCTAAATTATCGACGCTAAGTACCCGGTGCGCGACGACTGTATAAAGACTGGTAGGGTCCTCGCTTTCTGTCGGCGACTGATGAAGCCTCAGCTCAGCAGTGAGCAGGGCTGATGCGTCTCCAGGAGTACCGGCCACTTCGAACCACACGTGCCGGCCGTGCCCGTGGCGGAGCGCGCCCAGGTGGTGACCTGGAAACATGGTTCATTTTCTTACATTCACCTATTTAAAACTTTATTGCACTAAAGTATAAAGGATGGGCTTAATGCCGAGGTATTTTCTACCTGCCAACCAAAAACACATGTTGAGACACAGGGTTGGCGTATTAACGAAGATTTATGAACAACGAAAATTACAATCAAGAAAAAAACTAGTATGTAAAATAACTCCCAAGGAGGTAGGTATATATATATATACGATTGAAACCATTGAGCTAACTGCAGACGGTTGCAAACATTCTAGGTTTTTTTTATTTTTTTAAAAAAAAAAACAAAAAAAAAAAAAAAAAGGTAGGTAGCTCAAGTGATTGATCCATGTCAATACCAATCGGAAGCGGCCCCGTCGTCGGTTGCACCGTCTGCAGTTAGATCAATGTATAATTCAATTGTATAATAATGAAGCGAATAAAAAACCTTTACCTTGTTAAGTTTTTTGTTTTCGAATTGGAGCAAAACTCATCCCAAGCATTCTTATCTAGATAATCTGATATTTTAAAGGTATTTAGCCTTTTTAAAAGAAATAAGTAGTTCTGATAATTTGTTTGAATTTATTTACCGACTATTTTTGCAACTCACTTGGAGTTTTGTGGTGGATTAGTTAATTAGTTATCTCAACTTTAACATCGGCTTTATCCCGATCAAACGCGTGTAAAGCTAATTCATGATAATTTATAATTTCAAGTAAATATACCTAAGTAGGTACCTACCGAAGTTATTAATGAATATCGTGTGTCTAATATCATAAATAATTCATAATTTATTATTAATGATTTGCGTATTAAATTAAGGATTGGTCACCAGGTGTTGATATTATACCCAGTAATCTGATACTCATTGCAGGTGTACGAAATTAATTAAATATGCTAACTAGGTACCTATCTACATACAATATTATGTCATAGGTGGGTACATGCACTTATTTAGTACCTACAAGTACCTAAAATACCTATTTAGGGAGAATAGTTAAAGTATTATAATAGTAGTAGTAGGTATATAGTATACTACGTCGAGTCTTCTCGTCATCCATACTGCAATGTTTGAAAACGAAAGTTTTCAATCAGTGCGTCCTACCCGTAATGACCTATACGGAGTTGAGACGTGGACACTCACGGTAGGGTTGGTCCATCAGTTCAAAGTCGCTCAGCGAGCTATGGAAAGAGCAATGCTCGGAGTTTCTCTGAAGTATAACATCCGACAGAGAACCAAAGTTACCGACATACTTAGCTCAAAGAATTAGCGAGCTAAAGTGGCATTGGGCCGGCCATATCTCGCGAAGAACCGACAACCGTTGGGGTAAACGTGTTCTTGAGTGGAGACCGCGACTTGGCAAACGTGTAGGACGCCCTCCGGCCAGGTGGGATGACGATCTGCGAAAGGCTGATGGTAGATGCTGGATGCGTCAAGCTGAAGACAGGGCGCTACGGCGCTCATTAGGGGAGGCCTATGTCCAGCTGTCTACTAAAGTCGTGTCTGCTGCAACAATTTTCTAACAAAACATTTTAACAAAACATGTTAGCAAAACATTTTTTTCAAACAGCCCGTCTGGTGCGTTCTGTTTTGTTTATTGTTTTTGTTTCATTTCAAAAATGAGTTCCGACGAAGAGGACGTAGAAGCTGTAATAGCTATAGTGGATTTAGTTCTACAAAGACGTCACCGAAATAGATTCCGGGTCCGACCCTACCTGCTACCTCGTTCCTTCAATATTTATCAAGAACTACGTATAAACCTTCCTCTTGAATCACTCTATCTATTAAAAAAAACCGTATCAAAATCCGTTGCGTAGTTTTAAAGATTAAAAGAAAGCATTCAAAGGGATATAGGGACATAGGGACAGAAAAAGCGACTTTGTTTTTTAATATGTAGAGATAAAATCTATATGAAACTATGAGCTTCAAAGATAAAAGGAAATAAACTAAATATAGAATTAAATATAAATATGTATAGACGTCTTGCTTCATTGAGCGCGAACGTAAAATGCGACGCTTCCCCTCCCCGCAGGCGAACGCGGGTGATGTTATCCATTTGTCTCGGCAAACATGTTTAGGTGTTTTTACGAACAAAACTGTTAAGCCACGCCCCTATTTTGTTTTGTTAACATGTTATGATGTTAGAAAACACGAAAACACGTTGCAGCAGACGCGGCTTAATACGGTCTGATAATGATGATGGTGATGATGAGGTTAAGTATTGAACTTAATTTCAAAGATGCTATGTCTTTGGTTTAATAAACGTAGTATTAACTATTTGAACGCGGCTTCGCATGCTTTGATTCTATGGAAGCGTTTCTAGGCTATTTCTATCCCAATGGGAAGTGATTTATGGAATGTAAAGTAGCCTAGGTAAAGTAGGTATAGATATCTGTTATTTAGGCTAGAAATAAGTCTGTTCAAAATTTCAGTCGGATCCTTTTAGTTGTTTTTGCGTGAAAGAGGAACAAACATCTATTCAATGAATCTTTCGCATTTATAATATTAGTACCAACCTACCTAAGCCTATATTATCCTTATCCTTACGTACAAGAAGTAGGTACGAAGTAGAGTGAGTGGGGGCAAGATCGAACGGTTTTTTGATGAGATGGTCAGTGTTGTTTTTGAATCCATGTAGAAGAATAGATATTAACTTTAGCTAAAAGTAAATTGGACATAATTAAAGGGTAAAGACTAGATTTTTATAATATGTCAATAACAGCCTGATAAAGCTGTCCAAAAAGTAGAAAACTGTAATTAAAAATATTATTTTTACTTAATTGAAACAGGGGGAAGATGAAAAGGTGACGGGGTAAGATCGAATAAAAATCTAAAATCGTTAAAACGTGTCTTAGGCAGGTCTTAGGCAAAGTTTATGGTCCTTAGTCTATAGTGTTAAGTAATTTAAAAAGTTGTAACTGACTGTAGTGCCAAAATACCTATTTTTAACAAAGATATAACAAATTTAAAAAATATATATATTCCGAACTTACCCCACTGGGGGAAGATTGAAGAAGAGATTCTCAAACTTTGGAGCCAATTTGCACATGTTTTGACTGAAGAAAAAAATATATTATCTATTAATGAAAAATGAAATAAAAACTGAAAACTTTTTTATTGTACATGAAACCTATATGAATATTCTTTTTCATCACCATAAATAATTCTTAATTTTTTTCTTTTGTATTTTTTAAAGTATTTTCTTTTTCTATTGGATTCTTTTTTTATTTCACATTTCTTAGCATTCTTGTTATTTTTTGTTTTACTACTTTCAGCAATTGTTTTCTTATTTTATTTTATTTCTTATTTTCTTCCTGAAACTTACACAAAGATACAGTTTGAGAACATCTGGCTTTTAGTATGAAATCTGAAAAAGGGTCAATATTAAAACATTGATATGTTTGTCTTACCCCGTTAAATGTAAATGGGGAAAGATGAAAAGTTGAAATAAATTCTAAAATACGAGAAATAGAGAGATTTAGAAGTAATTACATAAATATGTACAAAAAATAATAGGCAGATGTTTCAATGAAACACTCGTACCTGCCTTGTAATTTAATTTACAAGACACGGGGCAAGATGAAATCACTTTTGTGAATCCTGAAAAAGACACTGTCTTAGAAAATTGCACTTTACACACAACCAGGCGTTCTCAGCCGCAACCGCTGACTGAGTTGTGAAAAGTAACAAATTGGTGGCCCTAACGCTGTTGCCAGCACAGTCATAAGTACTATAAATCTGGTGTTATTGAAGACTTTTTGTCTTACCCCTTTTTTCATCTTCCCCCCACTCACTCTATAAGGATATTATAATCAAATATAGGTACAAGAGACATTAACGCGCGCTCTTTATCATCACATAGTATAAAACAAAGTCGCTTTTTCTGTCCCTGTGTCCCTATATCCCTATGTCCCTTTGAATGCTTAAATCTTTAAAACTACGCAACAGATTTTGATGCGGTTTTTTTTAATAGATAGAGTAATTCAAGAGGAAGGTTTATACGTATAAAAACCGTGCGAAGCCGGGGCGGGTCGCTAGTTTATAATATTAGTGCCTAAGGATAAGGACAAGGAAGTACTACAGGATAAGAATATTATAATCGACTATACAAGAGACATCAACGCGCGCTCTTTATATACCTACTACATAGTAGACGAAACATTTGCCTTATGCCTGGTTTACACCTTGTTAAATGCAAGTACGAGTGATAAGTGATTAGTTTTGTAGTGTATTCAGCAGAACGTACAGACGGCTTCTAATCACTTCACTTCGCACTTGCAGTTAATACCTGCACAACGTTAATACGCTGATTTTATTATTTTCTTAACACTTGCACTTGATTCTAAACAAAATGTAAACCGGCTATAAGAGTTAAAATACCTGAAAAATACCTAGATTTATTAATGGGAACAACATAGGTAAGTATGTAAGAACAGTTGTGAATTGATTGGTACAATTTAGGTAGGTAGGTAGTTAGGTAAGTAGAGTAACCAACTTGGAATAAACAACATTGAATTATCACGAAATAATGAATGCAACTTCTATTCCATGCCGTTTTTCCTTGAATCTGCGAATGAAAGAATGTATTATAATGACCTAGCACAATGTTGTTTATTAAATAGAATTTATCGGAAAGCCAAATCTTTTACATTCTTCAATAGAACGCAGACTTCGTCAAAACAATCGTTCTCAATACAATGGGTGGTCTTATCTTCAAGGAAGGACTGGGTTGTAAAATGAAGGGGCATTAATAATATTTATTTTGTCTTAAGCCGCTGTCGGCTGAAATGACGCCAGTCGCATCCCTGTGGTATGCCGGCAGCAATTAAGGGACCAATGACTCATCTTGGACCTCTACCTGAGAACGAACGCTATTTTATAACGAATTCCAATCTCGTACCGTATAGGTAAATTTGACCGATTGCCGAATCTTATGGGTACAAAAAAGATACTGCAATCATCTAGGGTTCGATTGAATTATGTAGGAAATAAAATATGTACCTACTATGTCGCATAGTATTAAATTGTAGGTACCTAAGCACAGTAATGTAAATACTAAATAAATATAACTAAGTCTCGATAAGACTTAAATTATGATTTTGTTAAAGCATGAGAAGTTAAGTCGAAGTTAATAAATCAATACCTAAAATAAAAAAATGGATATCTAAAGTTATCTCGAAATTTCCTAAAAGCACAACAAATTCGAAGCAAACATTACAGTTCAATAAAGTCTGATGAAATTACTGCAAAAAGATCAATACCCCAAGGCAGCGTGCTTGGATGTATTTTATTTCATATATACATAAACGACCTGCCCAATATAATCAATGATCACTCTACCCTTTTCGCAGATGACATTTCAATAGTTATTCCTAGCAGAACAGGCTCAAATCTACAAGAACATCTAAATATGACGCTGGGTAAAATAGTGGACTGGCTTGAACAACACAATCTTCAACTTAACTTTAACAAAACTAAACTAATACAATTCCACCCCTATCAAAAAACATCTTTGAATATTAAATATTCATTCCAAAATACCCCAATACAAACTATAAATACATATTCACTTCTAGGAATAAACATAGATACAAACATAAATTGGAAAACACACATAAACAAGATATCAACAAAATTGTCCAGATTTACATATGCACTTTATGAATTAAAAAAATCTACAAATGTCAAAACAGCTACCTGTGCCTATTTTGCATATGCACATGCCTGGCTCCAATATGGGATAATATTATGGGGAAATAGTACAGATACTCAGAAACTTTTTGTCCTCCAAAAGAGATGTTTAAGAATAATATATAATTTAGATACAATGAATAGTTGTAAGCCATATTTCATTAAAGAAATATTCTTACCCTTGTTTGTATATATATATTAGAAATAGGTATATTTGTCAAAAAGAACAAAGATTTCTTTATAGAATATTCTCGCCCTCAAAATCTCCGGCCTCATAGAAAATTAGCTGTCCCTTTCTCAAAACTTCAACTTTTTAATTCTGGAACACACGCTATGTCAATTAAAATCTATAATAAAATTCCACAGAATATACAAAACGAACCAAATCTTATAAAATTCAAAAAACTTCTAAAAACATACCTGATAAATACAAACATACATGAGAAATAGCTTCTACACGTTACAGGAGTTCTTTGAAATTAAACATACCTAATTAAGTAACTACATATCTTCATAATATTATATTATGTAAAAAAATAATAATATTTGTAAGTATTTTTGCTGCCAAGCAAAATATTGCAGTGCCCTAACAGGGTGCATGCTTGATACCCATATGTTAATTTAAGACCTATAAATGTACTACAGCATGTAGCAATAAAGAATCTTGAATCTTGAATCAGTAAGGTAGGTTCAAACTCAGACTGCGGTTCAAATTGAAAGTTAGGTCAAATAAACAAAGCATGTATAAATTGTTAGGTAAACAAATCTATTTAAGACTAAGTGCGCATGAACTCTGAGATAGATTGCTGATACCTAACATACCTACCTATGCACATAACATTCAACGCCAAAGCTTAATTATGCAAGTATTTAAGATTATATTAATACCTATTTACTAAGAACTTAATATTATGTGTAGCTCTACACCTAAAAATGGTATTTATAACTGGGTACTAACGTTTGCTTTGGAAGGTCATGATGAGATCGCTCTCATCGATGGCTTGTTGCTCGTCCCCCGTCAGTGCCGAGTCTGAGCTCCTGGTAGGTCGCGCCTGCTCGTGTTCCTCCGCCAGCTGTTTGTACACGTCCAGAAGGAAGCTCGGCGCAGACCGGTCCAAGCCAGGCGCGCGTGCCCTCCGCGGCCGCTCCCCTAGACCCAACAGCTCCAGTATCTCCACCTCTACCACCTTCCGCTCGTCTTGCGTCATCGAATGATGTATCACAGTCTGATCAACGCCATTGTCGATGTATAATCCTGACAGGGTCGCTTGCGCCGCGACGATAAACAACGCAATGCACGCGCATCGGATAGAGCGCGCAGCTGCCATGTTCACTAGACGCCGGACTGGCGAGTACTGAGACGAGTTCGCCGGTTAACCTGCCCTGCCCACTCAAGGTAGACTGCCGCATACCTACCTCCCCTCTTTCGCCTTCACACATCATTTGTTTCAATACGCAAACAACACGGCCGGACACATCTCGGACGGTACAAGTTAGTCTTAATTCCGTATGGAGTTAAAGCGGATACGAGAGTAATTATCAGCCCGCCGACATCTATTACTCAGCTGCCCTTTTCACTCTTTATTAGTGCTTTCTTCTAGTTGTAAAGTGCAATAACTAGGTGGGTACTTATATTTTAAAGAGAACCTGAATTCAGTTTAGCTCGAGTAGTGATTTTCGTCCTTGATGTTTGGAATTAAGTATCTAATAACGGATCTATCGCCGCGATAGTTCCCCTGCATGAAAAAAGCCTCTTAAAGGAAAAATGTTAAAAAAGGGGTGGAGTAGAGTTAATTATTAAAATTCTATTTTCTTATGTAATCTGAGTTTATTTATTACATTGAATCCTTCGCTTGAATCTCAATTAACCTACCCTAGAACTGTTTTGTTTACAAAAAATAGATACATATTTTACATACTTAATTGACAAGTATATTTATTGCAAAAAAATATATCCTATCCATAACTACAAAATTAAAAAATTCGTGCATACATGACCTATTGAATTAGAAACTATATTTGATAGATCTACAAGTTATTAATCTTCAATCACTACAACAATTGAAATAATATGTTACTTACACAGGTAATGAAAATAGAGTCAACATAATCAACAAAAACCAATTTATATGTCCAGTGCTGAACCATCCACATTAGCGGTCTTGGGCCTTGCAAAAACCAAGACTGAGTGAAAGACGGCATGCGTCGTAGTACAAAATGTTTCGTGGACAATTATCGTCAAATCTCAGGACATGAAAACGCGTTGGACAACTTCTGTAGCGTCGATGAAATCGAAGCAGTAGTGTTGTACCTATTGCGTTTTAGTAAAAAATGAATAATAAAGGAATATCTGTAAATATCAGTGCTTCAAAATGGCGGCAGTGGGGTGGCGGCTTTTTGTATATTTTTTTACAAACTAGCTGTATTTATTAACTAAATATAAAAAGTAGTATTTAATTTTTAAGTATCTTATCTAATTGTTATAAACATACAAGTTTGGAATAATTGTTGGACATTATGCTATTAATTATTTTCATCACAAAAGAACAAAACTAAATTATTATCTTAAATAAATAAATCTAATTAGGACTAAGAACAGCTTCACACATTATACAATACAGCTTAAAAAATTATTGAACTACTTAACATACTTTTCCATGAACTTTTTATGAAATTCTGACCTCAAAGAGTCATTGATGAATGAATTAAGTTTCTTCTCGGGTTCAGATCGTGCACAGTTCTTGAAAACTACATCATCATCCCAGCGTCTCTTAACCTGAAAAAAATGTCTATTTCAATAATATGTTTTACAGCTAATAATAATTATTTTTATCACAAAAGAACTGAACTGAATCCTAGGTCTATGGGGTACCGAGGCTCTCTGGGTTTTGAAAAAAAAATCTGAGCATCTGCATCACCATACAGTGTGGTTATGCAGACAGTCTTGGGGATGCTTTCGACTGGTATTTGGATCAGTTGAGCTACCTCTAGCTAGACTTTAGTTCAATATTACTCTTTAACTTTATCCTATTATTCCCATTACTTTTGAAAAATAGACACAAACCTTCAAATCATTTTTCTGTCCAGCTGCTGAATAATTCAACAAGGGATTTCCTGACAAAATGTTTTCCATTCTTATTCTTTCTTCTTCAAGTTTTCTTTCAGCCTCCTAAAAAAATGTTACATAAAAATATTAAGCAATGCAAGAAATCACACAGCATCATCTAGTCCCAAAAAAAGCAGAGCTTGAATAATCATGAAATAACTTAAAGCTTTTGATTTATTTTATGTTTATAACTTGTTTATAACTAACTTAATAGCTCATCTAAAACCGTGATTCGGTTTGTCTGAAAGCCTCTTCGAGCAGTGTTCACCAAAGGACAGTCGAACAGTTATCATCAGCTTCATCAATTTAGTTAGAACTTAGATAATTATTATTTACTACTAGCAACCCGCCCCGGCTTCGCACGGTTTTATCATATGTATAACCTTCCTCTTGAATCACTCTATCTATTAAAAAAAACAGCATCAAAATCTGTTGCGTAGTTTTAAAGATTTAAGTGTTCAAAGGGACATAAGGAAATAGGGACACAGAAAGCGACTTACTATGTAGTGATAGTGATTGAGTACTTTATGAACTTTTGATTTTTACCTTTTTAGCATTCTCAACTGCTCTCTCCTTTTTAATTTTGTTCAGTTCTGCTAACAATGCAGCAGTATCATCATCTGAGTCATCAGAATCTGACGAGTCTCCCTCGAGTGGATCATCTGCGTCCAAACTAGCAGCTGGCACTTGGTCAATCTTGGCGCGTTTAGATACTGGGTCATTCTGCCTTCTGCCGCCAGCTACCTTAGTGTCTTTCTCCCTTTCATCCAACTCTTTGCGGAAGTCTCGTGCGCGCAGCTCATCTGTAGTACCTTGCCCTTGTTCTCTGAAAAGAAAAAGAAACTTAGTGCAAAGATATAGAGACCGAGGTGTGCGGTCATGGAGACTTCCATTTAGCAGTCTGTGAGTCAGGCTGTGAATAATAACAACCTAGATCTTTAATTGATAATAAATTCACCGAAATTACCTGTATTTGAGTTTGGTATGACCAGGAAGGTCTCTGCTAGAATATTGGCGAGATATCGCACTCAAATCCTTCTCGCCCCTGCCTTGCCCTCCTCTAGCAGGATCAAATGTCGGCCTGGCTGCTGTAGTCATCTTTCTGGGTTTTCTTTTATAAAATAGCAATCAATGGATTTCAATTCAATTCTTCGTGTTGTGTTGAATGAATTTCGACGATGAGAAATAAAATTTTAGGTCTTCAATCAAAATGGCGTGCGTGTTTTGATCTCGTCTCGTTTTCAACTCCAACTTCTTTAATAAGGCTCTGCATCTGGACGCAATTTGTCATTGTTTCTTTTTTGTCTTGTCAGTTTCGCAGATTAGTTTTGGTTTTAAAATTGACAAATAGAAAAAAAAGAAACAGCTGGAATAGAAACAGCTGAGACAAATAGCTGGAATTGTGTTCATTGGCGGAGTCCGGTTGGTCCTAAGCCTAGCTCTACCGGTTTTACCAGTAGTTAGAATGTTCATTTTGTAGGTACCGGTAAAACTCGGACTTTTAAACTTCTGAATTGTGTCTAGTAGGTAGTAGTATTACAAATCCATTGGTGTACAAAATCAAATTGTGTTTTCGGTGAAATAACCTCTATTTTACCAAAATCTTCATTCATTCCTTCATGAACATGACGCACGTCCATTCGTTCGGGACTTATTATCTCTATGGGCCATTCGTTCACCGCCATTTTGTTAACAAATTGTCATCATCGTCGTAAATCGTTCGTTCGGTTATCGTATTGATTGGTTTCAGAATTTCTTTCAGATCCGAAAATCATAATTTTGGAAAGGAAATATTCCTCAAATTATACTGCATCAAAATAGCTATTCAGGATATTTCTGCGCACAATTCGCAATCACTTATTTCGACGAAATAATGTAAGTTACCTTACCTCATATTTATTGTTTCATGCCTTATTTTCTACGCCATTTTGTTCCATGCTTCTCGAAATTCATCGAGAAGGCCAAGCTACACTTACAAAACTGACACACAACACTTCCATGTTGTGCTGTTTGCTTCTAACACATCATAAAGAACTAACCTATGTATTATTTTCCATCTTTTCAGAATGGCCGAAGATTTTGATGTTGAGGCTATGCTTGAAGCCCCTTACGTGAAGTCGGTAAGTTTGACATTCGGCTCAATACCTTACTAAAATGTAATAATATTACCTTAAAAAACCGGTTTGCAATGCTTATAAGAACACAAAATTAGATAAGTACCCACATAGCTCCTCGTGTTGAGTTTCTGAGACAAATGTTATACAATATTATACATGGTGTTTTCAAAGCCAGCAGTAGATTAACAGGTTAGCTTTTTGAGATCAGAGTGGATGGCCAAATCCGAAACCACGGGAGAAATCATAGAGGAATCATAAGCACAATTTTTTGGCAAATAAAACTGCATTCATAATGTGTTACGGATTGTTTCATAAAAGTATACTTATATCATCAAGGAAAACCCCTATTATATTTTAAGAGAGTTTATCCTCTATAAAATATCCTTGGTAGTCGACAATACACCAGTTGTTCTAAATTATTGTGTAAATTTATTTTGTCACGAGTACTAAGTACCTACCTATTCAAACAAATTGTCATTTTCAGCCATGTTTTTATTAGCAGAAATTGGTCAGAGTGGAGAAATCGTTTAGTAGAGAAACCAAATCTATTAGTGCAAAAATACAGGGTTTCATATTTTATGGAAAATCAATCATAGCTTTTCATGAAATGATTGATTTTGCCTTTCATTTACTCGCTTGCTTTCAGATTTCGTCATCCACTCCCATTCCAAAAAAAAACCAGTTTAAATATGAATAATAATGCTTAAAAACATTCCAAATTTTGAGGCTGGTTAATACTTTTGTAACCCCATTATGAGGGAGAAGAGATAGTAAATTCTAGAAAAAACTTGCTTAGTTACAATATCTAACTTGATGACTAGATGCCCTTCTGGCTGCAATATTATGAAAATTAAATAATTTGTTGAACAATAATTGATCATATAAATTTTTAGTTACACAATTTAGAACCCTCAAACATGGAATTTGTCTCTATTTGACCTTAGATTTTATCTCAATTTGAAAAACCTGAGAAGTTATCTTATCACTTATATTTCTCCCATGTTGGTTGTGCAAACAAACATTTTTCAAAGATTTCTTAACACATCAGAACACATAAAAGTCTCAGACTTATCAATCATAAATGTTACAAAATCTTTGAAAAGTGTACAAATATGAAACAAAATTACATTTGGGAATCATTTCTTGTATTTATAGAACTTTGTGGTAATAGTCCAGCATTCATCACCGACCTGAACAAACAGAGAGGTATCAAATACAATATACTTAACTTTTTAATAGAATAAGTCAGATCAGATCTTAATTATGTTGTTTTTATTAAAAGAAAATTATTTGTATCAAGCAGAAATTTCTTTCATCAAATATTTTTGAAAAAGACCATACTCTGATGGGTCATAAATCTTTTGCAGAAATATTCCTGTTGATGTTATCCATAGTCAGTGGTGCATCTTTAGTCAGTGGTACGAAGGGTAAGTTATAGGTGCTGCAACCATGACTCGGATGAACATTGGTCGCAAACTAGCCATCTTCAGAGCCTAAGTCATTTGTGTTATTTCATTGACAATGACTCACAAAATCATTGTTTTTGAAATATCATGAATGTATGAACAATGTCATTATAAATAAACTAATGCAATTTTATTTATTCACTCGGCGTGTGTTGCTGTGGCGCTGCTTCTACCTTGTGCTTTGTGTGACAGGAAAACACTACCTCTTCCAAGCATCGCTCCGACAAGCATTCTGATAAGCACAAAGACAGGGATCGCGATGGCAGTCGAAGGTAAGATTTGCAATACTGCTAACAATGTTTTAAAGTTTGTAATGGGAAATATCTGAGACAAATCTGTCTCCTGAAAATTATTTCACTGTTATTTAGCAACAATACCCTGTTTGTCATCTCAATAATACTAAAATTATATTTCTTAGGCGCAGTCGGTCAAGAGACAAAAGAAGATCACGGGACAAAGACTCGCGTCGCTCAAGAGACCGAGATGATAAGAAAGATAGGGATCGGGATCGTGACAGGGACCGTCGGGACAGAGACAAAGATAGGGGAGATAGAGACAAAGACAGGGGTGACAGGGACAGCAAGAGTAACAAGGAACGCGACCGTGGGGACCGCGGAGACCGCGATAAAGAACGTGAACGGGATAAAGAAAAAAGACGGAGTCGAGACAAAGAACGCAGCAAAGAAAAGGATTACGTAAACAGGGACCGGGAGCGAAGTCGTCCTAGAAAAGAGAAGAGCATAGAGAGAGATCCTGCAACTGAATATCGTTCTAAATCACGTGGATTAGAGCCCAAACTTGAAGAGTTGCCGCCTGAAGAAAGAGATTTACGTACAGTATTTTGCATGCAACTGTCTCAACGTATTCGTGCAAAAGATCTTGAAGAATTCTTTTCATCTGTTGGCAAAGTTCGAGATGTAAGACTTATTACATGCAATAAAACGAGAAGATTTAAGGGCATAGCATATATCGAATTCAAAGACGCCGAGTCAGTTCCTTTGGTAAGTATCACTGATAAATCCTACAATTTGCTAAACCAATATTGTTTGCATCTTGAATGATTAATTATATATTATTTTACAGGCTCTAGGTCTTACAGGACAAAAGTTACTGGGCGTGCCAATCATTGTACAGCACACACAAGCTGAAAAGAACAGAGTGGGAAACACCCTTCCAAACTTGGCACCAAAGACGAGCAATGGGCCAACAAGATTATATGTTGGATCTCTACATTTTAACATTACAGAGGATATGTTGCGAGGCATATTTGAGCCTTTTGGCAAAATTGATCATATCCAACTTATGACTGATCCAGATACTGCAAAAAGTAAAGGATATGGATTCCTCACGGTATGTAAGAATACAATTATGACTGATCAATTATCATTAACCATAGCATGACTGATTTTTTTTCTTGTTTTAGTTCCATCACGCTTCTGATGCAAAGAAAGCCATGGAGCAGTTGAATGGTTTTGAGTTAGCAGGACGCCCCATGAAAGTAGGCAATGTAACAGAGCGCACAGACGGCGGGTCTAGCTCGCGCTTCGACGCTGATGAACTGGATCGAGCTGGTGTTGACCTTGGAGCTACTGGACGGTTGCAGCTCATGTTTAAACTGGCTGAAGGCACTGGATTACAAGTAGGTTTATAATAAGCATTATTCTACTGCAATTATGTCATGGACCCCTACAATTCGAGCTAACTAAAGGAAGAAGCTTCCTTCTATGTATTTTCTACAATTTACTGCATCAATCCACTTGCCAAGTATGGTGAATAGCAAAGCCCGTGTTACTCTCATTTACATGCCTCTTCAAAATGAGAGTGAGGTGTGTAGCAGTGGAAAAATGTGTAAAGAATTTTCAACAGCATTGCTATCTGTGCTTACTATTTGTTATTCTTATATTTTGCAGATCCCTCCAGCGGCTGCGTCAGTATTAATGGGAAACAGCTCTACAATATCAACGCCTACGCCGCAAATAGCCCCACCCATTGCCACGCAATGCTTTATGCTCAACAATATGTTTGATCCTGCTACGTAAGTATCGTCTATCTACATACAACAATTTTTTAATAATACATAATAGGAAAACTAAATGCATATAACAACTGACTAAAACACTTATTTATAAATATCAGGAAGCTTAGACTAATAAATATCAGGAAGCTTATTCAAGGTTTTCATTGTTAAATAACACAGTCATTTTAATAATTTGATCAAAACCAACTTTGAAATAGTAATCCCATAGGAATAAAATTGATATGAGACCACTCATGGAAACCAAACCAAACATGGAACATTATTCTATTATCAGAGACAAGAACAATATGAGCATGTTAATTAAGAGAGTACCTATTTATGTGATAGTAGAACGTTAAATTATTCCAATGCAATACTAATTTAACTTATTATTTACAGTGAATTAAATCCGAGCTGGGACATCGAAATCAGAGATGACGTCATCAGCGAATGCAATAAACACGGCGGAGTCCTTCATGTTTACGTTGATAAAGCTTCGCCACAAGGCAATGTTTACTGCAAGTGTCCAACGATAGCCACTGCGGTCGCGTCAGTGAACTCTCTTCACGGGCGATGGTTCGCCGGGCGCGTCATCACGGCGGCCTACGTCCCCCTCGTTAATTACCATTCCCTGTTCCCAGACGCGATGACTGCTCTTTCTCTGTTATTGCCTACGAGACAACGATAAGCTGGTGTTTGTGACATGAATTATTGCTATTTTACATAGAGTTAAATCTAGTATCTCTCTCATTCTAGTAAATAAATTGAATATAGGAACATGTATTGGTTTTATTTGCAGTCTTAAAAATAATTAAAATCATTTATTGCAGTACAGAGATGGTACAAAATATACTTTGTAAAATATATCTACCAAACCCTTAAAACTAAAAGCCTTTTTAGGTAATTTAATAAAACAAATGAAAACATAAGTTAGGCTATTTTATTAAAAGATTAACTCTAATGGAGGTCATCGGTAACAGCTTTTATCCAATCAATTTCTAAAGTAGCAGGACCTTTTTGCTTTACAGGCTGATAAACCCCGCCGTACATTTGAAGTCCTATGCTGGTAATTTGAGCCAAGTCTAAAGGTTCGCTGCTGTTCACTCGTTTGCCGCGATAATAAGCCTTGAACTCTGAGAACTTGAGATTTATGACCGCAAAGTCATCTTTTGGAGCCTGGAAAAAATAATGTATGTTAGGCTTGTGCTGAAGACCGATCAGACGCGCGGAGCGAATAGATCTTCCGAAAAATCAGAAGCTCTAGATCCATTTTCAGAACCGAACATCATAGACGAGTTTCAGGGGTAGATAGAGGATGTTCGTGCTACAGCACGAGCCGGTTTACATTATTCCAGTCCAGTGCTGAACTGGATTCGTTATCGTCTACATTATTCCAGTAATTTAGAAGCCCTGAAACGTGAACACTACAGTGACAAAGATTTCAAAAAGAGATCAGTTTAGAAACTGTTTCAAACGTGCTGCATAGGCCGTCTACATTATTCCGGTTGCACTGGATTCAAAAGTAGACCACGAATCCAGTCACTGGACTGGAATGCTTGCTGGATTCAGTTCATTCCAGTGCCGGTTTACATTTTTCCAGTAAGCAATCCAGCACTGGACTGGAATAATATAAACCTGCCTTTAGGCGTACAAGGGAGAACTAGGCGTCCCCCGTATTATAGCTGTCTAGCGTACCTACGCTAGATTGTCGCGGTGTACTTAATTTCCGTGAACTCTACGCTAGGTACGTACAAACTGAAATGCCTGATCAAGTCGACGGAGACCAATAGGTACTTTCATGTACCTACATAGGTACCTGAAGTATCTACCTACCTATGTGAAAAAAAATAGTTGCACAATCTCACCTGAAAGAATTGCTCGAAGGAATAATTGGGTTCGTCATTTAATCCCTTGTGCCTCAATATAACTTTGAATCCATTGAACTGGCCCTGACCCCTACACTGTAATTGAAGTGCTGTACATCCAGTTAGGTTATAAGTACGGAGCGCTCTTATACCAGCGAAACCAGCTCCATTTAGTTGAGGGTTCAGTAATGCAAAGAATATTGCTCTCCTGTAGTTTAAGTTCTTGTGTATAACGAACACCGCCTTTGACATACCCACGTCGCGGACTGTGTCTGATTGTTCACTCCAAGCGTCCACATCGTCGCTCTTGTTGAAATCGAAAAGAAACTGCTCACCGGAAGATGAACTGCTATTGGAAACAAAAACAGTGATAAGTACCTGGGTAAGTAATTAAATTTCGTTACCCTACTTTTACAGTTATTATTGACTAGCAGCGCCTCGCGGTTTTACCCGCGTAATTCCCGTTCCCGTGGGAATTCCGGGATAAAATATAGCCTATGTGTTATTCCAGACTATAATCTATATCTGTGCCAAATTTCATCCAGATCCGTTCAGTAGTTTTTGCGTGAAAGAGTAACTAACAAACATCCATCCACCTATCTATCTATGCATCCATACAAACTTTTGGCGTTTATAATAATAGTAGGATTAATTAATGGATTCTAGCGTTAGTTAGCTTTTTCTTAGAAAATCTTAGTTTAGCACCATGCCGTTCGCACCAATTTACTTTTTAATTTAGTTAGGCCTATCTTGTCATAAATGCTAAGTAGGGCACGAATTAATCAAGACAAAAAAAAATATATAGTATAGGTTTACATAGGTAACTGGCCAAACTAGGACTGCCGAATATGTACCTACATATTCGGCAGTCCTAATTAGCATTTTGTACGCACCTGTTAATGCCAGTCATCATAATGACAATAAACACAAAACATGTAAATTGAAATAATCGCAAGAGCATTTTAAAATATAAATATTTAACAATCAATTCAAACAACTTAGTGGGATCGAATCTACGATTTGAATAACTAGTTCGGTACAGTTATTGAGTTAACAATAATTTTAATGTTGCTATTGACCAAGCACTTTTGACTCCCCCTTATCTCGCTCGAGACATTATTTTTTGACGTCTTACAATGGTATCTCGCTCGTCGTAGCCCGTAGGTATCTCCCAGTCATGAACCGAACCGTACTAGTATCTTTTACGTGTGTGTGACCGAATGTTCTTGCTCTGTAGGTACTATTTATTACAAACCTACAATCTCGGTTCGGATAACTTGCAACTTAAGACGCTGTCTGTCGACAATTGGTCCTTTTTAAGCAGAAACAGATAATACTTCTGAGCAAGCTACATTTAAAATTTATATATCTATATTACTTCACGTTCATACCTAGATCAATAGCTAATCCGAAAACATAACAGCAGAAACTTTTCTTAATAAAGATATGTTTTCAAAATGATACGTTTCAGAATTTAAAATCAAAATATATTGATAGCTACGATAAACATCAACTAGGAAGTTATTGGAAAAGATAGGTAACATTTTTATCTAGTCTCTCGTTATGTGAGTTTTTTGATGAAGATTCATAATAAATTTAAATATTAATTTATTCTATTAACAGCAGGCGCTGAGCCCGCCGCCCATGCCTCAGTACCGCCGTGACCTCTGTCAAGGCTGGACGTGTGCTTGATGTCGTCTCAGATATCACTGACAATCCATACGTAATATTTATCGTGAATATTCGGTTAGAGCCTGTCCAGATGGGGCGTTTTACGTGCGCTCCTTTGCGCGGTGCATTAGGGAGGGACTCGGGGACAGTTATTATAAACATGGAACCAAATAAAATAGTTTTGGAAACGTCGGAAGCAAAAAGCACTACAAAGATTTAACATACATCCAATTCTGCTAATTCTTCCGTTATTTGTTAATTGTAACGTTTCATGGTTCTATTGGATTATCTTTGATTGATTCAATTTTCCCATACTGCAATTCTTTTTTCAATTTCGTCTATGAAAAGTACGGTAATAAATGTACGGTATAAGAAATACGTCCACTCGCGTCGCGCGTACCACTGGCTGGACGAGGAATCGCGCACCAGCATCTGGACGGGATGTAGGTATAGTGCTCTAGTATCTGGAGAACGGGAATGTTTAAACGCGAGAGCACTCGCGAGTAAAACGCTCCATCTGGACAGGCTCTTAGCTAGCGTTCCCTGACAGATTGACTATGTTTCATTTCGATTGACAACTAGGATTTAGGTAAATCAAATTTTTGAATATAGAATACCAGTACGCTACACAAATTATCAAAACTAAATTTCATTTAGCATCCAGAGATATGATATCGTTTTGCATAGAGTGGAACTGGAACGTAATAGAGATGGCACAAAAAAATATTATGATGGAAATCTATAAATTAGGATTTGGTCCCGTCGATTCCAGCTTCTAAATTTCCCGGGATTTCCCGAAATTTCTGGATGATTTTAAAACCTGGTAATTGTAAATAATTTCTCGGAAAATTTCGGGTCTTTCGGGAAAACCATTTTAGCATTTAGAACAGTACCGAAATAACAAAACTTTATCTATTCCATCATCTTGTAGCATTTCGGATAGATTCATACCTTCGCGGTATAAGGTATGTTAGTTGGAGCTTTATCTCTTACTAGCGACCCGCCCCGGCTTCGCACGGTTTTATTATACGTATAAACTTTTCTTTTGAATCACTCTATCTCTTAAAAAAACCGCATCAAAATCCGTTGCGTAGTTTCAAATATTTAAGCAGTCAAAGGGAAATAGGGACAGAAAAGGCGACTTTGTTTTATACTATGTAGTGATGATTTGTAAAAATTAATAAGTATGAAATTCTTAGGGTTATATCAGTCTTTTGTGTTTGTGTTAATGCCTTATGGTTTTTATTGTTTTATTGAGCGATGCCAGTTTTTTTGTAAATTAAATGAATAATTTAATATTTCACACCGGCAGATATACCTACCAAAACTGTCAGTGTTCAAACTACGGAACCAATTAATGGAACTTAACATTCATATTTCGCATTTGCATTTTTATTTTGCAGCAGACAGTTAGATTTGGACGTTTTTGAAAATAAAGTATAAACGAATTTGAATTTTGAGTATCTTTTTCTCATTATTAAAAATTAAATTATAAATTATACCTCATATTCTTTATATTTCGCAATATGTTTTATTTTAACTGAATTTACCTAAAGTGCAAATAAGATTTCCTTTAGACTGTTTGCAATCTGCAGTTAGCTCAATGGTTTCAATTGTATATACTAGTTGTAATTTTTTCTATTCCTTGATTGTAATTTTCGTTGTTAATAAAGTTATTTATTTCCTTATTTTATATCTTTATCTATATCTGCAGGCAGACTCATTCTGTAAAATCTCGAATTTGAACTCAAATCCACTCTAGTGACCGAGCTACGTCATTCTTTAGCATAGGCTCTATGCTAAAGAATGACGGGCATAGGGGAACGTAGACTAATGAAAGCTGTCGGGCAATGAGTGATAAGGTAAAATTGAATTGATGGTAGCCTCGCTAATATTTTGAAGAAGATAAATTATGTGCAATTTTTTATAAACTGAAACAAGTAGAGATATGTGGTACCGATGATAAAAAAGTATTCTGGCAGTGATAGTCCAGATTTGAGAGATATTTTGTACATTTTGTTTGGATCCATAAAGTCTGGATCTTTTGTTTACCATCAATATTTTTATATTAATTTTTTCCATTTTGTTTGCAAAATTAATTGATTAATTTTGGTTGTAAAAATGTTATGATTTGAAAAAAATTTGAAAAACTCTAAAAGTAACACAAATGTTACTGTTAGTATTGCAATTTTTTTGATCTAAAATTAATTATATTTGCTCTAGCATTAAATGGGCACTCATTAATTGCAATTGACAGGCAAAAGGAGCGACTGACTGGTTAAACTGTAAATTGTACCTTAATACATATCTATAGTTAAGTACTATTTAATAATAAAGAAAAGGTTTTTTTTATTCTTCATATTTCGAGACTTTTGTATGCCAGTCCCGTATTTTAACTATAGGGTATACTATACAAATATAGGAAATTGATAATAATAATAGGAAGAATTTTGACAAGTTTGTCAAATTTTTATTAAAACATTCCTGGAGTAGGCTCCTGTTGCCCTGTTCTCCCCTAATTGTCAAAATCTCAGCATTTTAAACTGACAGCGGATTTCTAAGGATCATACCACACGGGAAGTTCTCCCGCTGCGGGAATACGCTTCTGGACCGCACTAATCACATTTTAATATGAAATATGAAAGATATGATTTTCCTTCGCGGTTCACAGCTAGGCGGGAGCAATACGACCGCCGCATGTAGCTTCAAACCACCGCTGATAACCGGTTCTTACTACATGGACGCTTTCTCGCTATACGTCATTCTGCGCGGGATTATCATCCCCGCGTATCCGTTGTAGTTTGATGGTCTACGGCAGCTTTGTCGAGCGGATACCCGCGACGGCAGAACCGCCCGTGTAGTATGACCCTAAGTGACGTTCGAAATGAAATTATAAAATGCATAGGCTGATCTATGAAACACTGCTGGTAGATGCTGAATGTGGCTAGCTGAAGACAGGGCGCTATGGCACTCATTAGGAAGCATATGTCTAGCTGTGGACTAATACATCATCATCAGCATATATTAGTCCACTGCTGGACATAGGCCTCCCCTAATGAGCGCCATAGCGCCCTATCTTCAGCTTGACACATCCAGCATCTGCCAGCAGTCTTTCGCAGATCGTCATCCCATTTTGCCGGAGGACGTACTACACTACGTTTGCTACGACGCGGTCTCCACTCAAGAACACGTTTACCCCAACGGTTGTCGTTTCTTCGCGATTATATTATATTTTATGAAATATAGAATAGGTACCTATGCATAAGCATACATATTATTAATTTACTTAAGCATTACCTAGGAACTTGGGGAGGTCGTTACATCAGGTACAAAACAGGGTAAAGTTACCCATAGTAAAGCATTATTACCTACCTACGCAGGTACCAGCAACGCGATATTATAAAAACGAATATACTAATTAACAGTAGGCATGCGCCATCTATGAGGTAGCCCTTGTCAACTCTCCTGGTTTTTCTGCCGCATTTTTAGCTACTTAGCGCGCCTTAAGTAGTTAGGTAAGTACCACTTACGTAGGTACCTACAAGAATACTCGAACTGAACACAATTCTAAACAGATTGTCATACCCAAATTAAAATTAAAAATATAACAAGACACACTTACGAGTGTTGCATCGTTAATTTTTTAGTTATGTGGTAGAGCGTAGTGTTATTCCACTTAAACACTTCTGTAAGATTATAAAATACCACAGACAAAATAGAAGCTGATTCCATAAAAACACGGTCACGAAATTAGGTAGGTACCTACTTATTAGATCGATGGCAGTGTTGGATTTCGTACGATAATTATCGTATTTATACGATAATTACAGCTTGGCAAAAAAGTCTAGAAACGGAACTAATTTTTTTGTTTAATGGCAACATTCTTAAAACAATGACGTTTGATGTAAAATTGTAAACAAAGATTACGAATTCTCGGATTTTTTACTTGGATCGGTCAAGCGGTGGTGATAAAGTGACGAAAAGTGAAAAATAATGAATAGAACAGTTAGAAGTACTGCCATGGAGGTTATTTATAAGGTATACAGGCGATGTCTGGCAGAATTTGAGGCCAGAACTATTCTTTCAGATCTCAACAATGTTTTTCAAAGAACCGCTGATATGACAGGTTTGTGAGAGTTTGTTTTGTAATTTTAAGTTGAATCAAAGGTAACTTGATGGTCCTAAAGCAGGATTAAATTAAAGTTCCACGGAACAAGTGAAATATTCAACAATAAACATCGGGCAGTTAGGTTATGTTTACGTTTGTTCTGCGTACTCTGCTATAGCGCGGGCATAGAATTTGATACTTGAGCTAGACTAGCTAATAATATGTAAATCTATTTCTACATAATTTAAATGTTGTGTTATTTCTTTGTAATAAAGTTACTATAGCGTTTGTATTTTAAATGGTCTAGAAATTAGGTGCCTAAATAATAAACTGAAAAAGGTAAGATAAAGGTATCATAAAAAGTTTCTTCTTTATAGGAAGCAGCTGAGCGTGCTAAAACGGAACGGTTCCAAGCTATTACGGAGGAGGATTGGAAGAATTCGTGCCAGCACGTAATAAAAATAGAAAAGGAATACTGTGAGAGAGAACTTACCATGTATTAATAACAATGTATTAAATTTTAATTGACTTTATATTTTTTTCTTTATATACTTACATAACGAGAACCTTGCTCAATTAAACAATATTTACTGATACTAGTATACTATGTGTGGACATAAATGTACGTATAACAGAAATATACACCTAAGTATCAAGACTAGCTTGGTGCGCTATAGGTGTTGCCATAAGGACCTACAGTGGCGCCCCCATTATTTTCTACTCTTTTTTGCCAAGCTATAGTCATTAAGTACGATATACTATCCTAATTCATGGATAGTACGCAAAAATACGATAATTTTCATATTGACAAGTTATTTTCAAAAATTACATAAAAACCCCTTTTTTACATACAGCAACATTAGACTTCGTACCATAGACATAGATCCTATAATATAGTGTATCTCAAAACGTAAGACAATTCACGTAAACAAAAGACAAACAAAGTGAACCTTAACACAATCAGACAACGTCCAAAATAATTTCACTGTTAGCTAGTGAATAGTGAAGTAACTTTGTACTCTATGTGATTGTGATAAGGGTCACTCACGTTCGTCGCGGTGTTTGACTCTGCACACAAACTATCTGAGTTTCTGAGACAGCCCCTACAGTATAACGTTTAGGGCGAGTACACATTTGGCGCTCGGAGTTGCATTCAATGCGAAAAAAATTAAATAATTATTAAAATATCGTTTTAAACTCTGTTTTTCCAAGATGTACGATCTTTTTCTTATAAATACGATATTTTTGAACGAAACGTACTATATTTTTTAATCTGTCCGAATCCAACACTGATCGATGGTGCTGTTGGTTCTGTACTGTACTCACTGCTCAAAGAGCAAGGCAAATGGTCCGTCAGAGTCATTTTCATTCTCTCGCCGCGTTTCTCAAGCTAAATGCCATGTGGTGTGGAGGGATCCATCCACTACCTAATGATGACACATTTTAGTTTAAGTGTATTCCACTAGATGGAGTTAATTTTTTAAAATAGTTAAAATTAGGGCTCATGCTATCATGGTACATTCTTTAATAGGTCTTCATTAAAATATGAACGTTGTTAGGTCGCTATTCTTTTATACGGAATTTACATAAATCTATTTCATTTTCTAAATACCTAAATGACTATTAAAAGCTAGGCATTTTAAAATTTTGTTTTAAGAAGCAGAAAGTTCAGACCCCAAGGAGCTTTGAAATACCTTCTTTAAAGTAAGAAATCTAATCTGTGACAATATTAAGCCGCAAAACGGGAGGTACACAAGCGCCACCACTTATTTTATCATAAAATTTCCAAAATTTACATGTTCAGTTTTTTATACCTACCTAAGATCTCAGCCTAAAATTTAAGCTTTTTAATGCATCTAAGTAGTCTTATTTTGTCTATTTTAGGAAGAGATACAAGAACAAAGTTTACTGGCCACAAAGAGCAACTTCGTATCTCTTCTTAAACTAGACAAAATAAAACTATTACAAATGAATTAAAAAAAAAAGCATAAGTTAGATAAAACTGAACATGTGAATTTTGGTAATTCATTTGTTTATGTATAAAATAAAGTCGCTTTCTCTGTCCCTGTCATTATGTCCCTTTGAACGCTTAAATCTTTAAAACTACGCAACGGATTTTGATGCGGTTTTTTTAATAGATAGTGATTCAAGAGGAAGGTTTTTACGTATAATAAAACCGTGCGAAGCCGGGGCGGGTCGCTAGTTATAAGTGGTGGCACTTGTTTAGCTCCTGAGAAAGCGGGGCGGGTCGCGCTAGCATCGCGTGAAGACATACAGTTGAATGAAACTTTCAAAGGACATAGGGTATAAAAATAGCTTTATTTACCACCACCATCTATATTTTATTTTCATTTTTGATTGATTTGCTGTTAATTTTTAAAATTCCTTTTTGCCTTAAGTATTTCACAATAAAAGGTGTAGCTGTTAATGTTATGCCCATCCTTACTGGAGCCAAACATTTGTGTACTGCATACGCTATTACAAATGTTCCTGCATTGGATCCAGCCGCTTTTATTATGACCCCTTCACCAATGTTGAAGTATTTCATGACTGCTACTAAGTCTACTCCGCTGAAAAAAAAAAAGAAAATTAGTTTCATCGGCTTTTACATCTGAAAATGCTTAAGTTGCCTAAGGAATGTGAACCAGTGAGAGAATATCCAGCAGGCAACACCTTGGACATTGGTAAAGTATTATTATGAATATAGTCCAGTAGATAAAGATATGGCTCTTATTGGGATCATCAATAGCTTGAAATAGGGTGACATTTTTAATGTGAACTTATGAGACTTATTATATTATTATATTATAACCACATTAATTAGTACAAATTTTAATGCCTTGCTAAGTTGTTTGTCAACTCACTGCAACTTAAATGAGCACCACATTAGAGACCTGTTAACCTTTTTGTTAGGGTTATGGTTGTTAAGATCAGCACAAGAAAAAAAGGAAAACAAGGAAAGAACCTTTTAAAAATCAACCAACATACCTAGACATAAGAAGATAGCAACTGGCCAGAGATACAATTGATATTGTTACATGAAATACTATGACTGTTGAGCCATACTCTTTGACAGCTTGTTTTAATTTTTCTTTGATGGTCAACTCTTGTTTTAATTTTTCATTGGTACTCAACTCTTGCTTCGCTTCACTACCAGTTGTCTTTTCAGTACTCATTTGTCTTGTTCCAACAGCTATGCTTTGAAAAAAGGTTAGAGTTTTTTAAATCAGGTGACAGATGCTAAAACCACTTAGAAGATTCTGACATGGAAAAAACAAGTCAGAAACTCTATGCTTAACTTTATTATAGCTATCAGGAGAGTATAAAACAACATTGGAGATGAATAAAATGTGAATAAAAAATAAGGTGATAAGATTATAGCCGGATTGATAACACTGTTTATGTTATATATGTACCTATACACTAGCCAAACTCGATGTAGAATGTTTGTAAACAAACCACGACACAAAAAACTAAAGTTCACTTGCTTGGCGTTGAATTTTAGATATGAATATACGAAATATTTAGGGTCTAGACAGACGGACTGCAATTCAACTGCAATCCGCAATTAGTGAAGGAAGGATCTTAAATTGACAAGTAATATAAATAGCATATAAAAAGGCGCGGCAACAGAGTGTATTTTAGGTTAAGTATGGGCGGTTTACTAACATTCTACATCGAGTTTGGCTAGTGTATAGGTATGTAAGATATTATATTGAAAAATCATGCAATTCTGTTATGATATGATACATAATGGAGCAAGTACCTGATTGTTATGTTAAGTTAAACCAAACATAATTTTAGCAGATGAGTTATAATATAGTTTATTATTCTTCAGGGAACAGGCATCTAATCGACTTTTAATTGATATTTACATTTTAATAAATTAACTATGTAAGTAGGTATTATGTATGTAAGCATAATAATGTACCTACTATTAAAACATGGCGCTAACAACTTTGATGTATGATAATTAACAATAATGGATGGTATTATGATATCAAACATGGCAATGTCAACAAAAGTGAACTTGGAAAAATAAACTCAATAGTCATGTACCTTGGTGCAACATCCTTCCACGATATTCATTCCTCAAGGTCAAGTAGTGAGCACTCTGTAAGTGGTCAGACAGGTATTTTTGACCTTGGCCCCACTGAGAGCCTGGCATGTTGAGGTGTGTGTGTCCTCCTATGAAGGGACTTGGTACATTGCTTTGCATGGAAGATGATAAACTGACTGCACCCCTACAGTCATACTTGTTCACATGAGGGTCAGCTTGAACAGTTATATCGAATTTCATATTATCATGTCCTTTCTGATAAGATGCATCGATAACTGGACCTGATATGTCTCGTTCTCTATGTGGGGAGAATCTTCCCATTTCAGTGGCATTTATGTCCACAACATTGCTTGGAAGTTTTATTGCAGCAGCTTGAGGAAATCGCACAACTATAGTGTTATGAAGATCTTGAGCAATATACTGAGGTTTACCTGCAGACAAATAAATGAAAACAGTTTATCTGATGTCTTGCTGTAGGTAGATAACATTAATTAGTTGTATTTATTCAATTGAGACCAATGAAGTATAATTTCGCTAAGACAGGTAGATAAAGGTAACGGTAAAACGACGTAGTTATGGAAGTCGTCATCATCTCTATAGGAAATGCTATTCATATTACAATTTTGTTAGTTGATTATCTTACCAAAAAAGTGCCCGATCTGATTACGTGATGGAATAAGCGAGTTCGTTCTGGAGTATATTTTGAACATGGTTAAATTTACTTGTATGTTAAAAAAATTACACCTCAATGTGTTTTGTAAAGTTTCAAACAAACCACTGCACGCACTGCATAGACGAGACGGAGTGAAATTCTCTTGGAAACGAAACCCACGTTATTTGTGTCTAAAGTTTCTGTTCCTCGTACAAAAAACAAATTATTTATTTGTGTCGCAGGTAGTAAATGTTCCCTTTGTTTCCATTTAGCGGTCGTTTTCTGCTTCTTTCTTTTAGATTCGCTGCTGCTGACTGCAGTTACTAATCAATTTCAAGTCGAAGCTTGCTGTCGCTATCAATGTCACGTTTCCTAAGTTTCACAATCCAGCCACAAGTTGCCATCAACCGAAGCCATCAACAGAGGAATCATGTTCATCATCATTATCAACTTTTATTATTCCACAGCTGGACATAGCCCGCCCCTATAAAATGAATGCCATAATAGCGCCCTGTTTTCAGCTTACCGCACCAAGCATCTTCCAGCCGTCTTTCGCAGATCGTCATCCTGCCTGTTATGTACCTATATATATTATATTTTAAAGGATAATTAAAAACTAGATGCGCCCCGAACCAGAATTTTTTTCGTACAAATTTCAGAAATGTATTGCACACTCCTTATGGGATATTTTATAAAACAAAAAATATGTGTTTATGTAATTATTCAGTCCACAGTTTATTTATACCAAGTTTTGAGTGAATCGAACCAAGGAAATATTATTTTCCATACAAACTTTACCACCGTAACACCATCAGATTTTTTACTAGCCTATGTCCTAATCTAGGTTCTTAACTATCTACTTACCAAATTTCATTTAAATAACTTGAGTAGTTACAAATATTACTTATAATAAACATTCACACAGACTTTCACATTTATTAGAATAGTAAGATATATTTTTATCTATAAAGTAGCCAACATCCACGTGGCACGTTGTGCGCTAGAACATTTTTTTCTTGGACGAACGAAATCAACCTTGCTCGGAGATTGAAGCTATTTGTCAGTCCATTAAAAGCCGTACCTAGTGGACAGAAGACATCATTTCACTCCATGAAAGTCTCCACACACTGAAGCCGGAGGCGAAGGCGTGCCGGTTTTTTTCTGGCGCACCGCTCCGCACCACCTGCGCTTTCATATGATTCAATAGATAGATTACAACTCGCACGCCTTCGCCTCCGCTCCGCTTCCGGCTTCAGTGTGTCGATTGAGACCTTCAAGATTGAAGGAAGACACAGCGAAATGAAAAACGGGGTCCGAGGGCCCGTGCTCCACTGTGCTTAGAAAGAGCACGCACGATAAAGTAATACAGGTTCAATACATATGTAATATATACTATAGTCGTGCGTGAGCATGCATTTTTTACTTTAAGGTAAGTATCTAATATACCAGGCCTTCATCACTCGCCTTTAATCATCATCATCAACGTATATTAGAGGATTATTCTAGAGGTACCTATGTCCACTGCTATATAGCAGTGGACATAGGTACTTGGTAGGTTTCAATGTGTTTCCCATAATCTTTAAAAATAAGTAGCTTTATAAAAAGTACCACAGTACTTACTTTTCCCACAATAAAACAGTAAAACTGCGCGAGTTTATACATAATAAATAAACTTTATTTACATTGCTAGCACATTAAATTGCTTATTAATATGGCTACCTATTGCGTTATTAAATGTTAGTTACCTACACAAAACGCAAATCTGATATCAACGCTATGTGATCAGACGGAAATACTATACTGGGCAGAGCTGTATGTAATTTTAACTCTTCAACACTTGGAAATGGAACAACCTGCAACAATAATAATAACAATAACATCTAATAATGGTTAGGTACCTATGTAACTAAAAGTGTAAACTGAAACCAAATAATATCTATACAAAATATTGTTTTGCATTTGTGTGGTTGTACTGAGATAGAGATAACATACTATAGGTACATAATATTATAGATTCACTTCAGTTTTTTTAAAATCAGTAGATAGTAGATAGCTTATTGGTATGGTGGAAATATTGGTGAAATATTTTTCACAAAGATCAACATAAAAATTACTTTCTTATGCATTTTTTAATATTAGTTCGTAAGCTATACTACTTTTACCCTTGAATAGCGAGTGAAGCTAGATTTTTTTAAGTTTACACTTTTTATAAGTTACCTATGATTTTGTAACATGTACCATACCAACCTGTTCTACAGTTAAATTCTGTTTTTCATAATAAATATAATCCAAACAATCTGCAAATCCATCAGTAAAATTTGTATATTCTGGTGTTCCACAAGCACTGGCCAATAAAATATCTTGCTTGAGAGTCAGATTTTTGACAGCTTGACTTACATCTGTAAATAAAAAAAATTACATACATAGTACAAAACAAATTCGCTTTCTCTGTCCCTATATCCCTATGTCGCTATGGGTCGCGTCTATGTCGCCTATGATGCTTAAATCTTTAAAACTACGCAATGGATTTTGATGCGGTTTTTTTAATAGATAGTGTGATTCAAGAGGATAGTTTATACATATAATGAAACCGTGCGAAGCCGTGGCGGATCGCTAGTACATAATTCGGTAAATATACTTTTTAAATAAAATAGATAAATTATATTCATAACGATTTTATTTTTAAATAAATCTAGCTTACTTGAATTCCAATCAGGCAATGTACTAGGTGCAGATCCAGTGGTATACAGTTGAAAAATTCCACAAGAAGGTACACTATTGAAGTCACCACAAAGTATGATGGAAATTCGTTTCTCAGGGAACTAGAAACAAAAACAGTACATCAATTTAATTATTAGTGCTCGAGCATGACCTATGTAGGAGTTAGGATAGGTACTGTTAAGTGTTGATTGTAGATTGAAACTTACTTCACTTTGAAGGCGGTTTTTTAAGGCTGAAAGCCAATATATAACTATCCCTCCTTGAATTAGTCTGATATGATCTGCGTCTGGGTGAAAATATAAATGAGTGTTGCCAACAATAAGCAATTCCCATGGATTATCAATAGACTCAAGACACGTGGCACTTGCCACTGTGGATCTATCAAGTACTCTTTCGGCTAAAGATTCATTGACTTTAACCGTGTCCCAAATAGATTTAAGACACACATTAGATTTCAATTCTTCAGATAAAACAATTCTCTCTTCACTTAGTTTTCTGAAATTGCATAAGTATAAATTAATGGCAGCTAGTATTATTCGAAAGTAGTTACAAACAAAGCCATGCTTATTCTGGATATGTTTTAGTGTTAATTTTATTTGTAATGCACAAATGATCCCGATCTTCCAAGGGCTTTGGTAGCATGTGATTAGTTGTACTTAAATTTGCATTCAAACAGTGATTGTTGACGTAACATGCAAAAAAATTTGTATCCAAAATGAGCAAACCCTAAGTAGGTAACCCTTACAGCAATTTCTGATTATTTCCTTTTACTTTTAAATGAAGTATTCACAACTACTTACTTATATCGGTTGCTTCTATAAAAACAAGCAAGTCCTTCTGCTACTTCTTTTCCTTTTTTGTAAAACGACCCTTCAAAGTCTTTGCTCTCAAAGAATGGGTTTAAACAATGGTTAAATATTTTAGCATCCACTTCTTGCAAACACATTATATCAGCATTGTATCCTGAAAGATATTATGATAAATGAAAATATGTTTGTAAATTTTACCAACAAGTAGGTACTCACACCACATTTTGTATGTGTGTATTTCATATATGTTATGTATACCTTGCAATTCCTTGATTATCAGTTGTTTTCTATAGTCAATTTCTAATGCATATGGTGGACAGTAAGGGTGTAAGGTAGTTCTGGTATAATCAGAATCACAGTATAAGTCTGCCAATATATTGTAGGAAACACATCTGAAACTGAATCAAAACTATTTATTTAAAAAATTACAAATTCAATCATTAATGGAAATCAGGCGTTGATTAAAAGAACCATGAAGTATCAATACATAGCATAAAACAAAGTAGCCTGCTCCGCCCCCATTTGTTCTTAAATATTTAAAACTATGCAACGGATTTTGATGCGGTTTTTTTAATAGATAGAGTCATTCAAGAGGAAGGTTTATACATATTATAAAACCGTGCGAAGCCAGGCAGGTCGCTAGTTTTTAATAAAAAAACTTATGAGTATTTTACAGACATAATCAGGGAATTTCACTAAAATACTAACCTTTTGTTTTTGAGTGGTGTTGCTGTAAATAAATGTCTAGTTTCGAAAGGACACTGTCCTGGACCTGCTTCTACAGGGGTCTTTGAAATAGTCTCAACAGCCGGGCCATGTCTTATTCCATCACCTTAAATGAAATGGTAAGCAGGTTATTACAAGCAGACCAGGTACAAAGTTGAGTGCAAAAGGGTACCTTGGCCCAAAAATCAATGATAAATATCCAATAAGAATTCTTAAAATGCTTATGCTAAAATCTATAGTAAATAACCAAATACATAGTTACTAACTTGGTGTACATTCTAATTTCAGCCTAAAACCTACATCTTGTGCATTAGGGGTGTAAGAGAACTCATTGCCCACAGGATCCCATTTTATATGGTTGTCACTAAGAGTTTTGCCTTTGTCATTTATATCTGCACCTTTATACCATTTGTAAACACATTTATTTATATCTGCATACTGAGTTTGCAAGTGGTCAGGACAAATTGTGAATCCTACCAGAATGCATTGTGGCAAAGCAATGTTTAACACCCATGGAGGATTAAAGACGGCTGCGTAAACACTGTCATAAATCTTCATGGTAAGAGGCCCTTTCAAGCTAAATATTTCTTTACAGGTGTATGTTTCAGGTACTGGGATATCAGATTCAAATAACTTAATTTCAAGTTTTGTCTCATCAACTGCATTTTTCTTCTTTTTTTCGGCTTTATTGATTGCTTTCTTTATATTGGTTTCCATCCGTGAAAATAGAGTTAGAATAGATTCTGAAGGTTTTCTACTAAAGTTGAATTGTCTCGACGAATCTTTCACTTTAAAGAGAAACGAAATATCCACTTTATCTTCTTGTTCCATGTACCGAAAGTAGCACTTATCCATGTTAGAAGTAGCCTTGTTGGAAATCTTGAGAACTGAATAAAATCTGCGAGACAAATATTCAAGTCTTATTAGCATATTCAAAAAAGATATTGAGAGTTTTGCCTATTATTATTGTAATTTTCTCAGAAGAAAAACATGTAAACATAACCTCTCAAAAAGACAAAAACTTTCTAATACCTACGAGTCCTCTCGCTCGTCAGCTGCACGGCGGCGGCACGGCTGCGGCGGGCGGCGGCGGTTGCGCTGTCTATGGAGTTTGGAGCACGGTGGTCAAGGCAAGGCCAAGTCAGGCCAACTTAAAAAAAAACAGTCACCATGATGCGCGGGCACGGAGCAATAGCAACGGCAAATAGCCGCCAGTAATATTTTATTTACCACATATATTTTTTTTTGCATTGGCAACACTGGCTTGCTACGTGTCAACAAAGTTGTACGCGTTGCAGGCCAACCTGTCAATTTTCATTGGTTTGCTTGCTTGCTTGTTGAAGTGAATTTGTGCAGTTGGATTGGAAAGGTGTTTTATTTAGTTTCTTTCTCGCCGATTTTATTTAGTGCTCACATCAACTCAACATGGTATGTGAATATTCCATTAAAATTTCAGTAGTTTCTAAAAAACATTTCATATAAATTTCATAGACCTATTTAATCTTTTACAGCCTGCTTCTCCAAGCTCTACATCTGTTGGATCAGGCAGCCGGTCGCCTAGCAAGGCGACTTCTGCTCCTCGGTCAGCCAGCGGCGGAACTGTTCGCCAGAGGAAATCCACCACCACAACCACTGCGGCCAGGAATCGCACCACAGGAGCTGGTTCTGGTGGCATGTGGCGATTCTACACCGATGATTCTCCTGGAGTGAAAGTGTAAGTACACATTCTAAGATCTATTTTACATAGAAATTATGATTTCTGATGATCTGAATCATGCATTATTTACTTAGTACTACTTATGTTGGCCTTTTCAATATAATTGACCTATGTATTAATTTTTGTTTAGCAAGAATACTCATGGACCTTATTTGTTGTTTCAGTGGACCTGTCCCTGTGCTGGTGATGTCTTTATTGTTCATCGCTTCAGTCTTCATGTTGCATATTTGGGGAAAATACACCAGAGCCTAAATCAATTTATCTACTGTTGTAAGAGTGAAAGGTGTGATGGATTAATGTCTAGATATTTAATCTTTTTATTGTAAAATAATGTAATTTAAGTTTATTCTGAAATTAAAAATAAGTTATTATAACATTTTTTTTAATATAAAAATACCTAAGAGATAAGACAAGAGTATGGGGTAAGGCAATAGAAATGTCAAAGTTTGTAAAAAATACAGATTTTATTTAAATGCATATTCATCTTACCTTAAGAATTAATTTTAAAAGTAAAAATAAAAAAAAAAGATAATAAAAATGTAAAATAAAATATTTACATTATCAGCCTTATTTTGAATTTCATCATTGATAAGAGATACAGAAGACGAGCATTGATTCAATTACAAAACTTAACTAGTTGCATACCAACTAACTTAGAATCTATTTTTGAGGCTAAAAACTTAATAATAGCCTCAAGTTCATAGCTGCACTTAATTTTTTACTATCTTATATGAATGGCTTAAAAATTAGTAGCTGCCTTCTATCATACATATGCTTCAACTCTCCTCCCCCTTATTCTATCAAAGAACTGTCTCCATGAAACTAAAGTTTTTCCAGACCATATCCAGAAACTAGAAGTGATACCAACTATCATAGTCATCAGATACTTTATCATGAACATTTCAAATTTAGGTCTGCCAGTTTCTTTAAAGTTGAATGGGCAAGGTATAGAATATTGCCTAGTAGAGCACATATCTCTGTGCCATGTCACCATCCAGGTGTCATAATTGGCTTGTTCATAGAATAAACATCCTATAACTATTAGGGCCGGTACTGTGTATAGGACTCCGAAAACTCCAATACGAATCATAAGTTTCTCAAGTTTATCAGTTTTTGTACCATCATGCTTCATCACAGTTCTTATACGGAACAAGGAAACAAATCCAGCAAAAAGAAAAATAGTTCCTAATACCAGGTAGACACACAGGGGGGACAGCACAAAGACTCTAAGCGCTTCAGCATCCCACAGACCCACATAGCACACACCAGAGAGGATGTCACCTGAAATCAAAAGTGCAATTATATATCTGTAGCATTGGATACAAGATATTCTGTGAACTACATATATGAGCAAAACTCACCATCAACTTTTCCCATGGCTAATATGGATATGGTCTTTATAGCAGGCACAGCCCACGCAGCCAAGTGAAAGTATTGGGAATTTGCTTCAATTGCTTCGTGGCCCCACTTCAAACCAGCAGCTAAAAACCATGTGAGGGTTAAGACAACCCACCAAATACTTGAAGCCATACTGAAGAAATACACCACCATGAAGAGTATTGTGCATGGTTCATGCTTTGTGCCTTGAGTTATAACAGATATATTGGGCAATCTTGCTCCACTCACAGTAGAGGGGAAAGGCCCTTGGCAACTGATGCTGTCTCCTGCACTCCATCCCATCACATATGCTGCTGCTACCATCAGGTAGCATACTGACAAAAATATGATTGGTCTCTCAGGATACCTGAACCTGTCCGTATCTACCAGAAAGGTCAAAACAGTAAATAAACAGCTCACAGTGCAAAGAGTTGCCCAAATTCCAATCCATAATCTTGAAAAATTCTTTTCATCTTGACTGAAGAACATTCCATTGCATGGTGCTCCACAATCATATTCTATTTTATTGCCTACTTTCAATGTGTATTCAAGATCTAGGCTTTTAGGAACTTTAAACTGTACTGGACAGACAAATCCATAATCCTTAGCACCATGGAGTTTAGTAGGATCTCTTTCAATGTTTTTAAAATCTACTTTTGGAAGCTTAGACTCAAAATGCTTTCGAGATTCATGAGTTGCATTATTATCACCCACACAGATTACATTTTCTCCTGTCACTACTGGAAATTTCGAACATTCTAATTGTTCAGGCCAGTGAAATCCAAATTTGATCATCAACTCATAACAGTTTTCTTTAGCAGACTCGCACAAATGCCGACAGGGTGGTATCGCTGTATCCAGTATAGTGCAAACTGGCGCATAGACTGAGCATAAGAAGAATTTCAGATCCGGTGAGCAGTTTACTTTGATCAAGGGTGTAAATTGCCCAACCTCTGGGCCAGCATCTTCTTGTTTCGCATGATTGAGAATGTTCGGAAATATTGTTTGATTGTACCTTATCCCTTGGCAAAATTTAATGGTAATGGGCTCACAACGGCCATGGTGAGGTAGAGTGTCTCCTTGATAAACAGTAACACGAGACGTCTCGGTAATAATTACAAAACAACAAAACACACTAACGAATGTGAACCACGTTATTTCCATGATGACTCAAGTTTCTTGCAAATGATCATCGATGAGATCGAATTGGGTTTTCATTTAACTATTTACATTTTCTTCACCATCAGATCAAATATCATTTATCAAAAAATATAACACCAAAAATAGCTACTTCCACCATTGTTGTATTTTGTTTGACATTTATTAATTCATACATAGACAAGAAAGGTGGCTCTTTGATTTTACAAGCGTGTCAGGTCTATCGTGTCTATGATTTTCCAACAAAACGACAAAACGGAGAAGGGGTCGATTTTTTCCTATTATTGAAACCGCATCGCCATGCGCCATCGTCTCCAGTGTAATGTGTAGTGTTTCCTATTGCACTGCGCTGCTTCCGGTGTATGTGTAGTCTTTCATATGATTCAATAGGATACAACTAGCACGCCTTCGCCTCCGCTCCGCCTCCGGCTTCTGTGTGTAGAGACTTTTACGGTCACTGTGTTAATCGGCATGACAAATAGAACCAAACAAATAGGTTGTGGTCAAAGTTTTTGATAGGTGAAATAACTATAGCCAAGAAAATTTCATTCGAAATATTCTTGTATTTTTAAATAATTTAAAATAAACCACAAGGATGGATTTAGGGAATGATAATTTAGATTTTATTAAATTGGTCAACATCAAAGGCAATGTTGAAAATGTTACGCCGCACAAAATAGCAGTAGTTGCTTTTATTAGAGAATACGGTCTTTTGAAAGTGGAAGGTACGTTATCCTCATGGACAAGGACCTATTTTTTAAGTCAACAATATCTTTTCGATCAAATATAACATTTTTTTTCACCTATTTACAGCTAAGCAAATGATAGATTGCATTGTCGCCCCCAAGTATCGGAAAGATTTTTGTATGCTAGCTCTAAAGCTAATACAGGTAAAAAAAATTGAATTTTCTAGGTATGCTTATTTTTAGCTGTTACTTTTCCTCTAAGTAGGGCTGCCATCCGTCCGGGTTTCCCCGGATTTGTCCTAGTTTAGAAGGCGTCCGGGGAGCGTCCGGGCGGGGTTTTATTTGTAGTCCGGGTTTTACATTTTAGTATATTTAAAATAGAAACAGTCTCAGCAGTGATAAAAATAAAATATAATTTTAAAGATTATAATTGTGTTGATTTTTATAAATTTCTGTTAAGCAAGGAAGAAACTTTAAAAGCTATTGGCAAGTCTGATAAATACGAAAAACCTGAGAAATAAAGCAGACTTTAAAAATGTAGGACTTGTAATAGTTTTTTAGAACTGTTTTAGTTTTGTTATAGGTACAATTTTCTTTGTTTTATTTAAATAAGTAATTAATGTGGTAGTACTGAAAAGTTTAAAAAGATTTTTTCGTTAAGTTAAGGAGTAATTTTTTTGTTATGTTTACAGACATTAAACATGTAAGACTGATAATAGTTCCTTTTAAAGCTTTTTAAGAAAATTTTGTTTTGTTAAAAGAGTAGAGATATTTTTTTTTTGTTACAAGAGTCTAATTTTCTTTTATTTAAAGAAACGAGAAATGTAAGTTCCTTAAAACTTTAAGAATATTTTGTTTTGTTTCCTTTTTAGACGTAATTTAGTTTAAATTGATTAAAAATAATAAATAAATATTTAAAACCATTAAAACTATATATTTTTCCACTTAGAAACTTAGAAAAAATAAAATCTCTTGAAACGTCCGGGTAGTAAGATCCAAAATCCGGGGTTTTCACGTTTCTTGTCCTGGGTGACAGACTTTCGAGGTGGCAGCCCTACCTCTAAGGCTGTTCCTCTTTTTTCCTTTTAGTTATTTCTATGGTAAACTATGTTTAATAAAAATTTATTAAGCAAGTATCTATTTATTGATTGTAGTGCCCAGATATGGAATTCAAAGAACTAGAAACGCTCCTCACTGATGGCCGCTATAATTTGTTGAGTGTCCATCTACAGAACTTTTGTGTGCGGCTTCAAAACATTTACGTAAATGGAATTAGCGCTCTCATGGATTGCGTTACTTCTGCTGTTGATAAACTGATGATTGAACAAAGTGAAACAAACCCCTGTATTATTGCTAAATACAGTGTTTTAGGTGAGATATTTAAGATTAAATTTTTTTTTACTATTAGGGACCTCTCATAGCTGACTGGCCTTTCTTAGATTGCTTAATAATGTTTGTCAATTATAATAATAGTGAATAACCAGATAAAAATCTTTTTTAAGGTTTGTACTTGCGAAGAATCTTAGTACACTTGGACAGACTGACTTTTGTCCAAGTGGTATCGCTGTACAAGTCTTTTTGTTTATACTACCAACGAGGCAGGCCTGGTCTGATGATCAGGTCACTTAGTAAAGAGGTAAGAGTAACATTAAAATTAAGGTATTCAACATTTGTTTTATAAATATAAACTAGCAACCCTACACATATGAATCTTCCTCTTGTCTATCTATTAAAAAAAATCCCATCGAAATCCTTTCTGTAATTTTAAAGACCTAATTATACATAAGGACAGACAGGCAGCGGGAAGCTACTTTGTTTTTACTAAGTTATGATGACCTAGGGTTTGTTGTTGTGAATTTATTACAAACACAAAACAAAAATAAATCACCAATATTTTTTGTTCTATACAATATTGTTTTGTTTAGTAAAAAAGAAAATTACAATCAAAGACAGGAAATAATTTAGAAGTATTTGAGCTAACTGCTGACTTTTGTTTTTTTCATTTAATGTTTTGTATCAAGGCCAATTAGAGGTAGCTCAACTGATCCATATCAAAATCAGTTGGGAGCATCCTTAAGACACTACATTCCCACACTGTATTATAATGGTGATAGCTGCACCAGATACCAGCTCTGGAGTCATATCTCACTTCTACCAGACATTCAGATAATCACTACATTACATTGTATAAAACAAAGTCACTTTTTCTGTCCCTATGTCCCTTTGAATGCTTAAATCTTTAAAACTACGCAACGGATTTTGATGCTGTTTTTTTTAATAGGTAGAATGATTCAAGAGGAAGGTTTATACATATAATAAACCCGTGCGAAGCGGGGCGGGTCGCTAGTTAAATATAAAATAGATAAATAATGCTGGAAAATTCACACATCTAGCCCCAAAGTAAGCTACTCAAAGCTTGTGTTATAGGTACTAGATACTGATATATTTATTCACTACATAGTATAAAACAAAGTCGCTTTTTCTGTCCCTATATCCCTGTCCCTTTGAATGCTTAAATCTTTAAAACTACACAATGGATATTGATGCGGTTTTTTTTTAATAGATAGAGTGATTCAAGAGGAAGGTTTGTACTTACCGTGCGAAGCCGGGGCGGGTCGCTAGTATATTATAAACATAGATACACATTTTTTATTACACAGAAAACACCCAGACCACTGGCACAATATTTTATTAATTATAATGTGGTTTACTGAAACAAATTTATGTTTGCATTGCAGAAACTGAATAACATGGAGTCACAAGCAGCATCAACATCAGCTACTCCAACTGCTGATGAATCTAAACCTTTAGAGCTACTAATGCGGATGAATGTTATAGATAGAGACAAGTAAGTAAAATAAGAACATAAAAAATCCATAAAGTACTACTTAACATAATAATTTCAAATGGGCTCCTTTTAAAGACCAGTTAAAATACAGAAATACAATTTATTGGTAAAATCAATTTACAAGTCAGATTTTTCTTAAAATAATATACAATATTGTAATGTTCAAATTGAACAATAATAAAATAAAAAGTAAATAAAATAAAAATAATTGAAATTACAAACAATCAATTGTCATAAAATGTAAATTTAAAATGTGTATTTAAAGAATATTTCACAGTAATGAAGTTTTGGTCAGGCTAAAAATAAATTTAAAGTAAAAAGTTAATTTATCTGCATCTAGTGTATGGCAGATACATTGAAAACTCAAAATATAAATGGAAAATGAGGTACACTTAATCCTACTAATATTATAAACGCGAAAGTTTGTAAGTATGGATAGATGGATGTTTGTTACTCTTACACGCGAAAACTACTGAACGGATATGGATGAAATTTGGCACAGAGATAGATTAAAGTCTGAATCCAGAGTCAGAGTCAATTCCAGACTATAATCTATCTCTAGACATAACATAGGCTATTTATCCCGGAATTCCCACGGGAACGGGAATCACACGGGTGAAACCGTGAGGCGCTGCTAGTCAATAATATAGATACTCATAGATCTAAAAACCCTTGGAACAAATTGTGCCTTATATTTTTTTTATTTATACTTAGCTTTAAGTGTCTGATTAGTTTTTGTGTAGAGTCCTTTTCACGAAAGAAGTCCCCTAGACGCGGCGCTGTAGTAGTGCTACCGAATGAAGCCAGCAAGCATACAACCATCTGTCAAATTTAGTTCCACCAGTTGCCGTGGGACTTTTTTCATGAAACGGACTCTAAAACCTACTCATAAGTCACTAACATAACAGCATTTCCATGAAAATGAATTAAAATTTTACCATTTCTCTTAAAGAGTATGGGCCCAGTGCTATTTTAGCTAAATGTCTTCACTCCGTGGCAGTGGGAATGTGTCCTAAGTACTTTATCATTCACAGCAGTTTTGAGGAGTGTCAATGGTCAAAGAAACAAGCGGAACTGTTTACAGCGCAACAGGCAAATCTGCTGCAAATCAATGAGAAAAAAGCACTGCCCGCGAAACAGCTGCAGAAAACTATTACACAAATTGTACATGACATCCCTGAGTATCCAGATATTGTAAGTTTATCCCCACTAATATTACAAACGAAAAGAAATACCTACATTATCCTTGAGTCACATAATGCTTTCTATATTACTTATACTTTGATAAATTAACTCCTAGAAGATGTTAGTAATGTTAAATTTAATGCTGCATTTCAGCATTTCCTGAGTTTCTTGAACTGCATTCGTATGAAAGAGTTCTGTGGTGCCCAAGACTCATTGTACAACTGTTTCGATCGCACCGTGTTCAACATCGGCGCCAACGGGAATGGATCTGAGAAAAACAAGAACTTCCGATATGCTGCCTTGAATAGAGCAGCAATGCATACTCACTTTGGGCACAAGTAAGTTTATTGTTATTATTTTATATTGTTACTAGCGGCCCGTCCCGGCGTCGTCGCACGGGTAAAATTTCTTAAATTGTAAATTTTAACATACACATTCAGGCAGACAATTTCAAGCCTTGACTCCCCAGTGACGCCTACATCGCATAGGTCACCGAAAGGAGTGAAGAATACGCGACTTTTTTCTTACATTTTTAAACTTGTAATATCGATCACGAGTTTAAAAATATCATATCGCCACCAAAAATATAAAAAATCACTACTTAGTATAAAACAGAGTCGGTTTTTCTGTCCCTAAATCCCTATGTCCCTTTGAATGCTTAAATCTTTAAAACTACGCAACAGATTTTGATGCGGTTTTTTTTAAATAGATAGAGTCATTCAAGAGGAAGGTTTATACATATAATAAAACCGTGCGAAGCCGGGGCGGGTCGCTTGTACAACATAAAAAACAAAGAAATATCACGTCTGCTTGATCAGCCAGCGTTTTAGGCGGTGTTTGAATATTGTGGCATGCACTTACTCGATTCAGTCTGATAGCCTGTTGTATACTTGCGGACCCATAGAAGAAAGAAGTAGAAAAATCATTTATTTGGCCCTTTTAGTAATGTCAATAGCGCGGTCCCCGACGTCATGACGTCAGGGACCGCGCTACCGAAATAAATGAATGACACCGTCAGACACAGTCGGTGCTGGTTCCGAGTGCAGTACAGAAGTCTCCGTGCGTTGCGTAGAAACCACACATACCTACATATGATACATACATTAGTATCATTTGTTTTGTATCAGATCCCTGGCAATGGAGGGTGTCCGCGAGGCGATATCCCGCGGGCAAGAGGCGATGGACGGCGCGTGCGTGGCGGCGGCGGCGGCGTGGGGCGCGCGCGCGGGCGGCCGCATCCGGCGCGCCGTGCTCGCCGCGCAGAAGCCGCGCGCGCCGCGACACTCCGCCGTCGTCGCCGTGCAGCTTGTCGCGCAGCATGTCGCCGTGCTGGGTGCCAAGCCGGCTGAGGTCTTCCAGGTACTTTTTGATCGATGATGTTGAGTGTAATCTTCGATAGTTTGTATAAATACAGTAAGGACAATTTATCTTGGCAGGTCCGAACTACGCGCGGAAGGCTGCGCAGCTACACTTTTTAAGAACCAAATGGTGGCATGAGTAGAGTGCGCGGGGCGGTGGTCTAGGCTAGAGACGCACATTACATAAAAACAATCAATCCTTTATACGATCGAATTTAGTAATCGATTAGTTTCATTTTGAACTCATTCATTTTAGGGTATAGAAGATTATTTAAGTAGCTAAATTTACTAATAAAGTGAATTAACTCATTTATAAAGGACTAGCTGGTGCCCGCGACTTCGTCTGCGCATGATTAGTATTTCGAGTACTCGCTATTTCATTGCGTAATTCCTTTCTCGTGGGATTTTCGGGATAAAATAAAGCCTATGTGTTATTTCAGCTTATAATCTATCTCTGTGCCAAATTTCATCCAGATCCGTTCAGCAGTTTTTGCGTGAAAGAGTAACAAACGTCCATCCATCTATCCATTCATCCTTACAAACTTACGCGTTTATCAGTTCAATTCAGTTTGGTTCCCCTGGGCTATACGGGTTTTCAAAAATTTCTCACAGCATCTGAACACTGACGCATCTGACGACGCGCGCGCGTCGTTCAGATGCTGTGAGAAATTTTTGAAAACCCGTATAGCCCAGGGGAACCAAACTGAATTCCGGGATAAAATGTATCCCATGTTCAATCGTCCCGAGTTCCATTCGAATTCATTCACTTCCCTCGTGATGCGTGGTTAAAGAATTTTTCTTTCACCCTCTCTCCCAGGGGAACCTTGATATCCGGGATAAAAAGTATCCCATGTCCTTCCTTGTAGTATGAACTCAAATCGTCCCAAGTTTCATTCCAAGTCATTAAAGAATTTTTCTTTCACCCTCTCTCCCAGGGGAACCTTACCGAATTCCGGGATAAAAAGTATCCCATGTCCTTCCTTGTAGTATGAACTCAAATCGTCCCAAGTTTCATTCCAAGTCATTAAAGAATTTTTCTTTCACCCTCTCTCCCAGGGGAACCTTACCGAATTCCGGGATAAAAAGTATCCCATGTCCTTCCTTGTAGTATGAACTCAAATCGTCCCAAGTTTCATTCCAAGTCATTCAGCAGTTTCGGCGTGATGAGCGGTAAAGGAATTTTACTTTCATACCCTCTCCCATGGGAAACTTACTGAATTCCGGGATAAAAAGTATCCTATGTCCTTCCTCGAAGTATGACCTATAATCATGCCGAGTTTCATTTAAATCCATCAAGTAGTTTCGGCGTGATGCGCGTTTACGATACAGACAGACAGACAGACAGACAGACATGAATGAAAAAAATTACAGTTTTGGCTTGAGTATCGATAATAGAGTGCCCTCCAAAAAAAATTTTCAAAATATCTTCAATGTACAGATTTGGACCTGTTACAGTTTTATTATAAGTATAGATTAAAAAAAATGTTTGGTAAAACTATGTTTTCTATTTTAAGAGACATGATTTAGTTACATAAATTTTAGAAATCAATTAAATACTATTTGAGTTACGACTGTTTGAGAACATTTAAAACGTCATTATAAAATCGAATAGAAACTTTTTTTAACACTTAATTTCAATCGATTTAAATAATAATCGATTTATATGCACATTACACATCTCTTTTATCTTGACTTTTGTTAACTTCGATCTTTATCGGCAATACTCGGTACGAGGTATTTGTCTCTGTCACACGTGAGCATTGGTTTGGTGTTTGTGACGCTACAGAGATAGCGTCACAAACACCAAACCAATCTTGGTCAATCTTGACCACAGTTGGGTACAAAAGTGTTCCTTGTGTTTTTGTTCGTTTTTATAAATAAAAAAACAAAGTTATATTGAGATATGATACAATTTAAAGATTAAAAAAATAAACACTGAATAATAATAATGGCTTATTGCCATTATTATTATTAATCAGTACTTTCTCCCTGTATTAGATATTTTCTGATCGTATATTTGTTTATCTGGCAATAACAGTTTTCTTCGCGACTGTGCATGCGCAAAAGTTCTCAGAGCCTATGTTCAGAACTGCCAAGAAAATTTGTCCTTACTGTAGGTTGGTAAATAAAATTAGACTGTAATTTACAGATAGGTACTATGCTCTGATTTAGAATCATAGATATTTTTTGCAAACATTAACATAATGAATGAAAATTTAACAAAAAGTTATAGTAACAATATGCAACAGCAGGGTACTAGCATTAAGCTAACAACTAAAAACTAAATTAAAATCTTTAACAACGTATTTGTAATTGCTCAAACACAACGGAAAAGATGCAAGTTCGGGTTCGAAAACGACTAAAAGACCAATGGAATTATGAATGAAAACTATCAAAACCACGAAATATTTGGAGCTCCTGCAGCTTGCTCTGATGATACCAGTGTCGTAAAATGTGTTCCACCAATATTCCTTTGGTTTTGTACCTCATTTGTTAAAAATGTCTATGTTTTTCAATCGCGGTATAGTGTTATTCACGAACAAAGTAGGTGCGTAATATAGGTTCTGTGTCCGTATAGGTTCTATGTCTTCTTGAATGAGGGCTCCCCGCCGACTCCGTGTCTCGGTTCGGCTTGGCTCGGCTACCTTCGCAGCTTCGGTCCGGTGCGCACGCGTGGCTCACATGACCGAACCGATGATGGCTTTGTCTCCGACAATGATTTTTTTATTATTTCAAAGCTGGTCATGTGGTCCCATATAAATTTGATGAAGATATAAACCATAGTTTTTGTGATGTGTGAAATTTAAAGTTTGTTGTTGGTTTACGTAAAAATATCAAATTGTTTCTTTTTTCTAGGTATACCTATTTCGTTGATTCTTTTATTATTTGAAAGCTATCATGCATGATGTATTTGGTCCCATATAAATAAGATCAATATCTGACCAGTATTCATATGCTTAAAATGTGTGAAATTTGTAGTAACTATTTTGTTCGTTTTTGTAAAAACATCGAATCATCATCAGCCTATATTAGTCCACTGCTCGACATCAGATAAACATGAAATAATTTCAGATAATAACAAAAGGAGATGCCCTGAACTACCTACACTCCATGACCGACCTGACAATAGCCGGCCTCTCGAACACGGCGGCGCTGTGGGCTCTTTACGGCAAGACTGAAATGGCCTCCGTTACATGCCAGCTGCTTCTTAATCTAAATACGAGTAAGAATTCCCTTTCTTTTTCACATGTTTTTATCTAGGGGAAGGGCGGGTAGCCCCGGACAAAAAATTAAATGATTTTTATAGGTACAATTAACGAACTCTTAACGATATTTTTTTTCATTTAATTTGAGAAATATTACAATTAATCATAATTTCTATGAATTAGTAAGTTATATTCGTAATTCATTAACAAAATCTTCAAAATCTAAACCTCTAATAAATGGCATGTCGTAAAAATGGCGGGTAGCCCCGGACACAACCTTAGCGCTGACCCAGTCGCTTTTCAGCTTGGCAGACATCACAATAATAATATGCAGTACACTCATTAAGGTCTAAGCAAGGTTCGTGGGCCAGGAATTTATAATTTTAATACAGTTACACTCTCATTTTAATTTTCTGGTTCAGCCCGTCATTTCTGAACAAGTCTTTGAAATTTTCTTTTTATTTTCGGGGTTTTTCACATGAGGAGCGTTTTTGTTTCTCCAAATCCTCTGCTCGCTGTATTTTTTAGATATCCTCCTGAGAGCAAGTTTACCCTTATAAACTTTACTGAATGCTTTCTTGTGGAAAGCTCTTTCCAGTTTCCTCTATCCGTGGTTTTTTCATTACTTTGACCATGTTATTATAGTCGACCTGAATTAAATATGCGAGTACCTACATCAACAAAATAACACTATCAAATAACTAAAGCTCTTTTAAAAATTACAAAACATACATTGATAAGTGTCCGGGGGTACCCGCCAAAAGTTTGTCCGGGGGTACCCGACCTCCCAAAATCTATGTTTTTAACCACCACATCAAAAGTATCAAACTGATTTCAAAATAACTTTTAAAATCTGATTGACTCATCATTTATCTATGGGAACATAATTATATTAAGTCAAAATACTAACGTTTTGTAACAGATATTTGAATTCAAACTTTCTCAGGAGCAGCGTAATTAGATTGATCCGAGATAAAATCTGTCCTCACGAGAGAACCGTTGGCCGGACATGCCACCACTGAATGGATTCTTTGTTCATATTCCACGCGTCATCTTAAACTGTATTTAATTGTATTCTAAGTGAGCTTAATCACCTTGTATTTAGTGATGTTATATTAGGGTCAATTTTCCATATTCATGTTATTGAATATATCGCTTTGAAGATATTACGATATCATACCTATTACAAAATATTAGTTTGATATTAGTTTAAGGCCCCTATTACGAAAAAACGCGAAAATGCACTTATTCGTCGTCCAAATTCTATAGCTTGCGTTCGCTGCTTGAAATAACAATTCCTTGTTAATAGTAGATTGTTTCCTCAACTTCAGTAATAATTAAACAGATTTTAGATAACTTATTTGGTTATTTAGTTATAATCATTCTCCCGATGCAAGTTTAGGCAAAAACGCTCGGAGACCTGTTTTGGGAGCTCTAATTTGAAGATTCCATTGAATATAGACCATAAAACTATTTTTTTTAAGGTAACAAATATCCCATTCTTCAATAATAATTAAATACATTTTCGTTATATGCCTTTATATGAAGGGAAAAAAATCTGAACCGAGGTAACTATCGATCGAAAAGGCTTCGAAACAAACCCTAATATCTCCAAAGTTCTACATCATTTTGACATAAAATTTATACCAAAATAATCTTCATTGTTTTCTTAAACTACAATATTAATTTTACGTTTTAAATCCCAACTAATTTTTTTTAATGAATTTATTAAAAAAGGTATATATTTCATTGTGCCGCGGCCGGCAATCTGCCCTCAGTACCGCGCGAGCGCTTGTCGAAGGTGGACCTATGTCACTTTTGCTCGCACTCTCCGTCGGACGAAACGCCCAAAAAATGCTGCGTTTATGAGCGAGTTGGAACGTTTTGATCGTTGTAAATATTTACATTCGCATAGTATATTGCAATAATTTTTAAATTCGTACATTATTATTACATATTATACCAGATATATATTATAACTGAGGTTTATCACAAGCCGAAATGGGGAAAAATAAATAGAAATGAGTTTTAGAAATGAGTTGAGACTAAACAAAAAAAAAACTAAATATTCTATCGTTGAAGAAAGCAAGGTATGGTATTATTTAATTTTACCCTTTATATAAAATTGGTTTACCACTCACTGACTCACTCACTCACTGACTGACATGATTGTTCTCCCTGTTGGTGGAGGGGGAGGTATGGTTTTTTTTTCGGAAATGTGTAGGGGGGGTGGGGTTAAGTTTGGGAAAATTTCGACTTTTTTAAATTACGAACCCCCTCTAGGACCCCCCGGGGGTTCTTCGGTCGTGTGGGGGGGTGGGTCAGATTTTTTTGTGGAGTCGTATGGAGGGTTAGAATTCGTTTTGGGGGTTGAAATTTTTTTGAACCCCAAGACCCCCAACACCCCCCGCTTTTGACTTGCTACCGGATAGCGTACCGATAGAGGATTTTGGATGGCGGGATCGCATAGAGGGTTAAGTCCTTAATAGGAAAGGAAAAAAAATCGACCCCCCCTCATGACCCCTTTTTAGAACCCCCCTTCGTATCTCCCGAACGGCTCGCGATGGAAAAAAAGTCTTTTCGCAGTCGCGTAGAGGAGGTCGAATAGTTGCGGAAGCCAAAAAAAGTTTGACCCCTTTGCACCCCCAGACCCTCTTTTTTTAAAAAAAAAACCGTTTTTTGGCCAATTTTAAGTGTTTTTTATAGGGTGGAGCATCGAGGCGAGCGAAGCGAGCCGAGATGCGACACTGGGAACCAGCACGGCGAGCGAAGCGAGCCGTGCTGCATTCCCCCCACGACCCCCAGGACAACCCCCTCGACCCCCCCCCTGGGGTTCTTCGGCCGTGTAGGGGGTGGGTCAGATTTTTTGGTGAGGTCGTGTGGAGGGTTCAAAATCGTTTTGGGGGGTTACATTTTTTTTACCCCCAAGACCCCCCAAGACCCCCACTTTTGAATTGCTATCGGATAGCGTACCGATAGATAATTTCGGATGGCGGGATCGTATAGAGGGTATAATCTTTAATAGGAAGAAAAAAAATCGACCCCCCCCCATGACCTCTTTTTAGAACCCCCTTTCATATCTCCCGAAGGGCTCGCGATGGAAAAAAAATCTTTTCGCAGTCACGTAGAGGAGGACGAATAGTTGCAAAAACCAAAAAAAAATTGACCCACTTGCACCCCCAGACCCCCTTTTTTTAAAAAAATCTATTTTTTGCCCCATTTTTGAGGTTTTTTTAAGGTGGAGCATCGAGGCGAGCGAAGTGAGCCGAGATGCGACACCGGGACGAGTACGGCTCGCTTCGCTCGCCGTGCTGCGTTCCCCCCACGACCCCCAGGACAACCCCCTCGAACCCCCCCCCCTTGGGGTTCTTCGGCCGTGTAGGGGGGTGGGTCAGATTTTTGTTGGGTCGTGTGGAAGGTTCCAAATCGTTGTGGGGGGTTACATTTTTTTGACCCCCAAGACCCCCAAAGACCCCCCGCTTTTGAATTGCTACCGGATAGCGTACCGATAGATAATTTCGGATGGCGGGATCTAGAGGGTATAATCTTTAATAGGAAGAAAAAAAATCGAACCCCTCCCCATGACCCCTTTTTAGAACCCCCTTTCATATCTCCCGAACGGCTCGCGATGGAAAATTACCCTTTATATAAAATTCGATTACCACTCACTCACTGACTCACTGATTGACATAATTGTTCTCCTTGATGGTGGAGGGGAAGGTATGTTTTTTTACGGAAACGTGTAGGGGGGTGTGGGTAACGCACCAATTCAGGAGTGTAGGTTACGAAAAGGGGTTCTAAATAAAAAAAAACAGCCTACACAACCGACGCGAGCTGCTTGCAGCTAAAAACTAGTTTCTTATTATAAAAACACCCAGACAAATTTCGATCACGTGATCGTTTGCGACTAAACCCAGGGTATGTTGCTACGAATTTGAGGTGTTTTTTTAATTTTTATAAGTTTATTTTTCTTTAAAGGCGATTTTTTTTATTTTCGTATAAACTGAGGATATAAATTACGAATTTCAGAAAAATTTTATTCCAGTACGCCTTATTTATGTCCCTAAAATTGATCTTTGGTATCGTTTCACTTATTTTATTAATAACGATATTTAAATTGAAACAAGTTTATTGTTTGGAATCAATTAATCAATTCAACATGTATTTCAATACGGTTTTAAAAAAATAATAATTAGTCGCATACGTTTTTTTTATTGTAATAAAAAAAAACTATCCATATACATTTTGTATTACCTATATAATTATAATAGTTTTCTAGTTCCCATAACACAAGCTTTGACTAGCTAATTTTGGGACTAGATGGTGCTGTGTGGATTGTCCTGCATTATTATTATTATTTTATTATTATTATACCAGGGTACAAATAAAGAGCCTTTTCTTGCGACGACGGCGTTAATGACGGCGTTTTTTAAATGAATATTTATTATGACGTCACTGTAATAGTTAGACATATATTGTAGCGATATTTTTTGTAGATAATAATGTGTTCTGCGAAGTCGTAGTACATTATTTTGTTCTATCATCAATAGTTTTCGTAGCGCACGCGCCGAAAGACATTTTGTGACTTATTTTTTACACCTTGTTTTAGATAATTTAAGTTTTAGTAGGGACCCTTTTTTTACTTATAAATATAGTCTATGTTGCTGAAGGGTAAGTAGCATTCTAATGGTGAAAGAGTCTTCGAAATCGGTCACTTTGTGAGTTTATTCGTTACATACATACAAATCTTTCACATTATAATATTACTAGTTGCGCCCCACGGCTTCGCCCGCTTGTAAATTTATTTGTCAAATTGAGAACTATATCGATGTCCAAGGCTGAGAATAATCACTACGTTTGATTTTTTGGTGGGTAGGCCACGTTTTGGAATTTAGAGCCGACGCGGAGAGCGGATGCGCTTATCTATTATTTACATACGTAATGGTTTTCAGGTAATGGTATAATGTTTTGAGTGAATGAGAGAAAAAGGAAAAGTTATTTTTCTTTTCCTAAAAATTTATTGCAAAAGCCCTAGGGGTTATATTGTAAAACATAAAAATACGTATTTAATTATTCACTTCAAAATTTATTTGCACTGAGTTTTGATTGTTTCGAACCAAGGAATAATAATTTCCCATACAAAATTTACCACCCTATTTAACCCCTTCAAAGGTTAATTTTCAAAATAATACTTCATGTGTGTTATTCTAGGTAAAATAAATTAGTAGTTACTGCAATAATTATAACAAACATTCACACAGACTTTCACTTTTAATGTAATAGTAACATAGTAAGTATAAATAAAATTACCTACATAAAAACGATAAGACAAACAGATACTATTAAATTATTTATAAATCTATGGAAGCGATATTTGATTCACATAAAAAAATCATCTACCGAAATCAATCCTAAGAAAACTTTGTAAAAATTACTGGTGGATCAAGATTTTATAGCAATACTCGCTTGTGTAGCACGATGCCCCGCCCACTCGGTGTCGAAATACCTAAATCAGCATAACGTAGATTTGTGAACCGCCTCTTAATAATAGTGAACCTATTAATTATTTACGATACCAAATACAATATTATACTGTACCTGTTCAAGTTTATACAGAGATAAAATCTTTTTTGTTTGTTTAGAAAAATAACTAGTTGCGCCCCGCGGCTTCGCTCGCTTGAAAATTGATTTGTCAAATTTCAGAAATTTATTCCATGCCTCCTAGGGGTAGTTTCTTAAAAATAAAAAAAAACGTGTTTAATTATTTACTTTATAATTTATTATACCGAGTTTTGAGTGAATCGAACCAAGGAAAAATTATTTCCATACAAACTTTACCACCTCCTCAGAGGTTAAAATTTCCAAATTTGAATAGCCTATGTCCTATTCTAGGTCCTAAACTATTTATATACCAAATGTCATTTAAGTAACTTAAGTACCTAATTAAAAGATTACTTATAAGAAACATTCACACAGACTTTCGCATTTATTATTAATTATTATACCTACATAATAGTAAGAAGTGATAAATTTTCCCTCATACTTATACAGGCTTAGGTATGTTTAATAGGTAGGTACGTAACCCGCCCACCATTGGTATTTCCACTAATCGTATCGTAGATAGGTAGGTAGGTACATCCTAAACAAAAATCGAAACGCACTGGTGCTGGCGCGGTGCAGCAGCGCCGCGCGCGGATTCTGGCAAGTTATTCATGCCACCACGACATCCAAAATAAAAAGTTTATGACACTAGCTAACACTGACACTGGCAGAGTCGTAGAGAAAAGCAAGCGGACAACTCTGGACACACGTACATTTAAACGGGCTCGCCCCTCTTCACACAAGACCACCGGAAGTAAGACCATGCTGGAGACCCCTGCCCAGAGAGCTCCTGGAGCTTTCGGAAGACCTTTCCCCAGCCAGACCATCGTAGCCAACCGGTTAACGAACAGCTTCCGAGTAGCCTGCATGGCTCTCGAAGCGATATCACATGACTCGAGAGAAACTTCTCTCGACGTTGACGCCAGAAAATGAACCTTAGTTCGATTCTTACTTGCATTTCACACAGAGTCGAAATGTTGAAGACCACTTGATGAAAAGCGGCGCCACTCAATAAGAAGTTGAAATTGAAGTTGATTTGTGCTACTAAACTAAGAACAGATAACTAGCTATTATTTCAGTCATAAACTCGCTTTTCACTTAACTTTAGACTTAGAAACAAACTAAAGCACTTATTATAAATAAAACAAACAAAACACCATTCCAAACAAAACATAAACAAAGAACAAACTCTGCAACGGAATGGCAACACAGCGGCGATCCTAATCTATTAGAGGAGCGTATAATATAATACTTTATACCTGTTACTCAAAGATAATACGAATACGAAATAACAGGGTAACGGAACGGGAACGCCGGAGCCGCGCGCCAGTGTGACCAAAGTTAGTAGATTTCTACTTTTTCGGTAGATTTTGAGGAACTTGCAACAGCTGCTAGTAGGAAAAAAAATATCAGTATATTTTGGTAGAATTTGCAATTTTTTGGTATATTGGTAGTATTTTTTCGAAAGAAGATGGCAACTCTCTTCTATAATCTATTCTTTTATGGGAATTCCCCCATTATGTGAATCGGAATCAGTCTATCTCTTTCTAAACACACATACTCAAAGAACAAACACTCAAAGCCTAGCCGGGGCTTCCCCCGAAGGTAAATAATTGTTCAATCTATTTTCATTCATTATAAATTTCAGTGTTGCCGTTCTAGCGACTTTGTCGCTAGAACTAGGGGATTTTATGAATGTTTAGCGGACAAAATGCCACGTTTAGTGAGAAAAAAATTTATAGCGACTTTTAGCGACTTTTAGGCGGGTCATTATGTCGCTACAAGGGCAACCGTGGACCATCGCCCGCGCGCCGTGCCTCATTGATCGTCAAGTTTTATGTATCTCATTATCAATATGTTACGCTGGCAACTCCGATAGAAGCAGAGCATGCAGGAATTCCCCGATTATGAACATTCTGTGTAAGTTTTGTTGTCTATCTCGCTCACTGCTATCAAAAATGAGTGAGACCGAGAATTACGTACGTATTGGGTAGGCAGTTTGAACTCAAAGTTACCATCGTTACTCCGTTTTTTTAAGTGGGTGTGCTTTGCAAATATTAACAAAACTAACATGGAGCGTAGATTTATCATGTATCATATGATAAATGAACCTTCATTGAGAATAAAACCTACCTATTGTGCCTGAATTCCTGATGTTAAATTGATTGATAACCCAGTTAATTTTATAGTAGATTTTTAGTAGACTCCAGCTTATTATAAGTAGATTTCGGTAATTTTTCACCCTATGTTACAGTAGATTTGTCAATTCAAATCTGGTCACACTGCCGCGCGCGTAATAGGTACGTAGATATATTAGGTAGATGGTATTAGTCGTTCTCTCGCTGCACAGCGCGTAATAGGTATCTCACGTAATCGTATTATGTATGGTATTAGCTAATATAATATTATTCAGTCGCTCGCTCGCCATAGTCGCCATTGCGCCTACGCGTGAAGTGAATGTCCCTGATGTTTGAATATTATTGGATAATATAATACTGTAGTTTCACGTACCTATTATGATTATCTGGGTCCTCGTATTATGTTCCGTATACCTATTACGATTATATTAGTTACACCACTACTTGTATTTGAAGTGTCCGGGGGTACCCGCCGTCCGGGGCTACCCGCCCTTCCCCTATACTTGTATTATGACAGGAAAGATTTGTTTGTTTGAATCGAATAGGCCGACACTACTGGACTGATTTAGAAAATTAGATTACACCATTACAATCCTACATTATCCCGGGTGACTGACACGTGATAGTATATACCAAAATGTGTCCCAAGGCGGGAATCGAACACGCAAAACTCCTGCATCGCCAGGCTAACCTTCGTCCGCCGTGCCGCATCGCTGCATCGTCATAGTAAAGATAACATAATTTTACTGTGTCCAAGAGACCTATAAGGTCTGAAGGAAATCAAGCATGTTGTCGCCGTCGTTTATTTTCCCGCTGTCACCGAGTGACGTGAACAAAGCGTGCCAAGACCGAGCCGGACGTGGTGTCCGACCGCTACTCGAACCTGCGACTGAGCTATGGTAATCCAACCCGAGCCATGGAGTCGACGAAGGCACAAGACGACTTCACTTTGCTCCTGACCGCCAAACAGTCTACTACAAAAGTTATAACGAGTATACCTATCGCTTTGGTCCTAAGCTACGTACTGTATTGTAATGGCGCATACACACATGCCGCCGGCTTTCAGACCGCCTTGCCGCTGAATTTGCCGCCGGCTTTACCGGCGGCCTTTCGTTATTTATATGAATACGACAACACTACCACTCCGTATCGAAGCCGCAAGCAAACTGCCGCCGGCACCAAAAGCCGCGCGTGCCGCAGGTAAAAGATGCATGTGCCGGCGGCCTGGCCGCCGGGTTGGCCGCCGGCCGTGCCGCCGGGCATGTGTGGATGCACCATAAAGTATAACAAGATACCTACCGTTATTAAATAAATGTGTTACTTACCTAAGGTTTCCAGAGATTATAAGATTCATTGCCTATCCTTTGTTTGTTTTAAGCACTTTGACCGTTATTTTCAGAATGCACAGTGGGCAGCGGCACCGTCTGGTACTGGACGGAGGCGTGCGCGGCGGGCGGCGCGGGCGCGTGCGCGGTGGCGGCGTGGCGCGGGGACGCGGCCGCCGCCGCCGCGCTCGCCTCGCATCTCAACGCGACGCTCAGCGCCGAGCGGAACCACGCGGAGCAGGCTTTACGATCTGGTCAGTAATTTCAATATTAAATGGTCGCGCGTTATACAGGGGCTTAATATGGGGCACGCTTTATCAGAAAGTTCTTATTCACTCTGGATTTGAAGCCTCCAAGATCTCATCTCTCAACGCGACGCTCAGCGCGGAGCGGAACCACGCGGAGCAGGCTTTACGATCTGGTCAGCATTTTATATATTAACCACTATCTCACTTTAAAAAGTGGTCTAAGCACGCTACATATAGATACGCTTTCCCAGAAAGAACTAAGTCCTGGGTTTGAAGCCTCCATGATCTCTAACTAGAAAATATGGTGAGCCCTTTGAATTTTAAATATACGAGCGTTCGGCCACTATCTCTCTTTAAAAAGGGACCTAAGATGGAGCACGCTTTGCCAGAAAGAACCTATTCACTCTGGATTTGAAGCCTCCAAGATCTCGCCGCCGCCGCGCTGGCTTCGCTTTTCAACGCGACTGACAAAAGCAATTCAGTTCACAGCTACGGTACGCGTGTAATTTGAGCGCGGGGCGGACCCTGCTCATTTTCACCTTCAAGCGTCGAGCGCTGTAGGTATAGGAGAGGGATCAGACGCCTGGTTATTGTTATTTATAGGTTATAGACATACCGTACCTACGGTGCAATAACGTCACTTATGCAATTTTTTCCAAAACTGAACTGAGTATGAGAAAATACACCAAATCTACCTCTTTACTTGGTGCGTTATTGTCACTTGTGTGGTACGCATACTTTCCACTTGAGGGCACAAGTGTCGTTATGGTTTTGGCGCGAATCTGGACGGCACTAGAAGAAACAACGTTTCATTGGTCAGTTGCGCGCGGGCCCCCGCACGAGAAGCAGTCTCCTGGAGCTACAACGTTACTAAGGTAATTGTGACAATTTATTTTTATGTTTTTGGAGCTTAAATGACACTTGTGTAGTAGTAGTGACGTTATTTCCCCAACCTTTGTATTTTATGGTATTGAGTTAAACGTTAGATTAATAGTTGTGACGATATTGTTCCAGTACCAGTACAGTTTCATAAATAACAAATCATTGTTTTTATACCAAATATCATAAAATTTAGTTTAAAATTAACCTTAATTAGTACCTAGTTATAATTTAATATACGGACCTTCATCATAGGTTCAGGAGTCGGGCGTTGACACTTCCACATAGTTGTAAAGTATTTATTATATTTATTATTATAATGATCGCTTTAGGTGCTATTGTAGATATTGATGTCTTCTATAAAACTGTAATACTTAGGTACATCATTTTGTACATGTGGTAAATAAGTAGTTGCCGTTTCGTACGCGATATAAGGACATAATGTATTTGTTTTACACGTTGAGTTACCACATAATTTTGTATATTGTTTGTTTCAGACCTTAAATGAATCAACGCAGCAAAAACCTTGTGCTTCTTGCACTTTCAAATGACAGTGAGAACTCTAAAGTGCAAAATGTATACAACTATACAAGGATGAAAGATTTCGAACAAAAAATATATTGTCCTACAATACAAATTCCGAGAATCAACTATCACCATCCAATCTAGAAGACCCAACATCAACTACTCCAGAGCAGGATGATACTACTTTAGAGAACCCCGGTGACTCTCCGTCTACTATGTTTGCCAGTAATGAAACCTATGAACAAGATGGTATCAACCTCCCAATAGGCGATTTCTCTGAACAACAAAATACATTGTCTCATCATACAAATTCCGAGAATCAAGAAGAACCATCCAACCTAAATAACCCATCAACAACTACTCCAGAGTCTACTCATGAAATGTATGAACGAGATGGTATTGACCTCCCAACAGGCGATTTCTCCGGCACTGATTCAGGAGATGAATTCAGGCCCGGCCCTCGTTCAAGATTGTCTTCATCCAGTAGCTCCAGTAGCAGTTCCAGCAGTAGCTCCAGTAGTAGTTCCAGTGGCAATTCAAGTAGCAGTTCCAGTGATACTGATTTAATAAATATTGTTTTAGATTGTATGATTTCGTGTTTTATTTGTTTTGACATAATTGACCGGTTAATTATTTTCTAGTGTCTTATCGTCACTTCTGCGAGGGTAGTAATTTATAAACGTGTATATTTTTAAAATAGTAATTAGTGAGATGTTTGCTTTTATTTTAAAATAACGTTTATAGATGTAGTTTAGGTATTATCATCTTAATTTTTTAGTCGAGACGAACTATCTATTGTAATAGGAAGTTGAATTTTCAAACGCCTCTCCTGAAAAATTATATCACTTGCATAAGTGACGTTATTGCACCGTAGGTACGATACATATGTATGCATAAACTTCCGATACAGATTTCAGCGCATCAACAATATTGTGTAACGCATCTTTTCTCATTTTCAGGCAAATGGGAAGAAGCTGAGCAGAGTATCAGGCAACTAGCATCCTTGGACAGATGGGAGAGCCAACTGCTTAAAGCTGAAATGTATTTCTTGAAAGGAGACGCGACAGAAGCACAAGAGTCCCTCCAAGATGTTCTAGATTACTGCAAAAACGAAGATGACAGCTTACATTTCATGATCCTAAGAGTGAAAGCGATGATTCTACTAGCTCAAGTGCAACATTCCTTTAGTAGCATACAATCTTCGAATATAATGTTACTGAATGATGCGCTATCGTTAGCTAGGAAATATCATTTGCATTATTTGGCTGCGTCCGTTGAAATGCACATTGCAAATGTTCAGCTGAGTATGGGATGTGCGAAAAATGCGTTGATATTGGTCAGGAAAGCGTTACCTACGATAATGGCGCATGGGAGTGCCTACGATATGGCAAGAGGTAAATTAAGTCCTTAAAAGATTGATTTGAATTATTTATGCATTATTAAGGATATTTCAAAAACAACTGGTCTTGGTCCAATTTATACCAGACAACACAAGAAGACCCACCCTAAAACAAAATAATAATCAAAATAGGTTCATCTAAAAAAAAGTTCTGAGGAAAGATGGCGCTTCTTAGAAGTTTTTGAATTATTCTTAAAATACGTGAAAAATGAAGGCAGTTGTTTTTGTAGAGTTCATACTTGCATCATAATTAATATTGTCTTTTTTCTAGCGTTACTGCTGTATACGAAATGCAGAGTAGCCACGGCACCGACTAGTGGCGAGGCGCGTACGCAAGTCATTACGTCGTGCTGTGAAACATTAGAGACTGTCAAAAAGAACTTCTCTAAAATTGGCGCACATGTCAGATTGTTGCAGACATGGTACCTACAGGTAATCAATATTTTTTAATATTCATCATCACTACATAGTATAAAACAAAGTCGCTTTTTCTGTCCCTATGTCCCTTTGAATGCTTAAATCTTTAAAACTACGCAAAGGAATTTGATGCGGTTTTTTTAATAGAGTGATTCAAGAGGAAGGTTTATATGCATAATAAAACCGTGCGAAGCCGGGGCGGGTTGCTAGTAGAAGTATAATCTACTAACTTGAAATTGAATTTGTTAATTCCCGCCTCAGGATAAATGTTTGTACGATAAGCAGATCAATATAATTATATAAGTATATCAGTTATTCAGTGATAACAAAAGCTCTGCTTAGCTTGAGGCTAAGATGATGATGTGGTGTGTGTAGTGGCCAACATTACTTATATATTTATTTTATTCTGTTTCAGGCACAACTATACAATGATATCGGAAATCACGCTGCTAGAAATCAATGTGCGTGGATGTTTAGACAGTTGGAAACGCAAAATCCTGTAGAACCATCAAATACATTATTGATAGTATACTAAGGAACTGAAATAAAATCATTCAACTATAAAGTAGATTTGTTTATTTACAACTTAGATAAGCTCATAGATAATTAGTTACCCTAGTTTAGTACAACTTGTCATTTAGAAGAGCTTTCTCAATTATTTCAGACATAGTTGTTTTTATGTCCCTACACAGAACTTCGGCAACCAAAACCTTTGTCTCGGGCTGCACATCCGATTGTACGTAAGCTCCTTCTCCCAATATATTGGTGTCGTTCCAACAGTGTCCCAGAGAAGCTTGCGACTCGCATATCCGGCCGAGTTGTAGCAACAATGACGTTATGTCTTCTAACAGGGACGGGAACGCCGTACAAATCCTCACCAGAGATTTCAACACTGGCTGGAAAAGTTCCAAACGTAAATCGCTTGGCAAAACTGATAACAGCGTGGATAGCGTATTGACGCACAGTCTAGCAATTGACATTGCTTTTGGTAACGCATATTGAATCGAAAGATGTGAAACAAGATCAACTGCAAATATCTGCTTCTCTAACGAGGCTTGACTCAGTAGCTCTGGTATGAAATCCAAACAAATATGCATTGACGGTATACCCTGCACCGTGACTGGTAAAAGTTCTCGCGGGTAGCCTTGGAAATGAACCAGTTTCGCTAATGACGGTTCTGCAATAAAAACTTGATGGAGGAATGAGCAAATAATGCTTCTCACTTCGCGTAATGACCACATCAGTTCAGGTTTTGATTCATCTTCAGGGGTTTCTAAGCAGGCTTCTAATAAGATTTGTAACGCTGCGCTCTCTTGTGCGGCTACCAAAGCATTTTTAAGTTCTTCTCTTTCTGAATCAGATGTCAACTGACCACTCTTTTCAAGTAACGGTTTATCTAGTAAATGTCTACTCAGTTGACTTCTAGAAGCTGCTAAACTAGCTTCCAAGATTCGTAGAATTATTTTTAAAATCGGGCCACATCTAAATACTCGTATGTCGCATCGTAATACTTGTAGGGGGTCAACGAGAACGTTTTCTTGCGTAACTGTGACATTCTTAGCTCTGCTGTTAATGTCTAGCAAAGCATTTATCGTCATTATCCAAAGACATCTTGGGAGGACTGTGTTCAGGCGCAGCCATACTTCTCGGTACAGTTCTTGGATATGTCGCGGTACTTGATTGCCCAAGACACATTTGAAATGCTTCACAAATATTTCAGCAAATGGCCAGACATCAGTAGGATTTCTACTCAACATGCCTTTCAATATTTTCCCGGTCTTGTAAGGGTTTTCTTCAATACTTTGGAAGGCTTCAACAATAGAATCCTCGGAAAGACTAACGCCACTGAAGTGACGAGTCGTGTCACCGAATGCTTGGTCGTCCATCCAATCATCGACGAGAGATAACTGTGGAAAGTGGGTAGCTAGTAGTCTGAGCAATGGACTAAATAATCCTCCATAGCTCATCTGATCTTTTTGTGCTTGGTGAAGTAAATACTTGATTGGTAATTCAGATAAAAATGCAGTTGAATAACTTTTAACTGTTTTGCCATTAGCTAAAAGTGTGGCTGCATTGGCCAACCTTACATCTTCATACAGAAGGAGGTAGTAGATGAGTAATAGTTGGGAAGCTAATGTTGGCTTCTCTATGTTAATTTCGATGGCTGGTTCATTATCAATTTCCATTGGGCTGAATTTGGGTTTTTTCTGCATGTCGAAATTGGCACCAAAAATGGAGTTTCGGAATACTCTCCTGATCTCTTCTTCTAGAATGGGTTTATTGACATACTCATTGGCACCCTTGTTGTTTACCACTAGAATGGAATTTACGTAGACTTCCACCAAAGCTGGCATGACAGGATGTAAGGGCGCCGTGCAATTACATATTTGGCGGTAAATCCAATTTTTGATAGGAACTTTGTGTTTAGAGAACGCGCGTGACTTTAGGAGCTGGTGAATGCAATGAACTGGTAAATATCCAGGTATGTTGCTGCTGAGGTTCACGGTTACAGGAACTTTTACTGCATGAGATGTTACAACCTAAAGCAAAATTATCATGATTAATTTTAGAAGAAAATATGTATTGAAAACGTATTGAAATAAATAAATAAAACTTAAGTTACCTGTTCTGTGAATATTTCTTGAGTGAATGCTTGTTTAATGCGCGCAAGCCCATTGGGCCTCACTGGAACCCGCATCCCAAGAGTGGCACAAACGAGTTCGCCGACCGCCGCCAGTTGTCCAGAATGAAAATGGATTGCTATTAGCAACAGCATTTCGCCAAACGACGCTGTCACGCCGGAGGTACTGCAATAAAAAACTTGCATTGCTGAACCAAATTTTTTACCATTTCACAGTTTAATTAAACAATGATTATCTTATTACCTTTCAAAATATGCCTCTTCTTTAACAAGCCATTGAACCCATTCTATGGCTCTTTTCTCATGATCTGGAGCAGCTGCAAAGAAGAAATAATTGTTTAGTATTTATATCAAATTAAGTAAAATGCATAAGAGGACTGTAGGGGTTCTATTTGAAAGGCTCAGTAATCCATGTATTCTCCAAGTAGGCTTCTAGCCTCAGCTCCGCACCAGCCAGTTGGCCTCTGTTCACTTAGCTACCCTCACATTTTGTACCTTCACATACAGTGTCAGTAACATATGACAGTGACCGCTTGCTTGGCAACACATAGACCCCGAGTGTATGTATTTGGTAATTAGTACCTGCATTTACTAGAAGTACTTTAAAGGTTTAAATACATACCCATAAGTGAAGGACATGCCAAGATCATACAGAGGCTGAGAGAAACAAATCTAACACCAGCTGGTGTTGGTGGGGGTTTCTGAGTGACCAGCCTCAGTAGACCTGCAACCTCATCATCATGGAACTTTATGCTAGCAATGCCCCTCAAAGCACAGTACAGTCTGAGCAATGCTGATGCTTCAACACCAGCAGTAGACTCTGAGAGCCTCTTGAGCAGTTCTTGGCGAAGCATGGTGAGGGCTGTATGCCCATCCCCTTTAGCCCTCTTGTGAGAATTACGCAAATATGTAGCAAACCATCCTCTTGTGTTCTGATCTGACCCCAGTAACAGGCCGGACATAAAAGATACCTAAAAGCAGAAAGGAAATTCTATATTGGATTATTTTCTTTGTGTGGTAGGTTTAAGTATAATAAAGAGTTTTCATTCATTTATCATATATGGGAGTATAGAAAAAGAAGTCTCAAACATTTTAGTAAGTAATTAGTTTTCATGCTTTGCAGGATTAAGCCTTTTCTTACCAAGTCATCCTGATGGTGTGTCAGTGTGAGATTGATGACTAAAGCTGGGAGCCTAGATGCTGAGGCTGCCTTAGCTCTGACAGATGCTGCCAAGAATGGACTCATTGCACATAAAGTAGCCAAGGTTTTCGCTCTTATTCCACCCTCTTCACTCCTTTCTGCGTTGAGAACCAGCGATTCTGCCACTGTAAATAATTGAAAAATTAACAGGGGTCTACAAAATTCAAAATGCTTTATTTCCTTAAGACCTTACAGGACACTTGGACACGTCATAAAATACATGTTAAAAAATAATCGAAATTATGAAATAAAGTGCTCACTTTGATTATTGTTCACTTCGGTCTATTTAGGTAAAGTAAAGAAGCGAACAAGAAACCTTTACCTTGTTAGGTTGTTAGTTTTAGAGTTGGAGCAAAACTCGTCCCAAGCTTTTTTATCATCTAAATAATCAGATATTTTATAGTAAGCCTTTTTATAAAGAATAGTTTTGATAATTTGATTGAATTAATTTTTGCAGAGTTTTGTTGTAGAAGCGTATACATTGCCCTTTGAAAGATACATTAACTTTGTTTAATCTAGTTGTGGGCAAAGCGTTACCTACATTACCTACATGTTTTTTTTGGCAAAAAGTTACTTATGGGAATAATACTTGCCTTCTTGTATTGTATCTGGCATGTTAGCCACAACCCAGGATATGATAGTTGGTCCTTTGTTCACATATAATAATACTTCTACAATTTCACAAATATTCAGACAGTTTGGCAGTTCTGCAAGACTGATGCATATAACATCACTAACTTCCTCCAAATATACATCATTATCAAAGAGTTCTGAAGGTTTGATTGTTAACTCAGGGTTTGAATGCTTATTTTGATTGTATTCAGTCAGTTGTGCTTGCATCTGCAAGATTTCAGAGAGAACCAGGCGAACTCGTCTTGTTGAATCAGACTGTTCAAAGTCTGTAGCTATTCCATTATTGATAACAGGTATCAAACAAGATTCAGTACTTTGTGAACCATTCTTCAATCTGAAATAAACATGGTGGTTGGTTAGATGCTTTTATTTATACATGCAATTAGCATTTAGTAAGGCACTTGCCGAGTGTTTGCATATATGTTTTAGCAGTCCATACCTTAGTTGCTGTTCTTTCTTCAAGTCAATTTCGAGTGCGTGGAACTCTATTGATAGCAATGAGACTATGAAGTTAACTAAGTCTATACCGGCGAGCAAGGTAAGTACGTCTTTTTTAGCTTCAGCGCAATAGTTTGTAATGTCTAAAGGAGATATTAGAGCCATCCGCACGAGGCAGGGGATTATCGGTCTTATTTCGTCTGGCGTGCATTGTACAAGAGACTTTATATCCAAGTCTTTTAGCGCTTTAAAGACTTTAGGTTGCACTGATTTCATAAAAACGGCGTCCATGGTCTTGTACGCTGAAAATAGGTTAGGGCTGATAAAATTACGTTACGTCCTAATGCACGTATGTGCTTCATTAGATCAACAAGTCTATCAAAAATCTGAAGCGAGGATTATTTATTTACTCATTTACCTAGCTCATTTTATCACAACACAGCAAAATCACAAATCGCGATTTTAGAATCACTACGTTACGTGTGGTTATTTCGCCGTGGCAAGCAAAGAGAGACCGTTCCGGTCGTTCCGTGCGTCTATTGGTCAATCTAACTAGGTCTACACACGCTGAAGCCGGAGGCGGAGCGGAGGCGAAGGCGTGACGGTTTTTCCTATGGCACCGCGCCGCCACCGCACCGCCTACGGTGTGTGTGTAGGCTTTCATATGAATCAATAGAATACAACGTACCGTTACATCGGCGAGTTTATACTCCCGCCACTGTCCTTGTATGTATTGTACAATCCTTGTATGTATGTGTATTGTAAGTTGTAAGTGTTGTAACCATAGAGGTAGGATAGGTATTATTCTACCTCGATGCTCGGAACCTTAATTTTATGAAGTTATTCAATCTACGCTCGTAGGTAACATCGACGGATCCCTTGAAGATGGCGCTCTTCAAATTTCTGTAAATGGTTTTTGGTTTTGCCTGTTCTAAGGCCACGACTCAGACAGAAGGAAGTAGGTACATAAGTGTGATGTGAAATGTGAATTTATCCGGGTACAAAGCTTGCGACGGACGCCGGCCATTCATCATCTCATCTACAACCTTTACTGGTCCACTGCTGGACGCAGGACTTCCCATGATAAGCGCCTCATTGGCACTCAGACGCCGGCCATACACTCACACTCATCGAAATCTATAAAATATTTAAGTACCTAGGGTACCTAGATAACGAAGTCAAGTTTATATGTATGCTTAGGTCACCCAAGGCATGCGAAGTACCTAAGTACCTATGGGCGTAAGCTCATTCGAGATCCGTTATTATAAATTATAAACTAAAAATTGTATATTGAAACTCTAAAAATCCAGGCTTTCCGATAAACATATCAACAAAAAACAAACGACAAAAACTCGGCTGATATTGAATTTCCTCGAGGCATCGTCCTAAAGTTAATAACGTCGGTTATTTGCTACGTGGAAACGCGCCTAATGGCTGAAATATGGAGGAAGATCGGAAAGTGGACGTAATGGCATTTCCATTTGTTTTTGATGCCAGTTTCTTTGTACCTATATACCTACCTCCCTGTTTGTTACTCATTTTTTTTCTTACCTCAACTTAAGTGCTTTGTGGGAATACCTAGACATGTAACTATTTAAATTAAAAAAAAAATGCTTTACAGGCCACACATCTAGCCCCAAGCTAAGCAGAGCTTGTGTTATGAGTAGACTAATAGATAACTGATAAACTAATTATAATACTGTAACAAACCACATAAAATAACTCAAACCTAGTTCGCCAAAAGATAACTAGATGTCGCCACTAGTAAAATTAGCAGGCGCAAACGAAGCGTTCCGGGTTCTGACGACTTCGAGAACCATTATTGACGAAATGTAATTAGTTCCTAAAAAATATAACTAGATGTCACCACAGGAAAATTAACAGGCGCAAGCGAAGCGTTCGCGCCATATGAAGACTTCAGAACCCAAAATATGTAAAATCTCTCTGGTCTCTCTCAGCTGCTTACTACTCCGACGTTGTAAAGCGCTACTTCCACCTTGTTGGGATAGTGTTTGAATGCGCCCGGAACTTGTATCAGCTCAAGTTGTTAATAAACCAATACTCCTTCTTACTATATTGGTGTTTATCTTCTCTCGTCATCCCCCCCCCGCTCCTCCGCTACAATACATTAAATAGATATTTTTTGTTATGATACTCAGAGAAAACACACTGAATAAGTCACTTCAATAAACCAGTGTTCCTGAGGTCTATTATGTGCGAAACAATGATTATCATGTTTTTACATCGCATTTTTTTTATCATGTTCTCATACATTAACAACCAAATAATTTTTATGTAATTCTTGATTTTCACTCCGGTAGAAGCCCCGCGGGATTCCGTACCTAACCTACCTACTGAAATCTAGGCCTACCTAGTGTTTTGATCAAATCTGCTATGGAACCCTTTATATAAAAAAACTAGCTGATGCTACGTTGCAATTGCAACGGACTCGGCGAAGTCGTCTTTGCGGGGCAGTCCTATCGTAAGTAATTTAGGTAAGTTAATAGGTACACAGAGAATAAAATTAAGCTAGAAAATACTAGAAGTCATCTTTAAGTTATTATATCTGGGTCACACAGTTAATCCGAGAAAATAAGATAAAGATAAAGATCATTTATTTGCAGAAACATTTGTAAATATAAGATTTTTCAGGCATGTTGGTATCAACATGTTTTACCGATTTCGGTGTACAAATTTTGTCAGATGGCATGCAACATATTTTATGTCAGTAGGTAACTTAAATAATAATTCTATATTTCTTAAAACACAACTATTACATATAAATACAAAATCAAAAAAAATAAAATTTATCATTTAGAAAGTCGTCAATTTTGTAGTAGCATTTTTCAGTTAACAATTTCTTTAACTTATTTTTAAATTCACAATCATTACCTACGATAAATTATACCTATACGATGCTCTAACTAGAAGCTCGGCGGCTCTGAATCTTATGTAAAATTTGATTTAGGCTGTGATTTAGGTAAGTATACGTTACAAAAATAACGGAATTCAGAAGAATATTTAAAGAACGCTCTGTAGTTTGGTGCTAGATAACAATATGATTTGTTGATTCACCAACAAACATTAATTATATGTATTTGTCTATTTAATTGTCTATTCATAGGTGCTATGAAATTATGCGGTTTCTCTAGTTGAATCGAACTTTGTCCAAATGAGTCACAGCAAATTCAGGAATTAATTTTTGTAGCAGGTGCTACGTTGTGCTACGAGATTAGTTCGCGCGTTTGAAATCTTTTTACCCGAAATAAAGGAACGTTGAGTTAAATTACCTACATGAGTAAATCGAACCAAGGAAAAATAATTTTCCATACAAAATTTACCATCCTATTTAATCCCCTCAGGGATAAATATTTGAAAATTTTATTAGCCTATGTCTTATTCTAGGTCCTAAAGTATCTATGTAGGTACCAAATTTCATCTAAATAACTTAATTAATTACGGAGATTACTTATAACAAACATTCACACAGACTTTCCCATTTATTATAATAGTAAGATTATAATGTCGTAGCAGTGGCATAAGAATAAATAATAACTTTTTATCTATTCTTATGGCAGTGGTACGCGCTGTAAGATCTCGAAGCTTCGTGGGAAATATGCCGAAGCTCAAAGTTCCGGCACACAGATGAATTTACCTCGCTAAGCTAAGAATGTGTTGAGTATCAAAGTGAAGATGATGTCATAATCATCATCATAACCAGCCTATATCATCATATGATATCATTATAGGCCTTCGGAGCCCTATAACCAGCAGTGTACTAGCATAGGCTGATGGCTGTTTTCAGCTTGCTTGCCTCATCCAGCATCTGTCTGCAATCTTTCACAGGTCGACATCCCACCTGGCTGGAAGGCGTCCTGCATTGCGTTTGCTTGGTCACAGTCTCCACTTAAGAACACGTTTATCCTAGCCGTATTAGTTCTGTAGGATATGAGGCCATTAGCCGGTCCGTTGACAAATCAGCTTGCTAATTATTAGAGCTATATTACTAACTTGTTAGTTGAATATCAGTTGGGTGGGTATACCATCCTTCATAAAACTCAGAACTTTCTAAATCTCTCATGTTTATAACATGCTTATCTGCATCTTAGTAATCTAAGTATAAAAAGTACTAAGTAAAAAAGTGAATAAAAGTTAATACGGTTTATCGGATTTTGAAAGTATCTAAACCCTGTAAGCTTGTACGCGTTGGGTAGGGTTTGCGAGTAATAATGTATTTCGGCGGGTGTAAATTAACTCTTGAAGCTAAAGTTCTGAATCGATACCTACTTAGGTATTGATTAAATCCTGAGGTCTTTGGAAGCAAGCTTTCATTATGTTATATTGTAATATAACGCTATTGCGTGTTTTATAACTACGTTTGTTGCTAGAATTAGACGTATTTAAAAAAAACTATAAACTGTTCAATTTCTCTAGAGAAAAAAAATAGATCATCGTCAATGTAGTGGAGCTCAATAAAATACGCATTATGAGGGATAACTCAAAATCCACTGGTCAGATCTTGATCAAATTTATATGAGTCCACAAGAAGCACCAACTTGCCAATTAAAAAAACAAAACCAACTTGATACTAATTCAAAATCGGTTCACTTCGAAAAAGGTTCCGTAGTTGCACATAAAAAGTACAGTTGTATTGAGAACCTTTTTTGAAGTCGATATAAAACATGAAACAAGTACGGAAAAGGTCAAAGCCAAACCGAAGTATGAGGATTCCCGAAGGGTACATTTTGCTTGCTTACACCTAGCCAATTTATAGAGCATACCTCAATATAGTCGGATTCAATTTTGTCGACATCATCCCGGGCTTATAGGATCAGCCTGCCATTGCTGAGAGGCTTCGAAGTAACTCGAATTGCGATGCCTTATCTTCATTTGACTCTATCAAGAAGATGAATTACATTAGAAGAAAACTAGAGGAATTGTATACCAAGAAAGCACCTGGGTAAGGACCAAAATTTTTGCATGTTTGCACAACGGAAACGGAGCAAATGTAGCACAACAGAATTTGTTAAGGTTAGTGTACATGGGTCTAGAAATGTTCACCCTGGTATAGATTATTTACATTCTTATTGTTTCTTAACCATTGAAAAATATATAAAGGTTTAGAAAAATATAGCAAATACAAATATATTATACATTAATTTAATAACACGTATTATAAGACCTAAACCTGATTGAGAGTTAAAATCGTTAAGTAATGTTGTATACCTATCTTTACAAAATTCCATTGCGACGAATGTCACGAAATTGTGTGACGTGTTACCGTCACACAATTTCGTGACATTCGTCGCATACAGGAAAAAAAAACCACATGACACAGCATTCAAAAATTCATACTTAAGAAATTAACACCTTTATGAATACACATCAGAACTATTCAATAGTAGAGAAAATAAGCTACTAGAATTAATAGTAAAAAGTAAGAAAAGTTGACGCAAAACACTTTAAAAGTCTTACAGAAAATCCAAATTTATAATGGTACACATGCACTTTCAACACGTTTTTGCAAATGAGCGAAAAACAACGTGGCGGAATTGGCCTGAATTTAGTTACAACTTAGACGACGGTGTAGCCTTTGCAACAAAACATTATTTGTTATCCTATCTTGCCATGTTCTCGATTTATGCTGTCGCACAACTGAGTGACACAACGGAACGAAATTTGGGACACGCTTTTAGATTAATATTATAAATTAACTATAAAGTTTAACGAGACCGTAATAATAAAAACGTGAAGATAAATTCATGGTGAATATAAATAAATCAAAAAGTCTTTGAAAAGTTTTTTAGTTTTAGAATATAATTGCAAAAACCTGGAGGAGTCGGAGATGTGCCATTCACATTTTGTATGAAAAACGAAAATGGATTCAGTATCCTTATTTACATAAAATTAATTTTACAAAAACCTAGTGAAAGAAATTTAGATATGAATAAAGCACAGGGTGCAAAATAAATTCAGCTATAATAATCAAGTATTAATATTCACATAAGTTAACAATTTTTTTTTATATGTTGATTTGAAAGTAATGTGCCATCGTACTCACGCAAAAAGTGCAAAAATTTTGGTCCTTACCCACCTACTGATATTGAAAAACGTTCGCTTGATTCTTTCATATTGAAATATAGATTAATAAATAATAATAATAACAATTTACTCAAAAATAACTTAGGACTAAACGTATAACAAAAACTTGGAACTTTTAGATAAAGGAAAATAATGCGTGTGTCTGAACTCGGTAATTTAATAAAGTACCTACCTACCTGTTTCTCTGTCAATATAAAGTACTTACCTACTGAATAAAATAAATAATCAATCAAAAATAAATAATGCTGGAAAATTCACTCAACATTATCTAACCCCATGCTAAACAGAGCTGTCGTAATGGGTAATTACTAGATAATTGATTTACTTAAGATGTATTTTTTTACCATTTGTTTTTTAGAATAGATAGTAAACACCCAGTAGCCAGTAGATAGTACAAACATTTGTCCCGAGGCGGGAATCGAATCCGTAAGCCCTCGCGTCGTAGGTTCTACCTATAAAATAGTATCTATAAAAAGTGCAAAACAATAAATAAACAATCACTAAATAGTATAAAACAAAGTCTCATTTTCTGTCCCTATATCCATTCCCTATGTCCCTTTGAATGCTTAAATCTTTAAAACTACGCAACGGATTTTGATGCGGTTGATTCAAGAGGAAGGTTTATACGTAACCTATAATAAAACCGTGCGAAGCCGGGGCGGGTCGCTAGTAATAAATAAACCTTAAATATTTCTTTTATTCTGTTTTTAAGTAACTGTGTTTTTTTAAAGCAGCAACAGAAATAAGTATTTTATATAAGTACCTACCTGCATCATTCGTGATAATTTAAACTGTCCGGTTCATTAAATATAGCCTGATGGATGACAGAGGGACAAACGGACGGACAGCCAATTCTAAATAGAGTCCCGTCCCGTCTTACCCTTTGGGGACGGAACCCTAAAAAGACGAAATAATACAATTATCGTGCCTACTCCTAAAACTCCGCCGTCATTAGATGCAATAACAGCAACGTTTATTACTCGCGATGTTTACACAAATCAGTGGCGATAGTTTTTCTAGAATCTTCAAAGTAGTGTTCTCAAAATATGGGAATCAATGTGTAGTGGTTCCTCTGAGAGCGCGGCTGCGCGGGTCGCGGCGCGGCGGCCGGCGCGGCAGTCGCACGCGGGCTCGCGCGCGTCCCTCGCGCCACCTCCGCACCTCCGCCGCATTATACCGCTCTAAACCGTGCTACACCAACCTGGATATCTACCTACCTGTAAACTATTAACATCCAATCACATTTATTTCGACCAAACCTCAATCTCTGTCGCTTTTCGTCGTCAACGGTTCTTTGTGGATTAAATATTTATGGGTCAATAGCGACTTTTAGGATTGCTTACATCATTGATACAATTTTCGGCGGGAAACGTAATTGAATGTATAATCGGTACATTTTTCATCTCATCTTTTGTGTCTTATGATATGGTTACTATGGTTAGTCGTCATGAAGATGTTAGCTAGAGATAAATATTTCCCGGGGTGCATTACGCCTTCGTTTCGCTTTTTTTGTCCATGTTGTATTTAGTTGCCTAGTTATAATCTCTTGATCTGAGTAGATTGAAGTTCATCGTAAAAAGCCATAAAAATGATTAAGAGGCTCTTTGAAAATATACTTACAGCTTACAGGATTCTACTCTTCTTCAGGTGGCCGAAATAGATCCTCCTACGAACTATATAAATAAAATTCTATCTTAGCGGTAAAGCTCACAGTTTTATTTTAGCCTTTATTTTACTTGCCTAGTAGGTATTTATTACATGTATGTGCAAACCTACAAAACCTACTTGGTGACAAAGGAAAGTCATGGCTACTGTGACCTTGGATATAAAATGCATGGCGGGATAACCTTCAACACAAGTAGGCCTATAATAAAGCTGATTAATTTAGTTCCCATGATATGAGCTTGGAAAGTAAAAACTTTAAATGATGAATTAAAATCGGTGACTTCTATGCACTTCGCAACGAATCACGAAAATATGCTCTATTTTTAATTCAAGCCGTAGTTACATCAAACAAAAAGGAGAGTTGGTAACAAATCGATTCCTCTCGGCGCAAAAGGAAGTTGCTCTAATGAAAATGCAATGGGAGCTTATTGTAGAGTAGCCTGGCCTTGCCAACAAAGGAGGAAATCAGTCAATGCAGTACAATCTTTGTCAGTGACAATTGCTCGGTACAGTACAGACGTACACAGAATGTCGCTATTTTCTGATACATGAACCTATAGGTATCTATGATTTGTTGTGTCTGAAGTAGGTACATATATGGAATGCAAAGTCTTAACTAAAATGTTCAGAAATATAAGTTACTAACAATTTGTTTCGTGGCTAAAATCGAGCTCATACCACAAATACCATGGCTAACAATTAATAAGTCCTAGAGGAAATATGTAATTTAAACATTATTTTTACGAATTGTAAGTGGACTTTTATAGTTTTATCCTTACTAATATTATAAACGCGATAGTTTGTATGGATATCTGGATGTACCTACCTCTTTCACGAAAATCTACTGAACGGAACGGGCTGAATGCTTGAATAGACGTGGAATAATACATAAACTACTTTTATTATAAATATTTTCATTCCATAAACCAGTACCCACGGGGTAGGAATAGAAATAGCACGTGCGAAGCCTAGAGCAGATGCTAGTGAAATGAAGCTTCTTTAACCTCAACAATCTAAAAAGGAAAAGGTGTTTTCATTTTTATTTTATGTCATTATATTCTTTACCCGCGACGGAACAGAGACGGTATTTGCGTTTAGATCACAGAGCACACGTTTTAAAATAAAACGCGTATTTTTAGAAACGGCTAAAAAAAATTTTTGTTGTTTGCCCCCTTAAATATTTATTTTGTTTTGCTTTAGTACTTATTTGTTAAACTAATGAATAATGTTCGCAACGTATATTTTACATTTAATATTTAGAAACTGTAACAATTGGTACCTATAACATTGTATTTCTTTTGGTAGGTAAATATTTTTTTTGTATTTGTATTTTGTTCTTAACTATAGCGGCAACATAAATACATAGCTTGTGAAAATTTCAACTGTCTAGCTATCGCGGTTCTTAAGATACAGCCTGGTGACAGACGGACAGACGGACAGATAGCGAAGTCTTAGTAATAGGGTCCCATTTTTACACTTTGAGTACGGAACCCTAAAAAACATAGTTTTCTGTCAAAAGTTTGTCTTTATATTGTACATCATCATCATCATTATCATCATCATCAGCCTATATTAGTCCACTGCTGGACATAGGCCTCCCCATAGGCATATATTGTACCAGTCCTGGATTTGTAAACAGGCCGTATAGGCCGCGGCCTAGGGGCGGCGGCGTCCTAGGGGGGCGGCAGCGTCCTAGGGGGGCGGCAGATTTCAGAGGACGGTCACTCGATTGCAGACAATCAAATTGTATGTCTACCGGGGGGGGGGGGTGCGCAGCTAATAATGAACGGCTCAGTACATGGGGCGGCGGGACAAAGTGGCCTACACTCATGAAAAATATAAATCCGGCACTGTATTGTACATGCATTGGTAATGCTTCCTAGCTAAGATGTATTTACCAAGTGAAAAAAAAAAAGCTAAGTTCCCATTTTCTTATGTTTATTTTGATTGATTTAAGCACAGTGTTCTGTCAAAAGTTTGGAGTTTATTGGCAATGATTCTTAGCTGAGTTCATATTATAATATGGTCTATACTCACAATTTTTGTTTTTATTTATTCCATGTCAACAAAATACATTGTGTGCGGAAACTTAAAATTAATTAATTAAATAAAACATTAATTAAATAAAATAAAAATAAAACAAGGGGGTACTCTATCTATACCATGCCTATATTACGCTTACACAATTTAGATATAATTCTGTATCTTAAAATAAATGAAATGTTTAATTATAGGTAACGAAACGGTCTATTTTCAAAGCTTTGAATGAACAACAGAATATTTTTAGGAGCTCATATTTTTATCAGCCGTTTTACTGCCTGAAATAACATTATGTAGGTTTTAACGAGGTTTTGATAGGCTGGGTGTATATTTGAGGGTTGGTTGTCATATTTTTTCCCTTCAGGATTGAGAATAATTCTTAGCTGCTTATAAATGTGTGGGATATAAAGCATACCTACTATATGAAAAGTCGGGTAAGCACTTATCAATTTACGTAAGCATTAGACCCATCAACATAATAAAGACTTGGAGAGTATTAATGTTCAATAATGAAAAAGCACTTAGCTGAAACTTGAAAGGCACTTGAGATGAGAGGGTTTGTTATAAATACAGTTCCTCTGAAAAACCCGAAGAAAACTCTTTCTGGTAGGCCTAAAAGCAATTTCGTTTTCAGTGGAAAATCTGATGAAAACCCATTTAATTTTCTTTAAAGGGAGGAAACGATTTGCCGTCTATTATCCCGTGGATGCGCAACTGTATTTGCCTATCCATTTCCCGAGCCGTGACATTCTCCGTTGGCCTACTTTTTACCGTCCAACTGTACACAGTAGTTACTATATAGTGTGAAAAGTAACTTCTAGCAAGGTAACTTCGGTAAAGATGTGACAATTTTCCAGGGCCACAAGTCGGGCCGTCAGCACCACGATTGTTAATATTGTAATTAGTTGTTAGTATGTTAAGACAAAACTGTCGCTTCATTACGTATGTCTTTGACTGCCCTGTTAATGAGTGGCTATCGGCACAATGCTCAGCGTGTAATTTATTCATTACACATCGTCCTTGTTCGCCGTCTCGTTACGGAAAGTCTCCGTTTGATGCTCCCTCTGACGTTCGGCTTTGGACTACTTTAGCTAGGTACCTACTGTTCTAATATCTAACTATAGGTACAGGCCAATTGTATTTTTCTCCATGCTGACCGACTTGACTACACCAACGACACGAAATGGTGCTATTCGAAAACCAGCGTTGTGTGTTACGAGTTCACAACTAGTTCATACTGCCAGAGACAGTTGTGTGACTCAATGCAACTGTTTGTCTGTAGGTACTTACTATTATTTCACAGCATGTTTTTGTATGAGTCGCAAAGGAAATATTCTATATTCTGTTACTAGGTACCTTATTCTACACATTACTCTATAGTCAAGCTCGTTATTAGGCCGTTTTCTAATTTATTTCAACAGGTAGATAGATAACCAGTTGTTGTAGTTAACTACAGTGATTGACTGTAGATTTTTTCCCTATTTGTCTTTAGTATTTTGTGTGCTATTTCAATGTCGAAGTGCCAATAAACATATCAAAATATGTTCCATTATTTTTCCGTGAACTGAAACCGATTCAATAAAAGTCAGAATGGCGTGCGTTCAGCAGAATCTGCAACCGAGTACATATCGTTTCCGGATTTGGTTCCTCCCCGGATTTATGACTACTAGGCGGGATGAGAAACTCTTCCTGGAATACACGGAGGCTCAAAAACAGAGAGCTGTGCCCCGCATCCTCATTGTAGGCCTCATCATGCAGCTGTTCACTGCAATCGTGCCCGGAGAATTGGACTATATTTTCGCTTATGCCCTCACTACAGTGGCGACGATAACTAATTCGACGTTGCTGGCTCTACACACCTTTGTCCGATCGAAGAGGACTGTCATAAGCCATCTCGCGTGGTTAGTCCTGTGGGCCCAGCTGCTTGTGAGTGCAATGAGAAGACAAGGAGACGCCTTCAATGAGCTACTCGGATGGGCTGCTCTCCTACAGTACCTGACACTTGCAACTCTACCATTCCGAGCGCTGACTTTGATCATCTACAGCTGTATTTCGCTATCTGCCTACATCTTCGTCCAATATTTGAACTATTCTATGTTCGATAGCAGAATAACAATGAGCTTTTGGTATCAGGTGAGCACAAAATTCAAAACCTACACCTGTGTTCAAATAATTATCGTTTCTTTGTGAATATGATGTATATTCATTACAGGAAATAAGCAACGGAAGTGTATTGTTCTCTGCAAGCCTTTTAGGCGCGACAGCCTTTGTGCTATATGAAAATCAACATCGTCGCTCTTTTGTGGAAACTAAGAGGAGTCTACGGGACAAAGTAACCATTGATCAACAAAGTAAAGAACAAGTGAGGTTTTTGTCACTTACCAGTCACAATATAATAGCCAGCTATACGTATAATAATTAAAATACCTGAAAATTTTAGGAACGATTACTACTATCCGTACTACCTGAACATGTAGCGATTCAAATGCGAAAGGACCTTGGACAAATTGATACCCAGTTCAAGAAAATCTATATGTCACGACACGAAAATGTTAGGTGAGTTGGACAACCCTTAGACATCGTCGATATAAATAGATAATGAACTTTACATACTGATAATGAACTTTGTTAGATACTGAATGTTTGATAAGACTAGCTAAGCTCAAAGAGGTATACAAAAATGTAGTCTTCTTATTAACTAAACGTATTAATTCACAAACAGCATCCTGTATGCGGACATTGTTGGTTTTACGGCAATTTCATCCACTTATTCAGCGCAAGATCTCGTCGCTATACTAAACGAGTTGTTTGCTCGCTTTGATCGCCTGGCTGAGGTAAGCTAATATTTTTGTTACGTTGGTTTATTCTAAACTTCACGAAAGCAAAACAACTTTGAGTTCGGTTAAAGGCTCATCCACCGAAGTTATTTAGAAATCTGACGAATCTTTGTACAGATTCTGTGATTTAGGGGCCTAATTCCACTTAGTAAATAAATCGCTGTATAAATTGCAATAGTATCGTGTCAAAATGACAGTGTGAAACTCCTTTTGATATTCTACTAGCACAAACTTTTTTTTGTCATTCATAGCTCTGAGTTGTGACGATTACGTATATGACTACCAATTTGACAGTTTTCGTATTCTATTTATGCAAGTATCTTCAATCGCAAAAAAAATAGAATACCAATGCACAAACTTCATTTTAGCCATCTTGATAGTAAGGCGCTTATGAGACCTTTGTTTTGAAATTACTAGAATTTGGCCCCAGTTCAGTAAATAACTAAAACTTTGCAGAAGTATCAACAGCTGCGGATAAAGATCTTAGGGGATTGCTACTACTGCATCAGCGGCGCGCCCGTCGAGCGACCTGACCACGCAGTTCTCTGTGTGCATATGGGCTTGTCTATGGTCAAAGCTATCAAGTACGTAAACAACTGTCGTGGTTACACGATTTAATTGAACCTGACCGAAGGGCATCACTAGAAACGGAATACGTACCGCCACCCTGAAAACATACTACGTCCTTCAGTCAAGGACGAAACGTTGCCGCTTTTCATTAATAATTAAGTTTCGTGGAAAGTTTAATTAATTAAGTACCTATTTCTTTCTTTCCGCTCACTTAATCTTCTTGTCTTAGGGCGTTGAGAAAACGTTTCCGCTCCCACTGAAATGAGTCCCTGATGTTTTTCTTTCTGACTTTGGGATTAACTTCTACTTGTACAAGGTTCAAAGATCTAATCTTTACTTAAGAGGGTACGTTTCAGCCATTTGTGTGAATAGGCCATTTGTGTACTTTTTGGATTGGCATAACGCCGTAATTCAAATAATTCTTAATTAACTATTGTTTATTATAAGAAAACTACAAAACTAATGAGGAAACTGGCCTAAAAGACCCTAATAATAAAACAAAATCTCTTGAATCAACTATTGCTTTTTCGTTTTAGAATAGACACGTGCTATTTTCACACAGTACCTAGATACTTTAACAATTTGTTAACACCTTTATTGCCCAAGGATGACGCTTGAACCTCTTTCAGCTCATCGAACTGCAAACCTCATCTATATAATACTTTATGCATTCAGATACGTGCAGCAGACAACGAACTCACCAGTGGACATGCGCGTAGGGATCCACACAGGTGCAGTGCTGGCCGGCGTGCTTGGTCAACGACAATGGCAGTTCGACGTGTATTCGCGAGATGTAGAGCTTGCTAACAAAATGGAGAGCAGCGGCATGGCCGGGTAAACCTACTATACATATATATATATACTTAATACAATACATTACATAGATTGAATCTTAGTATAGAGATTGTTTAGTACCATAATATACATAAATATCTACCATAATCTCCGCACTGATCAATAGATGCAATATAGGTAGATGGATAAATGAGTTCCTTGCTTCTGCAGAACACAGTACAATGTCACTATAAAAAAGGAAATCACAATCATATAATAAAAAAGTAGGTAACTTAAACATTTAGACTCTTATCTAAATGTATTGTGTGCCTAACAAAATTTCATACTTTTTTTTATACTCTACCTCTAGACTATAGAACAATTGAGCATAATGCAGACAACCATCTGCAGTATGCTCTATTGTTTCAATTGTATATACTTGTTGTAATTTGTTGATCCTTGATTATGTAATCAAGGAAAAACAAATTATGAAATTTTCATGTTATGTAATTTTCGTTGTTAATAAGGCATTTAGACTCATACCTTAAATCTAGATTCAAGATTGTTGGCACCTGATTTTCACAAAGCTTTTCTCGGCTCCTGGTGTCACCAAGATAGCGGTCTCCGCTGTATGCAAAACAACATACTTACAGCTGAGACCGTTTTGGCACATCTTTGCATCAGACACCGGGCCAAGAGTATGTGGTTCTGGGTAATTAGGTAGGGAGTGTAAATAGGTTTACGTCTCATTTTATACGTTTTATATTTTTATTTTGTATTTTTTTTCTTTATTTGTAAAATATGTTCCTGCATAATAATATCTGCCAAGATTGTTGTCTGTCTATGTTCACAGAACTTCAACTTGTTGTTTTATAGCACCGATTGCTTTTCGTTATTACTCTCTGTGTCTGTGTCAGTGTCATAAACTTCGAAAACAGAATATGATCGGCTTAACGAACTAAAATAAGTGATTTTTCTTAAACAATTTAACTTTATAGAATGTTTGCTTATAGATATGAAGTTTCACCCACATAAATGTCAATAAAGTCGGCACTAAAGTTTCAACAACTTTAATCTCGAAAGACTACGGAGTTCTGTAGAGTTGATTTTATATCTTTTGTAGATCGTGCATTCATTGTTTGTTATTTATTCTAGACGAGTCCACGTGTCTGAAGTGACTCTTGGCTTTCTGAAGGACGAGTTTGAAGTGGAGCCAGCGTACGGCGAGAAGCGAGAAGAGATGCTACGACAAGCCGGCATCAAGACCTATTTCATCGTAAAAGTACTAAAACCGGTAAGAACTAAATATTTCAACAGTCGGTTTCATTTGTTTTTTCATCGTGTTTTTATACGGTCTACCTCAAAACAAATGCAAACGACTAAAAGGCTAAGTAATCTTCTGAAAAGTATCCGAAATATTTCTAGTCTATTATTTACTCTGGGTTTCAGCATACGTTTTTAAATAGTCTCTTTCAAAATAGATATAAACGGCAGGGGAATTTGTGCTTAGTCATTTCTTGCACTTATTTTAGGTCCCTACTCAAACATTTCTTATGTAGTTCAGCATGTGTTGTTATTTCACCATTAAAATCCACCTGTATTAGTCCACAGCTGATAGGCTTCGCTTGATATGCGCTTAGGGAGCTAGGTGCCCTTTCTTCAGCTTGCCGTATCCAGCATCTACCTGCAAATCGTTATCCCACCTGGCTGAAAAGCGTTCTATACTACGTTTGCCGAAGTTTCCATTAAGAAAAGTTTTGTATTCAAACAAATGCGTACTGCAGAGGAATTTGTCCTCTGTTTGCACTTGCATGACCATCTAAATTTTAGATTATAAATGAAAGAAAATTCTCAAAGTAACTTGATCAACCATTAGGCAAAACACAGGGAATATTGATGTCGAAAAAAAATACTTTACTTACATCGTTATAGAATGCGTAAAATATTTGAAATTCAACTAAGTAAATATAATCTAAATATACGAAATGCGTATTACACGTTTTTCTGACCGCTTCACAGTTTATTCTCTATCATCGTCTCTTCATTCGGAGTATTTTATTTTAAAGAGTGCGAGAATTTGATAAACAGTTTTACTGATGTAATGCATGTTTTCAACAAACATAGGCGAAGCTTTTCTGTTTCTTAAAATGTTTACGTAACCTTTCTGCCCTTAATAGGTATAATTTTTAATTTTTAAAAGATCTTTATTAATAAACTTAACTTATCAAAGTAATACAGTGTACATTAAACCTAGATAATATTAAACAAATTTAAACACGTTCATAAGCGCTATACGCTTTTTTAAACTTATTTATTAGATAAATAATGAATTGGTAACATAATTCGTTAGGTACTGAACCTATTAAAACAAATTATCTTATATAGAAAACAAGCTTTAGCTTTAATAGGTATAGATAGTTTGTAATATTTACTATCTGAACTACCATTAATATTTCTGTTTTTTCTGTAAAAACTTATCTACTTACCTGTTTCATAGAGCTCTGAGACCGGTTGTCGAAAAAAATTCTACACAATCCTATTATCATCATAGCCACCAAGCTAAACAGAGCTTGTATTATCCGTACTAGATGAAATATAGTTAATACATTATCTTCTTAGTCGCTACACTCTTGACAGAGTGGTCGTGGTCGTCATATCAGGGAGGGTGGCAGCCTTCACAATCCGCCGCCATTCTTCTCGCACCGCTGCTTTCCTGGTGCATTCGTGTAGGGAACTGTTTAGTGCAACTTTTACTTGGTCCGTCCAGCGCATAGGGGATCTTCCACGAGCTCTTGTGCCGTCAACTTTTCCCTGTACGACAAGCCGTTCTATAGACTCATCTCCTCGGCGCGAAACATGTCCGAAGAAAGTGAGAATGCGATCTTGAACGATGGAAGAAAGACGCTGCTTGACATGAAGTTCAGTTAGTATTGAGATGTTGGTTCGGAATTCCGTCCATGATATCCCAAGCATTTTTCTCCAACACTACATTTCTAGAGCGTCTATCTTCTTTTTCTCAGTTTCTCTAAGTGTCCACGTTTCAGCGCCGTAGAGAAATATGGGAAACACTAATGCTCTGACCAAGCGCATTTTCGTGCATTTAGTTATGTTTCTGTTTCTCCATATTTTCTGGAGTTCATCCATAGCTGACCTCGTGATAGCCATGCGTCGTTTGATTTCTTCCGCGCATCCACCGATGTTAGAAATGAGGGCGCCAAGGTAGATGTATGATAATACATTATACTTACATAGAAAACACCCAGAACCCCGGAACAAATATTTGTCCCACGACGGGAATCGAACCCGCAAACTTTTGCATTGCATGCGATCTTTGCTCTCGAGTGCAACACGTAACTTTTCATGGAAATGACTAAATGCTAAAAAATAAGATTAACAACCAACAAGATACGTTTATTTTAGTTTAGGTACTAAATTATGATACAACAAGAAGGTTCCTAGTCTGAGTTTTTATCAAATTAATAAAGGTTCACACGATGTTCTAAATTCAATTTACTTTATCCTCCACCTAGCGGATAAAAAAGACTTTTCCAGCGCGGGATGAAAAAAGAATTTTCCATGTCGGTCCAGGCGTCTTTGACAAAAAATATTAACAGTATGGTACAGGCCAGTGTGTAAACTTCAACTCCCGTGCATAAGTATCTTGTATAACTTCTATTATATTAAGTGCCTTGTGTTGTATCTGTGCAGTTTGAGAATCGCGCCGAGGGCACGGATGAAGATCGCGGCGACACACTCTCTGACCTCCGTGACGAAGACGAAGACTCAGTGAGTACTCTAGTCTAGATGAGTCGGAGCGAGACGCGGGAATATAGACGTTTACGTTTTTTCTTTCTGAAAGATGGTTGGATAAAATATTTTGTGGTGATATGGCATGTTTATTTGTTTATCAGCTATTGTGTCCGCAGTTTCAGTGAATCACCAATTCATTTAATGAAATTTACGCTTTCTCGTGCTGAAAACTGGTTGGATACATTATTTATGGTGATATGTTTCATTTCGCTCGTATTTTTTCTATGCTAAAGATTGGTTCAGCCATTGGCTTCATCTCGCACAAAACATATGAACAAATCCAAATCCATAGGTATTTCTTTGTTTCCAATCACATTGAACACCCAAAAATTACTCATCCAGTTTATTTGCTCTCCCTCATATTGGAAAAAGTGATCAGTGACAAACCAACCGTGATATACCAAATGCAGAACGTAAACGTATTATTTCTCTCGAGTTTCGTTCCGATTGGGGCCTATGCAAAGCAACCGTTCCTCCCCCACCCCTCGCTACGGCATATAGGACACTAGGGCACTAGGCTAAATGCTACATAGATTTCGCTCAGACACGAAAATATCATTTAAATCAGCTCCCATTCCGAATTCTGATCGGAAAAGCACCTCAGCTCGGCTAACGGTTTGGAAAATCAAGGGAAAGTTTAACATTCAAAATCAAATTGGTATTTCTTCGCTACAAAGTTGTCTAATAACTTTTGACAGTTTGATTCTTTGACGTTTAATGTATGAAATCTCGTGTCAAAAACGTCTAAACAACTGTTTAAACTTTAATCATCTGTTGGTGAATTGGTCTTTGTAGAAACCTAAGTACTGCAGAACAAAACTTAAGTAGTTACCAAGATAGTCTGTAGGTACCTAAATGAAATTTTCTTATGTATCTCCAATGTCCTCTTACTTGTTTTTGATCAATCAACATATAATTACCTATTATTGATAAATTGGTTTTTAGGCAAATCCCTATAGGACGAAGACTTATGCAAACAAACCTAAGTAAAAACTTGAAATAAGTCTTCAGCAGTATAACGTATGCATGTTATACTAGAGGTATATTACTTCATGCACGTTTTTTTAAACAAAGACCCAATTGTTAAAACTTAGCTGCAAGTTTTCCTGAAAGTTATATAATTATGAAAAAGGGTTTATATCAATAACAGAATGAGATGCACAGTCTGAAGTGATTTTCTAACTCACTACAACTAAACAGTATCTTGCCATCGAACTCATCGTCTGCTTGTCAGTTACATTATTACATAGACAGCATTCATAACTATCCATAGGTACTGTCAGTCGAAGGAGAGAAGAAGGAATCCGAAGATAAACTCATCCACGACATGCTTGAAGAAGAACTGAAGAACCGGGATGACAACAAGTAAGAAACATTCGATTACCGTTTTTGTTACCCATCAATTATGTTACCGAGTAAAGTCCGGATTGATGCTCTAGGAGGGATTCATGCCCCTCTGCCACAACATCCATAAATTGCAAACACCTTTTGATAGTCTTAATTTATTTTATTTCGGTATTTACACAACAAAATAAAATTACGTCTAGTACATTGAATTGAAAAAAATACTAACTTAAAACCGGAACAAACAAAAAATAATATGAGCCTAAAAATATACTAAGTTATAAACCAATAAATACTTAATGCTAGTTTCAGTAGATAATATTTTATAGTGGATCACGATTTGCTCCTGAGTCATCAATCCGGACTTTATTCTATCCGTCCTATCAGTCAACATAACCCATAACATAACACAAGCTCTTCTTAGTTTGGGGCTAGATGATGCTTTGTGGTCTAGCATTATTTCTTCATTTAATGTCAATTATTATATAATTTATAATATAATGTCAAACGATCTTCATTTATGTTACTCATCCGTCCTTTCAATTCAATTATACACCACATATACAGTTAATCAATATATTACACAGATAGATATTTTTTATTATATTAATAAATACCCAGAACTCCGGAAAAATATTTGCAGATTTTACAAAAATTTGTCCAAAGGTAATCGAACCCGGAATCTCCTGCGTAGCAGGCGGGCCTTCGCCCGCCGCGCAACATCGGTCGTCAAATAATAATTTGAATTATGGTGCTTCCACCTTTGCAAAATGGTAAGCTCCAATGAACGAGAGATCCTATTCATACATTATATTCTTATAGGATGGATTATATCAGTATCATCTGGTTAACTGGTATCATCAGGCGTAAGATGTGGTCGATTACTTGTACAAATGGTATCGGAAATGATCGGCAGCTTTTACTTACGGGTTCAGGTTAATATTTTAGTTTTAACTTTCTGTACCTGCTATATTTTAAAGGTTTATAGGTACTTCTCACAAGTGCGTAGGTTCTTAATTATTAAACTCAGTTTTACTGCTCTCTAATTAATTAATTATTCCGCCTACGCACTGACTTTGCCACTCCTTGTCTACCAAAATGTACAAACATTGTATCTTAGGCTCATAGGCAGATAAAGATAATATTACTTGATAGATATTATTTGCCTAAAATGGCACAGACATAAACAGGTTTATTTAGTTAGTACTTTATTATATGTATAACGAACGCTGATGTAGAAGATAAGGGGCTTGATTCCCTCCTCGTGACAACGTTTGTACCTACAATCTGCAGATATTTTGTTCTCGCTGTTCTATAATGAAAGCAAAACAACTAGTATTTACATCAAACTCCTAAGAATCTGAAACGTGTCGTATTGTATTAAATACACATACGTATATAATAAGTTATCTATATCCATAACGTAAGCTCTGCTAGTTTTGGGGCTAGAGACTGCTGTTTCAATGGTCCATCATTTTTTTTTTATTTGCCTTGAAACTTTAATTGCTAAGAAAACAAAACATGCACTTAACATATTATCAAAGTTGCTTAAGCCATGTTAAAAACTTTTCTTATTCTGCTCTTGTCTTACAAGAACACAAACTTTTACAAAATGGAGATTTATCAAGTTGAACGAAATATACAGCATTAAGCCGTGGAGCTTTGTCGAAACCAAGCCAAAATTTTTCCCTATTTCTTTAGAATTGGAAATTACGTAGATTAATTAGCGACGTAGAAGCGGCCCGCCCGAATTGAAACGAGTTTCCTCATTTACATAGCCTGCTGATTTCTATCTACTTGCGAAGAAAGCCTATTCAATATCCGATCGTATGAAAAGCGGTGATATTGACGCCAAAACAAAATGTTGACAGAACACGTAATGTTAACTTAGTAACACTTTACATGACTTGAATGCCAAATGTATCTAGGTAAAGATAGGCAGCGAAGCAAATAAATATATTTGAGATAGACTCTGTGAAGGCGAAAGTTTGCAATCTAGAGTTCAGATTTATTCGGTGAACTTTGAAAACACGTTTGAACTTAAATGTCTTGCGGTGGAAGAGAGATCTTTTATTGCTTGTGTTAGGTTTATTGCACCATGTTTTACTTTGATACCTACGACAGTTTTAGAATTCTATTGTTTTACTCAGAGGAAGAGATTCAAACCGAGAGCATCATTCCATAGGGGCGTATCGATATTATGAAACTTTTCAGGACCTAGCGGTATAACGAACGAATCTATTTGCAATTTTTTTTAATTTTTTAACTCTGTAATAGGTACACAAAGATGAGGGTTAATACTCGATTACTATTTTTTTATTCTTTAGTTTTTGTCCATGGCTTTTTTATATTTTATAATAATTTTATATATATTTGAAATTGAAAAATTATTTATTCAGACATTATACATCACACTTTTAGGCACGGCGATATTTACCAAGATGGTTAGTATTGTAAAATCTGTGCCAGGATTGTGTTACACCTTAATATATTTTAAGGGGCGTATAAAAAAATTCTTCATTTAGTTATTTAAACTGCTTAATTTAATGTAAAAAAAAATCCTTTGGTAGATATTTCACAGCTTCAATTAAAAATATAATGGTTCTTATCAAAGTTGTCTAGATTCCTGAATGACTAACACCGTCTTTCAACCACACGAATTTTTTATAAAATAATATTCCGTGTAAGCAAAAATTATATTTCCGTGCATCAAAATGCCCTCAATTCAGATAATCCCGGTCCCTAGATAATAGTGCCTAGCTTTACTCATAAATCTGGGCAAGATTGATAATTAAACTGGTTATTTATGCGTACGTCCGATCTTTATGGCACAACATAATGTTCAATTTTTATTTTTTTAATAAGTAATGAAAAAGCTAATGTCGTTATTTACCAGGTTCTGGAATGTGTCTTATCTAGACTTAATTGCTAATGATAAAATGGCATTTTGCCCATACATCCCTATGAAATGATACCTTCGATATGCTATACAACCATCTGAATCTCAAACGCGGAAACATATTTGAATTATTCAACTTGACCTATACAAGTCTTTCTTGTCGCTAACCTCCTCAAAAATATTTTATTATTTATAAGTTAGTTCAATTAAACTTTTATGTTGTGTGGACTTTCCGGAATTATTTATTTATGTTTATGAATATTCTGCATTCTTATGTATATTTTTTGTAATAGGGAGTTGGCATCAACCGGATTATGTCTGGGGTTCGAGTACGAAGCGGAGAGGCTGTATTTGCGACGCTGCGGGACTTGCCCGGCACCAGTGCTTCTACCACCAGTGTATCTCTTCCTCCCGATCTTGGTGGTGACCTTGCTCATGGTGCCTTCAGTCTACAAGTCATACATCAACTATTTCATAATAGTCTCCGTTACAAACTTTACATTCTACGCGCACTACAGATATAAATTACATAAGGTATTTTGTTTAGCGACATTAGGATTAAGGGTGACAAAACTAAATCGAGCTGAGCTGCGCTGTACTGCGCTGTGCTGTGTCAACGTCAACTCGCTCGTCTAATGTTTTAATGAGGATACAAACTAACCATGCTGTGCTGCGCTGTGCTGTGCTGCGTCAATCTGTTGACAAAACATAGCACAGCGCAGTACAGCGCAGCACAGCTCGATTTAGTTTTGTCACCCTAATGCTCCGGGAGGAATTCGAGGCCATACTAAGTTGCCTAGTAAAGATAAATTTTGAACCTAAAAATACATTGTATTTAGTTTCAGTTGAAATGATTTTTGAGAGTGGTGTTCGAATCCCTACTGGGGCATCAATCATATCGGATTTTATCTTACAATATTTATCTTAGTCCCTATTCGACTTATTTTTCAGGTCTATTGTACCGATACTCCTTCAAATAAATTATTTATGATTATTATACCGACGATTGAGATCTGTTATATCTAAGGGTAGTATTGATTATTTGATGATAATCTAAAAATATTCAAAGCTTCATTTTTGTTTCAGGACAAACACTACAACCCAGAATTTCGGCCAGGATTCTGTATAATGAACCTTGGCGCATTTTTGTTTTCATGTTTGTTAGAATTGGTAAGTTTATTATTTTCCTTGTTATTTTCATTTATAAGTCTCCTTTTTATCAATATAAACGAGGGTTCAATAAAGGCAAGCCGAAATTGTAAATATCCCATTCACATTCGTAACAGGAAAAGTCTTTAAGATCTTATCGCAGAAGCAATATCAATAATGTAGACTCTGAGAATCGCCTCTGAAACTCACTCCCCCAAATGAATACGTGACAATGAATAAATAAGTGACTGTTACGAGAATATGTCTTAGATAAGTGGTTTTATATGCTTTTTTACTCGTGAAGATAAACTTTGTATATTATGTAAAAGATTTTTGTTTCCATTTTCTTAATTTTTAATTTTGTGTACGAGGAAATCTTCTTTTCCATACTAAATAAATGAGGATGAAAATGCGTGTGACACTTTATTTCTTCAAGAAAATCTTCAGCCCTTAAAACTAGACAGTTCAAAGCTTAATCTCTAGAACCCTCTCATCTCAAACGCGAATAAATGTTTGAATTACATATTAAACTAAGGTCTAGTTATACTAACTATCCTTGTTGCTTCCCTCCTTATTATATATGATATTGTGGTTAAAGATATGTATTTTAACAAAGAATAGATCACTTATAGAGAAAGTTTTATGTTCATAGTTCTATAGCAGTAACAATTTAGCTCTAATAAATTTATTTAACATTCCAAAGTTAGAGGGTTAAAGAGGTATTTAGTAACACATATTTCTTTAACTTTTTTGTAAAACTTTGAACATTTATAAGACATACAGTGGTGGTCATATAATTAAGAACGATTTGAAATTATAGAAGTTATTTATTTAAATCATGGTATACACAGAGATGTGGACCTTCTAAGAAGCAACTAGTTATGTTTTTAAATAGCCACATTAATAGAGCAACGTTGCTTAGGAATGAAGAATAAAATCGCTAACTATTTTTTTTACATATTATTTATTTTACCAAAGTATCACATTCAAATAGTACTGAAGCTGGACAAATAATTAAGAACGATTTATTAAAGTGCTCGGTAATTATTTTGTATGACACTTACATTAAAAAAAATCTGAACAATATGTAGCGAAGAAACTTTAAAAGGCAATTTCATAAATTTTTCACTAAAATTAATAGTGAATAGCATATCCACGGCTTTTGATTACTGCTTTACACCGGCGAGGAATTGACTCTATTAATTTTTGACATTTGGCAAGAGAAATAGAGTTCCATTCTTCTAAAAAAACGTCGTACAGCTCACTTAAATTCCCACATTGTGTATTTGAAACCTTTTTCTTTACTTCGAACCACAGATTCTCTATTGGGTTTAGATCTGGGCTGTTAGCTGGCCAGTCTAAGACTGAAACTGATTGCGCTGTAAGAAATTCCTTTACGGTTCGCGCGGTGTGTTTTGGATCATTGTCATGCTGGAATGTCCAAGTAACCGGTAGAACGTCTTCAGCATAAGGGAACATTGTTTCTTCCAGTATATTTTTGTACTGGAACTGATCCATGTTACCTTCTATCAATTTTACAGGTCCAACACCATGTCCAGAAAAGCACCCCCAAATTTTCACATTTCCACCACCGTGTTTTAAGGTAACTTAAGTGTACTTAGGGTCAAATGCTGTATTTGGGGGACGTCGTACATATCGTTTCCCATCAGAACATACTCTGTTTATTTTCGTCTCGTCAGAAAAAAGTACATTTTACCACTGTCGCAAAGTCCAGTTTTCATACTTTCTCGCAAATGCAAGACGGGCTTGCCTGTGACAAAGTTTCAACATGGGTACCTTTCTTGCTATCCTACCGTGCAATTTTTCTTCTAACAAACGTCTTCGAATAGTGCATGCTGAGATTGCTGAAGGGTTGTTTTCACCAAAATATTCTTTTCTCAGCTCATTGGACCCTTTAAAAGGATTTTGTTTAGCAATACGAACGATGTTTCGGTCATCTCGAGGAGTTGTTTTTCTCTGTTTAGGTACACGTGGAACATTTGAAGTAGTTTGATACGTAGCAAAATGCTTACAGCATGGAAAATTATCGTTTTTGAACATTGCAGATGGTCGGCTATCTTTTTATAAGACCAATTCTTCCGGCGAAGTTTTATTATTACTTCCCTTGTAGTTTTGTCACAACTTTTATTTTTTCTCATTGTTTTTATAAGGAGAAATCACTTTTAATCTTTTACAGCACTAAATGGCGCCAAAATTATACAATCAGTTACCAAACCACTGAGTGTTATTTATTTAAATTTGAAAAATGTTAAAAATATTGAGCGTTCTTAATTACGTGACCAGCCAGTACATAGGTATACTATGTTTAGAAGTAGTGTAAAAAGTTTGTCTATTTATTTTTAGCTAATCATTGTGTACCAATGAATACAGTGGTATTATGTAAAAGTTTTATGATACCGAGAGAAATACAAAAAATTGCATGCAATTAGTTTTGGGTCTTAGTTTGAAAAAATCTTCGCTTTACATCAGCGTTCTTAATTATATGACCACCACTGTATATAATTTGTACAGTTCAACTGTGGAGAATTAGAAGAACAATTACAAGGTGGGTTGCGAGAGGACGCCTTACAGTACAGCGGGGCGCTTCGCTGCGCCAGCCCGTCCTACTACTACCATGTGAGTACCACTTTCACTACGTGCCTGTAGTGTACGGAGCCCTGAGTCCGGTTGACGATAGTATCGAGACGTGATCGTGACGTGTCCGTTGACTTCGTCCGCATATTTTTTATTCCTTCAATTAATATTTTGTAGATCGAAATACCTTATTAATTCGTCCATGCTTAAAGGTAATGCTTCTTTGTAGACAACTACGACAAATAGTTTGGTTGGCTGACTTAAATAAATTGTAGATTTTATAGCACGATTTCTTAAACACAGCTGTGTCTTTTAAGCGCGATTTCTAGAAGCTACGCTGCGATGATCACAGCAGTATATAAGATGTGTCTTAGTACAAAATTACACCAAGCCAATTTCGCAACAAATCGCGCGATACGCGCTTCAAAATCGCGGCAGTGGGGTGGAGGCTTTAACATACGTAGTTTTCTATCCACACGATAGATGCACTGTTCCAAATCCGAAAGAAACGTAACGATCACGTCTTGATACTTTCAACCAGACTCGGGGCGTAGGCTCCATCATAAATAGACCCCTGATGAATTAACAGATACATGCTAACATGCAAGCACTAAAGTTTAGGCTAGACGTACAGTTACATCATTATTATTTAATATTCTGTCGCAACAGTTCAGAGAGATCGAGGACAATACAATTTATCAGAGCTGAGTCAGAGGCAAAGTTCTCCCTCTATTTTTCCCTGTATGAGTAAAGTTTAAAGTTGCTTTATTCTCCGAAGCATTCTGCAAGTTTTGACCAACTAAAGTTCCATGGAAAGGTCATCATTTATTTATTTATGTTGTAAGGCTTGCCAATATTACACATAAACGATAGCAGTGAACACATTTGTTCATAAGTTCCTTAGTACAGAATATTTACCTCTATCATAGCCAAATTAGTGTATCCACAGCAGTGGACTAATATAGGCTGATGATGATGATGAGAGCCACATTAAATTATACACTTTAGCGTGTTTTGAAAAAGGAAATATTTAACTATAAACCGACTTTAAATATTTGATTATTATTATTTATAGATAATAAAATGAGAACATCATTACAGCCAGTTTCTAGAAGGCTATTCAAATGTCAAATCAGTTGACAAAGCGATTAATTTAACACACTGGTCAATTCAAATCGGGGTGCACGAACGCTAATTAGATAATAATTTACTAATCATTGATCATCTTACGATTGTCATTCTTTCAGTTCAGTCATTCACTCCTAAACTTCAATAAATCCATCCAAGGGCGAGTCAGACTCGCACTAAGGGTTCCGTACCATATTTTTTTAAATTTTATTTTTTATTACTTAAGTAAAAATATACTTACAATTAAGTATTTTGTGAATATTTCAAGTGGTAACAGGTAGGCTGTTACCATTGTTACCATGTTACCATTTATTAATATCGACCAAAAATAGTAAAAAAGGCGTTTTAATGGGAGCCCGCCTTAAATATTTATTTTTAACGGACAGAAAGCGAAGTATTAGTAATAGGGTCCCGTTTTTACCCTTTGGGTACGGAACCCTAAAAATGACACTTGTGGCATAAGAATAAGTAAATAGTAGTAAGTAAGAGTAGAAGGGAAACGCGCTCAAGGTCAAGATATTAGCCTACACTATTTTCCACGTTAAACGGGCATATCGGTCGGGCTGCCACAGCCGGCGACACTGCACGCGGTTTTTAATGATCATTCATTTATGTTTGCCGATCGCGGCGCGCGGTGGCGGCCGCAAGTATTAGTTTAAATTATAGTTATGTTGTCCGAGAGCCCGGTGCGATTTTGAGTTGAGTTGAGTATCATGAATTACCTCGAGGTTTTTTTTTTATAATGCATTCTTTATGTGCTCTCGTTTAATAAATAATTCAAACTGACGTGTACCTTTGTGAAATAATAGGTACCAACCCAATACGTAGGTAACTAACCCAATTTTCTTTTTTTCAGAAGAAAAAATTGGATTGAACTGATGGGTCGTAACCTATATTGAATAATACTTATATCCGAAATAGTTGGTGTGTTCTGAACATTATTACAAAATATAAATAGTGCATTCTAGTGCCCTGAGTAAAAAAAAACATGTCTGGACTCGATTAAAGAAGAGTCCCTTCTACCCAGTTATTATTTATGCTTATGCTTGTGGCGCGAATACTTGTTTGTTTACGTTTGAAAAAATTCAAAATTGTAAATTAGATAGGTAATAATAGATTGTTTATTATGAAGAAAAAAACTATACCGAAATAAATAATAAAATAATAACTTTAACTACTTTAGTAGGCAAGTAGGAACCTTTTTACATTGCTTTATTACCAATATTTTTTAATTCCTGTATTTCACCAAGTTTTTTTTATATTATTTATATGTTTCTAATATGCGGAAGCAAAACGAAGCATCCTAGAATATAAGAGGTAATTTAATTTATTTTTATTTAATGGTAAAACGATCCTTATGTTTAGTAATACGTAACAAAACCGCTTTAGGAGTACCAACCTGTTGATTTTTTATATATATTCGATTTAGAACTTGGCAAAATACAGCACATAGTTGTAAAAATTTCAACTAATTAGAGCCAAATCACCGATTAGCTAATTATTGATTTGACAAGAGCTTGACCAAAGAATCATGCTTAATTATCGTTCCAGAAACCCATTTTGATATTTGACAAGAGTTTTGCTTCAATGAGTTGACAAGCTTGTTAAGTAATCACTGTCAAAATCTAAGTACGTAATCAACGTTCGAGAAACCCAAATGACACTTGAATAGAGATTTGAACATTGATTAGTAAATTATGAAGTTGACATGCGTTCCAGAAATCGGCCGTAAGTCAATAAAATAGACATTATTAAGGATAACAAAAAGGTCAGATCTTTATCAAAATTTATATGTGATCACATCAGAAGCATCAGCTCCCAAATAAAAAGTATCATCAAAATCGGTTCACCTAAAAAAATGCAAAAAAAAATATAACGAATGTACGAGTATATTCTTTTTTGCATTTTTTTATTACCAACCTTCCTGCAAAAATACAACGAATGCATTTTTTTTATGTGACTAAATGAAAATATATTGTAAATGGAATAGAGAACTTGACCATTTTAGCGGTTAAAAATAGGTCGGTAAATAAAGCAACTCTTAGTGAACGAATTATGCAAATGCACCTATGACCTTGATTTGTACGATCTCTTTGTTAACATCTCTCTAATGTTTGAAGATGATCTCAATAAAACCACAATTTAATGGCTCTTGCAGTCATCTCCTCTCCTCAAAATAACACACAAATTAAATATGCTAAGGCAATAAACTCGTGGCAAATTGGCAATCAAGCAATTCCTTTGATGGCAATTTACTCTCGACCACGTGTAGGCAAAGCAACCAAGTAATGATAAATAATTTAGTAGTTTCTATTTCTACCCCCAGGCCTAGTACACGTTGTTTCTACGAAAATGTTCTATGTTATTTCTATCCTATGGGAACTGATTTATGCGATGAAAGTAGCCTATGTCTTATGCCAGGCCTACGAAGCGAAAGATAAGGCGGCTGGATGGATGGATGTTTTTGCCCTCTGCAAGGCAGGGGGCTGCTAAGGGAATCGGCCTGAAATTTTGCATACCTCATAACTCTAGGCCTGGTATGAAACAAAGGCTACTTTTCATCCCATAAACAGTTCCCATGGTATAGAAATACCGTGGAACATTTTCGTAGAAACAACGTGTACGAAGCTTAGTAAGGATTATTAAATACTGGTACTATTTGACTATTTTGCAAAACTTTTGTCAATTTTTTTTACAACATTTATTTACTTACAAGGGATTTGTTCGCTAGAGTGTTTTTGAATAACCTATTTATTAATACCCTCAGCTGGCAACCTGTGGGCTCTGCTCAATAATGTTCATAACCCCGGCCTCGTGCGCCCGCCGCATCGTGCTGCTGGCGATCTCAGCCACATCCTTCTTGGCCCCCTCGACCTTCGAGCCGGCCCTGCAGCTCCCGAGGACCCATATCGATAGGAACACCTACGAAGACATGCAGAATGGCACGCTCGCGTATGAGATTAGCCAGGTTATTGACATGTAAGTTAGTAAATCTTTCTAACACTAAATTAACTCAGGATATTTACCATTTTTTGATTTGTTTTGAGTTTTTCGATTTAAAGCATCGTTTCAAGCGTCATGATCACGAATTACATTCATTCAATGACTCTCACTTCACGAATTCATTAAACGACTTGAGTAGTAAACCTTTTTAAGCTTTCGCGATTTGTTAATGTAATAATATTTATCGCATACCTTCACACCATCATTGTGGTCACGGGGTGATGGAAATGTCGACGTGGAAATAAAAACTCGTGGTACGCGATAAGTACCTACTACAATAAAAAGGTACTACATAAGATGTCTAGCACTGTTTTATGGTTGTAATAATCTTTATTAACAACGAAAATTACAAGCAAAGGAATAGAAAAATTACAAATAGTATTTACAATTGAAACCATTGAGCTAACTGCAGACGGTTGCAAACAGTCTAAAGGTAGCTCAATTGATCCATGTCAATACCAGTCGGAAGCGTCCCCAAGACACTGGCTGCATTACTGCACTGTTTTATGTTAGTCAGTAACCAGGATTTGTTAGCTAGACAGGTCATTACAATCATTATAAACGACTTCTGTTGCACTGCAGCGGGCGGAGGTCTCCTTGCGATGCAGGAGATGGCGGGTTCGATTCGCACCTTCATCTACAACCTTTACTGGTCCACTGCTGGACGCAGGTCTTCCCATGATAAGCGCCTCATTGGCACTCATCATATGGGAGTAATGCCCATAATCCCCACGCTGGGCATGCGGGTTGGGGATCGCAGTTCGGTGGTAGAATTGTTCTACAGGAGGCGCTGCTGCCCGCCCCCCGGTGGATATCCCTTAGTCGCCTCTTACGACACCCGCGGGAAGAGTTGGGGTAGTGCAAATTCTAAGCCGGCACCACACGGCACAATGGGTGGTGCCGGCTTTTCGACTCTTTTCGATTGGCGATTCGCACCTTGGGACACATCATTGTACGATCTCCAGATTTCTGGATATTTTGAATGTTTCTTAAAAAAATGTCTATTGTGTAAAAACATCTGTACTAAAATGTATTAAGTATATCAGTTATCTAGGACCTTTTGGCTTGAGGCAAGAAGATTTCGTTTAAATTTTAGTTGTATTTTATGAGCCTTTAACGTTTTATGTTATTTTTATGCTATGCGTAGATTATTTGTGCCAGTTCCTTTATATCAATAAACTTATTATTCTAGTGTCATAAAACCGTGACCTATCAAATAACGAGTGACCTTTAAAAGCTAATTAGATGACTAACTCTGACAAGCCTCGACATACTCCTATGTATAGGATGGTTCATTTTGTTGAGCCTTTATGAGTTTATAGTTTTTCACAAATCTCGCTCAAAAACAGTGAGACAGTGTTTTTGCTCACATTTTGTGTTTGATTTCAGGCAATACTTCCATCGCTGTCGTCACTTCATCATGGTGTATATGGTGGCCTTCTGCATTTGCATCTTTGACAGATATGTGAGTATACCAAACAAATTACTAGGAATCACACTAATAATGTGTGTGTGAAGATTCATTATCAACCGATTATCAAAAAAATGAGGAGATGACGAGTGGTCCCACTCGCCCAACGAAATTAACAAGAAAAAACTAATCAGGCAACTGGGACCGCGATCCCAGTTTTATAGTGGGCCCAGTCGCCTGTATCCTCGATTCTAGATTCGATTGTATTTTCGTGCGTTATGTCATAACTGTTTTCAGGGTAAGTCAATTTCGGTCATTCTTTTTATAGCTTGAAAGCTAGTGCTAGAAGAAAATTAGACCAGTAGGTAGGTATTTCCGTTCGAGATATCCGAAATATATAAATAAAGAGATACATATGTGAAAGTCAAAATAATACTATTATTATGATTATGTTGATAATTAAAGGTATTAACAAACAAAACTACTTAAAATTATTATTATTCTAGCATCTTGGAAACGCTTCCGACTGGTACAGATATGGATCAGTTGAGCTACCTCTAGACTGTTTGCCACCGTCTTCAGCTCAATTGTTTCATTGCAAAAACAAGTTTAAATTTATTTCTATTTCTTGATTGTAATTTTGTAGATAGTCGATTCTTGTATCCTACTTTTCGATAATATGTAGTCGCGTGTTTGAAGTATGCTGTAACGGTTGTAAGTCTTGCGTGCGCTGCTATTTAAAGAATACTCGTATTTTGTTTACGTGCTAAAGTTTACGTTTACTTGCACGAGCAGGATAGTTTGTTACATACATTGGTTTCCATCTGAAGCAATGGGTTGCCTATTCATAGATTTAAAGCGTACTTAAAACAAAAATACGGTTTCGTTTATCGAAAAATAGTTCGCTAGGATTAGAAATTTATTTATAGATAAGCTTTTTTCAATGCATTTGTAGTGGTTTTATTTGTATAATAAAGGAAGAGATACGAAGTACTTAAACTCATAAACTGTAACTGTAACAGTATCAAGTATAGCAGTTATCTAGAGGTAGTACCCATAACACAAGCTCTGCTTATCTATGGGCTGGATAATGCTGTGTGCATTGTCCAGCATTATTTATTTAATTATAAGCTGTTAGGCGCGGTTTTACACACGACAAATTTAAATTTCATAATTTTATCTACCATGGCAATTTGATGTTTTACCAAGACAAAAAGTAGTACATTCAGTCAAAAAAGTATCGGGAATGGATGATTTTTTTATGGTTCCAAATTCAAATTTTTGTTTTTTTTGTTGTTGTTAGGTTGGCACAACTGTTTGCCATTTTGGCGCGGAGTTTGAGTTGCATCTGTTATTTATATTAAATACAGTGCTGTTTTTAGTTACATCATATCTAGTGTGTATTGCGAATTTCACAATGGACAAAAACATCGAACAAAGAGTTTGTCTTAAGTTTTGCATCGCCTATGGAATTTCGTGTTCGGAGTCACTGAAAATGTTACAGAAGGCTTTCGGTGAATCGACTTTATCAAAAACACGTGCTTATGAGTGGTACAAAGCGTTCAAAAGCGGTCGAGATGTGATGGAAGATTTTCCTCGCTCTGGTAGGCCATCAACGTCTGCAATTGAAGTTAACATCGCAAAAGTGAAGGAAACAGTGACTGAAAATCCTCATTCAACTTTGCGAGAGATAGCCGCTGAACTTTCTGTATCTCACGAGTCGATCCGTACCATTTTAAATAATCACTTGGGTATGAAACATGTTGCCGCTCGACTAGTCCCAAAAGACCTGAATTTTCTCCAAAAACTCAATCGCATGAGAGTCGCTGAGGACATGCTAGAACGAGTCAATTCCGACCCAACATTCATGAAACGCATTATTACTGGTGACGAGACGTGGGTTAATGAGTTTGACATGCAAACTAGTCAACAAGCTTCGGAGTGGCGCCTTCCAACTGAACCGAAACCGAAAAAACCACGCCAAAGTCGATCAAAAGTCAAAGTCATGTTGACTGTTTTCTTTGACTCTCGCGGTGTTGTGCACTCGGAATTCATGCCGGAAGGTCAAACGGTAAATAAAGAATATTATTTGAGCGTTATGCGGCGTTTAAGAGAGCAAATTCGACGAAAAAGGCCAGATTTGTGGAAAGAAAATTCTTGGATTTTGCACCACGATAATGCGCCTTCGCACAAGGCCATCATTGTGACCGAATTTTTGACCAAACACTCAACAAATACCATCGAGCAACCACCATATTCACCAGATATGGCTCCGGCCGACTTCTTTATTTTTCCTAAACTCAAATTACCACTTCGTGGCACCCGTTTTCAATCGGTACAAGGTACAAGACATAAAGGAGAATTCGCGGCGAGAACTGAACTCAATTCCGGAAACAGCGTTTAAAAAATGTTTTGATGATTGGATAATTCGTTGGCGTAAGTGTATCGTTTCTGAAGGAGCATACTTTGAAGGTGATAAAATAAATTTGGATGAATAACAAACATTTTGTGTATTATTGATCTTTTCCCGGTACTTTCTTGACAGAGTAGTATATGTTACTCTTCATCCTTTTAACTAACTCTATGCCAAATCTAGTCGATTTGTTTAGTTAGGACGTGAAGGAATGACAAACAAACAAACACAATTTCGTATTTATAATAATTTTATGAGGATATTGGGAAGGAATGTGCCATAGGAAGTACCTGCAGTTGTAATATATTTAGACCTATTACAGTAACAAAAGCTATAGAATGTGTTGCTAAGATGTAGAAATTATTTGGTGCTACATTTCTGAGTTTATTTTCGGACATTGCATTTATAATTTGTAATTAGGTACAATGTAGGGACATATTCTTGTGGTCGAGTGCAAAGACCTTTCAGCACGTTTCGAGCTGACAATGTTACTCCTTAGATACTATTCCTAAATAATAATCTACACAAATGCATATACATTTTTATAACGCGACATATCACACTTATATTAAAATTCAGCTTTATATAATAGAATACGAGAGTTTGGATGGATGGATGAATGTTTGTGACCTCTCCAAACCAAAACTGAATGGATTTCGAATATAGACGTAGTTCTAGGCCTGGAATAAAACATAAGGTACTTTTTTAACAATTTTCACGCGGATGAAGCCGCGGGGAGTAGCTTGTATTACAATACAACAGGCAAATTTGTTTCTTTATGATAGGTTTCTTTTACTTAGTAACAAAGAAAGATTAAAGAATAGAACCAAATTACTACTTGTATTCATATTCATTTATTCAATCGTAGGTATTAACTATACACTTGATTTCGTTCTTAAGCTAACAGATAAAATTAAGATTAATACCTAATGTCAACAAAGTCATACAAGCTGCTGTATAAGGGCATTGTCAAAATTAACTAAATTAAAGATATGTACCTAATCTAATCCATTTATTTACAATTGAAACGATCTTACTTCAGACGGTTGCAAACAATCTAGAGGAGGCTTAGCTGATCCATATCAATACCGTTAACCGTATGAAAAAAATATTATTTATATTACTGTCAATTAAAACGGGTATTAACCATGATTTGAGTTGTTTGAATGGTACGTAAGGATCGTAGTAAAAGACGAAAAATGGTAGATATCCAACCAAATAGAGCCTGTTGCAGGTATTTGCCAGTGTTATCTACCCTGTTCTTTTATATTCAGTCAGATATTTCCTGCGACTAAGTCTGTTTAGGGTTCACTATATTATTATAGTATTAGTATATTATGTACAAGAAGTCACCTACCCCATCTAAATTACCAGCAAACAATTTACTTTTATGCTGCCATAAAATTGAACTCAAACTAATCATGAAATTCTACTATTTTTCTAGAACTGGTTTTTGTCCATTACTGCTAAAGATTTAAGTGGATTTGTCTTATTTTGAAACCGAAGCATTCATATAAGCTTACAAAATAAGCACTAAGACAAGTCAAATTTCAAACTATGGTCGATGCGACGCGTGACCCGAGAGCTGTTGAATATCTGGCTCAGCGCATCAGCATTGCCATACAGCGTGGTAATGCAGCCAGTGTCTTGGGGACGCTTCCGATTGGTATTGACATGGATCAATTGAGCTGCCTTTAGACTGTTTGCAACCGTCTGCAGTTAGCTCAATGGTTTCAATTGTAAATACTAGTTGTAATTTTTCTATTCCTTGATTATAATAATTTAAATATCAAAAAAAAGGTACATAGTTATCAAAATAATATCAGAAATAAAATGATACATAATTGATTTAGTATTCCTAATATGTTTGTAATCAGCTGGAGGCGATGGAGCGCGCGCGCCACTTGCGCGGTGAGCGCATGCGTCAACAAGCGGAGCAGGCGGCAGATCTACGCAGGCGGAACCAGGTGAGTTAACATGTCCAAATTATTATATACTATCTGTTCGGAATTGTTCGGTGCTGTGGTTTCACCCGCGGTAAATCCGAAATTCATACTTTGAGGTCCCACGGGAATTTGATGTTATACTAAAACAAATGTAGAGCCCACATAAAATAAATGCCTGATTAAGTTGATTGGTTTCTTAGTCAAGGCGTGATGTACTTTTTAACTTGGCCCAGTTTTTAAGCCCCACGACAAACTCAAAAAAATAGAATTTTGAATTTGGTATATGTATGACTGACTGTATATTTAACTCACTACATATCTTTGTACTAAATATCTGTGTTTGCCTGTATAGTATATCTATCGCATCACTCCCAAACGAATGACTCGATTTTAAAATCTAACCAACACTGGCAGTATCTACTTTCCAAAAGATGATTCCATATGATGTTGTGTGAATCGTCTAGCATTATTGTTCAATTGTTAACATGCAGGCTTTGGTCTAGCATTTTTTTTTTCAATTGTTTACTTGCAGGCTTTGGTCTAGCATTTTCTTTGCAATTGTTTACTTGCAGGCTTTGGTCTAGCATTATTGTTCAATTGTTTACTTGCAGGCGTTTTTCATTTATTCTATTGTCAACTTCGTGAAAAATAAATAAATAAAAAACTTGCAGGCTTTGGTCTAGCATTTTCTTTTCAATTGTTTACTTGCAGGCTTTGGTCTAGCATTATTGTTCAATTGTTTCCTTGCAGGCTCTGGTATACAACGTGTTGCCGCCACACGTGGCTCGTCACTTCATGGGCGCGCACCGCAATCATCGCGACCTCTACAGCCAGAGCTATGCTGAGGTCGGCGTGCTGTTCGCCTCCATGCCCAATTTTACAGGTCATTTCAATAATAAATCATCATCAAACTATATTAGTCCACAGCTGGACATAGGCCTCCCCTAATTAGCGCCATAGTGCTCTTGTCTTCAGCTTGCCGCATCCAGCATTTGTTTTTCGCAGATCGTCATTCCACATGACCGTAGGTCGTCATACATTACGTTTGCCATTTTCGATTTTTTAGTTGGATATTTGTTTTTAAAATTCTGAATTAAGAACAGTTGTATATTGTTATTTATTACTCCAACATTCGAATTCAGTCTTGAAAATCTTTGATTGATTTATTTGCCATATTCTACTGATAAATAATGTATTCTATTTCAGAATTCTACTCGGAAGAAACAGTCAATAACCAAGGTCTTGAATGTCTGCGTTTCCTCAACGAAGTTATTTCGGATTTTGACTCGGTATGTTGTTGTGGACTAACTGGTTTTCATACAGTTTTGTTCCAAATTATTTATGTTTATTTGTTTATTGTAAATGGTCAATCGTTTGGGCACTATCTCACTATGGCTCTTAAGGAAGAGCTACGAAAACAGAATTTGGTGGCCCCAAGAGCAACTTTTTATCTCTTTCTATGATATACAAAACCAGGGCCGTCTTAAGCCTATTCGGCGCCGGGGTGCGGGGCTCAGCCTGCGCCCTCGTTTTCTTTGCACTGCAGCGTGGCACGTGACCGACGACACACTGCAGTATGGAAGGGGTCCTAACTTCTAGTCAACCAAGAAAACACAATGCACGTAATTTGATTATTTATTTCTCTAAAATAGAAGATACGTTTAAGACCGTGAAACGTTGCGGGACGAGGGCATCAAGTTCTGCAAAAAACAGCGAACTGGCAAGAAGTCCAAGGTCTCGGATGAGACTCTGGGGCTGGCTGGGGACTCTGGGATGACAAGAAGACGAGAAACCACCCAAGCAACTTCGTCAGAAAGGTCAGACCTGAACAAGCGAATTGCGAAGATGGTAGGGTGTGATCTTCGGAGCTTAAACACAAGCATCATAGGTACTTGAACTTAGGCTTCGAACGCACGAAGCCGGGAGGATCGTATTGTCGAAACCGGAGATCTCGGCCGAGATAGAGGATTTTTATGGCCGCCTGTACACTGCACATGCCCGTTCCCGACGAGACGACAATGATTCCAGAGCCACCCGGAGAACTCCTATCCTAAGGCGTGGAGCGGGAGTTTTGTGGTGCACTTTTTTAAGAAGGGTGATAAAACTCTCCTTAAAAATTACAGAACCATCACAATCCTGAGCCACATCTAGAACCTGTTTTCACAAATGGTCATGAATCGTCTCGCCAGGAGACTTGACGAGTTCCAGCCACCAGAACAGGCCGGGTTCCGTGGCAGCGGAGGATATGGCATCACAGACCACATTCACACAGTGAGGCAGATTATACTGAAGTCCGAAGAGCATAATCAGCCCTGTGTCAGTCTTTGTGGACTATGAGAAAGCCTTTGAATCCGTTGAAACTAGGGCGGTTCTGGAATACTTACAGCGATGCCAAGTAGACTATCGTTATATCGAAATGCTGAGATGTCTTTACGAAGCTGCCACTATGAGTGTCCAAGTACAGGACCAGCAGTTTAAACCCACCCAATTGCGCAGAGGAGTGAGACAGGGGTATATCATATTCCCGAAACTGATAACTTATAATTATATGATGATAATTTATTGTTTCCGAGTTCATTACCTTGGGCAGATTGTGCAGTAGGGTAAAAACAATTTTGAGAAAGAGGCAAAGAGGAGGATCCAGCTGGGCTGGGCAGCGTTTAGGGAACAACGTCAAGTCTTCTCGTCATCCATACCGCAATGTTTGAAAACGAAAGTTTTCAATCAGTGCGTCCTACCCGTAATGACCTACGGAGCTTAGACGTGGACACTCACGGTAAGGCAGGTCCACCAGTTCAAAGTCACTCAGCGAGCTATGGAAAGAGCTATGTATGCTCAGGGTTTCTCTGAAGGATAAGATTCGTAATTAATACATCCGACAGAGAACCAAAGCTATCGACATAGCTCAAAGAATTAGCAAGCTGAAGTGGCAGTGGACTGGACGTATCTCTCGAACCGACAACCGTTGGGTAAACGTGTTCTTGAGTGAAGACTGCGACTTGGCAAACTTAGTGTAGGACACCTTCCAGCCAGGTGGGATGACGATATACGAAAGACTGCTAGCAGATGCTAAATGCAACAAGCTGACTGAAGACAGGGCGCTAATGGCGCTCATTAGGGGAGGCCTATGTCCAGCAGTTGTTTGATTTTTATGGAGTTTATATTTACAGCCATCATTCAGATTCAACTTCAATGACTGTCATAACAACAGCCAGGGTACGGAGAGCGGAGAGAGAGGATTACCTCTATCCTCTCGCCGCACCCCGGCTGACGCCGCCGCCGCCCGCTCGTGCGGGTCCGCGGCTAGTCGGCGCGCCGACTTGTAAACCCGGCGGCGGCGGCGCGGCGTGGCAGCGCCGGCGCAGGGCGCACGTCTAGCTGGAACTACTCGTAGAAGTTCCCTCTTCCAAGTTGACTGTCTCTTCTAACTGTCGGTGCGAGCGCCCGAACGGCATGTCAAAGGGCGCAACTACTCGCTCCCTTTTCAAATTACTTACATTTTATTGACTTATAGATAGATCATTTTGCTTCAAGTGTGGGCGATCGGGCGGCATTGTGTCAAAGGTTATACACTCTCTTTGGATAAGAGATTTTGCCGCGCGCGTGTTAAATAAAATAAAATTGTTATTTGTTTGGTAATAAGAGTCATTTTAGGTTGCACATCACGAGCGGTATGACAAACGCCGAAAGCGTAATAAAAGTAAAACAATGTTTTTTGTTGAAGACTATTTTTTTTATATGTTACTATTTTATATGTTATATGTTGTTTAAATGTACCTTTTCATTTTGCGCATGTACGTATTTGTCGTAACAATTACCTATATGAAACTGTGTAATGGCGTTAAGTTCAATGAAATATCTAAATGTTCAGCGCTCGGCAGGCGCCCCCGGGCGCGGAGCGCCCGGGTGCACCGCACCCCTTGCACCCCCTGGTAAAGACGGCCCTGTACAAAACTAAACTATTCTCTATGCCTCTGTACATTAATAAAAAAAGCATAAGATAGGTATAACACACTGCCCATTTGATATTTTGAAATGAAGATGTTGAAATTCAGATTAGTTCCGTTTTTTAACACAATAACAAGATAAAATAGGTGGTCGGGGTACCGCCGGTAAGAGAAGATGTAGCTTAAGATGGAGCATGCTTTCCCAGAAGGAACTTATTATTCTGGATCTCCGAGATCGTTCGTACTCTGGTGGGAAAACAGACGCAGGAAGCTCATTTCACTCTCTGGCCGTGCTTATTATGAAGTTTGAACAGATTATTTTTAAGTTCAATATTGTGGAATGTTGACCAGGTTAGGTTTTGTATTTTTCAGTGCGTCTGCTGGCCCGATGTTGTTATTTATCACTAGCTTACCTCCAAGCAAGCCGCACGCAAGCCTGTGGCTTCGAACGTTTTGTTTCCGGGGTAAAAAGTAGCATTCTATACGTGATTCCAAGTCAACAAAGATCTAATTATTGTTTTATGGAAACGTTTTATGGCTATTTCTTTCCCACGGGAACGGATTACAGTGATCAATAAAAAATTGCCTATTGTTTATGTTAAGTTTAGACTTACATTGATGCAGCCTGATTATCAAGTTATTAGTTAGTTATCAAATCATCAAACAAAAAAATTATGGCTAAAAAAATTTGCTATGCGACACCTGCCACATTAACTAAAGCCGTGTTAAATGTTAAGTACTAACCCTCCAGCTTTAAGTTGATCAATAAAATAGACAAGTTGCCTCAATAAAAAAATAAAAAAAAATACCTAATTAAATAATATCCCATAATTTTTCGCTTTCATGTTTCGATCAAATACGTAATACCCGATCGAAGACACCGGGACTTGAACCCGCGACATAGCATTTATAGTATTGTTTTTATACATCTTACTTTCAGTTGTTGGAGCAACCAAGGTTCAAGGATATTATCAAGATCAAAACCATCAGCTCCACCTACATGGCTGCTTCGGGGTTAAAACCTATGAAAAATTTCAAGGTATCTAATTATGTTAACCGCCTTTGTTTACTTATACCACCACTACCAGTAGTACAAGCTCTGCTTAGCTTGGGGCTAAGTTTTGCTGTGTGGATTGTCCAGCGTTATTGATATTTATTATGATTAATTTCTGATTTCCAATTTCTGAAATGATACAACTTGTCATCGAAATACAACTCATCGTGTCATTTTTTTTGCTGAAATCGACTTTCGTCTACCCAGAAAAAAATCGCATAACAAAAAAAAACTCTTTTTATGATTTTATGAATAGTCCAACATTTTTTTCATTATTTTTCAGAACGCTGACGACACCACGATGCGATGGAACCACCTGATGTGCTTGGTAGAGTTCGCCTTGGAGCTTCAACGGGTGCTGGCAGCCATCAACGAACAGTCCTTCAACCACTTCGTGCTGCGGATGGGCGTCAACCACGGCCCCATCACGGCCGGCGTCATCGGCGCCAAGAAACCACACTACGACATCTGGGGGAATACCGTTAATGTCGCTTCTAGGATGGAGAGTACTGGCAAAGCGAGTTGTATACAGGTTTGTATTAGAACGGCTGGTCGGCGACATACGATTTAACATAGCCTGCTTAAATATCTACAGATCGATTTAGATGTACATATACGTGACATACGATGTAACAATGTCTGTAGGTCGATTCAGATTTATACGTGACATACGATATAACAAAACCTGCTTAGATATCTGCAAGTAGATTCAGATTTTTACGTTCCATATGGTGTAACAAAGCATGTTTAGATATCTGCAGGTCGATTTAGATGTATGTATATGTACGTGACTTACAATGTAACAAAGCCTGCTTAGATATCTGCAGGTCGATTTAGATGTATACGTGACTCACAATGTAAAAAAGCCTGCTTAGATATCTGCAGATCGATTCAGATTTTAACAAAGCCTGCCTAGATATCGGCAGGTCGATTTAGATGTATACGTGTCTTACAATGTAACAAAGCCTGCCTAGATATCGGCAGGTCGATTTAGATGTATACGTGACTCACAATGTAAAAAAGCCTGCTTAGATATCTGCAGATCGATTCAGATTTTAACAAAGCCTGCCTAGATATCGGCAGGTCGATTTAGATGTATACGTGTCTTACAATGTAACAAAGCCTGCTTAGATATCTGCAGGTCGATTTAGATGTATACGTGACTCACAATGTAAAAAAGCCTGCTTAGATATCTGCAGATCGATTCAGATTTTAACAAAGCCTGCCTAGATATCGGCAGGTCGATTTAGATGTATACGTGTCTTACAATGTAACAAAGCCTGCTTAGATATCTGCAGATCGATTCAGATTTTTAACAAAGCCAGCCTAGATATCGGCAGGTCGATTTAGATGTAAACGTGACTTACAAATGTAACAAAACCTGCTTAGATATTTGCAATTTTATGTTCCATAAGATGTAAAATAGCCTTAGAATGTGTTGGTAGATTCAGATCTGACTAACGATGTAACAAGCCTGCTTAGTATTTGCCTCTGTACAAAGCAGAAAATAACTCCCAATTTGAAGACTAAGTTGTCATAAACCTTAGTTCATAATAAAAAATACTATTAGGTTATACAAAAAGGTTAACAGTAAACAAGGTTTTCAGAATGACGTTACGGCTAAAGCGTTTTTACAGCATGTCTCAACTTTAACCTAAGCTTCCAAAACGAGTTGTGAAAACAAATACCAACTGCACTTAAAATTAATTGATGTTTATGCTACATTCATCAATCAATTTTAAAGATATTCATTCCACCAAAATCAACAGCTTCGATGATAAAAATCGATTGCGTGACCTTACGTCAATAACGGCTAATAGCGCAAGACAAAAAACGCTCGCCATAAACGGAGATTTAATAAAGTAATTTGACAGGTGACGGAGGAAACGTGCCATATTCTGGAGGAATTCGGGTACTATTTCGAGCAGCGAGGCTTGGTCGCTGTGAAGGGAAAGGGGCAACTGATGACCTACTATTTGCTTGGACGGAACCCGGTGGCGGTCAGTATTATACAATACAATACAAAAATTTTATTTATTGTACACCAGAAAAAAAATAACATTACAAAAATAACTTAAATAAGACAAGTACAATGGGCGGCCTTATCGCTTAGAAGCGATCTCTTCCAGGCAACCTTAGGATTGAAAGAATTATGAGAAAAAAGAAAGGCAGGGGTGTACAAATGATATTTTAAAATAATGAATGAATAAAATAAATATTAGGTAAGTAACTAAACCAAATACGCAAACAGAAAAAAAAATATAAAAAAAAATAACTAATCTAATACATATATAATATACTACTAACATATATAAATAAATAGTAAGTACCAATATTCACTTTTCTGATAGGAAAAACTCCTTAACACGAGCTTTGAAAATAGATAGGTAATGATGCCGCTTTCCTAGTGGAATCATCAGCCTGTAGTTGTCTACAGCTGGACAGAGACCACTACTGGTGCCGAATTCCACTAATTTCAAAACAAAGGTCTCAATAGCGTCATACTATCAAGATCGCGAAAATTACGTTTTTGAATTTCGTATTCTACTATTTTTTGCGCTTGAAGAGACTTTCATCATTAGAATGTCAAATTGGTAGTTATAAAGGTAATCGTCACAGCTATGAATGAACCTCAAAAAGTTTTTTCTAGTAGAGTACCAAAAGAGTTTAACATTGTCGATCTATTGTAATGGTGAAGCTATATATTTAGTGGAATTCGGGCCCTGATAAGCTACAATGTCTGTTATGTTATTGTTACGAGTATCAACATGTGAATTAGCACCATTTACACTTTCATTGCCGCCGACGTACATGGATACAAGACCTTCAGCAACCCTTGCGGGTCGCACTGTAGGTAGAGGCAGTTTAAATGCGTTAATACCACAATATTATTGTTAGTGGTGCAAAATTGATTAACTGCACTATATTTTTATATATATTCTATATAAATATTCTATCTATCTATCCATTTAAGGGGGTAATGCCATAATCTAGTTTTATCTTCATGATTATCATGATCAACCTATATCATAGGCCTCCCCTAATGAGCGCCATAGCGCCCTGTCTTCAGCATTATTTTTTTGCATTATTTCATAGTCTTCATTAACTCACCCGTTAACAATTAAATCATGGAACTTCATAGGTTTACCTACATGTGTCAAAAAGATAATAAATGCGTGGACGGAGTTTAGTAAATTAAACAAGTGAACCTTCCTAATAAATCACTTAATCGCTTCGTCCATTGATGAAAACTGTATGATAATCCGTTTGAAATTGATTTTATTACTTAGTCAAACAGACGCGTTGGGGCTTTGTTTTAAAAAATTGTAGTCAACTTAACAAAGTAGATATATGTAAGTGTAAATACTAATTGTAATTTATCCTTTTGTTGATATTATTTTATGGATAAATTAAAAAAATACTCACAACAGTAGGTCAAACAAAAGATAAAAATAGATAAACATAAATTTGCAAGCAATTGCAAAATCTAGTATAATAGACAAGTAAAAATAGCAAGTAGGTACTCTTAATAAAAATAAAGTCTTTATCATGGGCGGATAACCTTTATATTCGCAGGATCAATAAGAACGGAAAATAACTGCAAAGCACATAAAGCACGTTACGTAATTGGTTATGGTCAACTTTACATAGTATAGGTGCTATATATACTATGTAAAGTTGACCATAACCAAGGCATCGTTAACTAAGCTACCAAGGTTAATATCACTTTTTGTGCAGAACATGTTTCTTGTTTTGTAGACCTGCTGTGATATAACATCCACAACTAATCATTGATTAATGGCATGTCTACGTTTTAAACTCCGCTTTTAAAATTCAAATGATATGTTTTTCCCCGGCTTTTAACTTTCTCCAAAATACGTAGAAGTAATTTAGCATTTGTAAATTTGATGGAAATTAAATCAATAATCACGAAGCTTTTCTATTTACTAAAAATTAAGAAATTTTCAATCACATAATACAATCAAACTAAGGAATAGAAAAAATTACCACTAATATATACGATTGAAACCATTGAGCTAACTACAGACGGTTGCAAACAGTGTAAAGATAGCTCAATTGATCCATGTCAATACCAGTCGGAAGCGTCCCCAAGACACTGGCTACGCAGCCACGCTGTATGGCAATGCTGATGCACTGAGCCAGATACTCACCAGCTCTCGGGTCACGCGTCGCATCGACCAGACGCTCAGATTAATCAAACTAGAGCTAGCTTTAGACTGTTAGCAACCGTCTGGTGTTAGCTCAATAGTTTCTATTAAAACTAGTATATCTACTACATACTAGTTTTAATGTTTTCTATTCGTTGATTGTAATTTTCGTTGTTAATAAAGTACTTTATATTTAAACTAGAACTGAAAAATGAAGCTAACTGCTGAAAGCTAACTGCTGCTAAACCATCTATAAGTAGCTCAAAAGATCCATATCAATACCAATCGGAAGCTTTCCCAAGAAACTGGCATTGCTGTATAGTAATACCTACTCACCGGCTCTCGGGGTAATGACAATGCTATAGTTTCCATGATACATATTAATGGAACACCGAGTAGCGAATGTGTCAAAATATTTCGATGAAATTCAATCGGAATCATTATTCGTCCTACTCAACAAAAATACATTTTTCCTTATAGATTTATCATTACTACATATATCATTTAGCAAATTCTCTCCTTTGATATTTTAGGTCAGTTCCTCTCTTCCACGAGGATTCATAACGTCGTCCACCCAAAACTCATCCAATATGTGGCAAATGGGACCCGACATATTTTAGTTTGCCCGCTTTTGGCCAATACCTGTGATTTGTGTTTTTCAGCGCAGCTCGCTATTAGATAATGATATTAGATAATTATTAAGATCGAATTTGACTCCTAGGATGCTGCGCTCCAGGATCCTCGCTGGCAGAACCCAAGCTTGAACTTTTTAGATCTATCATTGACCAGTTAGCTCAATTGTTACAATTTGTAAATACTAGTTTTAATTAGTTTCTTTTCATTGAATTCATTTTTTTTATCTATGACAATTTCTGAATTAAATATATATCATGCATGGTTCCAATTGTGTGCATTTGTCTTGGAAAATTAATGAGTATACGTACATGTGAAAGTTTGGGAGGTGACGCTTCCATATATTTTTTAGAGATAATGTCACCCTATTCACATATTTACAAATAAATATACAGTTAATGGCCAAGATTATATTGTGGCTTGGGTTACGAGTTTAGTGTTATCATTATTTTGAGATTATTTTCTTAAACATGAGATAACAAATTACTTATCCCTAAATAATATTAATATTTTTTGAAGGTTAAAATCTAAAAATTTATTACCTCTGCATTCTATTGTTCATCAAAAATGTGGTTTACCTGCCATTTGCCTGCTACCTACCTACTTTCCTGAGAAATGTAAAAGTACGCTCACCTACTATTGCAGGTCATTACGCAAGCTGTAATTTGTGCCTAAGCTGTTCCTAGATTCTAGTTTACGTCGTTATCAAACTGGAATTCGTCTGAGAATGCAATAAACTAATTATGGATTCAAATTAATAATTACCTATTCTAATAACTCAATCAAATTCCGTGTTGAGCTTTATTATCAAATTGTCCATAATTGTTTTCATCAAGGTTCAATTTTGAATAAGGCATTGCTTGACAATTTAACAAAGCTGTATTTCAATGAAATCTAACAAATTATTTCTAACCCAGGTTCAGCCTTCAGGGGACGATGGCGACGAGACGTCAGGAGCTGACAAAAATAACGGCGTCAACAAGATACACATAACAATCGATGAACACGAAGATTCTCTGCCTAATAGTAACATGCCACTGCTAGAAAAACCGAAGTAATTACTATCACACAAGTGCGAATAATGGCACATATACTTATCAAGCTGCTTATCATCCGTGAGCGGTCAAAATGAATAAGAAAAATCTTTATTCTTCTACTAAAATAAGATTTAATATACCTTCGTCTTCTTGATATGTGGCCTTTGTGTCCCTTTTACGTAGATAATTAAATATAAAACTATTTATATAAGTTCCCTATATCATATAAGTTGATCTTGGATATGTAGCGCTAGTAGACGAGTTTGTAAGTTACTTTGATCTTGACTAATAAATTAGCTTTAGTCGGAGGGATTGTACCAACGAATACTTTGTGTCAAAATGGTAAAATTAAATCCTGATAGTCTATTCGTTTAATTGTGTTCTGAAATGTATAAAGGCGTTTATGTGATGTTTGTGCAAGGCATGTGTCGTCACGATTCCCATCAGTGCCGCATGTAGATACGTTATACGCCGTTGTTGTCTGATGCGATCGTCTGACCTCACTTATTTCGTAAACAAATCATCGCAGACTCCGCATTAGCAATCCAAACTCATATGACTATTGATAATTAGAATGGCACATTATTTTTGGAAATTGTTGAATAAATATCGGAAGTGTTAGTGATTATATTAGAGTTTAAAGATGAAGGTTTTGTGATGTTGTTTGTAGGTTCGATATAATTATGTGCTATATGAATATGTAACGAAAGCTCGCTGATTGGGTATTTATACCTGGTGACTCAAGTTTATTCTGCGAAATATAACCCGAGGATACAAAAAGGTCTTAGAGGTCTTAGACAAATAACTGACATTCTAAACTCAATTATCCTGTATACTTGAGTTTAGAATGCAGTGATTTGTTTTATAATTACAGATATATATAACATTTGTTATATATAGCTCAGAATTACCACCGATTGATATAATATAATTTATGAACACGATATTATGATCAGTTTGTAGGAGTAGTTCAAATTCTTTTCATCTAAAAATTAAGTAATACATTCAAACAGTAAGCAATAGGTATATATTTTGTACTTTTAACTAAAAGAGCTTCATTCTTCGATGTTTCTACTTCCAAACAATAATTGAGTACAAAAATGTACAAAAATGCAACATTCTTAATAATTAACTAAGTGTTAAAACTTACATCAATGTTGCTATCGTGGAATTTTAATTACACGATTATTACAGCACAATATTATCTATGGGCAATAAGAAAGTCGATATTACTTGGTTGTTATTGCATAAAATTTTAAATTGTCCCAAATCTAAATAGTATATTTATATTAACGATTATAAAAAATGATCACCTTTCTATAATAACATTTGTACATCCATTGAAGTTCACAGCGGGGCGTGCAATTCATCAGGCCGGCTTTAAATCACGTTTAGTCCTAGAATAAGATAGTATGCCAAGGGCATGATCTGTTTTTAAGTCACCCGAGTGAGTAGAATTAGGTGCAATATACGCTTGTATTATTAAGATGATAAATTATAGAAAAATACATTCTTTATAAGCAATGAGTTGCGGCATTTATAGAGTTGTTGATTGACAATAGATTGTAGGCACCTGTCGCATTAAGCTTCAATAATTTCATTATGGCATTATTCTCACGTAGCGGGCGCGTTTTATGTCGTTTTTAGGTCGCGGTTGTTTATGGCCTGGAAAGGCATGTGACAAATGCACAGGCTTACGGTTGGCAGACTCCAGTTTTGCGAGTTGCTTAACAATCAGCAAATACAATAGTTGCCTCATCTTAACATCTCTCTGTAGTTAAGTATTCATATTGTGATATTGATTATTAGGTGTGTAGGTAGATTTATTTCATAGGTAGAAAAGTCGTCGTTTCGTTTCGATAGGCATCAGTAAATGGTATGCTTTATGAGCTGTTTTGAGTGTTTTGATTCAGTATTTATATGAATTTTATGCGGGTATTCACTTATTAAACATAATAGATGTTCAATAGTTTTAATTAGGATAGATACTTTCGTATAAATGCATGAGTAGAACTCAATTGTAGCGACTGAGGTACGTCGGACGGAACGAATCCATCGGTTTCATTGTCAATTTGACAATATTATAATACCTCTAACTTGATATGGGTTTTCATTCAAATGATTTCTATCTGGTTATCAATAATCTCAGGCGAATAAGTAAACAGTTGTTGAATGGTTTAAGAAGAGTTATTTTAATTTTATTTTTAATTCCGACGCTTATTATCTGTGCATCATCTTCATAGCCTAGAGCCTAAGTATTTATGTGTATTTCTATGTTAGACAAGTGTATAAGTATTTAATAGGACAATATGTAATTTTTGTAGATGTCATCTAAGTGGTAGCTGCGTTTGATCAGATTTTAAATCTTAAATTATATCTATGTCTCTATGGAAGATGTTTATTTTCTCTTTCTAAATTGTTACTAAAATACCTTTCTGTGATTTGTAACTATTTATAATTTTATACAATGTTTTGGCTCAAACTGTTTTGAAATGGCTATAATTTTACTTAATAAAGCAATATAATATGTGAACACCTGGTTTTACTATTAATTGATGCAATCGATCGATCCCTCATGAGTGAAAATCCTCAAATTTGATGATACAATAGCTATTATATTTTTCTGGTCTTAAATTCTCTTAAACACATCAGTTTACGAGCACCGTACGCCTTATTTTTTTCAATTATTAATATAAGTAGATAGGTTAATTATTTTGACCTTTTGCTATTACGAGGATCCAAATAAAACAATTCTAATTTACCACATACCAACATATTGGCTACGAATCAAGTTTTCGTAATGTGTATTTCACGTGTTAGAGTGAAATAAAAGATCGGCGGCAGTCGCGAGCCGGTCGGGTGGACGTGGAGTATGCCGGGGGCGCGGGGTGGGGACAGAAGAGAAGAGCCGGGGGCAGAAGATGGAGATGCAGGTGACTGGGAGGTGATGAGCGCGAAGGGTGTCGCGGTGGAGCTCGCTCGTGCGGGCGGGGCGGGCGGGGCGCAGATTGAGGCCACTATTTAACCGCACGTCGGCCGCGCACCGACCTGTTGTGATCCCGTCATGGCGCGCTACGCCCGTGTCGCTCCTCTGGCCGCTTGCCTCTTGATCGCCTGCGGTGAGTCCTAACCTTTATCTTTCGTCTCCTGCGTCCATCTCGCGACGTCACGGGCGACGCGACGTCACTTCCGCTCCACCGCTAATTATAATATTCAGTGATTGCGTGAATGCGATGCCGAGTGTTGCATACAGTGAACAGTGAAGTTGGCCCGTGCGAGACCGTCGGCGTCGCGAGAGACGTGTCTCCGAGATTTACAAATGAATGCAGCCGAGCGAGATTGCCTTGCAACCAGAGACCAAAGGACGTCAAACCACTCCTGCTCATACCTTTCAAGGATAGTTGCTCGTTTACATGACACTGCGCATCGAGTCCAACATGTATCGTGTGCCACTCTTATGAAATACCTATGCATAAACATTAAGCTTTCATTTTCGAAAATGTCTCGTGTTAAACATCCAATTGGTTCCGCGCTTCGTAAAGTATTTTAGTAATTATCTCGCTTGGCATTTGATGATTAACCAACGATTTCACTACCGTTTCAATGCAATTCTACAAGATAACTTCGAAAGGGACCTTGAAAATACTTTATATAATGAGTGGAACGGTAGGGTTTCAGTGAAACTTCTAGTTAGCACCTGTTGCGGCTGCAGACTGAGCTCGCGAGAACTTTCACATTCGTTCCGTGTTGCTGCCGTGACGTCACTAAACCTCACTCGGTCCATATACTAGACACAAGATATCTTCTTCCGTGTACCTTCTCATGTAAAACCCTTTGTTATTGATTCGTAGATAAACATAACATAAATAATTTTCTCACTCGCACTAACGTGCGATATACAACAAATCCAAGATTTACGAGAAGATAGATAGACTCTACCTTTTCAAGCTCAAACTAGTGACCGGATCTGGCTGAAATTTTGATTAGACATAGTTCTAGGTCTAGAATTAAACATCGACTGCTTTTTATCAATGTTCACGCGAGTGAAACCACGGGATGCAGTTTAATTTTGACGCGCTTTTTGAGATACAGGTGCATGAAAAGCTTTTAGAATCCTCTATTAAAGTCACTAGAGTAGGTACTTGCTCCGCGGATCTCACTCAGTAAGTTTAAACTACCTTACTCTCCTATGTAAATACCTTACAAGTATTTACATAGGAGAGTAAGTTTTCAAATATCTAATTTTATTATTCTATTCCAAATTTAAGTAGATATTGCATTGATACAGCCGTAGACATGGAGTTTTCATTTCGCTTGTCGACATTATTAATATTGGTATTATCGTTTTTTTTACCTAGAAGAACTATTTTCAACATTTCGATTTCTCTAGTCTTCCCACAAACAATGTTTTTTTGTGCAAAACATTAAATAGTTTAACAAACCACATTATGAAATCATACCTACCTCATCATAGGTTATCGATAAATCTCATTTGCTATCTTAATTTAAAGGTTTTTCTCACGGATTAAAAAATATAGCTCCAGAATAAATACGTCACCGTTAGGATGACCTTGAAAATACTTGACGTCTTAGTTAAGTATAGTTTTGGAGAGATGACATTTGAATTAACACTCAACAATTAACACAATGTAAATATTTATATTTGTATGTGAAACTATTTTCAAGGTCATCCTAACGATGACGTATTTATTCTGGATGGAGCTATTTTATTTAAATCGTTTAGTAAAGAGTAAAATCAACGATTGAAAATGAGATTCAACCTATGAAGAGGAATTGTCCTTTTATTAAAGTATTATCATTTTAAGGAGTAATTAGTTAATATATGAATACGACATTTTCTAATTAAAAACCTCTCAGTTCAGACTCCCAGTTATTTTTATTTCATTTTATTTTGAATTTTATTATATTTTTATTCCATAATTTCAGACAAATTATGTAGATATTTATTGAAATTATTTTTAGTGCAATAAATAGATATAATAGACTATATGTAGACTAGAATAATAGAACTTTAGTTTTTTTTAATGATGCATGAGCAAAGGATTTTATAATGTGGTTGTTTGAACTTTTTGTGACAACTAAAAGTAGACAATTGAAACGATTCAGCTAACTGCAGATGGTTGCAAACAGTCTAGCGACGAGAGGTAGCTCAACTGGTGCATATCATTCACAGTACGGAACCGTCCTGTTTCTATTCCTTGATTGTAATTTACATGTAAATTGATTTTACTTTTCGATCTATTACATTACTATAAACCAAAATACACATGGTTATTTATAGGAAGACTAGATAAATCACCTAGTTGTTCACAACACATGTTGAAAAAAAACTTAGAAGTAAGCGAGATAAAATTTAAATTCTGTTATTGAGCTTTCGACAAAATTTGCGAAACTTTGTAGACTGGGAACTAAATAAACGTACTGTAAGTATTCATACACTCATAAACATTGGTAAATCTTAAGATTACGAATGTTCATATATGATACCTATAGGTATTAGGGCTAAACATAATTCATAAAAGATTTTATGTTATGCCTTTAGAATGCCTTTGCTGTTCAATCTATTTAATTTGTTCCTTTTAATATAAGAATTTAAACGTAAATTACTCGCACAACTCAATTCACCGCCGCTTAACTGCTTGATTTTATTCTAAGCACAAACCTGACTTAATATAAAAATAACTATTCGAAACGTTTAGTAGAATGTCACCCAGACATTGTTGGCGGTCAAGTGTGAGTTGCAACTTGCGTGATTGTACCGCACGCAATATAGCGCTATAGTTTTGCAATGTTACAACGATTGCATGTATTTTCAATCTTGTTTTCTTTTATTTATGTAACAAGGGTAGTATGTCAATACATTTGCAACTGTTTAGCTGATTCTATGAACTCAATCACTCAGATTTGTTTCTTGCATCAGATCTTATCATCACATCCTTGTTCACAAATAGGAAAATATTTTTTTTAGGTTTAGTTGTTTGCAAACGATGAGGTGTAAAAATTATGCTGAACAATCCACACAGCATCATCTAGCCCCAAGTTAAGCAGAGCTTGTGTTGTGGGTACTAGATAATTGATATACATTACATTACACACTATATAGATAGATGATTTTTATCAAACTTAGTCAACCAGAACTTCCGGAACAAGTACCTATAGATAGTACAAACATTTGTCACAAGGCAGGAATCGAACTCGTAACCTCCCGCGTCACAGGCGGAGCTTTGTCCGCTGTGCCTCAGAGGTCGTCAAAGTATATCTTACTTGTAACTCTTTACATTTTAGTAAGTACTTCACGATGATTTGTATGCTGCTAGCCTACTCCCCAGAGGTAGACAGTCCAATGTCTAACCAGCCTAGTGTTCAATAGAATGCTAATGGAATGACAATGTAGGCAGATTGCTGACAGTAAATATAGGCGAAGCGATGTTAAACAAGAGAATAAAAATACAGCGCTTAGTATGGTTATTCTCTGCAGCGTGCTAATGCAGCCAGGCGTTATAGGAACGCTTCCGACTGGTATTGGTATCAATAAGTTGGCTACCTCTAGACTGTTTGCAAACGTCTGCAGTTAGCTCAATTGTTTCAGCTCAATATTTTTTTTTCTATTATTAAATTGTAGGTAATTTTCTTAGTTACTATAGAGTAGGTTAACCTTTACATTGAGTGCGCTACGTTACCTCGAAAAACGGGACACCGAATTACACGTCCCCGAAAGCATATTAAACTTTACCTTTTGAAATGTAGGTAAATATAATGGTTTTAGATTCTGTTTTTTCTTGATTTTATAAACTGTTTTAGTAGATTTTTTTGATAAAATTATTTTATTATACATTTTAGTTAGTCATTAAAATTTTAACTTTATTTTATTAAATTAGTTATATTAAATTACTGTTATATTGTTAAATCATGTTGTGCGTTTCGAAATTCCATCGCATATAAGAACCAATATATCTTTTACAATTGTCATGATTCGATTGTCATTTTTTTCGTATATCCTCTCGTATATCATTAAAATAAAATAGTGACGTTTTAAAAATGTAGACAGATAGACTAATAATTAGATAGCGGTTGACACTGGGCAATCTATAGTGACATGACCAAGGTGACTGCTATTTCCGCGTGCTGAAGCGTCACCGATCGCCGTTAGCAGAAGTAAACGTCTTTAGATGGAAAGTCGAACTGCCTTCGTCTTGCTTGCTTAATATTCATAACCGAATCGGTCGTTGGTATTCTATCAATGCGCCCGGTCGACGGCCGGGCAAGCCTGCATGGCATATCTAGTCGGCTGTTTGTTGATGTTAAACGTGGAAAGTACCCTTTCCAAAAAGTTCTCTACAGCAAGTTCTAAATAATAATAGCAAATTCAGTAGTTTCTCTACCATGTTTGAATGCCAAGTTTGGTCTGGCATGTCGTATTAGAGCTTATAATAATAACAAGTTTGGACAATTCACACAGTATCATCTAAGCCAAGCAGGGCTTCTGCTTTTGGTACGAGATTACCGTTATTGCTAATACAATACATACATTAAATTTTTTTTTTATATAGTTATATATAATCAGTAAATAATCAGTAAATCAATATCTTTATTTCTTTAGGCTTACAAAATAAGCACTTAGACAAAATAAGTAAATAAATACACCCTTCAAATTATTGGTCCTGAGGCGATAACTAGAGTCGTCATCATCGAAATCAGTGAAGAGGAATGTATAATGTCACACCTTGAAGTAAATAATCCTACAAAGTTACTGATTACAAAAGAGAGTCAAAACATATAGGTTTTACGGATAACATAACAAATGTTCACAAAAAGAAGAAATACTTGCCTAATAGTGCGCTACCTAAAACATAAATGGCTTCACGGAGAAATAAGCGTGAGATTTCATATTCCAATCACGTAAGCCGATTTCAATTATAGATTTTCTATGGACTGCGTAATACTAGAGTTCAAACAAGTCACTTTTTCCTTTCTTTCCCACGCATGAAATTACTTTTTCACATAAAAATAAAGGTTTATTGCATTTAATTAACCGAGAAGTTGCATTGACTGTGCCATTTGTTTTTGGTTTGTATCTACCTACACAGTATCAAATAAAGGTAGAGAAAGTATAGAAAGATGGTTTTAGTAATATTTTTCAATAACCTTTAACTATAACAGTTAGATATTAAGGTTTAGACGTAAGTGAGAGCTAGGGTAGAGAACGTTAAAAGCTAACCTGTCACTTAAAGTTAATTACTGTATTAACTTTAAGTGGCAGGTTAGCTTTTAACGTAACTTTACACATTTCTGTGCAACTTCAGTGCACGTGCACTGAAATGTGTTCATCAATCAAATCAAAAATTGTTTGAAATCATCTTGCAGTTAGAACTGCTAATTTCTCATTTTTTCAACACACATGTTAAGTACATACAACTGATAAAGCTCAATATTTTTGTTTTTTATTATTAGATAAATATTTATAGACAAAGGAATTATAATCAAAGAATAGTAACAAATAATAGCTAGTATAATAATAATAAGTTCAGCATCCATAAAATAACTCCTCCTCCATAAATTACTTAAAAGCTCTTTTATTCGATTTTCTAGGTTTCCTATCAGAATAAAAATAAAATTAACTATTATAGTAACCTTATTGAAAAACAATGAACCTACAAATATCCAAACAACTGCGCCGCGCAATCAGTCCCTATAAAAGATTTCAACGCGCTCGGCGACGCTACGTACTTCCAACCAAGTCATGTAAACTTTTCCACTCCACCGAAAGCAAACTACACAAGAAAGTTTTATAATTTCTTAAATTACGAATCATAATGAATGATCAGTAGGAACTGGGGAGCCCTACAATAAAGGATTTTTACATAAAGATACGGCATATCCAAACACTTGGCATATCCGGGTCACAGAGAACAAGTTTATTTTATTATACGGGCTCTGACAGAATATATTAGTTTTCTATAATACCTACACTACGCTCTATATTCTCTTGAATTATTCATATTTCATTTATTTAATGATTTGAGGTATTTGACAATTTATGTAATGGTTTCTTAAATATTGAGCAGGTTATTTAAATTACAACTCCACAGTTAGGTAGATTTAATAAATAGTTATCGTTTCCTTGTAACAAATCTTTATATTATGATTTATATCTATCTATACAAATATTTGGAGTAATTTACTTTGAAATCTTTTGTAGTTTGGCCAATTCTACCCATGTGAGTTCCATCCCTGTGGCCAAACGCGCGAGTCTTGAACATCACTCACTCTGAAAAAGTCTCTCACGAAGGGATAAAATAAATTACAAATATAAGTAATGAAAAATCCACACAAGATTAAACGTTACTGTTCTGCCAACATAAGCTAGTTTCGTAGGTAACACGCATACAGATATAATGGAGTGTGCAGTATTTATATTAATTAAAATTGCTTCTCAGAGATTATAAAAACAATGAGTTCCACTATTTTACGAGCGCTCTATAATAATCGAGTTCACGAATGCGTTATTTGGTAATGCCTAACCTCTTTGGATTGCGAGATTTCTAACCCTGTCGAAACCGGTCGACAACAATACCGGTGCCATTATCCTGTTCAGTCACAATATGTCTTATATTCAGAAGAATTGAATCGTACCCTGACCTTTCCAAAGTGCACAGAAGATTTTATTTTTAGTATTAACCTTCAATATTTGAAAGGAGGATAGGAATCTCATGTTTTCTTCTGTTGTTTGTTGTGTTATGTACCTTGATTTTAAATAATGTAGGACGCCCTCCAGTCAGGTGGGATGACGATTTGCGAAAGACGCAGGCAGATGCTGGATGCGGAAATCTAAAGACGGCGCTGTGGCGTTTTTTAGGGGAGTCCTATGTCCAGCAGTGGTCAGTCATCATCATCAAGTAATTATAGAATGTGATGATTAAATAATGTATGGTATAGTGGTACCAACCTCTTACCAACCACAAGCTAAGTCCGTGGTCACAGGCTCAACGCAACTGTTAGATAATATTGGAGAGATCGATTTTCTTCTATTATGTACATGTAGTACATGTATACACATTATTTGGTTCGCACGATATCTGTCCATACATTCAACGATATCCATTCTGAACTTTTGAATTTTTATCTGTTATAATGTAGTAAGTAGATACTCGTACATACAACTAGGTTAAACCTACTTATACTCAACCTAACATTACATTAATGATGCTAATTAGCGAAAAAATACTAGATTCCATGCGCACACTGTGAATCGTGTTGGGAACGCATTCTGTGAGAACCATTATTTCATTATTATTATTGGGTTCATCTTTCTTATTGTTTTCTCAATATAGTATGTTAAAATGTATTTCTTAATGAGCATCTTATTAACTCTCCTGAAATGTAAGATGATTCAAGGAAAACCACAATTCTGTAACCTTTCTGAATTTATAATAATTTCGTCAGCCCAATCCGCGTACAAATCAAATGCCATGCAATAGATATTGTACAGATAGAAGACATAGAAAGAGTCGTCCTTGCTGTTTGCCCAAGCGCTGACATTTCGGGCGAGTCAAATGTCACGAGCGCTCACCCAACCTTTGGCATTTACAAACTTGTACCAGTACCAACCTCCTGCTAGTACGCTCACGGTGACATTTCGATCTCTAATAAAGTAAAAAGAACTAATACTTGATTGTTTATTTTAGTAATTCTAGTGCTGTTATTACCTGTTTTAATGACGGTCGTAAGGAAGCAACTATTTCCTACGACGTACCTAACTATCACTTCCAGGTCTGGCAATCTCGCTCATGCATAAATAAATACTGCATAAATGTACACATCTAAACCTAAGGCTTGAGTTTGAGTAATTTATTTGTCTACAGCGTTTGCCGATGGTCACCGATACAGGCGACAGGCTGACGAGTCGGCGAAGAAAGACGAGAGTCTGGAACTAGAGCTATGCAAGGACAAGGACGCCGGCGAGTGGTTCCGCCTGGTCGCCGGCGAGGGCGACAACTGTCGCGACGTCATCCAGTGCACTGCCTCGGTGAGTACTGTCCGTCCGCTGACAACCATCCTGCTGCCTTGTTTTTACATGCTCCTATCTAGCCTTTCGTATCATTGCGGCCGTGATGTTTGTTCTTTTTTATTCCTTACTAGCATTTGCCCGCGACTTCGCACGCGTTATTTCTAGCGTTTCAAGGCTTTTTCTATCCCAGGGGAACTGATTTATGGGATGAGAAGTAGCCTATGTTTTATTACAGGGCTAGAACTACGTATGATAAAAATTTCAGCCCGATCCATTTAGTAGTTATTGCGTGAAAAAGGAACAAACATCCATTCATACAAAAACTTTCGCGTTTATAATAGTAAGGATGCTCGTATCTAGCCTTTCATGTCATAGCGGCCGTGATAGGCTTATTGTAATCGCCATTTTATGTTCACCTCCATAGCCGCTTCCTTTATGGCTTGTCTATCAAGGCGGCGGGTCTTCGTTGCTCGACTACATTGGTCGTGTCTATAGACAGATTGCAAGAGCCTAGACAGCGCTTTAAACCTGGTTAAATGACAAATAAATAACACATGTACATATTTTGATAAAGTTGATTCGTCATTATCTTGTCTACTTTATGAACGCTGTTTCCGTAAAGAATCCAATTAGGTGTAGTGTATGTAGTCTTGATTAAGCTTGATTCAAATCATAATAAAGCATTTCCTGTTTCCAATATGTAGTTCTTATAGTGTAAAGCTGATGTTTATTATTAATGCCTTTAATTGACGCCGTTTTTATTATTATTATAGATGAATATATTTTAAATTATCTTTCTAGAACATTTGTAACTTTTTACATGATGAATATTCAGCTACTGCACAATCAATGCAATCTAATTATGTAAATCTGGTTACGGAAATTAACATAATTTCAATGTCTTGAACAACGTCTGAAACCAGGAACTATTGAGAACCTACACAACAGTTCCTGAGAACAGATGAATCATAGTTTCTCGGAATCAAACTCAAAAACGCTGCTTTGCATTCATAAAGCTTATAAATTACGGTTGTGTTACCTATTTGAGTACCCCTGCGTAATCTTCCTTGTTTTTTTTCAAAACGATCCATTTATATTACACAACCAAACCTACACATCAAGTAAATAGGTACTTAACTAAGATGAATTTTGCCCATTTATCTTCGGCGATTACAATGTAAATTGCGAACTGTGTAACAGCTGCGCCTTTAAGTATATTTCAACATTTACAATCGACAGCTTCATAATTTAATTATTTTCATAACAGGGTATCCAAGCCATCCGTTGCCCAGCCGGTTTGTTCTTCGACATTGAGAAACAGACTTGCGACTGGAAGGATGCGGTTAAAAACTGCAAATTGAAGAATAAGGAACGTAAAGTGAAGCCTCTGCTTTACACTGAAGAACCTCTTTGCCAAGATGGCTTCTTGGCTTGTGGGGACGCTACCTGCATTGAAAGGGGGCTATTCTGTAACGGCGAGAAGGACTGCGCTGATGGCTCTGACGAAAACTCTTGTGGTTAGTTCCATTGTCAAAACTTAACAGTTTTAGTATTTTAAATTTTAACAATAACTTCCCAACAGCATTACCAGTCTTTTTTGATGATCAAAAAAGTTTCTTAAATTCTATTTTAAACTTGAACGCACGTTGTTTTTAAAAGCCCATAAAACGTGACGAACAGGCCGCCTACCAATCACTTGCCCGAAAAAACTTTTATTTATTTCATAACACATCAAATGATCGTCATAGGCATGTGGTAACTTTACTTACCTAACATTATTGGCCATAACAAATATTTTAGACTACGCCAACATATTTGGAAAGCTCTAGATTCAAAATGGCGAGCGACACGCTAGTCTGTATTCATCGTATAACTCCACGGGCGATATATCGGGCTTCGCTCCGGCCGATTCCCCGCGTCGTTATAAGACTTGAAATCACTTTGAATTGTAATTACGTACATGTCACGGATACGTAATTCCATTCACTGATACCGAGGACTTACTGGGTGCATAGCATGACAAACGTGTCAAGTACAAATTAATATAAAATAATAAATCTATTATCTAACAAGTAAAATAGTCACTACAAAATAATTATTTGATGTCTAAGATTAAACTTGATACTACAAACATGCTTTGTTTAAAATACCTACATACGTATTTTGAATATAGCATTGACAATTCACAAAATCTAAAGTGAAATCCAATGGGTGTGAGCCAACGATTTGACTGAGCGAAAGTGCCCATACTGGTTCCGAGTCACGCCACGCCCGAGACATTATAGCTGCACGTGGTCTTCACGACAAGACTTCCTATCCGTTCAATGATTCAAATCTTATCAATCATCTGATACGTCTACGTAACGAACACCAATTAAAAGTAATGTTTTCCCCCAAACAGATATCGACAACGATCCCAACAGAGCTCCTCCTTGCGACTCCTCGCAGTGCGTGCTGCCCGACTGCTTCTGCTCCGAGGACGGCACGGTCATCCCCGGCGACCTCCCCGCCAAGGACGTGCCCCAGATGATCACCATCACCTTCGACGATGCCATCAACAACAACAACATCGAACTATACAAAGAGATCTTCAACGGCAAACGAAAGAACCCGAACGGATGCGAAATTAAGGCCACTTACTTCGTCTCTCACAAATACTCCAACTACTCCGCTATCCAAGAGACTCACAGGAAAGGTCACGAGATTGCCGTGCACTCAATCACGTAAGTTTATGACGCAAACATGAACGAATCCATGCATTTATTAGTTTTCGATTGTGTTATTACATAAAACCTTTTTTCCACAGACACAACGATGACGAGAGGTTCTGGAGCAACGCGTCCGTCGACGACTGGGGCAAGGAGATGGCCGGTATGAGGACCATCGTGGAGAAGTTTGCCAACATCACGGACAACAGCGTGGTCGGAGTGCGAGCCCCCTACCTGCGCGTGGGAGGCAACAACCAGTTCACGATGATGGAGGAACAGGCGTTCCTCTACGACAGCACCATCACCGCCCCGCTCTCCAACCCGCCGCTATGGCCCTACACCATGTACTTCAAGATGCCGCACCGCTGCCACGGCAACCTGCAGAGCTGCCCCACGCGCAGCCACGCCGTCTGGGAGATGGTGATGAACGAGCTGGACCGTCGCGAGGACCCCACCAACGACGAGTACCTGCCCGGTTGCGCCATGGTGGACTCCTGCTCTAATATCCTCACCGGAGATCAGTTCTACAACTTCCTGAACCACAACTTCGACCGCCACTACGAGCAGAACCGCGCGCCGCTCGGTCTCTACTTCCACGCCGCCTGGCTCAGGAACAACCCCGAGTTCCTGGAGGCCTTCCTGTACTGGATCGACGAGGTGCTATCCAGCCACAACGACGTGTACTTCGTCACGATGACGCAGGTTATCCAGTGGATCCAGAACCCGCGGACCATCTCCGAGGCCAAGAACTTCGAGCCGTGGAGGGAGCGCTGCAGCGTGGAGGGCCGCCAGGCCTGCTGGGTGCCCAACTCGTGCAAGCTCACCTCCAAGGAGGTCCCCGGCGAGACCATCAACCTGCAGACCTGCCAGCGCTGCCCCGTCACCTACCCCTGGCTCAACGACCCCGCGGGCGACGGCCATTACTGACCGCCTCACGAGCCGTGATCTCTTATGATAGATGATGACCAAAATTATTATACTAACTTTGTAATAATTTCGGCAGAGCTATTGCACGGATACATATTCTTAGCAGCGACGTAAAGATTCATATTCATGAACTGTATTTCCCGTTTCTATTAATCTTCAGTCTGCAGCAATTAAAATAAACTCGCATGTACGTTGGCTATGAATGTGTTTCCGGTGATATCGAAGTGTACCGGGTTCCAATCCCGCCCGTAGTCTAAGTACCTACCCTACTATGTGTAATATAGACTCACATAAATATTGAATAGGCCTGTTTTATACTTATGTGATTTTGTAATGTAAGTCTGTTTTAAATTTTAAAAATAAAAATTACAAAAATTACAAATCTTTCTTATTTTTATTCCTGTACACAAATACACAACACACAATAATCAAATATCTAAATTTCGTGATAGACTAATCAGACAATCAGTCAACTCATAAAATACTAGAGACCTTGACATAAGCAATTGGTAAACAAAAAGATGTACATGATCTCACTCGTAGATATTAAATACGACAAAAATAGGTACCTAACTGCCTATATGATGTACATAAGATTTAATTTACCTACGCATAAACATCTTTAGGTATACCTGACACAATCACACAAATGATAAATTTAGAACAAAGTAACAGACATGGTACGAACAAACCAAGATACCTACGAACGTGACTAATTTACGTAAAATAATAAAATTCAATTTTAAAAATACTTGTTGCTCTTGACTATTAAAAGTACAATGCATTAAATAGGAACATATGAGTAGAATGCATTGAATAGGAACATAATGTAAGTTGAAAGGACATAATATAAAGAAGAGTGCGAGCGCGTTTATGTCTAATGTATCGCGTAGTAGGTACTTATAATTCTCGTAGAGGAAGCGTAGAGGCTCGTAGCAAAAAACCGCGTTATGGCTATGAACCAATTAAAATCACGTAACATTTTACAAAATGTTTTACTGCCCCGTATGTCTCGAGAAGTGTAATCTGGGTGTGTCCAATCTAACAGAATTGATTTACCCTATCAAAACAAACCATTAAAATAATGCCAATAATAAATCAAGCTAAGATACCTGGCCATGTTTACTCGTCTGGTTCAAAGTCTTTTCAAAGTCATTAGCCTTTCCGGAAAGTTTTCGGATCTCGCGGTCAGTTGAGTTCATTTTGAACTTTAACTGAACAGCTTTAAAGTCTATAAGGTTACGCTTTTCAAAACATTGTTGATTTTATCAATATTGAATATATTTGTGTAAAAGCCTGATGAGGGCGTTAGCCATACGAAGTTGAGACTCAAGAAAGGATGCATACTAATCTTGGTATGTCATACCTGGCAAAACAACACGAGTCACGAATTTCACGTGTATATGCAAATCTTTATACTTGTTCAATACTTCTGCAATCAATCAACTGGTCAGATATACATATTTAGGATCTATCTACCACAAAATTAAATAATTTATAGATAGAGTTAAACTTGTACAAAAAAATTGTAAAATAATCTAACAAACAATGAGTTCATATTTTCCTAAAAATCCAAAACGAAAACAAGTGAACAATAAAGTTAGTACAAAAACAAAAATCGTTGTTTGTTGGCAAACCTTATTTGCCTCACATAGGGATAGTCATCACTGAACCAAGTAATAGAGCTGCAAAGTACATCCGTCGTTGAAGCATAATGACACATCAGTACGGCATGCCTACCTTACAATTACGTGTATGTCATGTGCCTACAGCAAGGCGGCGCACAATAGAGGCGCGGGCGAAGCGCGGGGCGCCAACACTTTTAATCTCCCTGACATGTGGGCGGCTGCGTTGCACATCACCCCAAGGTACGTAGGTATCCTCAAAGCCATAACGAACTTTCCATTTTGTTTTGCAACACGAGGCGTTTATCAATGCAGAGAATAAGGACAATACGAAACAATTGTATTGCTAGCGGCGTCTAAATAAATAGAGAGTTGTGAGTGCGAGATCTGAGCAGTAGAATGAAGAAGCGCAGTGTCTGTCGGTGAAAGCAGTGAAAGCCTTCCTCTAACAAACCGAGAACCACACTGAGTGCTCTCTGTTAACACTTTATTATGAGATGTCATTGGCTTCACCGCTCGTAGGCAAATATGACTAGATGGCTAAACCATCAATAACCACTACCTAGGTACGAGTAGGCAGTCTTAACCCTGAGAGCTTGTGACAAAACCTTTTACTTGGATAAACAGAAAAACAACGCCTTTGTTCATTGACAACAATCTACCATTAGTATTTCCTGCGTCATGAAAACGTGATCTATACGTATTCTATACCTAACCTACCTATACGCGTTTTTTCTTAATAATTTAAATACAACTGATGAGCTTTATTCTATTCATAAATCTTACTGTAATATCTATTTTTTACGTAATTCCGTGAGAAGGATTCATAGGTTGATATTTAAGGCGCAAACAGCACCTAAAGTCACTTATTTTATCATATTATTCAGGTAAACAAAGGAATTTCCAAAATTTATACGTACAGTTTGTTAAACCTATCATAAGCTTTTACGAAAACAGAGTTTGCTGACAACGAAAGGCAACTTCGTATCTCTTCCTGCGCCTTAATAGACCAGTCGTTCACATATTATATTATGTGAACGACATGAAACCGTCAGCAGTACTGCATTTTCATTTAGCATTTACGTAGATACCTAATCTTACTAACTAAGAACTCAACTACGAATGTATCCTTTAATATTTATTCAACCTATAAATTTTGGGAAGTCGAAACATCCTGTTTTTATTTAGTTGCGATTAGAAACAGTCAACAAAAATTCTACTCACAACAGTTTTAGTTAAAGTTGTTTTTGTGCGTGCAGATATTTATATATCATACTAGGTAGGTAAATAGGTATGCATTGTCGCAAGTGAAAGGAAATATCTTGAAGAATCCTTGACTCGTGCGCGCCTACCTGCCGCGGCGGCACATTGACGCGCCGCCGCCCCGCCGCCGCGCCGCCGCGCGACCCCGGTTCTATGCCGTGGATGTTGCTAATACCTTCGCATTGTGCCACGCATACGACCTTTTTATACGTGCAATCATTCCCGCAATATACCTATTTTGATAAATAATTTGCAAGTTTTTATGATTGTTGATTGAAAGGCAAATAAATAAAGATTCAGTAGATGCTGAAGATTTTGTTTTATTTCCATTGCACTGAATATTACAGTTTCAATTACTTAGGGGGTACAACTTGAGTAACCTTACCCTACCTACGTTCCTGATATGGTATAGTCATAACAATTATATTGATAAATTCTAGGAATCAGTTGCAATAAGTTGTTAATTGTTCAGAGTACCTTGTATGTATAAAAATGTCCCATGACTAAGCTTTTCTTGGTATGCATTTTTATAAAGATCACCAGACAGTTACTAAGTTATTTAGTCTCTATGAAGTCCGGCCATTGAGGTCAAATGTGCACGTAATAACAGCATCTCAGGCCAGCGCATCATCGCGGCTGTTTTAATGTTAGATCTTCAAAGGTTATGCAACAAATCACATCATTTGTGCGTGGAAACTGGAGAACGCATCAATATCTAGGTGCCTTTTTTAATCCTTGCGCAGTCGCGTAAAAAAGCTTGTAATTTGTTCCATAGTTAATTAATGCTGCAGTGCCTCCCATACTCAATACACTACAGAAGTTACATGTTAGATATTGAAAATGTAGCTTAAACTTACGTGAGGTCTGAAGGAAATAACAATTATAAATTACGACTCTTCTGATGGGAAGGTAAGTTTAGGTTAATCCCTATGCTAAGGGCCATAAGCTTCCCATAGAATATCTACGATAGATTAGTAGCTAAGATACAGTTAAAATTGATCGCAAAATCATAAATCTTCAGTGCCGACTGCCGTCGTACCGAGCTCCTCAACCATTTATAGTTATTGCATAACTTTATACCCGGATGTACATGAAATAATCTCGTAGGTACACGCGTTATTGCACTTTAGACTCGATCGAAATTTGTTATAAATCTTGCGTTTATTTACTTGTTTTTATAATAAACTAGCGACCCGGCCCAGCTTCGCATGGTTTTATTATACGTATAAACCTTCCTCTTGAATCACTCTATCTATTACAGAAACCGCATCAAAATCCGTTGCGTAGTTTTAGAGATTTAAGCATACAAAGGAACATAGAAACATAGGGACAGAGAAAGCGGCTTTGTTTTATACTACGTAGTGATAATCGGTGAGAAATCAACATGTAAAATAAAGATAAACTTAAATCTGATGAAACCTTACAAGATTCGAAGAAGAATTTTTATGATCAGTAGCTATGTGGTAAAATTAATAGGTGACGTCAATTTATTAGACATTACTACTAAGTTAGCCTTGACTTTTCGTAAATACGATAGTAGGTATAGGTTTTAACATTACCATGGTACCTAGTTATGATGAGTAAAGATTATATTGTAACTATCCACGGTAAGGTAATTTGACATTAAGAAGTATTTGGAACGGGTCTGATTAGTCAACCTGTCTCATTATAATTACCTAAGGTTTATTATGAGTCTAATAAACTATCGATTTTACATGAATAAATGGATGGATGGATGAATGTTTGTTATTTAAACAAACTAGTAAAAAGAGTCAGTAACCTGGAAATATTAACACTTTTTATGTACTACCCTATACCCTTTAGTTAAATTTAAGTACTAAAAAAACGTTAAACGCTTTCGTAGAACAATAACTTGATCTTCATTGGAATTAGGTAGGTACTCGTAGGTACACTTTGAAATTTCTATTATTATTAAATATAGGCTACGTTTTCTCGCAGAAACAACGCGTGTAAAGTCGCGGGTGAATACTTAACTTAATAATGAATGATATGTAGAGTAGAAACTCTACATAAAGAAACGTGAATGATTTGGTTGCGACAGTTCAATAGTCAGTTATTTAATTAACTTTGCTCGTGTAGGTAACAAACTTAGCCAAGATTATTATTTCATTGGGCTCTTTCCACCTTAATTTGACATTGACATAAAATAAAATAAAAAAAACAGGTTCCGGCATCAATCGAAAGCGAGTCTCACCCAACGGGTATGCAAAATCATGTCCTCTTTTCGCTTACACAAACCTTTATGATCTTCTTTTGAATACGTACTTAATGTACCCCGATGATATGACCTGGAAATACCTACCAATATTATAAACGCGAAAGTTTGCAAGTATGGATGGATGTTTGTTACTCTTTCACGCAGAAACTACTGAACGGATATGGATGAAATTTGGCACACAGATAGATTATAGTCTGGAATAACACAGGCTATATTTTATCCCGGAATTCCCACGGGAAAGGGTGTTACCGCTGGTGAAACTGCGAGGCGCTGCTAGTATAATATAAAAACAGATTTCATGCTGAAATACTTATTTCTACTTGAGGGTGTTTATGAACATTCAAACTCGAGAGGCTAACCTTTCCACTTACCTAATAAAATACCCAAAAACTATAGGTACCTATCTGAAAAGGTGCAATTAAAAGAAAGATAGAAACTGTACACCATTTTATTTATTTATTCGGCACACAAAACAGAATACAATCAATAATAATACAAACAGAAAGATAAAATAATAGAGTCTAGGCTGTATCCCTAAATATTTATACACAACATGATGAAATAACAGTAACTATGCAAGCAAATACCTATTAGAAATGAGTATAAGAATAATTAATTAAGAAATATGTAAACATTCATTATTAAATAAAAATTTAAATATTATTTTAAACCTAAGATCCTCAATAGTTAACAATGAAAGTATTTCTGATTCTAATACGACTAATATAAACAACTTTAACGATTCTCAATTCGACTGTATTTTATGTTATTGTGTATTGTATGCATCAACTTTTTTTGGGTGGACCGATTTAGCTGGTTGGTTCTTTTTTATTTAGATATTACAGTGCTCGTCGTGTTGTCCCATTTTTAATAATTTTTAATAGCGCCGCTTAGTTTTATTTAGTTCAATCAGTAGTTTTTCCTTATTTTAAACACCAAAAGCTATTTTCAGAATAGCTTATATTGATACCTCACGAAAGCCTTAACAATCAAGGAAATTGGAATTGAAACAATTAAGGTGCCAAAATATTTATTTTAAGAACTTAAAAATACAACAAGACATGCAATTAAGTATTACTACGAACGCCTGAGTTTTTTAAATATAATGATTAAAACTTCATTTTATAATAACTTCCATATAATACTATTGTTAATTAAAATAATAAGAAGTGATAGGTAATTGATTTATTTTTAAGTGTTATCGAAAATAAAAGGCATTTTATATTTTTTTTGCTTTTTTTATCGATTTTTACACCTTGCAACATGCTTTTGAAACTCACCAACATAATAAATAGAGTCATTGCATCAACATTGCATAATATTATTAAGATAATTGCATATTAGCATTTCAATCTTTCGAATTCACCTAAAAAACTTCACATAATATAAATGTCAAGGGAGATATCAATTGTTATTCAATCATTTAGTATTCTAACATAGGTATCTCGTATTCACGAAACTTGTCCAACAAGTAGGCACACACAAACACGTGACACAGAAATATTTTATTACTTTAATTCGAAGAAAAATTCATAGTTAGTTGTTAGCTGACAATGCGTCAACTACAGGTTCTGCACATCATCAGCATGAACATGTCCATGAAGAAGCCAGGTCTTCATTGTAAAACTTGTTAGAGAATGAATGAATTTAAGGCACCCCATTAGTTACTTGCTCATTAGAGGCTTAATTTGAAAATTTGCTTAGGTACTATGGCGAAGTGCTATATGAGCGATAAAGTACTTTTATACTTTGATATAAAATAATAATATGGCCCTGTCCTTAACTAAACAGTGTACGTATGAACTTTTTTTTTGGAAATAAAGAACCAAAAGAACCAATGTTACGATAGCATGTCACGGAACTAAAATTCCTTACCTACTTTTTACAAACTTCTAAATGTTTTGGGCTGAAATTTAGAATATAAGTAGTTCTAGCCTTGTAGCCTTGCCCTGTGCCTTGAATAACCCATACTACCTACTACTTTTCATCCCAAATCAGTTCACATGGAATAGATGTAATTGAAATGTGTCCATAGAAGCAAGGCGGTCAGATATTAGAATAAAAGACAGTTACAATCCATGAATGAAACAAATAGAATTCTATGTTACTAATGAAATTGATCTAACTGCAGACTGTTGCAAACAATTTAGAGGTATCTCAATGAATCAATACCAGTCGGAAGCTTCGTCAAGCAAGACCCTGGCTGAATTACCCCGCTACTATGACAATTCTGATGAGCCGGATACCACCAGCTCTAGGGTCGGATCGATAAAATTTTTAAAACATCCGGAGAGCCTCGGTATCCCACTAAAAATATTGTATACGTTTCAGACTTTACATCCTATACAAAGCTTTTATGCCGTCGTGAAACTAAATTGAATGGATTACTCAATCAATATTAAAAAGAAAGTTTGTGACGATTATTAAACACAATGAGCATCATTATCATTTATGCACATTGTTTCATTATCGATGTCGTCGGGATGGCTTTTAAAAGCTGTGAGTTGTAGCGATGGCTTATTTAGTAAAGAGCTGCGGCACCGTCGTAGCAGGAGCTTGTGGTGGCACTCTGAGTCGGCTGGCGGACTGGCCCTCACTGACTGGTTATATAAATACGAATAGGTGAAGAGGGGCAGCGGAGACTCTTGCACTTTGGTGAGGGCGCGCGTTGAAGCCGCCAGTGTTCAGCGAGCGGTATGGCTCGACACGCGTGTCTATGTATCGGTATCCTGGTGCTTGCCTGTCTCGGTGAGTACTGCCATCTTATTACATTACCTATCTACTCGTGGATAAATTGATTATCAATTACACATTGATAACAACTCTATTAAATCTTATCAAGCTTTATTCTCTGATCTATTGCATTATAAATTCGAAAGTTCAAGAGTTTAGGTATTTTCCTCGGTTTATTTAATTCATTTGAACTATAACTTATCATGTTATTTTATACATAAAAAGCGTATAATATTACATTATTGTGGATCTTGATGACATTTTAAATCAGAGGGTTAGTAATATTATACAGCTTTTGTAGAGTCATTGATCGTTGTGCAAACTTAAACATTTATAAAGTTTATCTCAACTTACAAATATTTAAGTTTCCTAAATTACCTTCCAACTAAAATGTCTTAGTCAAATTAATTTATAAAACACCGATTGCCATAAAGAATAAGCAGTCAGTGGCGTTTATTCTTAGCTACGTGGCTCGGCTTGACCTCGATTTCTTTCCAGCAACTTTCAATGCCTGCGTCGACTAGACTCACTGCACTTTGTTCCTTGTTAACGCAACTCATAAGAACAAATATTTGTTAAGAGAGTTGTTGTTTTTTTTAAATACAAGGACTTGTCGAACAAGCCACCCTGACTCACCTTAGATACTTAGGGCTCGTGCATGTTCGGTGCCAATAATTAAATACTTGGACACGGGTTGCATTTGCCTCCGTAGCGAAACGCTCGGTGCCAACTGCCTACATTCCTTCACCGCAGTGTTGTAACCGCTGCTTACGCTCAGCCGTGTTACCTAATAAGCACGTTCTTTAATGTACCTCGACTTCTTGTGGTGCCTGACGTCGACTTCATCGACTTCTTAAAAGTATAGATGATAAATCCACAGACGAGTTTCTATCCGGACGAGATGTACTTGTACCTATCCTTATACCCATATCTATAGTGTTGATTTAAAACATGTTTAAAGTCAAAATTGTGTATTTTTGTGTAGCATCGGGCGAGCGGGTTAAGCGGCAGGATGAAGATGGGCCCGCCGATGACCCGACAGCGGAACAGCTCTGCGACGGGCGTCCTGCTGACGAGTACTTCCGTCTCACCACAGAAGGAGACTGCCGCGATGTCGTCAGGTCAGTCAACTATTTCGAATGCAAACTAACTTCCAATAGGAAGGTTCTAGTCGAGCTCAAACACGATATTACATTACGAGTCTTAAACTGTTATCATAATGATGTCACGTTTCATCAGAAGCTTGGAGAAAACTGGTTCTGGTGGAACTAGTTTCACTGTTCGCCGTAACTGAAAGCTTACAAGGCCGGTTCCACGGCAAATGTTATTATTTTGTCTAACCGTTATGTTTTTTCGATTTCAGTATCAAAATTCTTTGATCGGGGAATAAGTTTATAGGTACTTTTAACTGAAGGTAATTTTAGCTATGTTTCTTTGTGTAAATCATTTTGAACTAAACTTGCACTAGTATAGAGTCTAGTGTCTATTTATTATGCAGTGCCTGCTAGTGACTTGCATTGATATTCCAGTCTGAGAAATGAACGGTCACTAGCAACGGCTGCGTGACTCGAATATTGGGATTTATGGACGACCTCGGGAGCTGGCGAGACGGGCAAATCAGCCAATAAACAACAGAGCAGGTTCGATTCCTGTAGTCAACATTAGATTTTCCATGAAAGCTTAATGTTTAATATATATTCATTTACAGTGCCACCCAATTGTTGAAAGGTTCAGAGAGGGAGTATAGAGGGTGTGTTGTGGTTGAGCTAAGCTAAGAGATTCGCTGTGTACAGGTGCGACAAGGGCGGTGAAAGCGTCACCCGGCTCGCCTCAGTGCGCTGCCCCGGCGGTCTCGCCTTCGATATTGATCGTCAAACTTGTGACTGGAAAACAAATGTAAAGAATTGCGATCAAATAGAAAGTAAGTTTCTTCGAATGGAGGAAGTGGTCGTGCGGATAGCTAAGCGGCAGTCTCGAAGCCGGACCAATCTCGGAAACCGTGAGACCTGTTAGCCTTCCGATCGGCCACTTCCTGTCAACAAATGTTTAATTTAATTCCACATTTCTTGTTAATGCAGGTGCACTAGATCAGGTCTTAAACAGATCACTTGCCCATCTGGCCTGGCTTTCGATCTCGATAAACAAACCTGCGACTGGAAGGGTAAAGTGAACAACTGTGACAAACTCGAGAGTAAGTGTCGATACAAAAGCTATTGGCGCGTAGAAAGCAATGAAGCTTGGGTGAAGGGGCCGCGACGCACTGTAGACCTAGGTGTCGAGTCTTGCATGAGGCCCCAGTCGGTCGGACGCGGCGCCGCCCGCGCCGAGCGACCGCGCGCTCGCAATAACAAACCAACTCAACACCAACCAAATACACGTCAATACTTTTTACTGAAATTTGAAACACTGCGATATCCTGACTCAAAACCGTACTACCATATTATACTGTATTGTAGAGGTATAGAGTACGGTATATAGGTATAGGTACTATATGGTATATAAATACTACTTATACTATATAAAAGAATCTACATCCAAGGACAAAATATATGAACACTGTAAATTCTGAACGCCTTGTTTACCTCCACAACGCTTATGAAAGATTGTTTTTGGAAAATCATATTTATTTATTATGTAACTCTATTGTTTAGTATTTCTTATTAGGTACCTACCTGCCTATTTAAATAAAAACACTCCGTGGTATAAATGATCGTGAAAGTTTATGTAATAAACAGTTATGTTAGCTTAGAAAGCCACTACTAAAACTGCAACCGGAATGTAAAATGAAAGTTAGACGAAATATTGAAATCCGCGGCAATCAAAAGTAGGTACCTTACCTACCTGTTTATCTTGTGAATGCGAGTCCAGTCTAATATAGAAAACTAAAAAACCTGACAATTCAATCGGCAAATTATGTTTTATTCCCAGATTAAACGAAACAATAGATACAAAATGAGTGATAAACGAGAAAAACACATGCATTACCTACTACAGTCTACGTAGGCTCTACCAGTAATTACAGACACACATACAGTCACGACACAAAACACATATTTCCTTACGCAATCTTATAGTACCGACTATAACCACGCTTTGGCTTCATTATCGTTACACTCTAATCACCAATTAACATACCTTCTATCTTATGAACTGCACTAACCATTGACTAATAAGTAATTTGTAATTATTCGCTATTTAGTTCTGAGGTACCTAGGGGGCATATAACAACATGGATTCAATATCAGATATATTATGTTCCTTGTTCTTTATAGTTCATATCATTTTACCATGGTATCTGCACCTAACTTATATAAGAATTATGTATTATACACTGTTGGCTTTTTTGGGATTTGTCTCGTTTTTCCTTGACTTTGCTGGAACAGAATGTTGATAAAGTTAGAGCTTTGGAATTGCTTTTGGTATATTTCTATAGATACCTACTTATAAAAATTTAATAACTCCATTGTCCAATGGCTCTAATGTATGAACATGTTCTGTACCAGGCAGAGTCTTAAAATTTATCATTTAGCTGTAAATTATTTCTTGAGTTTTACATTACGTACATTACATTTTAATAAGTGTCTGACGAGTAGGTAATAATTTCCAAATTAATTTTCTATTTATTCATTTCAAAATCACTCACTTTCTTATTTTCAACTGTGCTGTAGAAATCTTTACCCACCTTACCATACTGACTCTCTTATATATTGAAATACCTACCTATTTCCATCCATTGGTAGTTACTTTCTGTCTATCCGTCTTTAAAATAATTTCTTAAATCATTTTTTTTCATGCTTAGCCCAGTCTTACTTCCATTTCTCTTATAAACCCTTTTAACTATACACAACTACAGATGAAATTCACACAAAATAGAAATATTGGTAGGTATACTACCTACTTAGCTAATTAAAAATATTAGGTATTTCTAGTCACCTGCATATAAAGACCCCAATCCAACTTGGTATATACCAATGTACACTCGCCGAATTTAGCAATATTAAACTTATATGTATATTTTCAGAACCGAGGAAAATTTTACCAATCTTGAAAACAGATGAACCTATCTGCCCAGAAGGAAAATTAGCCTGCGGAAGTGGAGATTGTATTGAGAAAGAGTTGTTCTGTAACGGAAAACCCGATTGCAAAGACGAATCTGACGAAAATGCTTGCAGTACGTACTTATTATCATTTCATTATTAAAATAGTACCTACCAGAATCTTTAGTATCCCTAAATCACCTAGAAGACCTACATCCTCTATCCTCACTATGAAATTTTTTTATTTCAGCTGTCGAGTTAGACCCCAACAGAGCCCCAGACTGTGACACAAACCAGTGCGTCCTTCCCGACTGCTTCTGCTCTGCTGACGGAACCCGTATTCCTGGAGGCATCGAGCCCAACCAGGTCCCTCAAATGATTACCATTACCTTCAACGGCGCTGTCAATGTCGACAATATTGATCTGTATGAGCAAATTTTCAATGGTAACCGCCATAATCCCAACGGCTGCCAAATTCGCGGTACATTCTTTGTGTCGCACAAATACTCCAACTACGCCGCTATTCAAGAACTCCACCGCAAGGGACATGAGATCGCTGTGTTTTCGCTGACCCACAAAGATGACCCTAACTACTGGACCAGCGGAAGCTACGATGATTGGCTGGCTGAGATGGCTGGTGCTCGACTTATTACCGAGCGTTTCTCTAACATTACAGACTCCTCAATCATCGGATTAAGAGCTCCTTACCTGCGTGTAGGCGGAAACAAGCAGTTCGAAATGATGGGTGACCAATACTTTGTTTACGATGCATCTATCACCGCTCCCTTAGGTCGTGTCCCAATCTGGCCATACACGTTGTACTTCAGAATGCCACACAAATGCAATGGAAACGCACATAACTGCCCGTCCAGAAGCCATCCTATTTGGGAAATGGTTATGAACGAGTTGGACAGGAGAGATGACCCCACCTTTGACGAATCTCTGCCCGGTTGTCACGTTGTAGACTCGTGCTCCAACATCCAAACCGGAGACCAGTTTGCGCGTCTTCTGCGCCACAACTTCAACCGCCACTACAGTACCAACCGCGCTCCCCTAGGTCTGCACTTCCACGCCTCGTGGCTCAAGTCCAAGAAAGAATTCAGAGACGAACTCATCAAATTCATCGAAGAAATGTTGGAAAAGAATGACGTCTACTTCACCTCGATGATCCAAGTCATTCAATGGATGCAAAATCCCACAGAGTTAACATCTCTGAGAGACTTTGCTGAATGGAAACAAGACAAATGTGACGTGAAAGGTCAGCCTTTCTGTTCTCTGCCAAATGCCTGCCCGCTGACCACCCGGGAGCTGCCAGGAGAAACTCTACGTCTCTTCACTTGCATGGAATGCCCATCCTACTATCCCTGGATTTTAGATCCTAACGGAGAAGGTTTCAATGCAAAGAAGTGATCTCTTAAGTTAAGTGAAAAGACTGTACACGTGTAAATAATACTCAGTAATGTTAATTAATTCCAATTACTTAAATGAGTGGAGTGTTAAAAAAATACTTTTATAAACCACGCACATCTTATGGGCATCTGTCTTCAGTAAAATTCAATAAGCGTATAGGTACGAGTAGGTCAGAATCAGTTACCATACCGTGGTTTTTAATCGTCCTTCAAAACTTTAGAAAGTTGTCTGCATACCAAGATTTGTTGCACCTAGGGTTTATTTTATCTTCGTCTGGTCAATCCATACCTTGAACCTAGTTAAGTTTGATACGACAATAAAATAATTTAATTGGATTGTTTACCCTTTTTTTCTGTCACCTACTTGCCTTTCAACATAATCATCATCAACCTATATCAGTCCAGAGCTAGACAAAAGAACATAGAACTTGACTTTAGTTTTATGAAAATCAGTTTTTTACGTTCGCTAAAAACAGTAGAATATTTTTGATACACGTAAGTACCTATAGGTAAGTAAAGTAAAAGGCCAACGAAACACTAGTGGAGTAAGTACCTAAATCTTTACTTTTATACATTAGTGTTTAAATCCTGCAAAGAGGTACTTACCAAATTAGGTATGATTATTTTGCTTGACCGCCGATACAGGATAAGCGATGCGATAGCCACGCTTTTAAATTGAAATGCAAATAACGCATTTATCGTTTATCTAGGACAAGCTACGCATTTAAGAATCAATTTATTAGAACCAACCTACTAACTCCAGTTGAACTCTTAATTTTATACGAGGGATCATTATTATGTATAAGTAACTAATGTTTTAGCATTAAGATTTAGGTATTCTTAGGTGTTCCCACGTTGGTTTTCTATAAAAATAAATAGGTATAGATACCTACTTCAATAACTTAATGAAAAATAATGAAAAAATCAATGAAATTCCTACCCGTAGCATTAAATAATTAGGATCTTTACCAATATTATAAACGTGAAAGTTTGTATGGATGTATAGTTGTATGGATGTATAGATGAATCTGATGAATTGATATATGGATGTTTCTTCCTCTTTTACGCAAAAACTAGGTAGGTACTGAACGGATCAGGCTATAATTTTGAATAGACGTAGGCAGGCCCGGATTAAGGCATTTAGGGCACCTAGGCACTTGATACTTGGAGGGCCCCCCTGCTTTACCATATAGCCTCTACCTCTACCTCAGCCAATCAAGTACCTATTATTTTTAGTTTTAGGTATTTACTTATTACCTAATTATAGAAACGATGATCTTTCTATCTCAATTCAATTCAGTGCATTCAATTAAATTTTTGGAGACAAAGCTAAGCCCAAACCGCTGTAGCTAGAAAACTGAAATTTGGAGGAGACAGAGACACTCTGTGCAAATGGATTTTGGAAACTCCTCCTTTAATGGGGTTAAAACTGTTAAAAGGGTTGAAGTTTCTTTGGTATTTGTTGTAAGTCCATAACCAGCGGCCCGATTTGGTTGAAACTTGCAGAAAATACGAAAAATATTTTTTTTTTCATTATTGAACAAGTGTTTTAGATTTTATCAAAAACCTCCTGAAAATGAGGTTAGAGTGGTTAGATTCGTTGTTTGACTCAGCTGTAACATTTAATGTACGATGCTTATGACCTAACATTTTCAGTCTGTCCTGATATAACCATAAATTAAAATATATATTTCAGGATGTAAAAAAATCCCTCAAAACGTTAATTGTATTGACGTTATTACGTTCGATTTACTTGAAACTTACACAGTTGTAGTTCCATCCAAAAAGGGTAAAATTTTAATTCTAAGTATGTAGTGATAATAAAAACGTGCGAAGCCGGGGCGAGTCGCTAGTAAAACTATAAACGTGAATGTTTGTATGGATGTTTGTTCCTCTTTCACGCAAAAACTACTGATCGGATCGTGTTAAAAAATAATTCTAGCAAGGAATAAATCATAGGCAACGTTTCAAGCCGCAAATCAGTTGCCATGGGATAGAAACAGATACAAAACGTGTCCATAGACACAACGCGTGCGAAGTCGCGGGCAGATACTAGTTATGATTATGCTTTTCTTCTACGACATGGCTACGAATTGCTACGCTGATGCTACAAAGCTAGGTATTGTACTTACGTGGACGACGACGGTAGTGTTCTTCGAAAGGCAATTGGTTAAATATCAGCTTGGTCCATCTTTGAAGTACCTAAGTTGAGGTTTATAATGTATAAAAATATGGTCTACAACGTCGATTCATATGAAATTATCGTTGAACACATGCCTTATGGACATACGTCTTCAGGATATCTTTATGACGGTCGTGGCGTAGCAGTGTCTCAGCCAATGTAGAACAGTTTCCTACCGTTGTGAGCTTGGTTCGAATTACACCAAAGAGTTCCCTAATTTGTTGTACCTACAAAAAAAACTATAACCCGAGTTATGGCATCGTAACCTCGCCATACTACATAATGGCGTCCATACAAATTAGGCAATAGACATAAGAGTCATGTAACTTCCTGGTAATCCAGGAAGCATTAAGCTATAACAATAAAAAGACCCTTTGTTATTTTAATAAGATATATATATAGGTATACAAAGAATGAATAAAACTTCAGTCCTGATCTGCTCTTCAAGTCGATCGCATGCCTCAAAAGGTCTTTTTAAAGAGCTGTTTTTCCTCGTCCACTACTTAACAGACGCAGTCGGCAAGCGCGTTTCGGTAGCCAGTTCCAGAATAGTGATTCCAGTCCTCGTCTCCGAACGCGACGAAGAACCTACGGTGGGTGCAGCAACTATTGTTGCTTGAGAGCAAAGAAGAAGACACCTAAGGCAGCAGCTGGAAGGCAGCAGACTCAAACCGAAAACTTGGCCATGCTCTTGGGGTAAGCATAAACTCGCTATTACTCCCAAGACTCTTATATCCCTTCATGTCACACGTTAGCAGCTTGTGGTATTTCGAGTGTCGAAGTATTTGTGGTGAAAATTTTCCTTTTTTACGCACAATCGTGCTGATTACTACACTTGAGCTTTTCTCGATCAACTGGTAAAAATGTCTGTCGATAAGAAGGTCCAGGGTGAACGATCCTTAGTAGACGAAAAACCTCAAATAATTGCTGATTTGTCTACGTTCGCAAAATTGTTACCAACCTACGACGGTAACAGAAGAACACTAGCGTTCTACATTGAAGGTGTAGAAAACGCGCTTAATTTAATTGTTAACAATGGGGACGATCCCTACATTACTTGCTTAATCAGAAATAAATTAACTGATAGAGCTGTAGAAGCCTTGTCTCTAAGCCCGGGAGCCACGACATGGTTAGATATCAAAACTGCATTGCAGCGTAAATTCGGAGAATTTAGAAGCGAACTACAACTAGTACAGGAACTAATACAAACAAATAGGGAAAACAGTTCTCTAGAGGCCTTTAGCGACAGAATAAGAAACCTAATGAGTACGCTAATTTCACTAGAACCAACCAAAAGAATTTACTACGAACAGATGGCCCTAGATACATTTCTAGAAAAACTAAACCCGATTACAGCCATTCTAATCAGACTGAAACACGTCGAAAACTTGGAACAAGCCATTATAGTGGCAAACGAAGAAGAATCTAAGCTTAGGGTTAGGCGCACACGACAGAATAAAAACCCTAGGAACCCCACGAACTAAAACAACAAATTTCAAAAATCATTTTAAATTTTAAAAAACTTTATGATAGACTATGGGAACAGCATTAAAACAATCAAGATAAAATCTACACTGCAATGAACAGACTTTCTCAACAAAATAGCGAATTTGAAATAGACTATTTAATCATGACCATTTACAAAGATATAGAGATATCGCTTCAGCAGCTCTATGACAGACTAGAAACATTAGAAAACGCATTAACATTCTCACACCTTCAAAAGATGCACCCAAGTATAATAGACCCGACCTATCTGATCGATGAACTAAATCAAATACAAAATGAAGTCGTCACATTTTTGCCTTTCCCTCCTAACATAAAAAAAAACATTCACTTAAGGAAAAAAACAATAGAAGTAAAAGTGTACAGTACTAATGAAACAGTCAAATTTAAACTCGACATACCACTGGTAGCGGAACAACCCTTTAACCTCCTACACCTGTACTCCATCCCTAACGACTACAACACCATCCTTATACCCAAATACCGTCTCCTTAACTTGGGAAATAATGAGTTCGCATACCCCCATGACCCATGCACCGAGGTGACAGAAGACAACTTCATCTGCAAACAGTGGCAAACACTACTACACTCAAACGACTGCATCGCCCAACTTATTCAGCATTAAGAGCCACACAACTGCACGTATGCAACAGCAGCATATGAAAACAACATCATACAACAAATCAAGGACAATAGTTCGATAGTTATTATGAAACAAGAAGAGGTTATGAAAACTAAATGCAACAACGACGTACAGTAGGTACCAAAGAAGCAAGGGATTTCCTAAACACCATCATTAATAAATAATAACCGTAAGATACAAATCCTAGACAAGATACTTATGACCCATCAAAGATACGTTAACATGAAAGAAACCACCCATTACCACGCGCACATCAGCCTCCGAAAGTTTTACCGATAAAACTCGACCTAGAAAACATAGAACTGGACAACCTGAAAAACATCATGCACCAAGCATCAGAGTACCAGACGAAGACTTCACCATCGTCTCCAACACACCTAGCTGGTCCTCAATCATACTATACATCATCCTTCTCTCAGCAGCAATAGCAGCGGTGGCATACAGGTTTTGTTGGAAACTCAGGTCGGCGCACATCTTAAGGCAGCTTCCTGAAACTGAAGATATCCAGCTCCAGTCGCAGCCTACGGTACGCCTCCATCTTAATGGGGGAGGAGTTATGTCATCGTAACCTCGCCATACATTGCTTCCATAGAAATTAAGCAATAGAGATAACAGTCATGTAACTTCCTGGTAGTTTAGGAAGGCATGCGATAACAATAAAACGACCCTTTGTTATGTCTATAAGATACCTACCTATATGTTTAGACAAATTGAATGAATAAAACTTCAGTGCTGATCTGCTTTTCAAGACGATCGCATGCCTCAAATTGTCTTTTTAAAAAGCCCTTTTTCCTCTTCCATCTCTTAACTCCCGTCGTCGAATTTGAAAATACAATGATTGAAATGATAAGTAGCTACCTACCCTTGTTGTTAAGAGAGGACCATGAATGTAATCCATCTACCAATAACTGGCGAGACGTTTACTTCTTTACTAAAAAAGATATTTTAAATGAACAATGTTACCCGTCTTCCGGAAAGATGGCTGATCAGTAAAGTCGTGTTTGTAACTTTATACAAAACATATTGTACTTAAAAATATAAAATAAACATCAGACAAACAATATGGCTGTAATGGCTTTCGCCTGTTCATAAAAAATGGACAAATTAAACTTACAAATAAAACAATGTTTCCCGCGTTTTTATCACTATCCCAGTCCTTCTTGTCTTGATTATGGCTCTGCACAGGATTGACACAATTTTGCCAGTGTCGAGTTTTTTTTATTGGGGGTTGAGTTTTTAATATTTACAAAAAAAAGGATTTTGTCTCAATTAAATTCATTAAAGAAAACCTATTCTATATTAGGCAACAAAACCAACGTTACAGTCTTTAAAAGTCTCCACACACAGAAGCCGGAGATGTGAAGCCTTTTAAAGCCGCCACACACTGAAGCCGGAGGCGGAGAGGAGGCAAAGGCGTCCTCCACTTCGCCTCCGGCTTCTGTGTGTTTCGAACTACAGTGTGTGGAGACCTTTACTCAGTCCTATTTCGCATGCGCCATAATAAAAGAAGAAGATAAGAAAATCAGGTTGACAAATAAACGCAACCAGCAAATAATTGTATTTGTTTTGACCGGTTTGATTATTCTGTTCCTCTTCTCGAAGGAGGGTTTGACGTGGTCGTTTTCACGAGGAAAACCTAGCATTATAAAATAGGGATATAATAAAATAAATGTCCTTTTAAGTGATTCAGGGCTAGGAGCTGGTTGTTTCAAGTAGTAAAGTAATATACTCCAATACATCTCAAAAACAGTCGAGAATTGTAAAAGCACGTATTATGTCTTCCCAATTTATTGATAAATTTAAGCAGCTTGATGCCTACGCCAAACCATTGGAGGATTTTAGAATTAAAACAGCAACTGGAGCAGCCAGTAAGATTATTTTCTCATTTTTACAGTAGATATGAAAGCAGTTACATAGATTTAAGCATTACTCTTATTCTTGATTTCAGTTAGTGTTGTTAGTGGAATAGTAGCTTTAATGCTATTTATTTCTGAAATTCAGACCTACATGTCTCCTAATATCTCAGAAGAACTCTTTGTGGATACCTCAAGGGGGCATAAGTTAAGGATCAATTTGGATATCATTATTCCAACTATCTCATGTGACTGTAAGTTGTTTTTTAAACAAAATTTCCTATCTTTAATCTGCAGATTACTTGTAACTACTTATTTTTCAGATATTGTTTTAGATGCCATGGACTCTTCTGGTGAACAGCATTTATCCATGGAACAAAACATACACAAACGCAGATTAGATTTAAATGGACATCCTATTGCAGAAGAGCCAAAGAAGCAAGAAATTGCAGTTTCAACTACTGTAAGTATATATATACTAAAAATTTATAAGTATAATAAACAAAACATTAACAACTCTTAACGCCTGAACAAGAAGTGTAATAAGTTTTCTGTGTGTGATTTTGATTAAATCTTTGTTCTTCGTTCTTTGTTAGGTGTTTTGAGCAATGATTGTAGAAAGTTGGAAGCATTGGTCCAAATGTTATGATGGTTTAGCATTTTGTTTTGAACTCCTTAAACTTTACCTCATTAATGTATGCTTAATTTTGAGATTTTTTTCGGCCTAGTATAATAGTTAAATTTCTCTGTATAGATTAATCTTATAATAAATGTTTTTTTTAGGTAAAACAGAATAATACTGATGTTGCTACAATTACATGTGGGAGCTGTTATGGGGCTTCACTAAATGAATCTCAGTAAGTTTATCCACCTAGCGTAGGGCTATTATTATTGTAAGAAGGTATGAAGTATTCATTGAGTAAAGGGACATTTGTGAGAGGGACTTTTAGCTGTTTACTTCCACTTACGACAAAACGAGAAGCCTTTTCTTAAATCAATTAACATATTTTGACGTAGACCTTCGTAAGATGTGCTACGATGTAGCCACATAGCTTACAAAAGACTTGAACGGGACCCTCCTTTCCAATGCTACGCGGCTACATCGTAGCACGTGCTACTGCGTAGCCGCGTAGCTTACAGAAGACTTCAACACTACCAGGGAATACCGGTATTTATAAATACCGGTTCGACTGACCTTGACATGGTACCGGTACTTCTTTGGTATCGATACAAATTATACCGGTACTTTTTGAGAACCGGTATAATTGTACTTAGTGTGGTATCGGTACTTTCATTGGTACCGGTACTAAAGTATCGGTAAAATTACCGAAATTATGCTTGAAAGTACCGGTACTATTCAACAATTTTATTTTGTGCAAGCGAGAAAGAAAACTGATAAGAAAAGACGAACGAGACGGAGCGAAAACCGCTTAGAATACCGGTACTTTTAGGCAAAGTACCGGTACTTCAAAAGTATCGATACTCGAATTTAACGAAATGAAATTACCGTTACTACCGTAAAAGTACCGGTATTATTGGTACCGGTATCAAGCCCTGAACACGACCCTCCTTTTCAATGCTACGCGGCTATATCGTAGCACGAACTACGACGTAGCCGCGTAGCTTACAAACTTCAACACGACCTTCCTTTTCAAAGCTACGCGGCTACATCGTAGCACGTGCTACGAAACGACGACGTCTAGTTCAATAGTTACATGTGTACTCATTAGGGGAGGCCTATTTCCAGCAGTAGACTAATATGGGCTGATGATGTGTACACTCTACAAGTGTTCACTAAAGCTAATGCAATGTCTTTTCACAAAAATGTCCTTCAGCAAATTAATGTCCTGTTACCATCGCACATAGGTAGATTTCAACGATTTAGGCGGCCAAAAACCTGTTTCTCGAAATAGGTCTAATGATAAATAAACCATTTACTCGGGTAGCCTACAGTCCTAGGAATACATTGGTACCCTTTTTAACGGTGATTGATGCCCAGTAGTCTATTTTTGAGTAGTTTAAATTCGATAGTCGCTTAACTGCAATTGTCTGTTCTCGGGGCGCTCATAAATTTGCAACTTTTGTAAAGTGTCTATAAATTTTCTGAGTTGTAGTTTTCATGTGAAAGTGATGGATTACAATAATTTAGGTAAGAAACTATCTTTTTCATAAGTAATTTATTTAATTTTCTTTTTCCTTAATTATTTTCCTTAATGTCAAAGATAGCTATGTCAAAAATGATTATTTTTTACGATTTTTAGTTTTTGAGAGGTAGTTTAACTACCTTCAGGGTCCGTCCGAGCAAAAATTTCTTTATTATTCAATATATTACACATTTGTCTATAAAACACATCTAACAGTGACCGCGGAAACCCGCGCGTTTAATGATCAACAGCATTTGAAGATTTTAAGTCAATTTCGACGAAAATATCATTTTCGTGTGTTTTTGTATTAAATCAATTTCTTTTTTGGTTCAGGTCTAACTGGTGCCTCGGGTACTAAAGTAGAGACTTGGAAGTACTTGTTTGACTTGAAACAAAGTCAAAATTTAGCAAATTTGAGTGTTAAACTCGATTTTTATGAAGATTTTCTTTTGAATGGTTATGGAGACACAGAAAATTCCAAAAAGTGTTTATAGCACTTTTTTTAATATTTAATACAGAAAAATACAAAGAGTGAAAAACCACGGAAGAAAAAACAATGAAAACAAAACGAAAGTCCGAAATTTTCCAAGTTAAATTTCACAATGAAACTGGACTACTCTTAATATGCCAAAGGCTAACTTTGGCAATACTAATGATGTCAAAACAAGCAGAAAATTCTTCAAAAATCCTGAATTGACATCGAAATCACACGAATTAGCTTTGAACTTATCTACAGGCTCAAAATTATATTGAAAACAATATGAAGTAGTCACGAAATTATTGTCGTAAAATATGAACGATATAATTATGTACTGTGAAATTGAACTTGAAATTATACGCGGAAGCTATATAAATGACATCCAATGACTCTGAAAATGCATAAAATATTGATGCATGGTGGGAAAGTTACAAACAATTTTAATTCATAACTTCCTATTGGTCAGTTATCAGAGGAGGCAAGGCAGCAGAAGCCCGGAACAAGAATTACTGGTCATACCGTCATCTTTCCATCCATCATACCTTTGCTAGAAGTTTAAAAAAATAATGCAATTTAGATGTTAATAGAAGCTCCAGAAGTCAAATTAAGAAATCCTCTCACAAAGCCCCCGATACGATAGAAATGTTGACGTCAGCTAAATTAAATAGAGAGCCAAAAACAGAATAATGGTCTTAAAATGGAAAATATATATTAGTACTTAATTTAATTTGTGTTAAGACATTTAAGATGTAGGTTTCTACGACATTTAAATAAAATAATAAAAAATATATAAAAAATAAAATATTTTTTCGAAAAAAAATCGCGTTTTAAGGGTTAAAAATGTTTTATCATAAACAAATATATATTTTTGGATCAAAAAGAGCTTTTTTTCATTTAATTTTAAACGAATAACAAATTTCAAGCTAAAAATGTTTTTGGCCGCCTAAATCGTTGAAATCTACCTATGTGCATCGTAGGATACTAAATCAATGGTTACCTAAATAACGTTAAGCAATTAAGAGACCGAATTAAAATTAAATAAATAACGCTGGATAATCCACACAGCTTCATCTAGCCCCAGGCTTAGCATAGATTGTGTTATGGATACTAGATGACTTTCAATACATTACATAGAAATAAATTTTGCTGTGAGGTGGGAATCAAATCTGCAACCTCTTGCTTTGCTGGCAGACTTTCACCTGCTGTGCTAGAGATTGTTTAACATTGGAATTGCAGAAATATTTAAGGGCTGATCGGGGTGTCATTTTGATACATAATGAATTCAAGTCTATACAACAAATAATGGAGTTGGTGCATATTAATACATAAGACATGTCTTTCGTCCCAGATGCTGTAATACCTGTGATGATGTGAAGGAAGCATACAGAATTAGAAGATGGGCTATGCCTGATCTTGCCACTATTGAACAATGCAAAAATGATGAAAGTATTGAAAAAACCAATCTAGCTCTAAAAGAAGGGTGTCAATTATATGGCTACATGGAGGTTAATCGAGTAAGTTTATGATGCTAGCTCCTGCCCGCAGCTTCGCACACCCTTAACAATCAACTTCAAAAAAAGAAGGTTCTCAATACAACTGTATTTTTTAAGTATCTGACTTTTTATAAAAAAAAATCGTTAAAAGCTGGTGCTTCCTCATGTGGTCCCATATAAATTTGATAAAATTTTACCAATAATTAAAAAAAATCATAATTGGTACATACGTAAAATAGTAAGCTAATTTTAAAATAACTTTAAAAATACTGACTTGGACTCAAGTTATGAGTTATCTATAATAATGCTTAAATATTAGCTTCCATATTGATAATCTTCTCATTTTTTTGTCACAGAATATAAGATGGTTTATAGTTTTACTGAATTCACCAAATTATTCAGAATAAAAAGTAGCCATCTTATTCCAGGACATTCTTTATCTCCATCTGTGTAAAATTACAACCTAATACATTTGGTACTTTTGGTGTGAAGAGGCAAAAAATATCCAAACTTTTGCACTAATATTAGTGTATTAACTGATTCATATTTATTGTTAGAGGTTAATGATTTAATATTTGACTTTGTGTGTACACTTTAAAGGTTGGAGGAAGTTTTCATATAGCACCAGGGAAAAGTTTCACAATAAATCATGTACATGTCCACGATGTCCAGCCATATTCGTCATCAGTGTTCAACACCACTCACATTATCAAGCATTTGTCTTTTGGATCTGAGGTAGGGAGTGTTAGCACTGCCCCGTTAAATGGAGTCACTGGAGTAGCTAAAGAAGGTAAAGTATTGTCAAAAAACATTGATGAAACCTTCAATAATTTTCACATAAGGGTAGGAACATTTTATTTTAAATAAAAGCTAAGTATTTTTAACAGCATTATGCAACTAAGTAAATTGTAACTAAACAGAGGTTATAATCTATGTCAACATAACTTTATTTACAATTACCAACAACCGAACCAAATGAAGTCTTCACAACACAACATGTCAACACCGAATTCCAGTACCTATTGCCATGAAAGTGCCAAAGGTTCCACCTCCCTGTATCATAACCTTGCCAACTGAGTGAACCAATTCTCGTCCTCTTGCTCCATATCTGTAAACAAGTCAGTCTTTTAGTTACTTTTTCAAGTTCTTTAGGTATGTACGGCTTTTATATATATATCTACTATTATTCATCTTATAAGTGAAAACCTCTTATTATCGCTATGCATTCTATTTTCCTAATTATTAATTTTTGTAGGTGCTGCTGGTTCTCCTAAATATGTATTCAGGCTCTCACCTCAAAGCCGTGAATCCTCCAAATAGGCCACCGCTGGCCATTCCAACACAGAATCCAATCATGAATCCCATTTTCATTTTATCAAAACAAGAAGGGCCCTGATTTGCGTACATGCCACCGGGAACAGGCATTTTGAATTTTTATTGGTTATCTTAGAAATCAAAGTTATTGGCGTTGATACACTCAGTGAAAATAATAAAACCCTAAAATTCCTATTTGAATTCAGGCAGAGACACTAACAAATTGCTGATAAAATGATGAAATCAAAAAGTTTGTGGGATGGGATGGCTGGCTGAACTACTGACTTTGACAGTTGTGTTGACAAGACAAAATCTAAGATTCTGGCACATGTCTGATTTCAAATTTGTCTTTGACAATGACACTCGAAATGAATCCTACATGGTCCATTCTGATGATGATTGATTTCGCGAGTAGGTAGAATGCGTTTTGCAAAACTACAATAGGAAAATACCCGAAATTTTACAGTTAGTTGATAATCTTTGCCAGTTTAAAAGGCCAATGTTTTTTTTGTTTAATTTAAGTTAAACTAATGTGTAAGCAATCTAACAAAACATGTTCTTAGGTATCTGAGTCAATAGTTATTTTTTTACAGACATTTAAAACTTACAATAATTTTTTTTTGTATGAAAGTTGCTTCAAATTTTCTCTCTCAATTTGGTTTGTAGATCCTTATTTCAATAATTTGTGAGGTATCCGCTTAATTGATACCTCAAAAGAAAGAGTAATAACCAAACATGTTTTTAAAAAGGTTTGAACAAAAAAAACAACGACCGTTTTGTTTTTTAAATAACTTTGAAAATGGTTTTCGAAAATCGCTGAAAATTTTTGTATGTTTTAAATGTCTGTAAAAAAATAGCTAATGACTCAGATACCTAAGAACATGTTTTGTAAGATTGCTTACACATTAGTTTAACTTAAATTAAACAAAAAAAAATTATTGGCCTTTTAAACTGGCAAAGATTAGATTATATTAACCTTAGAATTAATTAACTTTTTAATTACAGGTGCTGTAATGTTCCAGTATTATTTGAAAATTATACCAACATTATATGTTAATCTTATGAACAATGTCGTCCATACTAATCAGTTCTCAGTAACCAGACATCAAAAATCTGTTTCAAACATCCATGCTGAATCGGGAATGCCAGGAGTATTCTTCAGCTATGAGCTTTCTCCGCTTATGGTTAAATACACTGAGAAAGGAAGGTATGCATTAATTTAGCAGTATGTAATCAATTAACAAAACCATAGATAGGTATGTGTTTATTCAGTTCCATTCATCAATTTATTTTGTTTAACCTACCAACATAACACCTGACACTTTAAATATTGAAATTACTTTATACATACATTATACGTTTTTGTATATTGCTCACTATTAAATTATTGTTTTAGGTCAATTGGGCATCTAGCTACAAATATCTGTGCTATTTTTGGTGGAGTCTGTGCCGTAGCAGGAATACTTGATGCATTGTTTTATCATTCTCTAAATGCCTTGAAAAATAAAATTTTACTTGGAAAGACTGGATAACAGAGAATCAAAGAGTCTTCAAAAACATATTAAAGTCATCTACATAACATTTAGCATAAGTATTACAAAAATCTGAATCTGTGTCTTTTATTAAAGCTATTAAGGGTACAAAGTTTTCTTTTTTTGGATCATACTGAGCTCTGCCCAATTTTTCTAAGAATAGGTGTCTTTGTTTTAATCTAAATGCTCTGCATAACAAGACTTCTGGACTGTGCAGGATACTTGTATGGTCAATTTTCATAACATTGTGGATGTAATTGAATCTCTCTCTCAATGCCCTTTCATCTGAAAAAGAAATAATAAGATAAGTCCAACATCATGTCATAGGAACATATTTATGGACATGCAACAATCAGCTTCAGTTACAGCCTGTTACAGGCTTCTTTAAACACTTAAAAATTCTAGATAAATACTTTGTAATATGGTTTTGCCCAACATTATGTGGGCTAAACCCTACTAACATTGTAAATGTTTGTAAGCGTGGATACATGGATGTTTGTTACTTTTTCATGCAAAAACTACTGAACAGATATGGATGAAATTTGGCTCAGAGAAAGATTATAGTCTGGAATAACACATAGGCTATATTTTATCCCGGAATTCCCACGGGAACGGGAATTCATCATCATCAGCCTATATTAGTCCACAGCTGGACATAGGCCTCCCCTAATGAGCGCCATAGCGCCCTGTCTTCAGCTTGCCGCATCCAACATCTGCTAGCAGTCCTACGCAGATCGTCAGGGCGTCCTACACTACGTTTGCCGAATCGCGGTCTTCACTCAAGCACACGTTTACCCCAACGGTTGTCGGTTCTTCGCTCGATATGAACGGGAATTACCGCGGGTGAAACCGCGAGGCGCTACTAGTATTATTATAAATTAATACTTACTAAGCATCCATATTTTTGGTTTATCCAAAAGTAGTTTTTTGACTTCATGATCCTCAAAACCCATTTCTTCTTTGATAGCAAAAGAATTTGTTTTTACATGATGCAGGTTGTAAGTAATCAATTTTGGTTGTTTAGTAGCTAAATATCTAACTTCTTGTCCACTCAGCTCGAAATATTGTTGATAGTAACCAAATCTTCTATCTATTCTGAGTGTGCTGTAAAATATTCCTTTGTTACATTACATCATTTTATAATAAATAAATAGGTAGTTGGATCATTATTATAATCACTAGAATTTACCTGAATGATAACCAAAATGGGTTTTTATTTATTATGCGCTTTATTTGGCTATCCATGAAGTTTTTTGATATCAAATAATTTACTCTAGTTTTCAAATCATCAAGATCTTCTAGAAATATTATTGGGTTTTTTGATATGAAATGACCAACATTATCCATTCCAACAAAGTCTTGAATAAAGAGAATATGGTTTCTCATATCTCGTTCAAAATCAAGCTGTAAAAATTTTTCAAATACCCATGGCTTCTTTTCTATTTTACTCAAGTCGACCCCCAGATGCACAAGGTTCTGAAGGGTTTCAGAGCTATTGACATATGCAGCAATATTATATGTTTTTGGAAAGTATGGTGTAACAATTGACATATCCTCTTCAGTCGTATCTAAAGCTTTTGGTGCCACCAAACTATCATTTGTTGCTAATAAACTGTAACTCCTAAAATGTTTCCAATGCTTGCACATCATTTGGATATTAGGAGGCATCTTTTTGCACATGTTCAAAGTATGTTTCAACACTGTTGATGAGAACATTGCTCTTATTTCTCTTCAATGATCAACCGCTTTGAATTTGATTCTGTAAATTAAATCAATTATTGACATATACCTAACAACGTCAGCTTATTGGAAGAAATCATTAACCGACTAAACCAAAAGTTTGGCAAAAGCAGTTTTTATATTTTTATGATTTTAAGAGGCTATATCTTCAAAACTGCGACAGTTATCAAAATAATTGAAACTGATAAAGAGATATGTAATTTTTTTCAAAGTAATGTAAATCAGGACAAATTCTACCATTGCGATTTTTTTTAAAGTTAAAAGTGCAAAGATAATGACTTCTTGTGATAAAAAGTTTTAACTAAACTTAGTTATTTGTTATGAAAGAAGTCATATAATGCGAATAGTATTCTTTTACCATTCATTATGTTTCTAAAACAGTGATTAATAGAAGTCATTTCAAACCGTTTAATGAATTTAAGCAAAACTTATTCAAACGTTTGTTAGAGACATTTTTAAATGTTGTTATCGCAGTTACTGCCTTCTTGCGACTAATGACTTCTGGCAATAAGCCCACGATATTTTGATATTAATGGTAGGACCCTAGAGACTCACACTTGTTGGATAAAGAGAATGTGTGTGCATAGTATAATATGTATTATTTAGAAATTTTACTATTCAAAACTAACCTGATAAATTGATAATTCTGTGAATTAACTATTTCATTTCCTGCTCGCATTAAACAAATATCATCGGATTCATTCCAAATAGAGAACAAGAGTAGTCTTCACTGCATATTACTTTAGACGATTTATTCAGTGGTTTACATATTTTTCAGAATTTCTTCTTTCACGCAATGAAAACACAATCAGTAGGTACAAGTGTACCTGAGCAAACATGAGAAATTGAGAATAAAACCACTTTTTTTTTTTTTTTTTTTTTTTCTGGACTCGCTGATTAAGCATTTGCCATTTTCAAGTTTTTTTTTTTTTTTTTTTTTATAAAAAATTTGGGAAACTATAGTTTAATAAAAAAGCCTAGGTACTGCGTGACAAATTTGGAAAGGGATCAGGAGAGTTAGGAACTAATAAAAGGATTTATCTAATACTATGAAATAAACTATGAATTTCTGATTATAAATATACTACAGGTAAATAACTAAACTATATATTGATATTATTTGTACAAATAAATGATGATAAAGATTGATATATACAGGGGTCTAAGGAGGAAAGGAGGGAAGCAATATTAATAGGTAGAGGAATACGGAGGGAGACGAGCTCATCATAGAAGGCACTGTGGTCATATTTACTACAAGAAAAAAATATATGGTTTTCATCACCAAATTCATCACCGCATTCGCAAGAAGAGTCACTGACAATTTTCATCCGTGCTAGATGGGCTGGGGTGCACGTGTGGCCGAGCCGCATTCGAATTATAACTGTAGTGGCACGTTTATTCAACTTTATTTTAAAAAACCAAGGTTTGAGTGGGATTCTGGTTTGTATAAATCTGTAGTGTTTTGCCTTGTTACCCACGTTGCCCGCCCAAGACTCATCCCAAGCATTCTTGAGATAAATCCTAGGTAGAGCAAGAAGATCTTGCGAAAAGTTTATGTAGGGGAAAAGGTCCCCACACTCCACAGCTTCATTAGCAAGAATATCTGCCCGTTCATTGCCGACTATACCACAATGGCTCGGGATCCATGCGAAGTGTACTGAATATCCATAGTCGTTACATTGCAAAAGCTTGGTTCTCGAATCTATTATAGTGTGGTAGTAAGTTTTGGATCGGAATGGATATTTGATGAGTGACTGTAATGAACTCATTGAATCACTAAAAATAATTGTATTTTTAAGTTTCATCAGTAAAATGTACTCTAGTGCTTTCAAAATCCCGTAGCATTCTCCAGTAAATACTGATGTTTCTGAAGGAAATTTAATTTTTTGCACGATATTATACTCTTTGTGATAAATACCAACCCCAACTTTTCCGATCTGAGAATGCTTGGAAGCATCAGTATAAATCTGATGCCAACCACGCCAACGATCATCAATGACAGATTTAAAATATACATTAGCATTTTTGTCATCACGGTCTATATTGAGGTCAAAGTGTATGGTAGGAGAAAGTGTTAGAGCTTTATAGCTACAGTTGAATATGGGAAGAAGACTAGATTGGTAAGTCGGGGCTGACATCGATAAATGCTTTTTAAAGCTATGAATTAAATATGGGGGCCGTTTATGTTTCCAATACGAAGAAGTGGTTAACAGGTGTGAAAGATATTGGATTTTGGGAAAAAGTTGATGATTTGAAATCTGAGACGTACGGAAAAAGAATCTATCAGATAGATACTGACGTCTTAAATGTAATGACGGTTCACAACATTCCGCCTGTAGTGCTACAATGGGACTAGATTTCATCGCCCCCAAAATAATTCGCATTGCTCTAGACTGAATGCCATCCAAAGTTTTGAAAGCAGCTGCTCTACCAGGTTCTAACAGGAAAGTACCATAGTCTAACGTACTTCTTATGAGAGCATTATACAAAAGTTTTAAAGAAAACGGATGAGCACCCCACCAAACACCAGAGAGACTTCTTAATAAATTCAAATATTTTTCACATTTCGTGACAACATATTCACAATGAGGGTGGCCCGTAAGTTTTGAATCTAATATGACACCTAAAAATTTAGCGAAACTATTTACAGGAATAAGGACATTATCATAATATATTTTAGCAGGTATCGGGTTGAACTGGCGCGTAAATGTAACTACCTTACTTTTGGACACTGAAAGTTCTAAACCATGCTTATCCAACCATAGCTTAAGAAATTTAAGTGAACTAGTTAAGTCAGAAGATCCTATATCAATAGAGCTGCAAGAGGTGTAAACAAGCAAGTCATCTGCATACTGTAGTATATTAACCATATCATTAACAGAAGCTTCTAAATCATACGTATAAATATTATAAAGGAGCGGACTCAAAACAGAACCCTGTGGTAGACCTTTCCACGCTACTCTTGTAAGATCAGAAGAATTTAATTTAATCACTCGTCCAGCTAACATGTTTTGAATAAAGTTGGATAAGATAGGAGGGATTTTTAATGAGTTAAGTTTTTTAATCAACACTTCAATTAGAACGTTATCATAGGCAGATTTTAAATCCAAAAAAGTAGCTACAACCGCCTTATTCAATGAAAATGCTACTCTTATATCTGTTATAAAGATACTAATACTGTCCATCGAACTTCTACCTTTTCTAAAGCCATATTGACCCTGAGGCAAAATGCTCTGACTTTCAATAAACCACTCAATTCTATTTTTAACTAGGTGTTCTACAATTTTTAAAATAACTGGAGATAAAGCTATGGGTCGATATGAAGCGGAATCTAAAGAATTTTTTTTTGGTTTTAAAAATGGCAATACTATTTGAATTTTCCAATCTGAGGGAATGTCACCTGTCAACATGACGGAATTAATAATTGTTAGTAAATATTGCAAAGAATCTTCACCAAGATGAGCAAAGAAAGAATATGGAATGCCATCGTTGCCAGGAGCCGTATCGCGGGTCACTGACAAAATGCCTTTCAGCTCGTGAATAGAAAAGGGTGCATCAAGGCCATTCGAACACTCCGGATGTTGTGGTAGTGTTCGGGTTATAAATAATTCCTTTGGTGGTACTGACGCTGGAGCCAAACGGTCTATAAAGCTATCTCTCAGGAAAGTAGGTATTGCAGAAGTAGATTCATTAACTCCAGATCTATAACGTCTTATATTAGCCCAGACTGTTGATGGCTTTGTTTTGGGTGAAATAGTTGAGCAAAAACTTTGCCATCCTTGCTTTTTCTTATATTTCAATGTTTTTTTGGTTTTAGCTATTACATCAATTAATTTATTGAAATTGTCTTCTGACATGTCTCGATTATAAATTAGCTCTGCCTCTTTTCTTTGGGTAACAGCTAGACTACACTCGGAATCCCACCAAGGTGGGGATGATAACTTTCCTGAAGCACTATTTTTAAGAGGAAATGTTGCATTAGCTGTTTCTATCAATTTATTTACAAAAGCATTAGAACATGTAGATATACCCTGGGATATAGGAGGCAAAGTATTTATCTTATCTTCCATGTAAGCATTAAAATCACACCATTTATCAGATATAATTTTGTATCTCATCCTGGGTGGAGCTTTAGGAGTATGATTTACTTTAAATTTTGTAAATTTTAAAAATATGGGAAAATGATCACTTCCATATGTAAATGGTTGTGATCTCCAAATAATGTCTAGGGCTAGGCTAGGAGAGGTAATTGTCAAGTCAACAGCACTAATATTCTCTGAGGGTTTTGATCGCCGAGTTTGAGTGCCATCATTTAAAATACATAGATTGTGTCTATCTACTATATCAAGCAGGTCTTTACCATGAGTATTGGTTAAAGAGCTACCCCAAGTTCTATTATGAGCATTGAAATCTCCCATGACAACACATGGTTTAGGTAATGAGGAAAACAGAGATTCAATTTCATCAAAAACTTGTGAAGAAGGATGTGGTATGTAAATAGAGACAAAGCAGATGTTATTTATAATACAAGCTACAGCAGTAAAATGGTTTATATTATGGGAAGGTAAAATAAATTGAGAAAAAGAACAAGAATTTTTAATAAGAAGAGCGGCTCCACCCCATCCGTCAGGTCTATCATCCCTGAGGCAGGAGAAACCGCTCAATTTGAACACAGAGCCTGGCTTAAGCCAGGTCTCTGTGAGTGCAAATACAAAAGGGTTAAATTTATTAATTAAATATATAATTTCAGACTTTTTGCTGACTACACTCCTGCAGTTCCACTGAACTGCGGATCTGGTGTGATCCATTATGGGTGTTTAAAATACTAATTGTATCAATTATTTTAGCGGCGTTGGACGGTTCTATTATATTAGACTGTAATAAGGTGGTAAGAAGGGCTATAACATCATTAATATTCAGTTGTTTTTTGTTGTTGTCCTCTTTAAGAGCACAACCATTAGACTGTGTTGACAAAGGCTGACTAGTCAGATCACGGTGGACCCTTTGGTCATAACCCTTGTGCAGTTTTGGTGGCAGGCGAGGTTTTAAAAATACAGTCTTTCTAGAAGAGGATGGGACTTGGTCTGTTGTTGGAGAAGAAAAAGTTTGGACTTTATTTGCTGTTAAAATTGCAGCATAAGAATGTGTCATAGGTGGGTGTATTCTTGATGCTTCTGCATAAGAGATACACTTATCTGCCATGGACTGTTTAATTTTGGTTTGTCTAGTGTATTCTGGACAAGATTTACTAATGGCATTATGCGCACCACCACAGGAACAGCAGGAAATGTAGTCTTCATCAATGTCACAAGAATCACCTGAGTGTTCTTGGCCGCACTTGAAGCAACGTGGTTTGGACCGACACTGCAATTTGGTATGACCAAACCGACAGCAGTTGTAACATTGTATGGTTGGATATGTGTACAGTTGAACTTGTAAGGCAGTATAGCACATGAAAATACGGTTAGGTAGCACTTGCCCATCAAATGTTAGAACTACCGTCTGTGTTGGCTTCCAAACTGGAGCTCCATTAATAATTTCTTTGAAATTGATTCGTCTTACTTTTAGAATTTTCCCACAGCCACTAGGTACTGTAGTGCACTCCATGATCTCCTCTGGAGATATGTCTGTAGGCACTCCGCGAATAACACCCATACGAGACACATTATAGGTTGGGATAAATGCCTTTAAATTATTTTTATTTAAGCTGTCATGACCAACAAAAGCATTAGCATCAATATAATTATTAAAAGCTATGGATACTCTGTTCCTACCAATTCTTTTCACACTACCATTCACAATATTATTGAAAGAGTTGCGTTTCAAGAATTTTCCGAAGATGATTGGGTGGAGGGTGGAACCATCATTTGGTGACTCAGTAATACGTTGCACATGTACAATAAAAGGAGCACTATCTGTAGAGTCGTACTGCATTCGGGTAACCACTACTGGAGCCTGCGAAGATGAATTTGGTGACGATATGTTTTGTGTTGGGGTTGCGGCAACAGGGGTTGCCTCAACAGGGTTAGGGACAAAATCTCGGCTTACTACTGTTGTATCGCTATCACTTGTAAATGGTAGTTTCTTATCACAATGACATCCTTTTGATGCATTGGATCCATTTTTCCGCTTCTTTTTATTACAATGTTTGCAAGTTTTATGTTTAAGCTTCCGTTTTTTTGAACAGGATGTATCCGTATCTATATCGGACTCATTAGATGGTAGTTTCTCAAAGCTATTACAGATTGTTATATTGCTACCGACCTGAGGGACCGTGTCCCCAGGATCTGGCGGCTCCTCAAAGTCCATCAGAAAAAACTTTAAAAAACTTACCAGATGCTATAATATTTACACTACACTACTTTATATACAAAAAATATTGAGAAAAATACTAAAATCTAACTCTACTGATCAATATTTACAAGAAAATTTAAAATTAAAATTTCGGAGGGAAAAAAAACGCGACCGCCCTATTTGAAGCTTCCCGCCTTTTCAATAAAACCACTTGAAATATCAAGGGATATTCAACTTCAACTCCTTGATTATGGCTCTCAGCGTCCCACCAGCCCGCCATTGATTTAAAATTAAATGCCTTCTTTGGTTTTACTGTCAGTGTCATCGTCAGTGGAAATCAAATCTAATAGCTCGTACAGACGCTCCGATTTGGTTGGTGCCAGCCATATCGGAACCGACATAGCAACCATTCCAACATTGCTACAGATTGTCCGACGGTTGGCCTTCCAGCCGTCAGTTGACTTTGCCATGAAGTAGTGAACGGATGTCTTGCCACCTTATGCCATGATATTTTTCAACGTTTTTAAAGTAGCCGCACTGTCTATTTTTCTTAAAACGTCCAGCATAATCAAATACGCTTGATTTCTGGCTTCTCTATTGGCGTAATCTTTGTGACTTAAGTCCCACAAACAGAGAAAGTCTTTATAATGTTCAAATAACTTTATTATTGACGACCGATGTGGCTCGATGGGCGAAGGTCCGCCTGCGACGCAGGAGGTTGCGGGTTCGATTCCCGCCTCGGAACAAATTTGTGTACGATCTGCAGAAATTTGTTCCGTTGGTCTGGGTGTTGTATTTATTATTTATTTATCGGAGCTGCCAGCGTAACATATTGAAAATGAGATACATAATACTTGACGATCAATGTGGCATGGCGGGCGATGGTCCACGGTTGCCCTTGTAGCGACATATTGACCCGCCTAAAAGTCGCTAGAAGTCGCTATAATTTTTTTTCTCGCTAAATGTGGAATTTTGTCCGCTAAGCATTCATAAAATCCCCTAGTTACTAGAACGGCAACACTGAATGCGACTGAGCCGATTTGGTCGGAACAAAGCCTCCATACGTTCCGATTTGGTTGGACCGACTAACGATTTGGTTTGGTCGGATCGCCGGCGCATCCGACTACCGTCCAACCACTAATAATAATAATCCGACCGCTCTCCTCACGTTCCGATTTGGTCGTGGTCGGATGGTTGGCTCCAACCGAATCGGAGCGTCTGTACCAGCTATATTTCTAAAAATAACGGTAAAACTACAAGTCCATGACCGCCCTAATAGCTGGTACAGACGCTCCGATTCGGTTGGAGCCAACCATCCAACCACGACCAAATCGGAACGTGTGGAGAGCGGTCGGTCCGACATAATTATTATTATTATTGGTTGGACGTGGTCGGATGCGCCGGCGATCCGACCAAACCAAATTGTTAGTCTGTCCAACCAAATCGGAACGTATGGAGGCTTTGTTCCGACCAAATCGGCTCAGTCGCATTCAGTGTTGCCGTTCTAGCGACTTTGTCGCTAGAACTAGGGGATTTTATGAATGCTTAGCGGACAAAATTCCACATTTAGCGAGAAAAAAATTTATAGCGACTTCTAGCGACTTTTAGGCGGGTCAATATGTCGCTACAAGGGCAACCGTGGACCATCGCCCGCCATGCCACATTGATCGTCAAGTATTATGTATCGCATTTTCACACCTATCAATCAATATGTTACGCTGGCAGCTCCGATAAATAAATAAATAAATAATAAATACAACACCCAGACCAACGGAACAAATTTCTGCAGATCGTACACAAATTTGTTCCGAGGCGGGAATCGAACCCGCAACCTCCTGCGTCGCAGGCGGACCTTCGCCCACCGAGCCACATCGGTCGTCAATAATAAAGTTATTTGAACATTATAGAGACTTTCTCTGTTTGTGGGACTTAAGTCACAAAGATTACGCCAATAGAGATGCCAGAAATCAAGCGTATTTGATTATGCTGGACGTTTTAAGAAAAATAGACAGTGCGGCTACTTTAAAAACGTTGAAAAATATCATGGCATCAGGTGGCAAGACGTCCGTTCACTACTTCTTAGCAAAGTCAACTGACGGCTGGAAGGCCAACCGTCGGACAATCTGTAGCAATGTTGGAATGGTTGCTATGTCGGTTCCGATATGGCTGGCACCAACCAAATCGGAGCGTCTGTACCAGCTATAAAAGTCTCCACACACTAAAGCCGGAGGCGGAGCGGAGCCGAAGACGTGCCGGTTTTTCCTATGGCACCGTCGTCGCCACACCGCGTGCGGTGTGTGTGTAGGCATTCATATGATTTAATAGAATACATTTCGCACGCCTTCGCCTTCAGTGTGTAGAACTTTGGATATCTTTTCAAAGAGTTATAAAAAATTATTCGAGTTATAACATCATTATCATCATTAGCTTATATTAGCCCTAATTATTATTTATTTATTTGAGCGCTATAGCGCCCTGTCTTGAGCTTGTTATAACATCGATATCGATAAACATGTGAGTGAAAAACTATTGACAAACGGGCAACTACTATTAATAGGGATGGACAACTTTTTTCAAGTTACGCAAAAGGTAGTGTACCCATTCCTTAAATTTTCTGTACTGTACCTACGCATAGGCCCTATGTAGAATAGTAATCAAATCAATGCTGTGATCTTTCTCTTAGAACCTAAACTGGAAAGTTTGAGAATATATGTTTTGTGATCTGTCGAGCAAAACCTATTTGTTGGTCGTATCCTTTTTATTGAATCACTATTTTCCTAGATGTAGAGAAAGCATTCGATAGAGTGTGGCACCCAGGTCTAATTCTTAAGCTTATCGCCTCTCCCACACCAGCAGCCATCATCCAAGTGGTTGCATCGTTTCTCCGAGGAGGTACTCCCTGTGCTCCGCAACCAACCAGAAGAGAATCCAAGCTCAACAAAACATCGCTCTCAGAGTTTGTACAGGCGCAGGCCGATACGTGCGGAACACTGTAATCGCACGTGATTTGCAGATACCTCCTGTAAAGGAGTTTGTTGTGAAGCTAGCGCGAAAAATGTACGACCGTGCGGATAACTCTGGACGCGTACATTTAAACGGACTCGCCTCGCACCTTTTCACACAAGACCACCGGAAGCAAGACCATGCTGGAGACCTCTGCCCAGAGAGCTCCTGGAGCTTTCGGAAGACCTTTCCCCAGACCATCGTAGCCAACCGGCTAACGAACAGCTTCCGAGTAGCCTGCATGGCTCTCGAAGCGATATCACATGACTCGAGAGAATTTTCTCTCGACGTTGACGCCAGAAAAATGAACCTTAGTTCGATTCTTACTCGCATTTCGCATAGTCAAAATCTTAGTCAAAATGTTGATGACGATAGAATCACACGTCCCCACACGTCACATAACTGACAACGACAACGTCTGACAACCATCTGACGTGATTTTCTTTGCCTTTCTCTCGCCACACAGTTTTCCGGTTTTCTATGCATGGTCCTTCCTTGCATCGCATGCAGATTGCGCTAACAACATAGCAATTATCTACTGTCCGAGCACCGACTTGGAAAGTCCTTGAGTGAGATATAGTGCTACTACGAGTTCAGCTCTGCCAGCTTGCCTTCCATTGCTAACCCAGGAAGAATGTAAGTATTTTCTTCTTATTATAACCAAATACTGTACTCACAAAAACTACCTATTTATTGGTTGTATTCTGAATTCGAAGGTGTCTTCGTGGACGGATCTTCCGTATTTACTGTTACACAAGATTTAATTAATTTTGCCTACCTAACTGTCCCAGAGTAAATTTTCTGATAGACCATATGGAAAGTGTTCATAGAATGTATGTTAGCTTTCCCTTGTGGCTGTGTATTATGTACCTATGTAAAGTATGTACCTATTATTATACAATCTGTCTAAATACTAAAAAGAATCAAGTAGACCCTACATATTATGTAGGTACTATGTTATCTAATTCAATAGTTCATGATTTAATTTGAATCATAGAGTTACCATATTGTACAGTAGAACTAATTAAAGTTAGTGATGCAATAGTACTACTATATTTCATGCAAATGCTATAGAAACAAGGTCTTGTGTGTACCTGCTTTAACAACAAACACTTTTTTAAAATCATAAAGTCATCTCACAGCTGGGATAAAATAATATATATTATCAAAGGGCATCAATACATAAAGATGTCTTGACATTCAGATACTTTTCAGAAGCAACATAAAAGGGTCCAACTTCGCAGACAAAAAACAAAAATAATTTTTTTTGACTTACTATCATACTCTGTAGGTAATAGATAGATTATTAACTTAAGATGACCTAATTAAATTCTGATCAGATTTTTTTGTCAATTAAAAAAATTAAAGACCTACATTGGTTATGGGTGTACATTACTTTACCTATTATTACATTACATTGCAGTAAAAAGAAATGTTGTATTCCATTATTTTGTTTTCTTATATAATTATTATTTATTTATTTACCGTAATTACAGATGATGCCTACCTATTTAATCACAATAAACTAAACATATTTTATTTGTCCCTACTATATTGTATCCTCTATGAAATGAATAAAAATCTGTATAAAAAAATACCAAGAGAAATATATTTTGTTCCAGATCTGTGAAGATGAATACTTCAATGACTGCAAAAGAAGTTCGTAATGCTTACATTGATTTCTTCAAAAGTAAAGGGCATCAATATGTTCACTCTTCATCAACAATACCACTGGATGATCCAACATTACTTTTTGCTAATGCGGGTATGAATCAATTCAAGCCAATTTTTTTGGGATCTGTTGACCCAAACTCGGACATGGCCCAATGGGTGAGAGTTGTCAACACTCAAAAATGTATTAGAGCAGGAGGGAAGCATAATGATTTGGATGATGTTGGAAAAGATGTTTATCATCATACATTTTTTGAAATGATGGGAAATTGGTCCTTTGGTGACTACTTCAAAAAAGAAATATGTACCTGGGCTTGGGAACTTTTGACAGAAGTTTTAAAATTACCCAGTGATAGACTGTATGTCACATACTTTGGAGGGGATAAGAGTGCAGGCCTGGAACCTGATTCTGAATGTAAGAATATTTGGCTAAGTTTGGGACTTCCAGAGTCGCATGTCATACCTGGAAGCATGAAAGATAATTTCTGGGAAATGGGAGAGACAGGTCCTTGTGGTCCGTGCTCAGAACTACACTTTGATAGAATTGGTGGTCGAGAAGCTGCTCACCTAGTCAATATGGATGATCCAGATGTACTTGAGATATGGAATTTGGTATTCATTCAATTCAACCGAGAATCAGATGGATCATTAAAATCTTTACCTAAAAAACATATTGATTGTGGTTTAGGTCTTGAACGTCTTGTGTCCGTTATTCAAGACAAACGCGCAAATTACGACACTGACTTATTTGTGCCGTTATTTGCCGCAATCCAAAAAGGAACGGGCGCCAGACCTTACACAGGAAAAGTTGGAGGAGAAGATGAAGATGGACTTGATATGGCTTATCGAGTCTTGGCCGATCATGCCAGAACTCTGACGATCGCATTATCTGATGGTGGTTGCCCAGATAATACTGGACGGGGCTATGTTCTAAGAAGAATTTTGAGACGTGGCGTTAGATATGCTACAGAAAAACTAAATGCAAAGCCTGGATTTTTCGGATCCCTTGTTCATACCGTCGTCGAAATATTAGGAGACGTATTTCCCGAAATAATAAAAGATCCAGAATCAATCATACAAACTATAAATGAAGAAGAAACGCAATTTTTAAAAACACTGTCTCGTGGAAGAGGCCTTTTAAATAGAACAATCGAAAAACTTAATGACTCTAAAGTTATTCCTGGAGACGTGGCTTGGCGTCTTTATGACACATATGGATTTCCTATTGATTTGACACAGTTAATGTGTGAAGAAAAAGGTCTGAGCGTCGATATGGACGGCTACGAAAAAGCAAAAAAAGAATCGCAATTGATATCCCAAGGTAAAGCAGCAGGACAAGAGGATTTACTGGCATTAGACATTCATGCAATAAGCCACCTACAAGAAAAAGGTATTCCTGTCACTGATGATTCTCCCAAGTATAAGTATACACCATCATCTGCTGAAAAAGATGCTGTGTACAATTTTGATCCATGCTCAGGCACCATTGTTGCTATTAGGGCAGACAAACAGTTTGTTGACGAAGTTACTACTGGTAAAGAATGCGGTATACTATTGGATCGCACAAATTTTTACGCGGAACAAGGAGGACAGATATTTGATGAGGGCTTTATGGTAAAAATTGATGATGAAAGTGTTGAATTTACGGTTAAAAATGTTCAAGTAAAAGGTGGATATGTTCTGCATACCGGAATAATTGAAGGATCATTGAAAGTTGGAGATAAAGTATCACTTCATATTGACACTGAAAGACGAAAGCTTATTATGAACAACCATACTGGTACCCATGTACTTAACAATGTTCTGAGGAAGGTTTTGGGAAATGACGCCGATCAACGCGGATCACTCGTCGTACCAGATAGGCTCAGATTTGATTTCACTAATAAAGGTCCAATGAATGCAACTCAAATCAAAAGCGCTGAAGAACAAATTAGAGATATTATCAACGAAAATAAAGCTGTTTATGCAAAACACACCAGTTTGAGTGATGCTAAAAAAATCAAAGGTCTAAGGGCCATGTTCGATGAACACTATCCAGATCCAGTTCGTGTAGTATCTGTTGGGATTCCTGTAGAGGAATTGGAGAAAAATCCTGATGGTCCATCTGGATTTGAAACTTCGGTTGAATTTTGTGGTGGTTCGCATTTGCATCGCACTGGACACATAGGAGAATATGTTATCGTTAGTGAAGAAGGCATTGCAAAAGGCATTCGAAGAATTGTTGCCTTTACTGGACCAGAAGCAGTTAAAGCTATTAATAAACTCAGCGTCTTAGAAAACGATGTGAATAATATTGCGAACTTTATTAAAGAACAAGGTGATATTATAAACCAAAAAGAGATAACAAAGAAAATCGTTGATCTGACCAATGAAATATCTCAAGCTCAAATATCATATTGGAAAAAAGATGAACTTAGAAACATGCTGAAAAATCTAAAAAAACAACTAGATGATAAAGAAAGGGCTGCAAAAGCTGTTACTATAAACCAAGTAACTGAAAAAGCTAAAGAATTATGTCTTGAAAGTAAGGATGCAAAAGTTATTGTGCATGAATTAAAAGCATATGGAAACACTAAAGCATTAGATGGTGCACTAAAGCAAGTTAAGCAATTGTGTCCAACCACAGCTGCGATGTTCTTTACTGTAGATGACGATAGCAAGAAAATATTCTGCCTTGCAGCAGTACCGAAAAATTTAAACGAAAAGGGCTTATTGGCATCCGAATGGGTTCAATCCATTGTTAACGTTATTGGAGGAAAAGGCGGTGGTAAAGCAGAGTCTGCTCAAGCCTCTGGAAATAATCCAAGCAGTCTCCTGGATGCTATGAAAATTGCTGAACAGTTTGCTTTTAATAAACTGTCATAATTTTTGCCATAATTATAAGTTGAAGTTAATGTTATGACTTTCACAATTTGCTTTTAAATTTTGCATTTATAGCATTCAATTTTTTACTTAATAAAATTTCTTAAAGGATTACGATTCAAGTTTCATTTATATGATATTACCCAACTATCAAAATGTAATCATCAGCAGCATCTAACTGCTGTAGGTAATTAATTAGGTATGCCTACCCCAAACGAAAAATGAGTTCCATATTAATTAAAAAAATTACCTTCATTCATTCATATACAACTATACAGGGTGTCCCATAATGAGTGGATAACGTGAAAGGTGCTTATGCAGCAAGTCAAGTCCAATCAGGAACATTTTTTAATTTTTTTCTAGCTTGACCTGTTCGGATTTGGAAAAAAAATTACCTTCATTCACATTTTTGGACTTTGTGCCCACAATTTTCAATTTTTGGAATATACTAAAGAAGAACAGCTTTTTTGAACACCGTTTGAAATATTTTGCTAACTAGGCTCTGTAATTTTCAAGGCAGGTTTAAAGTACTAAGATATTTTTTCATATTATTATGCAAAGTTTGAGCTTGGTACTGTAGTTAAAAAAAAAGATAAGGCTAAGATCGATGTACATCGAAAACATGTCCATTTCAAGAGCATCTTAAAGTAAAAATAAACGATGATAATAAATAAATGGATATATCTTACTATTATAATAAATGGGATAGTTTGTCTGAATGTTTGTTAAAGGTAATCTCCATTAGATGAAATTTGGTACGTAGACAGTTTAGGATCTAGAATAGGCTAAAATTTGGAAATTTTAACCTCTGAAGGGGTTAAATTTTGTATGGAAAATTATTTTACTTTGGTTCAATTTACTCAAAACTCGGTATAAAAATAAACGACAAAGTAAATAATTAAACATGTATTTTTTATTTTTACGAAACTACCCCTAGGAGGCGTGCAATAAATTTCTGAAATATGACAAATAAATTTTCATGCGGGCGAGGCCGCAGGGCGCAACTAGTACTTCCTAATCCTACTAATACCGTAAACGCGAAATATTGTAAGTATGGATGTTTATTACTCGTTCAAGCAAAAACTACTGAACGGATATGGATTAATTAGCCACAGAGATAGATTATAGTTTGCAATAACACATAGGCATATTTTATCCCGGAAATTCCCACGAGAACGGCAATTACGCGGGGAAACCGCGGGGCGCTGCTAGTAGATAATAAATGATGATAACTCATGATTGCAATAAATACTGATTACAAAATATGATTCAACTTGAAGAAATACTTAGTTTGTAAACTGTGTATAAGTATGATATCGAAATTAAGTACCTACCCATCTTTAACTTTACCATAATTCCTACTAATATTATAAACGCGTAAGTAAGTATGGATGGATGTTTGCAGTGGCGTAGCTATCATAGGGCCAAGTGGTGCGGTGCACCAGGGCCCTGGAGCTCGGGGGGGCCCTCTAGCCTCAGATTTGAAAAAAAAAGAAAAATTCAAAAAATATAAAATTTTCTTTTTTTTCATTCAATTTTTTTTATTCAAATCAACATCACCAATGATAAAACTCCTCATTTTGAACTCTGAATTCTTATAACATTTTCAACAACAATTCAATATTATTTAACTTCTTTGGAAACAGCATTAGCATCGTTTTTTCGATATCATTAAATCATTGTCCGAAATAACGCTGAAGAGTTCCAGTAAAGACAAACACAGTGAAGCAGAGATTATAAAATCAAAAACGCTGAATTTTGAGTTTGTATTTCTTTGTGAATTCATGCACAGCGTATTGAACAATATCAATTATGTTTCCAAAGTTTTGCAAAAACGTGATATCGTTTTGGACGAAGCGAGTAAGGCTTTGGACGTAACAACGGATAAATTGAAAAAAAAGTATAGAAATGAATTCGAGTCCTTCAAGTCCAAGGCCACCGAAACCGCGAGAAAATACGACATCGATCCTACCTTCCCAGAAAAGCGACTAAGAAATACTAAAAAGCAATTCAATGAATTGGCTTCTGAACACCGATTCGAAAACCAGGAAGAAGTCTTTAGAGTAAGTAACTATTTTCAACATTGTACTCGACATAATAATCAATCAGTTAGACGCGCGTTTTATTGGTATGAGTGCAATTTGTAAATCGTTCGACTTCCTGATTCCAAAAAAATTTGCTCAGCTAGAATGAAACGATTTTACTCAAAAAATGTGATCAGCTTCAGAAAAAATATTGTGATATAATTGGACCCCCCTTTTCGCTCCAATTTCTTAATGTAGGTACCTATATCATCTGATCCCTCAATTCATAGAGACGTCAAAGCTGGCGAATAGACCATTCGCCAGCTTTGCAAAGAAATTATAACGAAATTTGGCGTGCTCGTCGAATGTGACCTTACGGAAGTGTATACAGAGATGTTACTGTTTCATACAACTCCTGTTACTTCCGCGGCAGCAGAAATATCTTTCAGTAAACTGAAGATTATAAAAACATGATTAAGAAACAGCATTCGACAAGATCGCCTCCGAAATTTATCGTTGATTGCAATAGAAAATGAGGGGGCATCAAACTTGGATTTGAGTGAAATTATAGACGGATTCGCAAAAATTAACCTGTCAAACCCCGCTGGCTCTCGTGGGAGCCATCGCCAAAAACCTCCCGATCCCGGCGGCTCTCCAAGTCGCCACCACTTCCGCAGTCGATTTTATGCCTTTTTTCTATTTATACAGGGCTCATAATTGTTTGTACTAAATATATTTGAGAAGTCCATGAAGTTGGCTACAAAATACTCTAAGGTCATTGTACCAATTCAGTTTCCAACTGACGGTTTTTTGAGCGCGAAGTGGCGGAGTACGTGTGGACAATTTTTTAAAGATTTTTCGTGTTGTTGTTTGTAGAACGTAAGTATCTGCTATTATTTCACTTTATTCTACGATTACTTATCTAAATACCATATAATATCAGTAAAAACTCGTGTAGATTCAATAAAATATGTAAGTAAAACAAAGGTTGGCTAACAGTATTTTTGAAACATGTTTACGTATTAACAAGAAAGACTTTTGATACTATGGCGGCTTTTATTTATAGCAAATTTTATGATAAATCTACCTGTGTAATTCGTTTTACCAAACATTTGATGTAGAAAGTTATTTTTGCTGATAACTCAATTATGGACTCGGTGACGCCGCCATCTTAGGTGTAAAAATCCTACATAGGATGTTCACTTTTTGAATTTAGTGTCTGTACCCGCCGGCTCCTCAGGGAGCCGATGTTAAAGTTTTATTGATGATATTACAAAGTATGTACCTACCTACGTGATGTTTTGTTTTAGTTATCGATGGGTGATTCTTCTGCGTCGCCGTACGAGGCCAATAGAAGATATTATCACAAATCCTGAGTGTTATTCTGGCAGTGAGTTGGAAGGCAGCGAGAACTTCTTATATTATTTTGATATTGTTAGTGTTTATTTGTATAAGTGTTAAATTTTAAGCCTAAGGAAATAAAGTTATTGATTTACCTACTGAAAATAAATAAAATATTACTGTGTACATTTTTACTTCTAACCTGACATTTAGGAACACAAGAAAAAAACAGCCAAATCGGTCTATCTCTATAATTGGATGTGTTTTTATAATTATAGAGGTATATAGTGTGTATGATAAAATATAAAAAAGTACATCACAGCGAGTTTTTCTCTTGTTCTTGATGTTCTTCATAATTAGTATTATTTCAAATAAATTACATCACTTCAGAACGACTCGACCGATTTGGCTGTTTTTTCTGTCTATTTATTTATTTATAGGTTACAAAGTCTTTTTAACCAATAATCAACCACCTAATATAAATTGCCTCAAAATTACATACTTACCACTCCATAGTACATCAAATTGTGTAAAATGAAAGAAAATCAAACCCCCTGTACCATAGAAAAGTAGAACTCCCACCGGCTCCTCAGGGAGCCAGCAGCTGAGAGACTAAAAATGCTCGGGTTTCGGCGGTTTTTTCCCACAGAGTCACGGTTTTGGACAGGTTAAAGCGCGCAAGAGATTGTAAATTGGACGGGGAATTCTCTTAAAAATCATTTTGTCATGTGCGTCGTCATTTACTCCCTTTTTCTCCCAGTTTGAACTTATTGATATGAAAATTATAGATAGGTGAAAATTATCCATACGTCGTCTCTATCAAAATCTTCATGTTGAACACATGAAGATTTTGATAGAGACGACGTATGGATATAGCCTACTAGGGATGATTCAACTCACTGTTTGCTATTCTTATTCCCTATCAATAATTTTCATATCAATAAGTTCAAACAACGCGGAAAGAGGGGAGGAGGGCCCGATTCTCTCCCTATGCACCAGGGCCCATGCCCCCCTAGCTACGCCACTGGATGTTTGTTACTCCTTCACGCAACTACTGAACTGATCTGGATGAAATTTGGCACAGAGATAGATTGTAGTCTAGAATAGCACATAAGTAGGCTATATTTTATCCCGGAATTCCCACAGGAACGGGAATTATGCGGATGAAACCGCGAGTATACTCGAAAAACTAATCCTGTGCAGACGATGTCGCGGGCACCAGCTAGTAAATAAATATGAACGCTTTAGAAGTGACAGGGTTATTTGGAATTAAAAATACGTATTAAACTTCATTGTAGGTACTTTTTATTAAATATAATTCAAACAAATACATCTTATACAACTGATAGCATACTAGTGATATCTACAAAATAATATGATATTTAATATTAGGTACATAAAAAATATGAATTATATATTTGGTTGGTCTTCATTAAATTATAAGAGCACCAATCCCATTGGTGATTAAACCCTCGAAGCGAGGTGGTGCAATAATATTAAAGTGACAGGTAAATAATAATTTACAATATTTAGCTAATTCTACATAGAAACATTATTTAATCATTCTTGTCCAAATCCTTCTGTTTCTTCAATGGCATAATTTAGTTTTTCGCATAATTGTTCATAGCTTTTATATGGAGGTAAATCGAGCCTATTGAAGCACGTATGTGACCTAGGCAGCCAGGTGTCTTTACCAACCTGAAAACAAAAAATATTATGACTAATATTATGACCACTCGAAAGAAACATCAAAAAGGGAAGTATTATGTATCGAACGCCTAATTAATCGCTTCCCGGCAATGTTATGGTGAAAATCGCCATAGGCACTTTGTTGCGTCGCAGTTGGAGTCACTTCTTTTTTCTTGAAATGCAACTTCTGTAAGTAGCTCTACTATTATCTATTTTATCCCTACGTCCTGTTTAGAGCATGAAATTAATATTATTTTGTACCTTTTCTATGCAAAATCGCTGCGGGCCGTTCGAGCCCATCAGTTCCGCGAACCCGCCCACGGGAACTCGACACGTGCCCGTCACAAACTGCAGTAGCCGTGCCCTCTTCTCGTTATCCATTTGCCGAACGAACTGAAAATGAGGGAAAAAATCAACATTTTACGCTACTTAAACGTTATGTAAATGTAATTTGAAAAATGTAAATTGAGCCGCGGCACTATAAATTGAGCCTCGGCAATATAAATTGAACCGCGGCGATGTGAATTAAGCTATAGCAATGTAAATTGCGCTGCGGCAATGTAATTTGAGCCACAACAATATAAATTGAGCCGCGGCAACCTAAATTGAACCGCAGCAATATAAATTAAGCCGCGATAGTATAAATTGAACCGCAGCAATATAAATTGAGCAGCGGCAATGTAAATTGACCCACGACAGTATAAATTGAGTCGCAGCAATGTAAATTGAGGCTATTTACCTGCCAGAACCAAGAGATCTGCTTGCTGGTGCGCGTGTAGTGCCGGTAGATGGTGTTCCGCTGCCAGTCGTCCACGTCCACCTCCTGCATGCCGCACAGCATCAGCTCCAGCTCCCGCTCGTCGAAGTACTTCAGCCATTCCAGCGGGACCACCTACAGAAATCAATGACTTTATTTCTTTAGGCTTACAAAATAAGCAAGTCAAATTTTAAACTATTAGTAATTATATAAGAAATAAGGTTTTATTTGTTTTTCTATTCGACCACACAAATCATTTGTTTTTCTATTCGATCACACAAATCAATGACTTTATTTCTTTAGTCTTACAAAATAAGCAAGTCAAATTTTAAATTATTAGTAATTATCAAAATGATATAAGGAATAAGGTTTTATTTGTTTTTCGATTCGCTCACACAAATCAATGACTTTATTTCTTTAGGCTTACAAAATAAGCATGTAAAATTTTTAAACTATAACAAATTATCAAAATGATCTAAGAAATAAGATGTTAATTGTTTTTCACTTCGCCTAAATTTTTTGTTCACTAGTGGAAGAATCGGAAAATAAACCACTAGCTCGTTTATGTTTGACTTATATGTCTAATACATGTTTATTTTATTTATTTACATACTATTGTCAGTGTGTAACTGAGCGAAATCTGGCCAAACATTACTGACATTGATATAATAATTTATGGATCTTCTTGATAAGATTTTGTTTTATGTACTGTTTATTTAAATCTGCGAGCTCAGTTGCTTCAGATGGAAGCTTATTATAGAAGCAAATACTTATAAAATAATGCTTGTAAATTTTTAATCTATACATAGTATAAAACCAAGTCGCATGCTCACTAAAGGCAGAACATTGTCGATCCGTCAACGGTCCGTCAATAATCTGTACCGTATAGAAGATACAATGAACTTCTATCTTGTGCTTTAGTGGATAGATCACAAACCTCGTTAAAACCATCTAGAAATGCAGTTGTTTGTTCTTCAATTCCTCTTGTCATACGCCACTGTGTAACTAATTGTAAATATTGCTCTTTGTTTACCTGTAAAAAAGAGACCATAGTCAAAATATTATCGGAATAACAAGATTAGAAGTAAGGATTTTATCGACCTCTGTTGACCAGTGGGCGAAGGTCCGCCTGCGATGCAGTAGCGGGTTCGATTCCTATCTCGGAACAAATTTTTGTACTATTTTCAGATATTTGTTCAGAGGTTTGCTTTGTAAAAAACTATCTGTTTACAAGGTGGACAAAAACAAAAGTCATAAAAAAGGAGTTTTTGCGTGAGAGAGTAACGACATCCATACATACAAACTTTCGCGATTAAGAAAATAGAAAGGATAAGTGCTTACTTCAGTGACGCGTTCCTTATCCCCGGATGGTTTCAGTTCGTGGTGTATCACTTGCCCCAAAACTTCAAAGTCAACGCTATGCCACATCTCCAGGCCGCATTCATCTATATTATTATCTTTAATCCACACGAGCGAGTTGTAGAACTCTGGGTCAATCGATTCTATATCCTTCATAGTCAATTTTTTATTCAACATACGTTTGTAGAAAGGCATCGTAAAACCTGAATAAATAAATCTTCCGTGGTAGAGCGCCATGGCTATGAATCTACCGATGAACTTGAAGTACAGCAGGTGATCAGGGTTGACGTAGCTGGCCGGATTGATTTGTAAGCTGTAGTTGTTTTTGTTTGCATACTCGAAGAGGCAATACATGGGGTTTAGTACTTCATGTGAAAGTAAAAAGAACCACTCGCGACTGACGCCGCCGTAGTCCAGGCCTTCTTCGCCGCGGAATATTATGTACAGTCTTCTGCGGAGCTCGTATGCGGGTAGCCTCATTATCTGAAAGAACATTGCGTTTCAATAAACTTTTTATTAATGATTATATGTTAACTAACAATCGACTTAAAATTCACTTGCGTTATTGAGGATAACTCAAAAACTACTGGTTATCTCGAACACCTCGAGATTATTGTCTATTACACAAAAAAATCTGACTTTTAAAGATAAATCAGAAACTATTATTGAGATCTTGATCACATGGGACTACACGGGAAGCACCAGCTTTCAAATAACAAAAGAATGATCAAAATTGTTCCACCCGAAGTTATCTCATGAAATATATTTTAACTAAATACAGTAAAACTGAGAATCCTCATACTTTGAAGTCGGTTGAAAATAAAATGAACTAGTTATAAATAAAATACCTGATGATAGGAATCCTCGAAGAGAGTCTGTCTCGACAGAGTAATTTTGATGTGACTCGGCAGCGCGTTACTCTGACAAAGATACCTAAATTGACTAAGTTTCCATCTAAAGGATCTCTCATAGGCACGCGGGACCCCGTAGGCCCCTTGCGGCCCCTTGGGGGCCCCGGGGCGGGGGTCTTGGAATGTAGTAGTTCTAGTGTTGTGATCCACGAAGTATCGAGTCCCTTCTTCCGTGAATCGGATCTCCCAGCCGGGTGGGAGGGCCTCCTCAAGTGCACTCACTTCTTGACCCTGAAATACACATAATACAAATAAGCTTCTGATCTACTTTTACAAAAACGAACAACAGAATTCAAATGTCTATAGCTGCAACCCGAGTCTTGACCCGCGTGAAAGTTATTACCTAGAACTAGGTCTATTTAAAAATTTCAGCCAGATAGATACCTTCAGTACCTAGTTTTAGTGTGAAGAGTTAACAAACATCCATCTACCACCGGGGAATCATTATCTTTACATTTAAATGATACCACATGGGATGGACCAGCTTTCAAATAAAAAAGAAACATCATAGTCAGACAACCCCAATAAAGTTTTATCATAACACACAAAAATATAATTAAAAAAAATTGAAACTGTCTCCTCCTTTTTTTGAAGACAGAATGCATTAGTGTTTCCTAACAAAATACCAGCGTTGGCTTGATGTCTTATGGGGCCTAAGCCAGCATTATGCTGAGTTAGTGCTCTTTTATGTTGTATGTACCAAGTGTGTTGTGTTGTGTCGTTGTTATAAATAAATGTTTTTCTATATTGGTACCTGAGTGCGCGGGTCCTCCCACTGCGTGGTGCGGTTCTTGTGGTTGACGTAGTAGACGCGTCCGTCGGGCTGCACGCGCCGCTCCCAGCCCGCCGGCAGCGACCCGAGCGCCTCGTCGGCACCCGCAGCCGCAGGCCCGACACTGTTCGCGGCCGCGCCACCGGCTGCGACGGTGCTGCTGCCAGTGACACCTGATCGAATTTAATAACTTTATGCTGATCGCATCAAATTACTTTACAGTTTTGTTTAAGCCTATTTTAAATACTTTTCAAAGGCGAGAAAGTGATTTGGCTTTGTTTAAGTTTAATGTTCAAGTGCCTATGATGCACCAAATAGGTATATTTGGTCGGATATAAAAAAATGAATGAAACTCACAATAACCTCGAGTTATTTGACTCTGGGCTATTTTCTATTGGTGCAACATAAACTGTCACACAAACAATTTAAAATGTATGAGTAACAAAATAATGTTTTAAAAAGTAAATCTCTCGATCTTTACCTACTTCTCATAAAAAATTCTGAGAGAGAAGTAAACATCAAGTAAGTTTTAGTGCAAGTGGCCCTAAAAGAATTCATTTTGGCTGTCTATTAAGAAAATGTTAATTTATGAGTAACACATAAATTACGTAAGTCATTGAGGTGACCTTGAATGTTAATAATATACAATTTATAGCTTTTACTTGCTTGCTTTTATTTTATCAGTGACGTCACGTCTGCATGAGAGCATGCAGGATACCGGAGCCATACTCAAATTGTTTACAAAATATCGACGCATTTCTGACGCAAGGAATCTTTGTGTGGAGTTTACTAACATTCAAGGTTCAGCTTAATAGCTTCTTGTCAAAGACATATAGAATAGTAGTATATTGTTTGCGAGCCAGTCCTTCAACTTTACAATGACGTATGTATATATTGGTCAGTGGTGGCGTTACCTACTGGGTATAACGACGCCACACTGACCTTGTTTTAAAATGCATTGAGTCAGACACAGTTTGTATTATAAAAAGCTATAGGTATGTATATAAAAATCAATTGCTGTTCGTTAGTCTCGCTAAAACTCGAGAACGGCTGAACGGATTTATCTTATCTTGGTCTTGAAATGTTCGTGGAGTTCTAGGGAAGGTTTAAAAGGTAATAAAAATTCTAAATGCGTAATAATGTACATCATTGCACCCGTGCGAAGCCGGGGCGGGTCGCTAATGTATAATAAAAGGAGCTAAGGTTTTTTAGTAGAGCAATTACGATAAGAGTACAATACGTACAAAATTATGAAGTTCATTTCTAAATCACCAACATACAAGTTGATATTGAGATAAGATTGTTAAGTATTTGCAAATGTACCTACCGGTAGATAGATAATACTTATAGCACAATAGCACACAAGTTCGAGATAACACTTTCTCATACAAAACTGTTTTTAGTCAGAGATTGGTTTCGTATCTACATTTAATTTTCGTTATGTTTCGCAAATATCATTTATGCCAAAGAAAGATACCGATAGCTGTGAGCACAAACAGAGATTTAAGAAGTAATTGAGTTGATTGTCTACTTTTTTTTCATGAGCTACAAAAATGTGTTAGTTCATTGGTATGTAGTATATAATAATATTATATACTACATACCAATGAACTAACACATTATGCCGTGGTGGTTTTCTGACTGTCACCGTTCAATTACCATTTTATTGCAATAAAATAAGGAAGTTAGGACACAAATATAATTATTGTAAACAATCCTACTAATATCTATCCCGGAATTACCCCGGGACGGGAACGGGAATTACGCGTGTGAAACCGCGAGGCGCTGCTAGTATGTCATAATCGTTATGTATCTTTAATCATTTCCTTAATTTCAATCAAGAAAATCAAATAAATTTTGTTTGCTTGATCAGTTACTAATATTATATAACTAGCGAAAGATTGATGATGATCCGATCAAAATCTTAAAAAATCCCTTCGAATCGCTTTCAGTGTCTGTCAGTCTTTTAAACTTATGGTGCATTCAAATAGTTAAGCACAACGTGCCATGCCGATCATGTTGTATCCGAATGCAGAATCATGGTTCCGGGCCGCGGTATCTTTTCAGATTATTCATGTACTAATCGGTTAAGAATAACAACGTACCTTGCGCAAGTGTAACTGGTACCGGCGCAACAGCATTAGACGAGGCGGCAACCACCGCGGTCTCATTATCCTGGTCCGTGTGCTGCGGCGGAGGGGGGTACAGGAACCGCTGGTTGCCCTGAGCCACCACGTGCCTACGCTCGCCGCGCCAATGCTGGAACCTCGCGAGTCGCTCCGTGTCGGGTCGCTGCCATGTCGTCGTCCGGGAGTTATGGTCAACGTAGTAGACTCGTCCGCGCGCGTCTCGACGCACTTCCCAGCCGGCCGGCAACGGCTGCGGTCGCTCCCACGATGTGGACCGCGTGTTGTGGTCCACATAGTAACTGCAAAGTGTTTATTACTTATCGATCTGACCTTAATGAGCTTCGGAAATTACGATTAATTAGTATTCTAATCGTTTATATAATGACTTTGCTCAATTATTCCATACCCGCAATTATTCGGTAACTGCCCGGGGGTTCGCGCGCGTTTCTATAGAAATGTTTCAAGGTTATTTCCATCCTATGGAAATGATTTGTGGGAAGAAAAGTAGCCTATGTTTAGACTAGAACTACGTCTATTCAAATTTCATCCCGATCCTTTCAGTAGGTTTTGCGAGAAAGAGTAACAAACTTCCATAAACTAACTTCCGCGTTTATAATAAGGGTAAGCATCCAGCAGAAAAAAACAATAACATGTTTTTCTGCCGGTACTTTGAAACGTCTCAAACTTGCGATAGTAAAGGAAATTGCAATTCTCTGCAAATTTTAATCATTATCACAAAACTGATATGTTTTGTGTTCGTTGATAAATTTGTTACAAAAAAACTGAACTCGCTGCTTTGTTTGGAGAATGACATTGGCAGGTTTTAATTTTTTGCGCTGAATCGTTTTTCTTTTTCTAAAATAATACTAGCCTAAAGTCACATCACTACATACATACGTAGTACTAGCTGGTGCCCGCGACTTCGTCTGCGCATGAAAAGTATTTCGAGTACTCGCGATTTTACTTGCGTAATTCCCTTTCCCGTGAGATTTTCGGGATAAAATAACCTATGCCTATGTGTTATTCCAGCTTATAATCTATCTCTGTGCCAAATTTCATCCAGATCCGTTCAGCAGTTTTTGCGTGAAAGAGTAACAAACATCCATCCATCTATCAATCTATCCATCCATCGATCCATTCATACTTACAAACTTTCACGTTTATCAGTTCAATTCAGTTTGGTTCCCCTGGGCTATACGGGTTTTCAAAAATTTCTCACAGCATTTGAACGACGCGCGCGCGTCGTCGTTCAGATGCTGTGAGAAATTTTTGAAAACCCGTATAGCCCAGGGGAACCAAACTGAATTCCGGGATAAAATGTATCCCATGTCCAATCGTCTCGAGTTCCATTCGAATTCATTCACTTCCGTCGTGATGCGTGGTTAAAGAATTTTTCTTTCACCCTGTCTCCCAGGGGAATCTTACCGAATTCAGGGATAAAAAGTATCCCATGTCCTTCCTTGTAGTATGAACTCAAATCGTCCCGAGTTTCATTCCAACTCATTCAGCAGTTTCGGCGTGATGCGCGGTAAAGGAATTTTACTTTCATACCCTCTCTCATGAGAACCTTACTGAATTCCGGGATAAAAAGTATCCTATGTCCTTTCTCGTAGTATGACCTATAATCATGTCGAGTTTCATTTCAATCCATCAAGTAGTTTCGGCGTGATGTGCGTTTACGATACAGACAGACAGACAGACATGAATGAAAAAAAATACAGTTTTGGCTTGAGTATCGATAATAGAGTGCCCTCCAAAAAAAAATTTCAAAATATCTTCAATGTACAGAATTGGACCTGTTACAGTTTTATTATAAGTATAGATAGATAAAACAGAGTTGTTTTCTCTGTCCCTATGTCCCTTTGTATGCTTAAATCTTTAAAACTACGCAACGTATTTAGATACGGTTTTTTTAATGTAATGCACACGCTACACGTAAGTTACCTACTAATCAGCTGAGTGAGCTGAGGTCATTCACTTTGCAGTGCAATACATAACTTCTTTTTTCTAATAATTTATTTTTGCTTTTATAAATGCTTTTTTTTTTAATATGTTTTGTCAAACAAATTAAATCAAAAAATACCTACATTACAAAATAAAAATACTAACTAATATTATTTCTTTTTTCTTTTGCGAAAAATATATCAGAATTATAGTCTGATTGCTACAGTTATTTTTTCGGTAGTAGTCTTTTTACACCCTGTATAAAATAGAGATCAGCTCAAACAAACCTGCAGACATACAAGAAATAGAAAATACATTATTGTACACTTAAAACTAATACTAAAAATAAGTGCATTAAACTTACCGTCGTCCATAGACATCGTAACGCATCTCCCAGCCAGTGGGCAGAGGTTCCTCGGGGCCGGGCGTGTTGGGTTGTGCCGCGGTCTCGGGCGCGGGGCCCATCGGGGCCTCCTGGTGCGAGGGGCCGGCCTCCGCGGCGATCAGGGGGCCGGCCACGGCGCCGTTGCTCATCGGCGGCGGCCCGGGCGGTGGCTAAAGAAAATATAATCACATTACGACCAAGCTGAATGTGTGTCCCCCAAACAAAAGTAAGTTAAGTATTTCGCCTCAATAAATGTACACTTATACAGTACAGTACAAAACAATTTTCTTTTATTTTACTCCAATAAAAATTTAAACAAAGGACAGGAAAAGACAAATACAGATTAAGTAGTAAAAAAGGCAGCCTTATCGCTAGGAGCTATTTCTTCAAGGCAACCTTTGGATGGACAGGGAATAATGTTATATTTGGTTACTGTAATTTATTAAGAACTCGGCATCTGCCCGCAGCTTCGCGATCGTTGTTTCTATGGAAATGTTTCAAGGCTGATTCATAATTTCAGCCCAATCCATTAATTACTTTTTATAGTCTCTGCTTCTGCTGATGGTGCTGTATAGATTTTCCAGCATTATTATTATTTAAACTAGCCTCTCCCCGCGGCTTTGCACGCGTTTTTCGTATCATCATCATCAGCCTATATTAATCCACAGCTGGACATAGGCATTACCTAACAGACAAAGAAACAGAGATACTTGGCATTTTTAATACTAGCTTGTCTGCAGCTTAACTTCTGTTTTCAACAGTAAAAAAGTCTTATTTCCTTTAATAGGTATCATTTTACTAGTAAGTTACTATGTTACTATTATAATAAACTAGCGACCCGCCCCGGCTTCGCACGGTTTTATTATACGTAAAAACCTTCCTCTTGAATCACTCTATCTATTAAAAAAAACCGCATCAAAATCCGTTGCGTAGTTTTAAAGATTTAAGCGTTCAAAGGGACATAATGACATAGGGACAGAGAAAGCGACTTTATTTTATACTATGTAGTGATGGGAAAGTCTGTGTGAGTGTTTGTTATAGTAATCTTTTTAACTACTTAAGTTATTTAAATGAAATTTGGTGTGTAGATATGCGGACCTAGAATAGGACATAGGCTATTAAAATTAGGAAATTTTAACCTCTGAGGGGTTAGGTAAATAGGGTGGTAAAGTTTGTATGGAAAATATTTTTCCCTTGGTTCGATTCACTCAAAACTCGGTATAAATAAACTATGGACTGAATAATTTAATACGTAGGTATTTTTCTATTTTTACACAATAACCCCTAGGGGGTATGCAATAAATTTCGGAAATTTGTATGAAAAAACTCTGGTTCGTGGGCGAAGCCGCGGGGCGCATCAAGTTATAAAATATTTCATGGATAGAGTCTGTATATCCTTGATGAATGTTATGTCTAAAATAAGTCTGTCAACAGCCAAATAACTTACTCTCAAAGCTTGTGCCCGCAGCCTAGGTCTCACGATCTCAGGGTTGTTGCGCATTCGAATCCTCGCACGCACCCCCTCACTGAGAGTTCTTTGAGAATTGCTGGCCTCTCCCAGCAAGTCACGTGACTGCATCAAGCTTTCAGGATCAATTCTTAGCCCGTCTAGTAGTAACACCAATTCTGCTGACTTCCCCTCACTTGTTGAGGTACTTGTATTATCATGGGATACCTTCATTAAATCTACAAAATAATGTGTTTGAGAACAAATTATAATTAACACAAATTATATTTACAATAAAACATGAAAAAACATCCAGGAAGGAAGTCCCCAATACAATTCATTGGGAATTTGAGATGAGTCATAACTCATAACTAGTTTTGATACAAACAGATAAATTTTGATAAAACTTTAACTTACCAACTGATAATTCAACATTCTCACATTTCCCATTGAAGTAAAGAAGAATTTTCAACAAATTTATCTTTTTCTCTCCAATAATATGATCTTTTCTAAAGCTGTGATAGTCAGCCAGCCTGAACAGAAGCTGTGACTGTGGTGTCACTAAAATTGTAAGGTCTTCTTTCCATTTTGGATGAAGTGTATTTTTTATTACTTCAGTTTTCCTTGTGACATTATTATCTATAATAACTTGCATGTAAGGGTTTGGCTTAAACAATCCAGTATTTTTTATACATGCTGATTCAACTGAAATGATAATTTACATTAGCATTATGTAATATGATGATATATTTAGTTGTTTAAATTTATTAGGGTTATAGTTACCTGTAAGGCTGAGTTGATGATATGTTGTGAGAGAAACTGGAGCAGTGAGTGTCTGGTTATCAGTCATAATGAATGCTTGGGTCAATTCTTAGGAAGGCATAATAGTTCCAATCATACAGCCCTGGGGAATACAACACCTGCAAAGAAAATGTACTGCTGACAAATACCTAAATGTAGTTGGCATTATCAGTTTATTATAGTTCCACTTTTCTGCTACTATCTTTTAATCATTTAATGCTTTTCAATGAAGAATGTTATCATTCAGATTCAAATTTTAAAAAGATAATGGTACCAAAACACTTTATTTGTGTAATGCATAATTATGTAGTATGCTAAATTACATAAACTTGCAAAACTTACCTAAATTTAAAATGAAGATTATGATCATACCTAAGTATTAATAGAAATAATAATTATTGTTTATTCCATACTCTGGTTCTCTCTCTACCTCAGAAATTCCTTGTTTAGTAGTTAGTAACCAGTTATAAAGTCCTTTTGTAATAATGTAACATTGAGTTTTCATCATTTACATGTAGGTACATTGTTTGTTTAATAATCAGATATGTTGAACAGCCTGACCCAAAGGTTACCCAAGGACCCAAATCTTAGACTTCTATGGATACTACATAACACTCAATGTGCTACTTGAAAACAATACTTTTTTACCAGGTCTGAAACAATGATTTAGTATTTCAAACTTTGATATGATAAAGTTTGAAATGCTAAAGGGTGATGATGACATAAATCATTTAAACTTTACAGGGAAGTCATGGTGTAGCAGGCCAATAGACGTAACACTATCAGCACCAATTTAGTAGTTACTCACTTGCATAGGATCCAGCCAGGCAGTGTTTCAACGTAGCCTTTGTAAGAATTATTCTATCTCATTATCGTGAGTCTTATCTCAATAGAAGGAAGTAGTACTGCGTATTCCACAACGATTCACTTTACCACAACATGAGATCCACAGCACAATAACACAAAATCAAAAAGACACTGGGAATAAATACTCCACTAGTTCTAAATCATAGCAATAATGGATTAAATTTACTTCTAAAGTAAATGTTTCATTTCATTGATTTCGACAATGTTTCGACAATTTTCATTTTCGTTTTTTTTTCCACTAAATCATTCACTCAATCAATCTCTATTCAGAAATGACAACGAACGAATGGAATGATGGACGAATTCATGTGTTAACGTACACGATCCACCATTCTTTAGTGGAGCCAAAGTATAGGGGGTTCCGTTCGTCCAATGAATCTATGAAAAAGCACAGTAGTGTACAGTAGAATGGAATATTCTTAGACTGAGTCCCGAACGCCCGCAGATTTGACGACAGGTAAAAATGAAAGGCAAGAGAAAGGTTCAGGAAGCGATTGAAATTAAGAAATATCCCAATTTCAATCGTGAAGACGGTTTCAGACTCTCTGCCTCGTGGAATCCAGTTATAGCTAAGTGTACTCGTCGTAGGCCGGTTTCTCAATGTGTAGCGGACACTGTTAGTGTTGTGTGTCGTCATCCTATCAATGAAGAAGAAATGCGGGTAGTTGAAAATTTAGCTGATCCCGTTTCGCAGAGGCGGTAGCTCCAGTCATCCCGTGACCACAGCAGTGTGTAAACCAGTCGAAAAGTCGGGAATAATTAGGTAAATAAACGCGATAAATACCCATACATAAATATATACTTACTCGTATAATAATGTGTTCTGATAGCGTAAGCTTAAAAAACTTTTTTAGGTAAAAATTGCTTCAGCTTCTCTTTTATTACGTAAATATAAGTAGGTAAGATCCTTTTTTTTAAAGTGTTAATATCTATTTTAAGCTTCCGATGTGAATCCCAAATTACTTATAAGTAATTTGGGTAAAAGTGGCGGTAGTGTGACAGTCGTGACGTGACAGCCCGATTGAGTATTTAGTTCAATAATAACATAATTACATATTTATATTTTTTTACAGTGATGCCAGATGGGAGGGATTCCCTGCAAATTCGGGGGTTTTTTTCGCCTTTGGGGGGAGATTCGAGGGGAAAGGTTTGTTGGGGGGATTTTCAGGGGTAAAATAAACTTTGGCGAAATTATGAAGGTTTTCTTGAGTATTTCAATCATTCAACCACAAACATAAAATAATTCTCATCACTACTTTAGTGTACCTACCTAGAGTCTTTCAAACGAAAGTAGACCCTCGCATTTTTTCGTAACTTTTTACATGGCAATACTAATGTGTTTCCACCTACGGACGCTATGTTCTACAGCTGGGTAAATTTAGGGTGGTATAAAATAATAATTGCACGTACTATGAATAACTATGTTAATAACTACATAATTGTAACCCACTCTTATCGACTGTACAATAATAATATTGAACTATTTTATAGATTTTGTCATTCCTACCGGAAAAATAGGCAGAAAATGCCTTTTCCCGAAGATGTAGGCAGGAACCACGGATGACCATTTCCCATGTATCTGACTTAGGTACCTCTTTCGTTTCAGTCACTCTCTTAATATTCTTCAAATAGATCGTCAATAATTAAAATATATTTGCTTTTTTTTTCTATAAAGTGTATTGGGGGCTTTTTTTTTCACAAAAAGCTAATTTTCGGGGGGATTTGGAACAAAGTTGGAGGAAACTCACATAGTGATCTGGCAACACTGATTTTTAATTACATTGTAGGCTTACATCGTGATCGTGTTGAGCCAATCCTTAGCGGAAGTTTCCGTTCTATTTTATTTTTGTTTATGTACAAAGTCACTTCCTTTCTTAAATTAACCTATGTACTCTTACAGCCAAAGGTTGCCTGGAAGAGATCGCTTCTAAGCGATAAGGCCACCCATTGTACTTGTCTTATCTAATGTTCTTTTTCCGATGTACAATAAAGAATTTTTGTATTGTATTGTAAGTCACGAAAAGAATGGAATTTAGAAAAATAATAATGACAGTTTCGAAAATACTCTGATTTGTGATTCTGATATGAATTCGTTGGCCACGCCAGCCATGTACGACATTTTGGTAAAGACATTATGTAGGTAGGTACTAGGTCCCTAAGTGTATTTTACCTAAAATGTAATTCAAGTAAATTACCTATAATCAAATGTAGGGCATGGTAATTTTAATATGACCATGGGCTTTCGTCTGTCCAGCCACAAATTGGAAAAATTGAAGGAAAAAAAGCAATCCCACTCCCACCACTAGAACATTATATTTGACATTTGAGAAACGTCAGAGTGGTTTATTTATTCTCATTGACGTCTCTGTGTTTTTATTTTATTTTCCGTTCCGTCCGACTGAATCATAAAATCGAACTGGGTGGAACTCAATATATTACATCCTCTTGGGGTGGAACTTGGAAAGTGATGAAAGGATAGCAACAAAAATCCCAAATATTGTTTGCTTGCATGCTCCAAGGAAAAATTAAGTTGGTACCTTCGTTGTACTGAATTGATTGATTGAGTGTGTTGTGTAAGTCTATCGAAAAAATAACAAATAACATGTAAATACATAACTAAGGTGTGTTCTAACATTTTTTAAAGCACCCACTCCAATTTTTTCAAGGCAAAAGGTACCTATTAGGTAGCTATGACAATCTTTGGTACGGCCTTGGTACGGCATTGAGTTTATGAACGTTTTGTACCCAATTCGTATCATTTAAGGTCCATTCAACCTATTATTTACATCCTACATTCGTAGTAGCTAGATACTCATTATTTGGTTGAACGGAATAAATTGTGTTGTGGTGGTTTAAATTGTGTGGGAAATTTTACCTTGAATCTTTGCATGTTCAAATGAAATGAAATTCTAACTGAATCTCATGTTTTCATATGTACTTTGTATATACAGGCACTCAAGATAATGAGCCCTGTTGAAAGTGTCCCAGTTGCTGTGTTGAATAGTGTTGATGATTATGTTGAATTGCTCTATGACGACATTCCGGAAAAAATAAAGGGTTCTGCTCTTATCCTTCAACTTGCTAGAAATCCAGATAACTTGTTGGAACTGGCTAGAAATGGTAAGGTTACTTACTTACTTTGGCTTAGAGACCCAAAGTTTTCTGTCAGTGTATATTGTGTATACTGTTACTATAATATATTTTAACATTTTTGTTACCTTTTTCTACTACCTGCCTATTATGGAGCCTTCTTACACAATACATTTATTTTTCAGAAGCCTTACTTAGTGCTCTCTCACGAGTTCTCAGAGAAGAATGGAAAAGAAGTATTGAGTTGAGTACAAACATAGTTTACACATTTTTTTGTTTCTCTACTTACAATGAATTTCATCCTGTGATAATCCAATACAAAATAGGATCATTGTGCATGGATGTCATTGATTATGAGCTGAAGAGATATGATCAATGGAAGGAGAAAGTAGAGGGCAAGAAACAGGTTCTCACACCTGACAAGGTAAATAATCACATTGTCTTTACTCAAAATTTATGAGACTATAGTTGATCATATAATCAGATAATAATATATATGTTTTAGAGTGAACTACCAAAGAGCCGAATCCCTGAACCAAAGCGTCGTCCAAAATCAGGCACCTGGGCTGTAGCTGATGTCTCAATGCAGAAATCCAGGTCCCTAGTATCCAGTTACCATGAGGACCTTTGCAGTGCTTCAGAGGACTGTTTGTCAAAGAATGATGAGGAGCAAATGAAGAGAAAACTCAAAACTTTATCTAAAAGACAAGAACAATTGCTCAGGGTTGCTTTCTACATGTTACTGAACATTGCAGACAATGTTAAGGTTGAGGAGAAAATGCATAGAAAAGATATAGTGGGCCTCCTCATTGGAGCCATGGAAAGGCACTCAAACATAGATCTTCTTATCCTTATTGTTTCATTCCTACAAAAACTCTCAATTTTTGTTGAAAACAAAAACAACATGGCTTCAAAGGGTCTTATCGATAAGCTGTCACCCTTGCTGGATTCTTCAAATGCAGATTTAGTAAATGTTACACTTAAATTGTTATTCAATTTGACATTTGACACAAAGTTACGCAATAAAATGGTTAAAATTGGTCTTTTGCCCAAACTCATTCAATATACCAGTAAGTTGGATTAATATAATTGAAGTAGTAAAGATGTCTTCATTGAAGTTCACAAAATTTTATGATAAAATCATATTTCAGGTGATGATAAACACATTAATCTTGCTATGAAAATCTTGTATCACTTGAGCATGGATGATAGAGTCAAAGTCATGTTTACACAAACAGACTGCGTAAAATTGGTGAGTGCTGAGAATAATTATAAAAGATTTTACTATCTCTAACAAAACACTTTCGAAATTTTAGAATTCATTATTTATGTGGGTTAAATAGGAACCTTTTGGAATAACACCAATTTTTCATCCCTTAAAATGTGGAGACTGATGCTGTGTCTTGAATTGTATTACTATATTTCTACCTAGCTTTTGCTCGCGACTTTTTATGTGTTTTTTCGACATAATTGTATTTTTAATGGTCAGATCTAGATCTATATTCTGCATAATTTTACCCTGATTCATTCAATACTTTTGATGACTTTCATGAAGAAGTAACAAACATCTTAATGTCAACTAAACTCTCCCATTTATAAAATATTAGTCTGCTTCAGTTTAAATATGACTGTCTCCATCTAGTGTGAGGGAATCTTGATATTATTACGACATTTTCCTATGGTCACAACCATAATTCTCATAATAAGAGAAGGCCACTGTATTCCTTATTAAATCGTCAAGCATTAAGATAATGTAAAGGTCTTTTCTTTCAGCTGACCGACATGCTTCTCCTGAACGTGAACGCCGATAGCAACATCAACGGCCCAGGCTCTACCGACGTGCTCCTAGCTCTGTGCATCAACCTGGCGTGGTGCGAGCGCGCAGCCAATCAGATGGCGGCTGAGGGCCGGCTCAGGGAACTCCTGGGCCGGGCGTTTAGACACCGCAACACTATGCTGATGAAGCTCGTGCGAAACCTGTCTCATCACCCGCAGAACAAGCCGCTCTTTGTGGTGAGTAGATGTGCTCCTAGCTCTGTGCATCAACCTGGCGTGGTGCGAGCGCGCCGCCAATCAGATGGCGGCTGAGGGCCGGCTCAGGGAACTCCTGGGCCGGGCGTTTAGACACCGCAACACTATGCTGATGAAGCTCGTGCGGAATCTGTCTCATCACCCGCAGAACAAGCCGCTCTTTGTGGTGAGTAGACGTGCTCCTAGCTCTGTGCATCAACCTGGCGTGATGCGAGCGCGCAGTCAATCAGATGGCGGCTGAGGGCCGGCTCGGGGAACTCCTGGGCCGGGCGTTTAGACACCGCAACACTATGCTGATGAAGCTCGTGCGGAATCTGTCTCATCACCCGCAGAACAAGCCGCTCTTTGTGGTGAGTAGACGTGCTCCTAGCTCTGTGCATCAACCTGGCGTGATGCGAGCGCGCAGTCAATCAGATGGCGGCTGAGGGCCGGCTCAGGGAACTCCTGGGCCGGGCGTTTAGACACCGCAACACTATGCTGATGAAGCTCGTGCGGAACCTGTCTCATCACCCGCAGAACAAGCCGCTCTTTGTGGTGAGTTTCCTTCCCTAGGATACAATCTTACTTCTTGACTCTGAGCCCAGAAGAGCTAAGAGAAATCAACCTGAAGAAAATGCTACAGTTCCTAGCAGCTGCAAGGGTATGTGACGAATTATGAACGCCACATCAAGAGTGAACACACAAAGTGGCGATCACAAATAGACCTCTCATGGTCGCAGTGATACGATAGCCTTGCGGAAATAAAAAAAAACTCTTTGTCTATTTATATTAAGATATCTTCAGCTCTTAAATGTCTGAAAAGGAATCAAACAGTCGAGAGTGATTTTCGCATTATCGCGAAAAAAAAATCAATAATGCTGGACAATCTACACAACATCATTATAGCCCCGAGCTAACCACAGCTTGTGTTATGGATATTTGGGGCTAGATGATGTGTAATTTATCCAGCATTTTTATACAGTATTGATTTCATGTGTAATTTTAGTGTTGGATTAAGCCCACCCTTTGCACTTTTCTACCTATTATAAATAATAAATAATTCCGTAGAGTCCACACAGCATCATCTAGCCCCAAGCTAAGCAGAGCTTGTGTTATGGGTACTACATGACTGATATACTTCATACAATGTATTACATAGATAGATATTTTTTATTATAGAACAATTAAGATAACTCTTAAAAATGTATATTATTCCTAAACAGGAATTCGTTGGTGACATCGCCGGAGCTGTGACAGGCGGTGACACGTCCGACGAGTTCCTTGTGGAGTGTCTCGGAACTCTCTGCAACATCCTGGACCCCAGCACAGACATCGATGTATTCGCTGTTGTCGAGAGATACAATTTGATTGATTGTATTATGAAAATTTTGGATCCAGGTGAGCAAATGGTATCTTATGTGATTACTATAAAATATCAGATTACTAGCGACCCGCTTCGCACGGTTTTATTTCGTATAAACCTTCCTCTTGAATCACTCTAACTATAAAAAAAAACCGCATCAAAATCCGTTGCGTAGTTTTAAAGATTTAATCATACAAAGGGACAAAGGGAAATCGGGACAGAGAAAGCGAATTTGTTTTATACTATGTGGTGATTTAGAAAATAAAGTGTTTTGGTCCAACTCGAAAACTAATAACCTAACAAGGTTCTTGTTTGCTTGTTTACTTTACATTAAAAAGATTGATATGCATATAATTTTAATTTCTGGCGTGTCTAAGAGTCCTATAATGTCTAAAGGAAAATAAACCACTTTGAATTTGATTCAAAATTTCAGCCTTTCGTTCAGTACTTTTTACGTGAAAGAGAAACAAACATCCATCCATACAAACTTTCGCGTTTATAATATTAGTAAGGATGAATGTACTGACGTGTTCAAGTGTCCAATAATTTCTAAAGGAAATAAAGCACTTTGAGTTTGTTTTTGTTACTCTAAGTGGTTACTTAAGCACCATTCTCAAGTGGACCCTTCTTTTTGATCTTTGTTGTCGTCGAATCGTCGTAATTATCAATGAGATCATCAAACAAACAGTCATTTGTCAAGGTCTTCCTTCCAATAGAGTAAACGCGCTGAGTCATCGCTATTCGAACCTTAGAGGAATAAGGCATAGAGAGATAATTTCACAAAAAATTCCGCTTTATCTAGAAGTCAAAAAACAACCAATGTGTGGGTAAGCGGCACGTGATTACATCAGCCGACACGCACACAAACGCACGAATAATGTTGCAATCATAACCTTTTCTCCATAAAGTAGGGAAGTTTTAACATTTTGTACAATCATAGCTAATATTTTTTCTGTTAGATGATTTTTCATAAATGCATTGATTCATTCGTCATGGAGCGTTCAACGTTCAGAAAACGTCCCGTTAGTATAACATACCCCTTACATATTACAAACTAGTTGCGCGCCGCGGCTTCACCCGCATGGAAATTTATTTGCCAACATTCAGAAATTTACAGGGTGTAACAAAAATAAAGGACCAAAGTTTCAGGCGGGGTGTAGATCCGAACACTGAATTCAGGAAAAATATTTTAAAACAATCCCGCCCTTTAATTTTCGAAAATTAAATAAATAATGAATTTTCATTACATTAGGCAATAAACTCTTATGCACGCAATCGTGTTTTTGGAATTAAAAAAAATGACTTGCGTACCTGTATACATCTCTTTTATAAGCCTAAACACGTCAACGGTGCCCTAACGAGCGGCCGCCGCGGTCATCGACCATCAGTCATCATCGAATGCAGTGGAAGCGGGTAAGCTGCGCGGCGTGCTTAGATATGGAGCCAAAATAATAAAAAACAATATAATTAAAATTTAACTAGTATTTACAATTGAAACCATTGAGCTAACTGCACACAGTCGGTTGCAAACAGTCTAAAGATAGCTCAAATGATCCATGTCAGTACCAGTTTAAAGTTTGTCCCTTAATTTTGTTACACCCTGTATACATTCTGTACGATTCAGTCTGAATTTTCAATCCAACGAGAAGCAACAACCTGATCAGAAGGAAATCTAAAAACGAAAAAATACGTATTGGGTAAAATGTTTTTTCAATAGCTTGCAACATTTCATTGTATTGACGTATGTTTTGTTTACGTTTTATTTTTGAGACAAAACTAATGTTTTACTCAAGAATATAAGTTTCCAGGTTGTATTTACCCGTGAAATAGAATCTTCGACTGTTTTTGGTGATTATGTGATGAGTTGTGACACCCTTTCACTGCACAATAGGTCATTTTTATTAGAAATTCAGGGAGCTCTTCCCCATAGGACTTGACATAATGTACTGACGAGTCGAGAGATGTACGTAGCCTTTACAGGCTACCTTTAAATGTCCACGCTTCGCGTGACCCTACTGCGGTTCTAAGCGTAATTATTCTAAGATTCGAACATTGTCTAGCAGATATAGGGGCGACCTTTAGATGCCTTTCAACCAGGTAGGTACATAAAGTTTTTTGCATTTGTAGTTTGTCTTTATTGCATGAAGGTTGCACACAGTATAGTAAAAAGTTTTTAAAAACAATACTGTCCTGCTATAGGCGGTCTTATTTCTTGTAGAGATTTCTCTCAGACGACCATGTTATATGGAGCCTTATATGCAAGGCCTAACTAAACAGCTGGTTAGTTGTAGCAAGCTGTTTTATAGTTGATCAAATAATTTGTGTTTTTTCTTCTTCAAATTATTACAAATTTATTAGGGGTGGATTTTTGTGACGAAACAATAAGGGCAGGTATACCTTAACCTTTATAGATAGAGAAATAATTCCTAGCAGACCATCTAAACTTTTTGAGATATTCTGAACACATACACAGATTTTTTGGAAAAAATGTACAGTGAGTAAAAAAATTGTATGCGGTCCCGTCTCAAAAATTCAGCCTGTATATATAAAATCTATTTAATTAGACAAATTGTTGCACCACCACCCGCTGTTCACATGAAAAAAATTGATAATCAAAATTGGGTCACCCAAAAATAAATATCACAAATAAAACAAAAAAACAGTCAAATTGAAAATCTTCTCCTTTTTGAAGTAGGTTGAAAACTAAACTATAATTAAATTATTATACATAATTATACAAAAATTATAATTATTATTACAGAAGAATGCCGCGACCCCGAGCTGTCCTTAGAAGGCGTGGTACTCTGCGGTGCGATTTGCGCGGAGCCACGCAGCGCCGCCGCACTTGCAGCGCGCGGTGGCGGCGCGGCGCTCGTCGCGTTACTACGCCTGCGTCAGGCGGACGACGAACACGTGTTACAGACTGTGTTCGCATTCCGACAGATGCTGTCACATCCTGCCGCGGCCGACTGTCTCGTCGCTGACACTGGTACGTACGAATCAGAATTGATTGCATTATATCGGTGCTATTTCCTAGGGTTAGGTACTGCGCTTGCGTCAGTCAGACGACGAACACGTGTTACAGACTGTGTTCGCATTCCGACAGATGCCGTCACATCCTGCCGCGGCCGACTGCCTCGTTGCTGACACTGGTACGAATCAGAACTGAATACATTACATCGGCGCTATTTCCTAGAGTTAGGTACTGCGCTTGCGTCAGTCAGACGACAACACGTGTTACAGACTGTGTTCGCATTCCGACAGATGCTGTCACATCCTGCCGCGGCCGACCTGCCTCGTCGCTGACACTGGTACGAATCAGAACTGACCGCTTTACAGGGCCGCTATTTCCTAGGGTTACTGCGTTTGCGTCAGGCGGACAACGAACGCGTGTTGCAGACTGTGTTCGCATTCCGACAGATGCTACTCGTATTACATCATGCCGTAGCTGACTGTCTCGCAGTAACGCCGCTTTACCGCTGCTGGTACCGCGTCTGCATAAATTGATCCTAATTTATTAATAATACTAAGTAGTCCTACGCCACCCTGTGATGCCGTGTGGTGCCGGCTTAGAATAGCACTACCCCAACTCTTCCCGTGGGTGTCGTAAGAGGCGACTAAGGGATATACCGGGGGGTGGGCAGCAGCACCCCTCTAGAACAACCCCACCATCAAACTGCGATCCCCAACCCGCATGCCCAGCGTGGGGATTATGGGCATTACCCCTTAATGATAAGCAAAGCCAAAAAACGGCCCCTAGTTCCCGGCCGCCTCGCTATTCCTGGCCATGGTAGCGGTCATGGTAACGGCGGGGCAGGGGGTGCTAAGAATCACCGGTATTCAGGCTACCACACGCTTACTAAAATGACCCTGGCTACGTTTAACGGACGCACTCTGAGGCTTGACCATCATCTAGCGCAGTTGGAAGTGGAGTTAGAGAACATTAAATGGCATGTTCTCGGGTTATGTGAAGTCCGTAGAGAGGGGGAGGACACCGTAACCCTAGACTCAGGCCATCTTCTCTACTTTCGTGAGGGTGATAAAACATCCCAGGGTGGAGTAGGTTTCCTCGTCAATAAGGCCCTCTCTAGCAACGTTCAAGAAATCTCCAGTGTGTCGACCAGGGTAGCGTACCTGATCCTTCGGCTTTCCAAGCGGTATAGCATGAAGGTAATTCAGGTCTACGCACCGACCTCGGCACACTCGGATGATGAAGTGGAGGATATGTACGAAGACATATCCAAAGCCTTACACAACACCACTAAGGCTCACTTCAACGTTGTTATGGGGGACTTTAACGGCAAGGTGGGAATCCAGACTGGCAATGAATCCCGAATAGGCCCGCATGGCTATGGAATCAGGAATCACAGGGGGCAAATGCTTGTCAACTTCCTTGAGAAAGAGGGACTGTTCTTAATGAACTCCTTCTTTAAGAAACGGCCTCAAAGGAAGTGGACGTGGCAAAGCCCCGACACTGTGACTAAAAATGAGATCGACTTCATCATGACGGATAGCAAGCACATATTCAGAGATGTCTCAGTGATCAACAGGTTCAATACCGGATCTGATCACCGAATGCTCCGAGGCACTCTGAATATCAACTTGAAGCTTGAAAGACACCGTCTGATGAAGTCCACGCTCCGACCAAATCCAATCCAAATCATGGCGGGCACCGAGAAGTTCGAGCAGCTACTCGGAAACAGATTTGTTGCCTTGGAACCCACTGATGATGCTGACGAGAGCCTACACAATCTGGTCGAAACGTTGAGGGATGAGGGATGAGGGCATCAAGTTCTGCAAAAAACAGCGAACTGGCAAGAAGTCCAAACTCTCGGATGAGACTCTGGATCTGATGGCAAGAAGACGGGAAACCACCCAAGTGTCTTCGCCAGAGAGGTCAGACCTGAACAAGCGAATTGCGAAGATGGTACGGCGCGACCTTCGGAGCTCCAACACACGCCTCATTGAAGAGGCGATAGAGCGAAACCGAGGGTCCAAAGTATTCACTCAGCAGCTTGGCAGGAGCCACCTGACGAAGCTTAAAACGCACGATGGGAGGACCGTACTGTCGAAACCGGAGATTTCAGCCGAGATAGAGGATTTTTATGGCCGTCTGTACACTGCACATGCCCCTCGTTCCCGACGAGACGACCTTGATTCTAGAGCCACCCTGACACGCCACTACACCGACGAACTGCCAGACATCAGTCAAGACGAAATCGTGTTAGCTTTGAGGCAGCTTAAAAATGGAAAAGCCCCCGGTGAGGACGGTATAACTTCGGAGCTTCTGAAGGCAGGAGGAGCCTCCGTTATACAGGAGCTACAACACCTCTTCAATACCGTCCTCCACAGTGGGAGAACTCCTAAGATGTGGAGCAGGAGTTTGGTGGTGCTCTTTTTTAAGAAGGGTGATAAAACTCTCCTTAAAAATTACAGACCCATCACACTCCTGAGCCACATCTATAAGCTGTTCTCACGAGTGATCACGAATCATCTCGCCAGGAGACTTGACGAGTTCCAGCCACCGGAACAGGCCGGGTTCCGCGGAGGATATGGCACCATAGACCACATACACACAGTGAGGCAGATTATACAGAAGTCCGAAGAGTATAATCAGCCCCTGTGTCTCGCTTTTGTGGACTATGAGAAAGCCTTTGACTCCGTTGAAACCTGGGCTGTTCTGGAATCCTTACAGCGATGCCAAGTAGACTATCGTTACATCGAAGTGCTGAGGTGTCTCTATGAAGCTGCCACTATGAGTGTCCAAGTACAGGACCAGCAGTCTAAACCTATCCAATTGCGCAGAGGTGTGAGACAGGGGGATGTCATATCCCCGAAACTGTTCACGAGCGCATTGGAAGATATGTTTAAGACGCTGGACTGGAAAGGTAAGGGCATTAACATAAACGGCGATTACATCTCACACCTTCGATTCGCTGATGACATAGTCGTAATGGCGGAGTCGCTAGAGGAGCTGACCCACATGCTGGACGGCCTAGCTTCAGCCTCGCGATGTATCGGTCTTGGCATGAATTTGGATAAAACCAAAGTCATGATCAATGGCCACATTGTTCCGGGACCGATAGTCGTTGATGGCCACCTTCTTGAAATTGTTTCCGAGTATACTTACCTTGGGCAGATTGTACAGCTAGGTAAAAACAATTTTGAGAAGGAGGCCAAGAGGAGGATCCAGCTAGGCTGGGCAGCATTTTGGAAACTACGTCAAGTCTTCTCTTCATCCATACCGCAATGTTTGAAAACGAAAGTTTTCAATCAGTGCGTCCTACCCGTAATGACCTACGGAGCAGAGACGTGGACACTCACGGTAGGGCTGGTCCACCAGTTCAAAGTCGCCCAGCGAGCTATGGAAAGAGCTATGCTCGGAGTCTCTCTGAAGGATAGAATTCGTAACGAATACATCCGACAGAGAACCAAAGTTATCGACATAGCTCAAAGAATTAGCAAGCTGAAGTGGCAATGGGCCGGCCATATCTCGCGAAGAACCGACAACCGTTGGGGTAAACGTGTTCTTGAGTGGAGACCGCGACTCGGTAAACGTAGCGTAGGACGCCCTCCGGCCAGGTGGGATGACGATCTGCGAAAGACTGCTGGCAGATGCTGGATGCGTCAAGCTGAAGACAGGGCGCAATGGCGCTCATTGGGGGAGGCCTATGTCTAGCAGTGGACTAATATAGGTTGATGATGATGATGATGATGATGACTAAGTAGTCTATTACCAAATAAGGTATTGTCAATCGGCGCCTTAGCCCACGATGTATCACGATATATGCATATCTCGTAGAAAGTCGCCCTTGGTTCTTTTAAAATAACGCCGTACAATATTTATTACAGAAGCACCAGCCTACCTGATCGACTTGATGCAAGATAAGAACGTAGAAATTCGGAAAATGTGCGACTCTTGTCTTGATATTGTTTCCCAGATGAAGAACGAATGGGCAGCGAGAATTAAGGTACATACATATTTTTATCAAAACAATTGGAAAAGCTTGCCATTTCTTTTTTATTATAAACAATTTTTGATCTCTACAATGAGGTTCAAATTTATTATACATAGATATGGTCCCTGCTGACGCGGCGCCCATGCGCGCACAGCGTACGCTTTCTGCCAGGTCAACAGCTTTATTCAGCGTCAAGTCCTTAACCTCTTGAGCGAAGAGTTTGTCTCGTTCATGCCCAGATAACATGCCCATGACGAATTTATCTAGAAGATTATCCTCCAAACGAGTGAAACCACAATGCGCGGGTGTTTGGAAGCTCGGTGCAAAGCCTTAAGGGGGTAGTAGTATAGACCATCTAGAACATTTTGAGCCACATTTGTCTTAACCAAAGTCTAATTGTTTTTTTTTTAGGGACCTTTTACGATTTTTAACCAAAATCCCAAAAAATTATAATTAAATGCTGATAATGCAAAGTTTAAGTGGAAATGTCTATTTATTTTGTATGTTTTTATTAGCCTAATGTGTGTTCAATGATATTAAATCATTTTAAAGCACAGTTTATGCTAAAAAAATGACTTTCAGACTATTTAAACTTTACAGAAAAAAAGAAAAAGAAAAAAAAATTTTTTAATGACATTTAAAAAAATAAATAAAATAGCTGCAGATGTTCAGATTATTTTAAAAACACGCTGAGTTATTGCTCTTTCTTTTAAGGTATCATTTACTTAGATATCTATACAATTTTTGAAAATACGGTGCCTAAACCAGTTAAAGTCCGTAAATACTGATTTTAAGGAGATAAGAAAAAAACGTTTTTGATGATTATTTTTTTAATTCTGATGCTCAAAATGGCTTCCACCATTGCGTATACATTTACGACAACGATTTCTAACTTCCGTCGTCGTGACTTTCAGCTGCATTTCCTGTTTCATAGTTGTGAAAGCTGTTTCAATCCTTTGAAGTAATTCTTCCCTCGTGGATATTTCGGTAGTGTATACGAGATCCTCTGCCCGTCCCCACACAAAAAAATCTACTGGGGTCAGGTCGGGCGATCGTGCGGGCCAAGGGATGGGCCCATCTCTGCCTATCCAGCTGTCTGGAAAACAGTTGTTAAGGTGTTCCCTGACACTTAACGTCCAATGTGCTGGGCATCCATCTTGTTGAAAGATGATTGGCCTGTCCGTATTTAGTATGGGTACTTCGGCTTCAAACAGGAGTTCTGGTAAATCATTTTGCAGAAAATGCAGATAATTCTCACCGTTTAAATTATCTGGTAAAACGTGTGGCCCAATCAATGTTCGTCCGATTATTCCAGCCCATACATTTATTGAAAATTTGGCTTGGAAAGACACCTAAAACAAAAATGCATTCTAATTAAAGTATTCTGTTAAAGATGTGTTGAACGACTGGAATTAATTTAATAAACATTTGTGTACCTGTTTTTTCCAATGCGGATTGCTGTCCTTGTCAGCCCATTCATGTAAATTATGAAAATTCGTGATGCCTTCTCTTGTAAATTTGGACTCATCAGTCCAAAGGATCGATTTTAAGAACCATCCGTCATCAATATCACTGTTGAGCATAAATCGGCAGAACCGCATCCTTCTCTCAGGATCGGTTTCTACCAAGCCTTGCACGCCTGTACCGTGAAACGGATACTTTTTTTCTCGGTCCATGGTACTCCAAACTTTCCATATTGAAAGGTTCAAGTCTCTAGCTACAGTTCTGACACTCGTTGTAGGATCCGCTTCAAAGGCTGCAATTATTTCCTCTTCAACGGCGGGGATATGTCTTCCCGGATTCACTCCGGGTCCTGCGTGATGGATGCCAATTTCAGAAAGCCTGCGAAACGTGTTGTAGAAAACACGGACATTAGGTATCCTGAAATGAAATTACTTATTTATTGACCACGTCTGTTACAAATCAAAATGGCAATTGATCTAATGCTAGAATTAAATGTTACTTTACCTGCGGGTCGGGTAACGTTCTTGGTACAAACGTCGTGCCAAAGCTCCGTTACCATCAGCTCTGCCATACATAAAAACGATATCCGCTTGTTCCTGGTTTGTAAATGCAGCCATGGCCGTAAGTACACACACACACACACAATTCAAAAGTCAAACTCTTCAATAGTCTAAAATCAACACGTGCAGGAGCGTAGAGCTACAACTGAACACGGTGAATCACAAACACAACACAGATCTCAATTCAAACACGTCTACTCGCAACGCATGAAAGCAGAGCAGTGACTAGACGAGATGAGACGACTTTAAAAAAACAATGGGTCCATGACTATTCAACCCACCTCAGGTACTTACGCTTTGCTGCCTCGGCAATGAGATCAAAGTTGTCTTTATCTAAACCAAAGAATCAAGGTTAAGCTCTTTGTTATTGTAAGTACACCGCCAGCCGGCACAGCGGCCTTTGTTTAGTTGTCTAAGGTCCCTCTCTACATTGTTGTTCAGGTAAGTTTATTATTAGGTACACAGTAATTTTCTTACCCATAACTGGTTTAGGCACCGTATTTTCGAAAATTGTATAGATATCTAAGTAAATGATACCTTAAAAGAAAGAGCAATAACTCAGCGTGTTTTTAAAATAATCTGAACATCTGCAGCTATTTTATTTATTTTTTTAAATGTCATTAAAAAACATTTTTTTTCTTTTTCTTTTTTTCTGTAAAGTTTAAATAGTCTGAAAGTCATTTTTTTAGCATAAACTGTGCTTTATAATGATTTAATATCATTGAACACACATTAAGCTAATAAAAACATACAAAATAAATAGACATTACCACTTAAACCTTGCATTATCAGCACTTAATTAGAATTTTTTGGGATTTTGGTTAAAAATCGTAAAAGGTCCCTAAAAACAAAACAATTAGACTTTGGTTAAGACAAATGTGGCTCAAAATGTTCTAGATGGTCTATACTACTACCCCCTTAAGGCTTTGCACCGAGCTTCCAAACACCCTGTATAAGCGACCTGATTTTTGTTTATGCGAACGGAGACATAATTATAAATTACTGAAAGATGGCGCGATCGTCTTTTGTTTTTCGTAAACTCAAACTGTTTTTTTTTTATACTAACATTCTCTTTTTTGAAAAAATAATAACATAAGGTAATGTTTTGAAAATAAAAATTACAAGCGAATTGATATAAGAGCGACGCGCAGCGACTCAATACTTTGATTCGTAACGGTGATGTAACTTGATAGATACCTAAATACACTAACGCATCAGCTGTTCCTGTGAAGACGCCACTTAATAATATAGCCTTTTATTCAGATCTTTTAACTATATTTTTTACTTAAATCTAACTCTGGACTTATAAACTACTAGCGACCCGCCCCGGCTTCGCACAGTTTTATTATACTAAACCTTCCTCTTGAATCACTCTATCTATTAAAAAAACCGTATCCAAATCCGTTAAGTAGTTTTAAAGATTTAAGCATTCAAAGGGATATAGGGACAAAGAAAGCGACTTTGTAGTGAAGATAAGAAAAGTTTTATTTGGTTTCCACAAAATATACAGTGTAAGCTATAACTAACTTATGATGAAATAACTTGCAGGTGGAACGTTTCCGCTGCCACAACGGGCAGTGGCTATCCGTGGTGGAGACGCTGGGCGACGGCGGCGCGGGGGACTGCGCCGACGACCTGCCGCCATATCTCTCCGCGCAGTACCTCACGCAGCACCGCCTCGCCACCTCGGGTAAACTAATATTTGGAAAAAAAGAATAGAGGCTAAAGGAGTAGAATAGAGTCTAAAGCAGTAGAGTGGCGTCTAAAGGAGTAGAATAGAGTCTAAAGGAGTAGAATAGGCTCTAAAGGAATAGAGTAGAGTCTAAAGGAGCAGAGTAGCGTTTAAAGGAGTAGAGTCTAAAGGAGTAGAATAGAGTTTACAAGGAGTAGAGTCCAAAGGAGTAGAATAGAGTAAAGGAATAAAGTATAGTCTAAAGGAGTAAAATAGAGTCTAAAAGAGTAGAATAGAGTCTAAAGGAGTAGAGTCCAAAGGAGTAGTATAGAATCTAAAGGAGTAGAATAGAGTCTAAAGAAGTAGAGTTCCTGCTTTGGCTCAGTAACTATAAGTGTGGGCCAACTCCGACAAATGGAAGAAGGTCTGCATGCTAAGCACAATTTTGTGTAACAGATTATAGCGGGTTAGACAGTGATTTCTGAGCGGATTTCTTATTTATCACTGCATAAAGTATTAGAAAATGGTCAAGATGCTATAACTTAATTATAACCTATTCGATAAACTTCGCTGTTATGAGCCCAGACTATAATAAATTAAAATAAATATTATAATTCTGGACAATCCACACAAAGCCATCTAGCCCCAAGCTAAGCAGAGCTTGTGTTGTTATGTTGAGTACTAGATAACTGCTATTTTTTTTTTTTTTATTGTTTGACAAAATCAACAGCCCTTAAATTATAAACATTTCAAACCTTATTTATCTAACTTACGGCCAACAGATTTATATTTTATAAAAGAAACTTAAAAATCTGACAGTCTAAAATAAACAAATCACAACTTATAGAAATTAATAAAGGTAATATAAAATTAATACAGTTACTTAATTAGAAAGATGGAAATTTTGACTCATAAGATTAAAATTTTATTTTTATAACTACTTGCCTAGATTTCCAAATAATTGCTAAATAATTACAGTATATTTTAAGCTTAACATGCTTATTTATATTTGATGATAAATATTTTAAGAACTTAAATTATTGTATACCTACTTACATACATACATTACATACATACATTACATACATACATATTTAAACGAAAACATTTACTTACAAAATGATTTATAGAGTGTCCTCCTGCAAAACTTACATAATATAATACATAACATAACATAGAGAGCTATTTATTTTCTTTTTTTTTATAGGTACTTTAAACGAGGGAGATCAAATGGCTGTAATAGATGGACTGAACGAAATTTTAGAGCTCCGCTTTAAGTATTTGATAATGGAGCCCTAATTGGCTTAATGGGTTAGATGTTTACACATTTTTTTTCTTCAGAACTTGCAAGTTTTCTTTCTGATAGTTATAACTGTAGAAATATATGAGTAGCTATGTTATATGATATATATTGTAGAATGTTATCTAGTTAAAATTTATTTTACAGATTCCCAGACATCTCTAAATGATGACTCTGATAGCTTTTCCGGTGATGGAGATATTAATAACAGCACAAAAAGGTACCTACATATTGAAACTTGTTGTAATAATCTAAGATGCCATACCAAGGGTGCGTTAAAAAATAAGGCCAATCAACTCAGCATTCAGAAATAAGACCACTGGACCAGTGTCCTCCAAAAACAGTAAACCAAAAAAAACAATGTGAAATGCTCATCATCATCATCAGCCTTTCTACTCAGAGCTAGTTAGTTATAAGCAATAGTCTAAGTTAAGTTTTTGTACCAAGTTTTAGTTTAGTTTAGATATGTGTTGCATGTGATCTACACTCAAAAATTTATAATAACTTCTTGTACCTTTGGACATGCTCTCTGTTATCCTACAACACAGGCTACAAAGACCTAGTGTAGGAAGCAAACGGGCTTCTCTATTGGTGCAATACGATTGTCATAGTGCAACTCAACCTAACTAATATAGTTATCTTTGAAATGTATTTTTATAGTTTAATAATTGTACTTAGAATTTAAGAACCTAAGAAATAAATTTATCTTATCTTTATCTTTTATCTAGCCTTCCTTTAGGTAACTGATATATTTAATACATTATATTATATGTATAGATAAATATTTTTATTTTACATAGAAAACACCCAGACCAACGGAACAAATTTCTGCACATCGTACACAAAATGGTTCCGGGGCGGGAATCGAACCCGCAACCTCTTGGGTCGCAGGCGGACTCTCGCCCGCTGCGCCACTGAAGTCGTCAAGTCAAATTCTTTCTAATCTAATGATAATTTATTTTACAGGCACAATGGACTCTCTGTTGAACTATATGGTTCCATGGATTCATCCCCAGGGAAGGCGGCTGAAAATGAATTCGTTGGTGACCTCAGTGTTTATTCATAAAGCGCACGTTACCGCGATATTTTAGAAAATAAATTAAAATACATTAGGGTTCACGAAAAAATTGTGACACATTTAATACTCACTTTTATATCTTGGTTAAAACTGTGTTGCCAAGGTGAGACCTAGTTGACTAAGTTATCTTTAGCTTATTAGATTTTAAATGTGGAACGCCTGGCTTTCTATACTAACTTTGAGGAAAACATCATACTCATTCCATGAACTTATTTTCTTTTTGGTAGTTTGACAGTTTTCGGTCATGTCGTGGTTTTTATAATAGATTTTGTATATGTAAAAGTTGTAAGTATTTATTTATAAAAGTATTTTTGTGTTTTGTGATACTCTTCAGACATTCATCACTCAGTCGTCTAAATGAATTTATTTTTAGAATCCAAATACCTATTTTATACCGTTATTGAAATAGTATGATTTTTTTTAACGAGGCATCCAGTATCGGTCCACATTGGTACGGCTCTCCAATGCCGATCGATTCGCATTTCTATTTTTAAAAGTAACTGTGTTAAGACGCGTACAGACTGCTGTAACGTAACATGTAACAATGTAACACGCAATGAAAGAATTTACCGTCCACACTGTCGCAATGTATCATGTAATGTAACAGAAATCCCATAGTGTGCACGCCTTGCGCACACGAACCGCGCTCACTACGCGCACGAACAAAGCATTTCAACTTGTGCGCGCCGCGATCCGCCGTTTGTCGGTTTTTTCGCCAAACACAAAGGGGCGCGGAGCGACAGTGTGGACGGGTTTGTGTCTGTACTGTGGACGCGTTCCACAGTACAGACACAAACCCGTCCACAACCACCGCGAACCATGGAAGAAAACACAGCTACGGCAGATTGAACTATGTTCTCCGCGCGCATGCCGGAAAAGATGCGAGTACGTACGTGCTCAGTTCGTGCGCTCGCTGTGTCCACACTTATGAAATGCTCCTTTCATGTTACATTGCATTTTACATTACAGCAGTCTGTACGCGGCTTTATGAAAATATTTTACATTCCTTCATTCAGTCACGTTTCACTTAGGGCGGAAATATATTTACGTGTCGCGACATAACCCCCACCACCGCTCTGGCGCAATCGGCGAATCGGCGGCTAGCATTCTGCGACACGATAGACCGTGTCGCGCCATACAAGTATGTCCCTAACCATACTAAATGTATGAAACTGATATGCTTCTGGCGCGCCCCGACACACCGCGACACGCAAGTATGTTTCTGACTTTACCTAATAACACTTAAGGTCTCCACACACTGAAGCCGGAGGCGGAGCGGAGGCGAAGGCGTGCGAGTTGTATTCTATTGAATCATATAAAAGCCTACACACACCGGCACGCCTTCACCTCCGCTCCGCCTCCGGCTTCAGTGTGTGGAAACTTTTAGGCAATTTCATGCATGCAAGTGTCAAAAAGAAAATAAATGCGTGGAGTATAACCACTCAACAGTGACGTCGAATATATCGAAAATGGCGTAACAGTGCGACCTGTTATGGGCTGCCCGCACTGTTGGGGTTTTCTGAAGATGTGCAACAACTAAAACTGCGTTTTTGGTGTTTTTATGCAGTTTAACTATCTAATTTAGATACAAACTAGTTAAGAAATATTTTTATTACCATTTCATGTACTTTAAATGATACATGCAAGAGAAAATAATGTTTAATATTATAACTGTAACTTCAACCACCTAATTCTTAGCCTTACTTTTGGTTATTACTCCAAAATAAAACTACTTCTCCCATATATACTAGGTTTTAGTATAAGCTTACATTCCCATAATAATAATAAAACAATAAAACAGCAGCATCATCATACATTTTTTTTGCAAAATTACACTTGTAAACTCTGAACACCAATTGGGTACACTTACTAACAAGCCTCAAGTGGGTATCTTAGTACCAATTATTTTAAGTGAATATTTCACTGTGGGGACCTGGCAAATAAATAAACAATAAATTGAACATATTAAATTTCTATATTTAAAAACTTACAGGTTTTAGTTCAATAGATTCCTTACAATAATAAAACCAAAATGAGTCCATTTCAGCCAGGCAAATAACCACTTTCTTAGATCAGTGATTTTTCATACAAAAATTGTTTTATTTTTTATATTAACAGATATTGTGAAAACTACAATAAGTATTCTTCAAATTACTAGCATAAAATATCTTCATTTCATATAAAAATCTTTTGTAACTTACGAATCAAAATTGCAAAAAATCACTGTTTCATCACAAAGAAGGTTAACTAAGTATGGATTCAATTATGGAAGACTTCCAAACACGTACCTACTTGATTTTTTTACCTCTATTTTTCAGTTATGGTTGAAACAGGTGCCAATCGACATACTAAAACATTACAAACCAAACGTATTCCGTGATGAAATGTTGTTAGCGGTATACTTTCCGAGATATAGAAAATGTTTTATGTTCTTGCCGCTCGTTTGACATTCTACTGCGTAAGTGGTGTGTTTAGTGAAATGCAAAGAAAATTTGCGTGCAAAGTCCGTTTTTATTTGTGGGGCTGTCCCCACAAATAAAAACGCACTCTGTCTGTAATCAATATTTTCACCCGATCAGTTCAGTACTTTTACCGTGAAGAAAGAAAATACATCCATACATTCAAACCTTCGCGTTAATAATATTAGTGTGAAGTGTGATAATGTTTCAAGAGCTATCAACTGTACAAATAAAAATACAGATAAAAATATTTGTTCCCCAACAAGTAAAATGTGTATGATTTCAAGCTAGAATGATGATTATGATGATATCCTCAATCCATCCACACTAAACAGCACCATGGTTTGTTGTTCATTTGAAACGTCAAACCTAGACAGTGCGAACAGCCCTATCTTGGTTGCTCATAGACCACTTCACATTTTCGGTATAAATACTATATTTACCACACATTTATTATTATAATCTCTATTTTATAGAATAGCTGAGTTATTATACCATCTATTTCATGCTACATACCTTTAATAAGTCTCAGTGTTATGATGAAAAGCTAGAAACACCGTGATGGATGCGGTCGGTTACAAGCACCAGGACCATTTCTTATCTTATTTTATCACACAAAAAGTACTAAAAAGACAGTCAGGAGTACTAAAATTAAGAATACTTAAATTTTTCTTGTATTTCCAAAACAATTTCACTCGAATAAATCCGCGTAAAACTCAAAACAATCAATAGACAATCACAAACTTTTCTTGTCTGCAAGTGAAGTTCGACTACGGATTTAGCGGAATTTTTGCATGACGCAACATGTGGACTAGCACTAGGTACCTATCTTGCTCTAACAAGAACGCAATGCAATAGGTTTAAGCAAGATAGAAACATAAACAAACGTGAAGTTGAGCATAAACTAGGCGCCAGCTTACATGCCCAAAATGGCCCGCCGCACTGTTGACGGATATTTTACAGATGCCCAAAATGGACGTCTGCACTGTTGAGCGGATATTCACAATAGTTCACAATAAAAATTAAAAATCTAGCGTAGTGATTACGGCTTATTTAGACCGGAGCAGTATTCGCTAAACTGAGCGGTATTGGTTTAGGCTTGGTTTCGTACTGTATACGCCTGTTCAGACCGAACAGGCCCTTAGAATGTTTAGGTACGTCTAGTCATTAAAATTGCACATCTTTACATTGAGTTTAGTCTGCCCCTTCTAACCCTATCGTAAATACAATATAAACATGTTTATCCCCGCGTCTTCGCACGCGTTTTTTCTATCGAAACGTTTGGAGATTGTCTCTATTCCATGGGAACAGAATTTTGGGATAGAAGTAGCCTGTTTTGTTTTAAGTAAGGTAAGCAAAATTACAGCACGATCTTTAATAGAAAATGAAAATACATTATGAACCTATAATAGTCCACTGCTGGACAGCGTGCACTGCTCCCTAATGAGCGCCATAGCGCCCTGTCTCTAGCTTGCCACATTCAGCCCCTGCCTGCAGTCTCGCAGATCGTGTACCCACATAGCCAGAGGGCGTCCTACACTACGTGAATGTCCACGGGGAGGTAGGAGTCCTACCTAGGTTGATCGCTACCAAATTTTGCAGTCGGCGTGGCTGCAAAAAATATTATTTTTCCTGTTTTATATAGGACGCATCGTCATCGCATTACAGCAGCGGAGCGGCCGGCGCGGCTCGGCAGAATTGCCTACCGGCAGTGACGTACTTATAGTAGGGTAAGGCGGTGCACCAGGGCCACGAAGCTCAGAGCACCCAGCGATATATTTGACGCAAGAAAGCAAGATGTCTCTGTCGTAACTTTTTGGAAACAAATGTTTTCCAAAATTAAGGAAAAACCTGAAATTTTGGACGCGAGGCGAATAAGGCTTTGGATTGCAAATAAGAAAAAAAAATGAAATGTGATCAGTACCATATAGGGTTGCCAGATCGCCGGGATCGTCCCGGAACTTCACGTTTTGTCCCGTGTCTTAATTAGGCCTTTTGTCCCGGATTTCGAAAATCCTACTAGAAATGTACATTTTTAAGACTGGCCTTGTATATTTTTTACGAGGCGCCGCACCCCGGCCTGAATGAATATTGAACTAAGATCTAGCATTTTACTACGTTCAAACATCTTTGATATTGAATCACTCGCAGTTGGCTGGCGGGCGACCTATTGTTTTTTTTTTAGCTGTCCCGGACTTGGTAAGCTTCGATCTGGCAACCCTAGTTCCACATGAAATATTAGGGTTTTCCATTCGTCCAATTTTTTACCGACGTCAAAATGAGGAGGTTCTCAATATGACTGTAGGTCTTTGCTTTTGAGTGTGCTTCGATACAGACAGAGTTTTTTAAATTTACTTCATTTGTTAAATAATTTTAATTTTTTCATTGTGTTTCATTTTTTGTTCCTTCATTTAAAACACACGCATTTTTCGCCATATAAAGAAGTCTAGTCAAGTAGGATTAAGTTCAAGTCACTGTAGTATTCTTTTCTAATCCCTATTTATAAGTTTGAGGGCCAATCAGTCAGTATAAGTTCAAGCAACATGGAATGAGATGAGGGGGTGGAGCCCGATTTTTTTTATGCACCGGCCGGGCCCTTGTCCACCTACCTACGCCACTGCAGCTACCGGAGAATATTTTGGTGGAGCTGCTGCAGCACAGCTAGAGCTGGGTTAATAGCTTGATGAGCTAGATAGACCACAATCACAGATTGAATTGTCTTTAATCTTAAAGCGGTATTACACTACCTACACGATATTCAGGGCCCGGTAGTTAGGGCGATTAGGGAGCAAAGCTTGCCGGGTCCGTCCCTTAGGGACACTAAATCTTATTACACCACTCTTAGTTAGGGATAGGGTCCCTGAATATTGTGTAGTGGAATAGGCCTTTTAGAAAGGAAAACCTTGAAATTGTCAAAACAAAACGCCGAATGATTTCGTTCGTGCAGGCCTAAGATCTAGCATTACTACTGTGCAGGCTAACAAACTGGTTTTTGACGTCGATTAAAAAATTGTTGACAGCAATTACGATATTTTTCATGACATTAGGGAAATTTCACTGTAATATGCATAAAGGTACACCTGTGTGAAGTTGGCCCCCCGACTTTATTATTTTAATGATTTGATAATGCTAATCGTTTGAGAATCGTTTGAGAGGATTTTAGAGAAAAGAAAAATTGTTTTAGAGTAATTAGTTTTTGTGTAAAAACGATTTCATTTTTTAGTGTGAAGTTGGCCCCTTTTTCCTCAAAAAGCGACTTAGACGTTTGATTTATTTTTTAATCGTTTGAGAATCGTTTGAGAGGATTTTAGAGTAAAGAAAAATTAATTTAGAGTAATTAGTTTTGTTGTAAAAAATATTTTAAGTTTTTCCTGTTTAATGTGAAGTTAGCCTCCAATTTCCTCAAAAATGGACTAAGACGTTTGATTTTTTTACTAATCGTTTGAGAATCGTTAGAGAGAATTATAGAGAAAAGAAAAATTGATTAACCCTTAATAGGGCGATGATGAAAATTATTGAAAAAACAAGTTTTGTGTTAATATTTATACCGTAAAGCCCCCTTACTTCGCCTAGTTTTTGACAAAATTTGCGTTCTTGTGCTTTATTTAAACATCTATTTATGGATTAAAAAAAAGAAAATGGCACATTTAATTGTTGCCGTTCGATTAAGACCATAGACATATAGATTAGGAAGCATTTAAACTACATAAAATAATCCCAAAGCTAGTAGGCGAAGTTCTGGTGTTGTTCCGTAACTTCGCCTACCAGCACAAAGTACGTATACAAGATTGGTAGGTATACACTTTGTTCGGCAAAATTAATGTCGAACTCCTTTGGAAAAAAATGCTATAATCTTATAAGACATAAGGTCCATTTTTGTGTTAATATCTATAGTAGGCGAAGTAAGGCACCGATATCCACCTGTTTCCATACATTGCTTACGGAACAGCTAGGGTTGTCAAAAATGCAATGAATGGGTGTGTTGAATTTTATGATTAGAAAGATAAGTGTGTACCTATGTAGTAGCAAATAAAATTTTATTAAAGGAATTAACAAATGTTAAACATACTAAAAACACCAAAATCAACAATAATGATTAAAAATAGGCAAATCAGTATAGGGACCTATTTTCCATGGTACCTATAGGAAAGTTAATTCTAATTTAATTAAAGAATATTTGATAAGACCAAACATATCGATAAATATAAAAAAAATTATGCTTAAATATCTGACCTTACTTATTACAAAACGAGAAAAACATTAAACTCCTTTTTGTAAGTCGGGCAAAATTATTTAGTGGCAGCCCTATAGGCAGGCGAAGTTTGGCAACAGCCTGACCAGCATTGACCATTCATCGATACAAATTGAATTTTCTCTTTAAGTAAGTTGTTAATTTACAAGACAATTCGTTTTGATTAAAGAATAATAGTATGTGATTTTATTTTACGAACTCATTTTGACTTACCTGCGGTGGTTTCTCATAGGGAACCAAAGTTATTCGGATCAAAAAAAAATTTGGCCCTAGTTTGTGCGGGAAAATTGATAATCCCTCGTCAATGACGTGAACTTGGCTACAAATGGTGTGCAAATTGTTACCATGTTGAAAAAATGCTTCGTATTTGGTACTTTCTTATAGGGGTTTCTAATGAAATTCTTAGTTTATGGGAAAAAAATTAAATTAGGCGAAGATAGGTTTCTTAGGCGAAGTTTTGGGACTTTACGGTACGTTTATTAGGGCCCTTTTAAACATTATTCATGAAAATCTAAAAATATATTATTAAAAGTACGCGAAAAATTGGTGGTAATCATTTTACCATGGCCCGTTTTCGTTTAGGTGTTGGTGGTTATTATTTGACCTTAGCCCGTTACTGTAAAGAGAGAGGAGGTACTAGAGGTGCTACAGTCCATAGCTTCTCCTTCTTCTGGAGCTATGTGGAAGCTTTTGAAGCACGGTGTGGCACATAAAGCTACTTTGCAGACATCGCAAATGATCCTAGAACGTTTTTGCGTATTTTTCGTGCTGCAAAATCGGCATCTCGTAAATTTTCCTTGGTCTTCTCGATAATGTGAAACAGAAGAGAGTCTGATTTCAGCAGGTACTCCGAAATTTCCACCTTGTTTGTTCCTGAAAATAATACTAGTGGTTCTTTTTTTGCCTGTGAATCCATCTCTTCACCAAATATTCTTGAAAGACCTCGCGAAACTTCATCATCGTAATCCAGTACGCAATCGCCCAAATGTGGTTCTTCCGAGATACTTTCGTCGCTACTTTCAATAGCAGAGAGATCATCTTCTAGAATACCGGCGATAATACTATCAGATATCTTCTTTTTCTTCGACATTCTCCTGAAATAACAAGTACGCTAATGGGTAAAGGTAACTATATTACCACCAAATACTACTATGTTGATGTAACCGGGCAATGGTAAGAGTTTTACCACCGAGTTTACGAAGATTTTCCAATTAGTACAAGTTTCATTTTAAAAGTTATTCTACGAGTCATGCAGGATAATTTAATCAATTACCCTACCAAATATCATAAAACCACTTACCGGAATCTTGTTAGAACAAAATTTCAATTTATTTGCGCCAAACACCTCTGATTTTTAAAATTCTTCGATATTTTTTTTTGAATGTTGGTAGTTCATAAACTTTCACAGTTAGCGTAGTTGCCAGTACTAATAAAGTTTTAAGGGTCTTCACACATTATAAATATTGAATATGAGAATGTGCACATAGAACGACTCATGCTCTATGGTCAAAAAGCTGAGGTGGTAAGCAATTGTCCTTTGCCCTATTAAGGGTTAAGAGTAATTAGTTTTTTTGTAATAAATATTTTAAGTTTTAAATTTTTAGTGTGAAGTTAGCCTCCAATTTCCGCAAAAATGGACTAAGACGTTTGATTTATTTTTTAATCGTTTGAGAATCGTTTGAGAGGATTTTAGAGAAAAGAAAGTTTTATTTAGAGTAATTAGTTTTTAAGTAAAAAATATTTAAAGTTTTAGATTTTGTAGGTTAGAGTTGTAGGCGGTTTTCGTGATGTAGCGCCATCTAGGATAGATGAAGAGCACTTGATAGTCTTTGAGTTTTGGTAGTTGGTGTTGCTGTAAGCAAAATAAATATGTTTTCCTTATTGTTGCTAGTTATTACAATATTTGTGAAAAGAATGAATGATTTGACATTGACTTATGTACTCAACAGGTCTATCATGGCCAGAAATCAGCGCAATTTTAAAAAAAATACGAATCTTTCTGTTTTTCCAAGATGTTTGTTTGTTTTGATAGTTCTCTTGCTAAAATTATTTATTTTATTTGATTTGCTCTGTTTTAAAGTTCAAAAAGTCTTTGTATGCCGACATGCAACGGCCCACCGCACAAAATCTCAGTAAACTTCGCCTAAAGGACCGCCTTTTCGCAAGATTACATGCAAACAAGGAAATGAAATGGAAAAACTGAGCAAGGGCCAGATCCGCGAAGCGAGGGCGAGATGGACCTGCAGGGCCAGACCTTAGTCACGAGGACAACAAAGTCCAAAGAGAATAAAACCACTACAATTAAGTCCTCGAGATCATTGTTTGGCCTGTATTTGGTTTTTGCAAGTGAGAGTTGGTAAGTTGTTTCATTTAATAGTAACTTACATTTGTATTCGTATTTAGTTATTTATTAAGCAAAAAATCTGAAAAATATTCTTAATAATAAAACACTTTAAACCAGAGAAGGTTTGTCCAGTGTCCACAGTCTCAGTGCAGTGTCACACATTTGGTAAACTTAATACATAAATAAGAACTTCTAATAGTTCAGTCAAACTTATGTCTAGGATAATATAGTTATCACTATAAAATCCAATACCTACTAACCACATTTCTTATCAGTACAAGGTGACTAGCGGTCACCATCTGTAATATATCACACATTAAAAGTAACATTACATTTACATTTTACTTATATAATATATATATTTATTTATATAAATTATTAAAAATTATCTAGGAAGTATTTCTTATACACATAGTATAGTACATAGAAAGATGAACACTTGTAATTAAAAGTAAAGTCATATTATTTGAAATACATTTTGTTTACCTAATACCATGACAAATACAACACAAGGACATTCATAAACGACAGGATGATTTTACCCTAAATTTATCAAAATAGAGCATAACTCAAGAATTGTGAACATGATCTTATGATAATTACCTTTTCTTGTTCTTACACTCCTGCATTTTACAGGATCTGGTTCCTTTGCCACCATCGGTACCTTCATCACCACCCTATATGCTGCCTCTACCAAAAGATGATGCAACCGCTTGATTGCAGACAAGCCAGAGCGGCAATTCCATCAACATCATCGAAGCTAACAAAATGCTTACTAAATCATAATAGAAAGGACATGCATATCCTGGTGGGAAAACTAACAGGACACTGCCCACTAAATAAACATCTATACACCATCAAAACGATGGACAGGCTCATCTGCAGAGGATGTCTCAGCAACAACAAAACAACTGCACATAGTCCTGGAATGCGAGGAGTGGCAGTACAATGAACAGAAATCCCAAGATCACTCTGCAAAGCCTGCTAAGATCCCTGATAGATTCTGCGCTTCTGGATGGAATAAGGCTGGCTATGCTAGCAAAATGTGGATATAAGAATACTTCAACTATAAACCATCCTAAAATACTGTGGCAGAGTGCCTCTCTGTGGAAGTGTTTTGTATGGAGGATGAATGAAGGAACCTATTTCCTTGATTGATTATCTTCGGCATTATTATTATTATTATTTTGATAACTATGTACCTATAGGTAGTATTAAATTTGACTAGTGCTTATTTTGTAAGCCTAAAGAAATAAAGATATTGATTTCTGATTTCATTTTTGTTCTTCTATTCAACTCTGTGCCTAGTAGTTGTTGTTTTATAAGTGTTATTATTTTAACTTCTTTTATTGTTGTAACTCAAAAATTGACCTATTGTCTGAAATAAAGCATTTTTATTATATTTATTATTATAAACAATCTACCAAATGAGCCGAGCCATAGCCGTTCCCTAAGAAGACCACCTAGCTGGAGGGAATCCACCACATACCATATGCTGGTTCATCAGGGCTTCTCAACCTCCAGTCAATCAAAGTCTGATTGAAAGTTCAAGCGAGAATGACAGGCAGATAGGCTGCTGAAATTATAGCAGCAACAATTGCTACTGCTGATCTGCTAGTATTTATTATTATCTGTTTTTGTGTAAATCTATACCTATTCTGATTGGTTTTAAGTTTGATGACCATTCCTTTATAGTTTACTTGAAGCGCCCCGCGGCTTCGCCCGCGAACCAGTTTTTTTTTCGTCCAAATTTCAGAAATTTATTGCACACCCCCCTGGGGGTTATTGTGTAAAAATAAAAGATACGTGTTTAATTATTCTCTCCATAGTATTATTTAAAAACTTGGATGGTAGGTATAATGTTTGATAAAAACAACATTTTTAAATCTTGATTCTAGTTTTATTTCTTTAATTCAAGTGATATCAAACAACGTTACTTACTAGGTAGATAGGTTTTAAACTTTAACAGTTCTAAGTAGGTATATATACCTACTACTATACATCAGCCAAACTCGATGTAGAATGTTTGTAAACAAACCGCCCATACTTAACCTAAAATACACTCTGTTGCCGCGCCTTTTTATACGCAATTTACATTACTTGTCGATTTAAGATCCTTCCTTCACTAAATATTTCGTACACTCTTATCTAAAATTCGACGCCAAGCAAGTGAATTTTAGTTTTTTGTGTCGTGTATAGGTATATACATACCAAATTTACTTGTCATGTCGTATTCATATGTACACGACATGACAGGTACCTACCTATGTTATGGGTGGATGGATGGACGGATGTAGGTAGGTAGGTATGTATTTATAGGTAGGTATGGTAGGTTGGTTGGTGATGCTGAGCGAGAGAAACACTGATAACTCCACAACAACGACACCACCACACTTTTCTCTCTGCTCTATCGAGATACCTCCACACATTTGAAAACAGAACCCTACCTCCACACATTTGAAAACAGAACCCACCATGAGGGTCATTGGTATTTCACATGCGCCATATAGGTAGACCCACGTAGCGGCATATGGTATGCGGTTGTGACATAAATATCATTTTTCTCTACCCGCTGGTGCGGCTGACCGCACGTAAAAAAACTACTTTGTTTGCCTTGCGTCACACGTGGCGCGCGCGCAGAACAAAGGGTCACTGTCAACACAATTTAGTTAGAGTAATAAATAATGCTCGTAGCTATTTGAGCTCTTCTGAGAACTTACATAATTGTTTACTAAAATCACCGAGCGCAGACAGAAAACAATTGCGCGCGAAATGCTAGCGTCTGACTTTACACTTAACTTATTAATGACTGTGTACCTACCTCTATTTTTTGATTATCTGTGTGACATTTACTACTCTAATCTATGGATCTTTGTGTATGAATCAATAATTTAAATTAATTTAATAACAGAAGAACCTAACATAGGTAGGTACAATGAAACCAATAACCTACAACCATCATAAAAAAAACGTTTGATAATTCGAAAAGATGACCCACGACGTGGGCCCATAGCATGCCAGATGAAGTTCAAATAAAATTAAAATATAACCATTCTAAACCTTGAAACCAACACTCGTATAAGGAAGAGACTCATAGAAATAGTTAGCTCATATTTTTCATGTTAAACTATGGCGTATCGGGAAAGAAAAAACTGGTTAAAATTTAAATTTATTTAATAATATTTTAAACAGTTTGTAATCAACCTACCTTTGTGTGTAATCTACCACATTGCATTGCATCTACCTACTCTATTTTTGTGTGTTTTTTGTTGCTCTAGTACCTACCTACGAGTCATTTTCGAGTAGGTACGGTCATGTGTACCTTGTACCTACACGCTAGCTACGAGTAGCTTGATTACCTATGCTAGCGTACCCACGGACACAGCGTCAGCGTGTTTAGTTCCTCTGCGCGCTGAGTTGTACTTTGTTGCGTCGTCCAGCAAGAGTGCGTGTACTGCGTGTACCTTACGTAATACGATAGCTTGTACAGTACAGTACATATTTTTAAACCTATACTTGTATATCTATTCTGTGGTCCCGCAAACTAGGTACCTGAATATTTTGCCTAGGTATACGAAAACGTTATTCTATTAGATATAATAATATGTAAGTTTGGATGGATGAGTGTTTCTTACTCAATCACGCCATTCACGCCAGAACGGCTGAAAGGATCGGGATGAAATTTGGAGCTGAGATAGATAGCGCATATAGTCTGGAATAGCACATAGGCTACATAAACAATACCTTCTGATTTACTCGTGCGAAGCCGGGACGGGCCGCTAGTATTATAAATGTGAAGGTTTAGTTAGATCAGTAATTCCCAAAGTGGTCCAGGTGGACCCCCAGGGGTCCACGGGAGCCCGACGGGGGTCTATGTTAGGCGTGACAAAAAATGGGGGCCCACAATATGTAAGCGGGGGTGCATGAAAATTTATTTGGTTTCGATGGTGAAGAACTAAAATGTTAGCTTGACTGCACTTATCAATATAGGCAGATAATATTTATTTTAATATCACCATGGATCATAAATCTATTTAATGAAACGGAAGTGGAGAATGTGAAAAAAGTGCTATTACAAGAGGAGTTACTCGAGCTTAGCACTAATGAGGAGCTGAAAGTGACATTTAAAATAGGGTAACTATCTAAAATTTTGGCTGCAGGCAGAAATACCCCAAAAAAGCTTCTGAAAGCGTTTCCCTCGTCATATCTTGTCGAAAAAAGTTTTAGTGCCATCACAAACTTATTCACAAAAATGGAGCAGATTGAATATCACAGAACGGGGAGATTTGCGGTGATTCCTTACAAAACTCAAGCCAAATATTGATAATTTGCTGTCAATCCATAAAGTACATTCCTCTACATTTTTGTAACTACCATTGTAGAAATTACATTATGTAAGTTATAAGTGTTTAATTTTGATTATATTACGTCTGTTATAACAGTAATAATAAACAGTGTAACCTAATCTTACTACTATTATAAACGCGGTAGTTTTTAAGTATAGATGGATGGATGGATGGATACTCTTTCACGCAAAAACTACTAAACGGCATCGTGATGAAATTTGGCACAGAGAAAGATTATAGTCTGCTATTATTTATCCCGGAATTTCCACGGGAACGGGAATTACGCGCGTGAAACCTCGAGGCGCTGCTAGTACTTATAAATAAAATTCGTGAGAATTGATTGGTTCTCATGCTGTGAGTCACTGTAGATTTCAAAAAAGGTAAAATTGGATGGAGTAAGTAATTTTTTCGATTGGCCAACTTTGGTTTTTAGACATCCACTCACAGTAAAATCAATTAAAATTTAATAGAAACTTTTTTTCGTCGAGTGTAATTTTTTTTTTTCAAAAACTGTTAAAACTTTTAAAAGACAAACTTTGAAACTCAGCGACGACGCAAGTATAAATAATCGTACGACGGAAGTTTATCTATCCATAGATTTAATCGTCACTTTTTTTTGAGATTTATAGATTCGTAGTAGTATTAGCTGCCTGCAGGGGGTCCACCGGATCCCGCTAAATTTTGAAAGTGGTCTATGATACAAAAGAGTTTGGGAACCTCTGAGTTAGATGGATGGATTGATAGATGGATGTTTGTTGCTCAATCGCGCCAGAACGGCTGAACGGATCTGGATGAAATGAGGCACAGAGATAGATTATAGTCTGATTTAGGCTATATTTTATTCCGGAATTCCCACGGAAACGGGAACTACGGGGGTACCTACTAATATTATAAACGCAATAGCTACTAATATTATAAACGCAATAGTTGTTATTGTACATAGGCAATATATTTGGTACTCTTTCACGCAAAAACTACTGAACGGATTTGGATGAAATTTGGCACAGAGATAAATGTGTACCTACCTAAGTAAAAAAAACTCATGAGATCTGATTTTTTATTTTTGATAAATGTGTACCTACCTAAGTACAAAGAAACTCGTGGGATCTGATTTTTTATTTTTTATGTTTGATAAATGTGAACCTACCAGCTACCTACCTAAGTACAAAGAAACTCGTGAGATGAGATTTTTTTAATGTTTCATCTTTAAATCTAAGGTTTATCAAGTACCAGTATATCAATAAGTTTAAATAACTATCAAAATAATACATTAATATTTGACTTGTTGACTATTTTGTAAGCCTAAATAAATAAATTTATTGATTTCTATAAATTCTAGTACCAATCCGAAGTGCATTGAAAAATGACAAAAAAAAATATAGGTACAATAGAGTGAGTGGGGGGAAGATGAAAAAAGGGGTAAGACAAAAAGTCTTCAATAACACCAGATTTATAGTACTTATGACTGTGCTGGCAACAGCGTTAGGGCCACCAATTTGTTACTTATCACAACTCAGTCAGCGGTTGCGGCTGAGAACGCCTGGTTGTGTGTAAAGTGCAATTTTCTAGGACAGTGTGTTTTTCAGGATTTTCAAAAGTGATTTCATCTTGCCCCGTGTCTTGTAAATTAAATTACAAGGCAGGTACGAGTGTTTCATTGAAACATGCCTATTATTTTTTGTACATATTTACGTAATTACTTCTAAATCTCTCTATTTCTCGTATTTTATAATTTATTTCCTCTTTTCATCTTTCCCCATTTACATTTAACGGGGTAAGACAAACATTTCAATGTTGTAATTTTGACCCTTTTTCAGATTTCATACTAAAAGCCAGATGTTCTCAAACTGTATCTTTGTGTAAGTTTCAGGAAGAAAATAAGAAATAAGAAAACAATTGCTGAAAGTAGTAAAACAAAAAATAACAAGAATGCTAAGAAATGTGAAATAAAAAAAGAATCCAATAGAAAAAGAAAATACCTTAAAAAGTACAAAAGAAAAAAATTAAGAATTATTTATGGTGATGAAAAAGAATATTCATATAGGTTTCATGTGAAATAAAAAAGCTTTCAGTTTTTATTTCATTTTTCATTCATAGATTTTTTTTTTCTTCAGTCAAAACATGTGCAAATTGGCTCCAAAATTTGAGAATCTCTTCTTCAATCTTCCCCCAGTGGGGTAAGTTCGGAATATATATTTTTTTAAAATTTGTTATATCTTTGTTAAAAATAGGTATTTTGGCACTACAGTCAGTTACAACTTTTTAAATTACTTAACACTATAGACTAAGGTCCATAAACTGTGCCTAAGACCTACCTAAGACACGTTTTAACGATTTTAGATTTTTATTCGATCTTACCCCGTCACCTTTTCATCTTCCCCCTGTTTCAATTAAGTAAAAATAATATTTTTAATTAAGGTTTTCTACTTTTTGGACAGCTTTATCACGCTGTTATTGACATAATATAAAAATCTAGTCTTTACCCTTTAATTATGTCCAATTTACTTTTAGCTAAAGTTAATATCTATTCTTCTACATGGATTCAAAAACAACACTGACCATCTCATCAAAAAACTGTTCGATCTTGCCCCCACTCACTCTATATACTTACCTAACAGATTACCAACGTAGCATATTTCAAGTGGTTTTTCCTATGTGGTGCCCCCTAGTGTTCTCAGAGACCTAAAGAAATAAAGTTATTGATTTTTTGCAGCCTATCTGCCTGTCATTCTCGCTTGAACTTTCAATCAGACTTTGATTGACTGGAGGTCGAGAAGCCCTGATGAAGCAGCATATGGTATGTGGTGGATTCCCTCCAGCTAGGTGGTCTTCTTAGGGAAAGGCTATGGCTCAGCTCATTTGGTAGATTGTTTATAATAATAAATAAAATAAAAATACAAATGCTTTATTTCAGACAATGGGTTAATTTTTGAGTTACAACAATAAAATAAGTTAAAATAATAACACTTATAAAACAACAACTACTAGGCACAGAGTTGAATAGAAGAACAAAAATGCCGAAGATAATCAATCAAGGAAATAGGTTCCTTCATTCATCCTCCATACAAAACACTTCCACAGAGAGGCACTCTGCCACAGTATTTCAGGATGGTTTATAGTTGAAGTATACTTATATCCACATTTTGCTAGCATAGCCAGCCTTATTCCATCCAGAAGCGCAGAATCTATCAGGGATCTTAGCAGGCTTTGCAGAGTGATCTTGGGATTTCTGTTCATTGTACTGCTACTCCTCGCATTCCAGGACTATGTGCAGTTGTTTTGTTGTTGCTGAGACATCCTCTGCAGATGAGCCTGTCCATCGTTTTGATGGTGTATAGATGTTTATTTAGTGGGCAGTGTCCTGTTAGTGTTCCCACCAGGATATGCATGTCCTTTCTATTATGATTTAGTAAGCATTTTGTTAGCTTCGATGATGTTGATGGAATTGCCGCTCTGGCTTGTCTGCAATCAAGCGGTTGCATCATCTTTTGGTAGAGGCAGCATATAGGGTGGTGATGAAGGTACCGATGGTGGCAAAGGAACCAGATCCTGTAAAATGCAGGAGTGTAAGAACAAGAAAAGGTAATTATCATAAGATCATGTTCACAATTCTTGAGTTATGCTCTATTTTGATAAATTTAGGGTAAAATCATCCTGTCGTTTATGAATGTCCTTGTGTTGTATTTGTCATGGTATTAGGTAAACAAAATGTATTTCAAATAAATTGACTTTACTTTTAATTACAAGTGTTCATCTTTCTATGTACTATACTATGTGTATAAGAAATACTTCCTAGATAATTTTTAATAATTTATATATATAAATACATATATTATATAAGTAAAATGTAAATGTAATGTTACTTTTAATGTGTGATATATTACAGATGGTGACCGCTAGTCACCTTGTACTGATAAGAAATGTGGTTAGTAGGTATTGGATTTTATAGTGATAACTATATTATCCTAGACATAAGTTTGACTGAACTATTAGAAGTTCTTATTTATGTATTAAGTTTACCAAATGTGTGACACTGCACTGAGACTGTGGACACTGGACAAACCTTCTCTGGTTTAAAGTGTTTTATTATTAAGAATATTTTTCAGATTTTTTGCTTAATAAATAACTAAATACGAATACAAATGTAAGTTACTATTAAATGAAACAACTTACCAACTCTCACTTGCAAAAACCAAATACAGGCCAAACAATGATCTCGAGGACTTAATTGTAGTGGTTTTATTCTCTTTGGACTTTGTTGTCCTCGTGACTAAGGTCTGGCCCTGCAGGTCCATCTCGCCCTCGCTTCGCGGATCTGGCCCTTGCTCAGTTTTTCCATTTCATTTCCTTGTTTGCATGTAATCTTGCGAAAAGGCGGTCCTTTAGGCGAAGTTTACTGAGATTTTGTGCGGTGGGCCGTTGCATGTCGGCATACAAAGACTTTTTGAACTTTAAAACAGAGCAAATCAAATAAAATAAATAATTTTAGCAAGAGAACTATCAAAACAAACAAACATCTTGGAAAAACAGAAAGATTCGTATTTTTTTTAAAATTGCGCTGATTTCTGGCCATGATAGACCTGTTGAGTACATAAGTCAATGTCAAATCATTCATTCTTTTCACAAATATTGTAATAACTAGCAACAATAAGGAAAACATATTTATTTTGCTTACAGCAACACCAACTACCAAAACTCAAAGACTATCAAGTGCTCTTCATCTATCCTAGATGGCGCTACATCACGAAAACCGCCTACAACTCTAACCTACAAAATCTAAAACTTTAAATATTTTTTACTTAAAAACTAATTACTCTAAATAAAACTTTCTTTTCTCTAAAATCCTCTCAAACGATTCTCAAACGATTAAAAAATAAATCAAACGTCTTAGTCCATTTTTGCGGAAATTGGAGGCTAACTTCACACTAAAAATTTAAAACTTAAAATATTTATTACAAAAAAACTAATTACTCTTAATCAATTTTTCTTTTCTCTATAATTCTCTCTAACGATTCTCAAACGATTAGTAAAAAAATCAAACGTCTTAGTCCATTTTTGAGGAAATTGGAGGCTAACTTCACATTAAACAGGAAAAACTTAAAATATTTTTTACAACAAAACTAATTACTCTAAATTAATTTTTCTTTACTCTAAAATCCTCTCAAACGATTCTCAAACGATTAAAAAATAAATCAAACGTCTAAGTCGCTTTTTGAGGAAAAAGGGGCCAACTTCACACTAAAAAATGAAATCGTTTTTACACAAAAACTAATTACTCTAAAACAATTTTTCTTTTCTCTAAAATCCTCTCAAACGATTCTCAAACGATTAGCATTATCAAATCATTAAAATAATAAAGTCGGGGGGCCAACTTCACACAGGTTAAAGGTACTCAGTAAAAAATTTCCATGAACCGGACACTGGCAGAAAAGTGTAAAACCAGACACATGTTGCCATCAACAAAGTAGTCAAGTCTTTTATAACTTTGTTTTATTTTTTACTAGCGACCCGCCCCGGCGTCGCACGGTTTTTTATAAAAAAACTTTATTAAAAAAACCGCATCAAAATATGTTGCGTAGTTTTAAAGATTTAAGCAGTCAAAGGGATATAGGGAAATAGGGACAGAAAAAGCGACTTTGTTTGATACTACATATGTAGTGATTAGAAATAAACCAGTATATACCTACCTATATTCGTTCATAAAATAAGAATTAATAGGGGATTATTATTCTAAGTTTTAGATTGTATTAGACTTAAAATCTCATTAGTGTCTGATTACTAACATTTTTTTTATTTACCTAAATTTACCTAACCACGCCTCCATTCCATGACTACTCATGAAATTCCCAAACCAAAATTACAAAAAAGGACACTGGTAGAAAGATGTGACACCAGACACAAGTCGCCATCAACAAAGAAAGAAATCAAATCAATCAAAGGCAGTATGGCTTTATGGCTTTCGCCTGTCCTAGATGGACTAATTTATAAAAAAAAAACAATCAAAATAAAAAAAATATCAGGAAAACTAAATGTTTTCGTGAATGTGTTTCATCTTTTCCAATCTGTTTCTGACAAATTCTGAACCGCTAGTATGTCTCTAAAAATGAGTAACTCTCTGAAAACTCGTGTTTCTCCAGTTGCATATGCATTAGTCCATAAAGCTGTTCCTCTTCAAATTAGTCGCAATTATTCCTGTGAAAAAGACGAAGTCACCCACACTGGCCAAGTAGGTTTTGACTTATACATAAAGTCCCTAATAAATCAAATTAATGCTGTGAATCTAATCAAATGATACATACATAGCTATTGTGAAAATTTCAGATTGCTTATGTAATTTAACCATCAAATTCTCATGCCACTATCCTAAGTTACCTCGGCAGTTTTTGTATGTATTTTTATAGTTTTTTCGTCATGGATAGAGTAACATGACAGTATCCATAAAAAGATTTCAGAAAGTTATGCTTAGTGATTCAGAACTGCTTCAGACAAATTTAAAAAATTTCATTCGTTCTGCTGTTGCAACTATATCACTCATTATTATTTTTTACCATCTGCTGTATGTATACATACGAATAACAATATCTATGTAATGTATTGTATTAAGTATATCAGTCATCTAGTACCCATAACACAAGCTCTGCTTAGCTTGGGGCTAGATGATGCTGTGTGGACTGTCCGGAATTATTTATTATTATTATTAATAAGGATCCATTAATGGGTTTATTCAATGAAGAGCATTTGATTGTCTTATATCTTAACTAGCAGCGCCTCAGCGTTTCACCCGCCTAGTGCCTGTTGCCGTGGGAATTCTGGGATAAAATATGCCTGTGTTATTCTAGACTATAATCTATATCTGTGCCAAATTTCATCCAGATCCGTTCAGTAGTTTTAGTGTGAAAACATAACAAACATCCATCTTTCCATCCTTACAAACTTTCACATTTATAATATTAGTAGGATATGTAGGTGCCAAACTTACACTGAAGCCTACTATTCCCAGTGACATGGCTAGACTGATGATGATATTATCGTAAAATACGTGTGATTTGATGACAAATCCTTCATCATCAAGAGCTTCAGGCCCTACTCATTCATTAAATAAAAATGTTTTCAAATTGTAGAATTATATTATTTGATGATTAATATATGTATTATATTATAATATTATTTAGATTAAACTTAAGTTGTGCAGTGAACTAAACATGATATTTGTAATAATTCAGAAACTATAACCATTTGTAGATGTGTGACTTTTACAGTTCCTATTTTTTACCATTTGTAAATTATTTCAGAAATGGGAGGCCAATGATTACAGAATGGCTAGATTCATGAATGCTAAAAAAAATGTAAATCCGAACTGGGCAGTGAAATTGATTGATCAAGTGCCACCCACAGAAGTAAAGAATAATATTGTGTGGTGTGATGGTGGCAGTGGCCCTGAAGGACATCCTAGAGTTTACATCAATTTGGTAATAAATAGCATGTATTGTAATCTATTGTAGATAGTACCTATTGTACTAAAGAGAATACTTGAAGGTTTGCTTATGCTGAAGAAATTATTAAAGGGATCAATTACATATTATTATTAATTTATTGATGTAATTAGAAGGGCCCTTAGGCCAAATAAACTAATTATAGTGGGTTTAGGTATTTATAAATATTTGATCCAATACACTGATTATAAGAATTGTTAACATAATCAATTTACTGTTTCAGGATAAACCTGGAGATCACTCATGTGGATATTGTGGTCTTCGTTTTTTCAAAAGAACAGATCATCACTAGAGGCTGGTTTCAAATAAATAAATTGTTTTAATGTTTATGTAATTTTAGTCGAGTAGCTGTGTTTTGATTATATCCTAAATTAAAAAGTGGTTTTTTAAATATTTAAATTATATTTTCACTTCACTATGATAAAACAAAATATATACATTTATATCTCTTTTAAATAATCACAAAACATAATGATGACAGTAGTCTGAGATGTTGACCTACATGCATTAACATTGCAATTAACTTCTTTTAACAATCTGCTAGTTTATTTATCTGATGGGGTGTCTTGTTCCTTCTGCATTTGCATTTCTTGTCTTATCTCAATGTTGGATTGTAAAAGCTCTTTCAACTGACCATGGATGTTATCATTCTGTTGTTCCAAAAAGTCCAAAGCAGAGTTTAGTTCATCTAATCTTGAATCCAACATGTCATACTCTGTAAATAAAATTGAGAACATTTGTATTAGTGCTGTTTTCTGAGGTAGGTAAATAATAGTCACTATTAGGTCTAATTTTTTTTCTTTTATTTTCTAAAAGTAAGTGGATAGATTTGTTTTTGAATCTTACTATTATTTATAATAAATGGGCAGGTCTATGTGAATGTTTGTTATTGGTAATCTCCGTAACTACTTAAGTTATTTAGATGAACTATGGTACATAGAAAGTTTAGGACATAGGCTATTAAAATTCGGAAATTTAAACCTCTGAAGGGGTTAAATAGGGTGGTAAATTTTGTATGGAAAATTATTTTTCCTTGGTTCAATTTACTCAAAACTCGGTTTAAATAAACAACAAATAATTAAACACGTATTTTTACGAAAGTAGGCATAAGAATAGAGAAAAAGAGTGCCCTAGGAGGCGTGCAATAAATTTCAGTGCGAGCGAAGCCGCGAGGCGCAACTAGTTTAAAATAATACAGTTATTGTATACCTGTGGGTTTATGTAAAACAAAAACACTTCAGATAGGAAGTGATTATTTTACACCTATCTGACTACCTATACAGATTGGCCCAGAGTGTGGCTGTTGGAAGCCCAGGGTCTGTTCTAATCAAAATAGACAGATAGGTAGGTACTTAGGTAAGTAGTTAAACAGTCTAAATCATAATCACCTTCTGCGACGGTTTCTTGTTCACTTTGGTTTACAGGTGTTATTCCATCATTTGTAGTGTTGTTTTGACTACAATTATTTTGATTTTGTCCAGCCATAATTCAGCACAGTTGGAGAAGCTATAACTTAACAAATTGATTTTATTGCACTGAAAGAAAACCCTATTATTTTTCGTTTTACATGGAAATAAACAAAACTCTACTTGCCATGCCACAGGCAAAATATGCCTACCTCTGAAAACTAAAGATATGAGAGCTCTTCTATTCTTACTAATATTAAAAAACGCGAAAGTTTTTATGGATAGATTAGACGTTTGTTCCTTTTTCAATCTTACATAAGTTGGAAGAGGCTTAAGCTTGATCGTATAGGTATGCCGCGGGAATATACACCTACTAGTACGATGAAACATTGTAACAACACTAGTACATTGTCCATTTTTATGAACAGGCTAAAGCTATATTACAGCCATATTGCCTTGTCTGATGTTCATTTTATATCTTAAATATTTTGAATATTTTGTGTAAAGTTACACGTTTTTACTGATCAGCCATCTTTCCGGAAGTCCTCCCACTTCCATCCATTCAGAAGTTTCTGTTTTTTTTAATGAAGCAACTTAAGTCTGGTGACCTAGTTATGTGTTTGAGCTCTCTGATTTTTGCAATTTCTTATTGTTAGTTTTAATAGGTTTAGAATACTTGTGCCGAACTCCTTACAGACGGTTAGGTGTAGTGTAAGTTGTAAAAAAATTCAAAAAGAGTAGTAGGTAGGTACCTACATAATAAAATCAGAATCAACTTTAAAGAGATTTAATTTGACCTTATCGGGTTTCTTGGCTATAGGTACCTATAGTATTGTATTAAGTATATCAGTCATCTAGTACCCATAACACAAGCTCTGCTTAGCTTGGGGCTAGATGATGCTGTGTGGACTGTCCAGAATATTTATTATTATTATTATACTAAAGGTACCAAACAATCCTTGAGTTCCTTGAGTTACTTATGTAGATACTTTGAGAAGGTCTAGACCAGAGGTTCCCAAACTATTTTGTTTCATAGACCACTTTCAAAATTTTGCTGGATCCGGTGGACCCCCTGCAGCTACATTACTACGAATCTGAAAGATTAGATCTATGGAAACTTGCGTTGTCGCTGAGTTTCAACAACGAATTAACAGTTTTTGAAAAAAATAATATTACAATGGCTTGAGTTTTGAAAGTAATAACCGCAAATCTCCCCGTTCTGTGATATTCAATCTGCTCCTTTTTTGTTATTAAGTTTCTAACGGCACTAAAACTTTTTTCGACAAGATATTACGAGTGAAACGCTATTAGAAGCTTTTGCACAATTCCCCACAGTCCAGGATATTTTTCGGGTATTGCTGCCTGCAGCCAACATTTTTGATACCCTCTTTTATAGCTCACTGTCAGCTCCTCATTAGTGCTAAGCTCGAGTAGCTTCTCTTGTACATTCTCCACATGAAATATATTTATGATCCCTGGTGGTTTGAAAATAAAATGTTATCATCATATTATTCTATCTGCCTATATTAATAAGAGAAGTCAAGCCAACATTTTATTTCTTCACTATCAAAATAATCTTAATTTTCATGCACCCCCGCATACAATTTGTGGACCCCCATTTTTTATCACGCCTAACATAGACCCCCTCGAGTCTCCCGTGGACCCCTGGGGGTCCACCTGGACCACTTTGGGAATTACTGGTCTAGACGATAGATATGAACTGAACCAATTTCCTATATTAAGTCACAGACGTACACAAAGTAAAATGAATAACTTATGTATGATCCACCTTATATTTTGGGCTTTGCTTTTCACCATAGGGTGGATAGGATAGGAGAGTCTATCCTATCCTATCTACCCTAGGTAAGGGTGAAAATTTTGCTGAAGGAATACCGTACCTACTGCCCAGCAAAAATATGAATTTCTGTAATGTCCCCTTTATGCCCAATGCAGGGCGAATATATTGACAGCAGTCACAGGATCTTAGTGTTGCTATATATATAAAAATGTAAAATCAAGTGATAAGGTCCCCACACACAGAAGCCGGGGAGGTGGAGCGCTCGGCGCTCGAGCGCAGCGGAGAGCGGTGGTCCGCCTCCAGCTTCTGTGTGTGGAGACTTTAAAGGATTTGGTTGGATCATTTTATTAATATCAAAATATTATACCATTCAGAAGGTATTTACTAGGAAGTCCCTCAACTCGGAATAAGAATTCAAATTGATTCTTCCTCCGAGTCTCAGACATTTTTCCAATTTTTCCAACTTGCAAATCCATTATTCACAGCTGTTTACTTTACTAAATTTTTGTTTACTCAATGTCTGTCTGCTGTCACTGTCAGTCTGTGAGTGACGTAAATTACGTTTTCACTTCCGTTCCGTCCGAAGACGTTTCATTTCATGATCATGAATATCGTTCTCCAAATTGCTTTTTTCAGTTTTATGTGAATTTATGCGTAAGCCAAGGTTTATCTTACAACGCAAGTGGTTTTGTACATTGTTCTCTACACTATAACAAAGGTTTCTTCGTGTTTACTCAACGTTCAAATCGGTAACTCTTTGTTTGTGGGTGTAGTACAAAACAAATTCATTGTATTCCAATGATTGACATGACCACCACCCCCTAATTCATTTGTTGTATTGATTATAAATCCTGAATGAATAACTTATCGTTTGATAAGAAAAAGCAGGCTTTCCGAGAAGTATTTCTATTTGGTTTTGAACCTGACAAACATGATAAACTTCAAAATAAGATTTATTGATTTCTATTGTGAAAGATTGTTTTACTTAACTTCTAGGCTTTAGTGAGTGGTGACTCATTTCACTCAATCGCAGTTATTTTATTTCATGTCTGGCCCCATTGAAAAGCATAATCATCTGCAAGTGCATGACAAAAACAATGGATATGTTGGTATTCAATCTATTGTCTTTATCTAGTTTCAGTAACCAAGATGACTTCAGGGCCCTACAATTACTCCTATATATTTAAATATATCATTATTGGAGATATGGGAGTAGGTAAATCCTGCCTATTACACCAGTTCACTGACAAAAAATGTAAGTTCTACTTTTAGGTAAATTTAAACTGTCGCTACTGATTTGTGTAAAGTGTACTATATGACGTGATGAAACAACTTCTATGCTTACCTTTATAAGTATAAAGTTCTTAGATTGTGTTTTGACGATGTAATAAAGTTAGAATCTGTGAAGACTCCTATGACATGGCAGGTGAAGCTTCACCCTTAATGCAGGAGGTTGTGTGTTTGATTCCCACCTTAGGGAGAAAGTTTGTATGATCTGGACATATTTATAACAGGTGTTATATTATTATTTCGCTTCTTCCACTAGTGGACAAAAGATTGAAGTGAACTGAAAATCAATTATCACTTTATTTCTTATATTATTTTGATAATTATGTACATATAGTATTAAATTTGACTTGTCTAAGTGCTTATTTTGTAAGCCTAAAGAAAAAAAGATATTGATTCACTGATTTATCTATGTATAGTAAAAAATATTGATCTATGTAATGTATAGTATTAAGTATATCAGTCTTAAACCTAGTACCCATAACACAAGCTCTGCTTAGCGTGGGGTTAGATGATGTTGTGTGAATTGTTCAGGATTATTAATTTATCTATCTACCATTTTAGTGGTTCATAATATGTATTATGAATGTTTTAAAAGTTGTACAATATTTCAGTTATGGCTGATTGCCCTCACACAATCGGAGTTGAATTTGGAACCAGGATCATTGAAGTAGCTGGTCAAAAGATTAAGTTGCAGATTTGGGACACCGCTGGTCAAGAGAGATTCAGAGCTGTCACTCGGTCATACTACCGAGGTGCTGCAGGGGCACTCATGGTCTACGACATTACCAGAAGGTAAATTATGTGGATGAAAATGTTATTTTTGGAAACCAACTTCTGCCAACAGCTTAATACTTATTTCACACAATACTTATTTTTCCAGTTGAAATACAATGCTCACATGCCACCCCACTCCACCATGGGCCACCATAGTCTTAACTCCCGCAGAACAACTGTAAACTAATATTGTAAATGTGAAAGTTTGAATGGATGTATAGATAGATCTACGAATGTATTGAATTTATGGATGTTTGTTCGTTTTTCACGCATAAACTAGTTAACGGATCGGGTTGAAATTTTGAATAGACTTAGTTCTAGCTATGAAATAACACAGGCTACTTTTGATCCCATAAATCAGTACCCATTTGACAGAATATTTATTTTTGCCTTGAAATGATTCATAGAAATAGCGCGTGCGAAGCCGCGGGCTAATATGCGGCTAGTATGAAATTTTTTTGAAGTTATTCCACTTGTACCTTGTATGTTAATTAGGTAAGGTATTTTGTCCCTGTAGGGTATCTCTTCGCTAATTTGTTTCCTAGTGCATCCATCACACATAGAAACTTCACTTCATATACCTAAGTAGGTTTGATTTTTGACATTTTTAGGACTCCAGGACAAAAACAGAATATAATGATTATTTAATCTTAACAACAGCACAAACTTTCACCTCCATAACAATAGTAGGATTAAATTCTCTGTAACAATTTTGCAGATCCACTTACAATCACCTCAGCAGTTGGTTAACAGATACCCGCAACCTGACAAATCCCAGCACTGTGATATTTTTAATTGGTAACAAGTCAGATCTGGACGGACAGCGAGATGTCACATATGAGGAAGCCAAACAGTTTGCTGATGAAAATGGATTGATGTTTGTTGAAGCTAGTGCAAAAACGTAAGTGTTTACTAATCCTTACCAGACTAAATACAAAACGAATGTGATAGAATAAACAGTAAACGTAAAGTATGTAAAGCCGCGTACAGACTGCTGTAACGTAACATGCAATGTAACATGAAACGAGCATTTCACAAGTGTGGACGCAGCGCGCGCGCGATCTGAGCACCTACGTGTTCGCATCTTTTCCGGCATGCGCGCGGCGAACATAGCTCAGTCTGCCGAGAACACGCGGAGAGAATTTATTATACAATTATTACTGGCTACGATGACTGTCGATGCTTCAATGAGTATCATCAATCATGTGAAAAAAAAAAATGACATAAACGGCTCTGCTGTAGCTGTGTTTTCTTCCTTCAACGTTCGCGCGCGTTCGCGTCCACACTGGCGCTCCGCGCACACTGCGCGCCCCTTTGTGTTCGGCGAAAAAACCGACAAATGGCGGATCGCGGCGCGCACGAGTTGAAATGCTCTGTTCGTGCGCGGTTCGTGCGCGCGTGGCGTCCACACTGTGTGATTTCTGTTACATTGCATGATACATTGCGACAGTGTGGACGGCAAATTCTTTCATTGCGTGATACATTGTATGTTACGTTACAGCAATCTGTACGCGGCTTAATAGGAAATCACTATCACTACATAGAATAAAATAAAGTCGCTTTCTCTGTCCCTATGTCATTAAGTCCCTTTGAACGCTTAAATCTTTTAAACTACGCAACGGATTTTGATGCGGTTTTTTTTAATAGATAGAGTGATTCAAGAGGAAGGTTTTTATACTTATAATACAACCGTGCGAAGCCGAGGCGGGTCGCTAGTATAGTATAAAACTAAGTTGCTTTCTCTGTCCCTATTTCCCTTTGTATGCTTTAATCTTTAAAACTACGCAACCGATTTTGATGCCGTTTTTTTAATAGATAGAGTGGTTCAAGAGGAATGTTTATATCTATACTTATAATAAAACTGTAACAGGTCCAATTCTGTACATTGAAGATATTTTGAAAATTTTTTTGGAGGGCACTCTATTATCGTTACTCAAGCCAAAACTGTAATTTTTTTCATTCATGTCTGTCTGTCTGTCTGTCTGTCTGTCTGTCTGTCTGTCTGTATCGTAAACGCGCATCACGCCGAAACTACTTGATGGATTGAAATGAAACTCGGCATGATTATAGGTCATACTACGAGGAAGGACATAGGATACTTTTTATCCCGGAATTCAGTAAGGTTCCCATGGGAGAGGGTATGAAAGTAAAATTCCTTTACCGCGCATCACGCCGAAACTGCTGAATGAGTTGGAATGAAACTCGGGACGATTTGAGTTCATACTACAAGGAAGGACATGGGATACTTTTTATCCCGGAATTCGGTAAGGTTCCCCTGGGAGAGAGGGTGAAAGAGAAATTCTTTAACCACGCATCACGACACGACGGAATTGAATGAAATCGAATGGAACTCGGGACGATTGGACATGGGATACATGTTATCCCGGAATTCAGTTTGGTTCCCCTGGGCTATACGGGTTTTCAAAAATTTCTCACAGCATCACTGAACGACGCGTGTGTACGCGTCGTTCAGATGCTGTGAGAAATTTTTGAAAACCCGTATAGCCCAAGGGAACCAAACTGAATTGAACTGATAAACCGCGAAAGTTTGTAAGTATGAATGGATAGATGGATGGATAGATTGGTAGATGGATGGATGTTTGTTACTCTTTCACGCAAAACAGAACTGGATGAAATTTGGCACAGAGATAGATTATAAGCTGGAATAAGAAATAGGCTTTATTTTATCCCGAAAATCTCACGGGAAAGGGAATTACGCAAGTAAAATCGCGAGTACTCCAAATACTAATCATGCGCAGACGAAGTCGCGGGCACCAGCTAGTGTATAATAAAAACGTGCGAAGCCGGGGCGGGTCGCTAGTTACTTTATAAAACTATGTTTTTTGATGCGACGCCTGACCCGAAAGCTGTTGAGTATCTGGCGCAGCGCATCAGCATATCCTTACAGCAAGGCAATGCAGCCAGCAGCGTCTTGGGACGCGACCATTGGTATGGGTATGGATCAGTTGAGCTACCTTTAGATTGTTTACAAGTTTGCCGTTAGCTCTATTGTTAATTCTAGTTCATCATCATCCGCAACCCGATTCACCAACTACTGTCGGGGTAGGGCCCCCAAACTTTTGTGCTACTCCACAGGGTCCTGCGCCAGTCTCATCCAGGTTTCATATATTGCGATTTTCATAATTTCGTCGGCCCATCTCGCTGCTGGAATACTAGTTCAAATCTCTTTTATTCCTTATAATTTTCTTTCATAAAGCTTGTTTTTACAGAGGACAGAATGTAGAGGAAGCTTTCCTGGAAACAGCTAAGAAGATCTACCAGAGCATCCAAGACGGCCGCCTTGATCTGAACGCAGCCGAGTCGGGAGTACAACACAAGCCCGCCTCGCCGGGGCGTCCCCTCGCTGCGCCGCCAGCCAACCGTGATAACTGCGCCTGCTAACCTAAACTGCATAGACCTAGCATTCATGTCTCGTCCGACTGAAACAGACTTAAGTATGGACTTGTATCATCTAGGTAAATGTTAGACTCGTCGAGTTTTATCAAAGTTGTTGTAAAAGTTCTAAGTGAACTATACCCCGGCCAAGCTCAAGGTACATTGTTTGTCAACATTTCCCTCATACTTAGAGACCTGAAGATCACTTTCTCGTTACTTTTTTTGTGACAGAATTTGCACTGTCGATTAGCGCTTTTTCCCACAATGCGTAATAGAGACAAATTGTAAAACTCGACGCCAAGAGAATTTTGGATTGTTATGTTGTTCATTGTTAACAAACATTGTACCTTGAAAATGGCATAGTGAATCGTAGTAGTATACTAACATCACCCATTTCTAGTTGGAAGGTCAGCATCCAAAAGTTGATTTGTTAATAACATTGATAAAATAGATCTTACACTGTATTCATTGAGAGTGTAATTACATTTGGGCGTGATGTTTTCGGCTTTCGAACCTATTACAGTTACAATGTTCTGTCACAGACTGCATTTTCACCTTTGCATTTCCACATTTACTTTCCTGTTCCAACGTTGGTATGGCTTAACATTCCTTCAGTTATCTAAAATCTGAATATACCATAAATTTAGTACAATTACTCACAACACCTATATTTGGCCACTCCTAATTCTTAGCTGCTTTCTGCAAAAATTTGCTGTATAGTTTTTGATTGCAGGACTTGCATCACATCCCTTTTTGTGATCTTGCTAAATATACCTAACACGGCCGGCGAGACAAAGCTTTAAGAACTAAGTACTATAAGTATTATAATAACTTATCTTATCTTTATATCATAATGAGTTTGACCCAAGTATCTAAATAATGTATGTATAGTGTACATTCCACATAAAACGAATCAAATGTATATTATTGGTTAAGGTTTTAGATTATATAAAAACCATTGAAGGCACTTGTAGACACTATTTTAACCTATAATAGAATTCTTAATTTAAAAATAACGAGTGGTGTCGCATTATCAATGTACGAGTACCTTTTATTATGTAATTTAACACTATTTATTATGAATTAAAACAGGAGATGGGAACCCCAATAAGAAATGGGCCAAATCGTGCTACCAATCTCTTTATGTCAATGGTATCGTCGCAGAATCGCCACGTTGAATCTATAATGTGGGTCTAGAAAAGCTAAGGAGAGCGAGCGAAAGCAAACGAGTGGGATTCGACGATCGGTATCGCACTTTCACTCGCTTTCGCTGTTGTGTGAGAAATTAAAGGAATGAGTTTTGGTTCTAGTTTGGTTTCAACCTAGCTACTTTTAAAGTTTTCATCTGCAGTTTCTTTTATCCTATGGAGAATCGATACCCAAATCGTCTTTTATTGACGATTTTGCGACGATAGCTTCGTCATAGTAAAGCAATTAGTTTACCAGAATGCACCCTACTAAGTATCAACAGTAGTTTAAAAATTGCATGTGTCCACTGTATGTAGATGCTAAATATATATAATATTACCTAAATTAAGTATGTGTCTAATTAGAATAGCTTTTCCATGAGGTGAGTGTAATTTATGTACAAGTATCATTCATACTATCTGCAATAATTTCAATGGCGAGCTAAAATATTTTAAGGTTTTTAGGTACCGGTACATGTACTGTACACTGGTACATATTTTAATATCGTCAGAAATAGCTGCTAGAGGTCGCAACCCCTTTCAGTACGTTTTATTTATATTTAATTAAGATGTAATTAATAAAATAATATATTTGGGAAATTTGTGATGTTTTTTTTTACTTTACGTGATCTTACCTTTACGGCTTTACCTGATAAAAGTACTTTCCTTGTGAGATAAAAACATTTTTAGCAATCAGTGTCTTCAGATTCCGGTTACGACAGATTCGCTTTAAGACAGAAGTACGATAAAAAGATCAATGTTGGTAGAAACCTTTGAACTTTAAAAGGGCTTGGTCAGATTCCGTTTACACAGTGGGGTAACATAAAGCTGGATACTGACCAAAGTTACGAGGTATAAAGTAACATTCGCTGCGTTCTAAAATCGGCGTAACATGCTCGTCAAAACTCTTCTCCGCTCGTAACAGTCAAAGAACTCGCCAAAAAACTGACAGCCGCGTGGAGCACACAAAGCAAGCAACGAGCGGCTCCTTGCTGGCTGGTAACACGACGTACTGACTGCACGAATGCTCGTTGTAATATGTTACATTACACCTCGTAACGTTGACCAGTACCCACCTTAAAGGTAATGTACCTAGTAAGAAATTATGTTTTTGAAACCTGAATTGGCCTTTTGGTCAGATTCTATTTAAGAAAAAGTGTATGAGACACACAGGGTTTATATAAGGAAAAGACGCATAGAATTTACTGATAATTTTATTAATGATATATTATAAAAAGGATCAATATTAAAAGCACGAATAATAACAATACCTATGTAGGATATAATATTTAAACCACCACCATTAAACAGGATAGGGGGAGATCAATAGGTGGGCCAAACATTTGAAATAGAGGGCCAATTCTGCTAACCAATTGCTTCATTATGACAATGGTATCGGCATAGAAGCTGTAGCTCCGCCGCACGCACTATGTGCTGCGCTATTTGCATGGAGAGATTGATTGAATGTTGAACCATTCTGTTACGGTACCTCATAGTGAAGCAATTAGTTTAGCAGAATAGGGCAAAAGGTTGCGTGCCGCTCGCACACGATCGGTTGTGTTCTATCAAAAAGTTGATGCAGAATTATAAACAAACAACATCTCAAATATTTGCACCACCTTGTTACCTACTTAATAATAATCAAGTTATGTTGGTTCAGTCCTTAAATATTAGAAATACCATTAAAGGGTATATTAACATCACAAATTGTATAAAATTGTAGGCGACTACCTAAACCTAGTTCTAAAATCAAGCTAACTTGAATTACGGATAATTCACACATTCATTGAACTCACGGAGTTCACTGATACCGAACAGTGACGTGACTGATGTGTGAATCAGCCTTAATTCAAGTTAGCTTGATTTTTATATTAACTTTGTCTTTATTGCTTAATTGAGTAGTTTTAAGCTTAATTCACACAGATGGCAGCGGCTCGGCGACCACTTTCAGCGTCGCGTCGTTTAATGTCAAACTTTATCTACCTCTACATACTTGTAGGACCAATATCGCTTAAAAGACACGTCCCGTTGCGGCATTGCGGTGCGAATTGAGCTTCAGTCACAGAAAAAATAATAATCCTCAGTCTAATTTTGACAAATTGAACTCAACATTCATTTTACAAGCTTAAGGCTGCCTGTCCATTGACGCGGAGAGAGGCAGCGGAGCGGAGAAACGAGGAAATATTAACCAATAGGATTGCATGAAAAAGCGGAGCGGATATTTCCTCGTTTCTCCGCTCCGCTGCCTCTCTCCGCGTCAATGGACAGGCAGCCTTACTCCGCCACATACTTGTTTTCTATATGGTAGTTATACTTATAGTCAAATAGTATCTAACCTTGCTTTACCGAAACGTTTTTTTATATATTTTTCTATTCTATGCTAAATCATCAAAACAAAAATTATAATGAAAAGATTTTATTTTTCTGCATTTCTTATATAACAGACATACCGTTTAAATAATTGTATTTTTAAATATTTGAAAATTTAACAGAATAAAATAGTTTAATATAAGAAATTAAATAATTGATTAGACTTCAACCCGCGTCCTTTCCTCAGGACGGGTTGATGATAAATAAACAATTCTGGAAAAATGATAACATATTTAACATCATGATCAACATAAACTGATATATTTTTTTATATAGAAAAGACTCAAAACCCCGTAACAAATATTTGTATCGAACCCACAACCCCCTGCGTCGCAGGCGGACCTTCGCCCACCGCGCCCCATCGGTTGTCTGACAATCCCAGTTCGCAAAGTGTGAAATAAAATAAGAAATAAACTTATGACTTCCATATTTGCACCACGCTGTCACATAATATATAGTATTGAAGCAACGTTGGTATATAAATAAAAAAATACCATAAAATGCCATAAAAAGAAATCTCAATTAGTAGGTATAATAAAAAAAAATTTGATCGTCAAATTCATAGGGATTCCGTCCATGTATAACCTGCGTACTTAAAGAATATGATTGAAGATCATGTCATTGCTTTCTTATTTTTTATCTGTCATGCAGTCCCGCTCAGATCGTATTCTATCTGAGTAGGTCAGGTAAATATTGCTTATTTATATGATGTTTTTTTTTATAAATGCTTTGTGATGTTTTCATAAGACGGTCATTGGCAAATTGCATCAAACCAGACGCAGTCATAATCAGGAAGTTGAAGCTAAGTAGGACATCATGACATCCCAATCGCATTCTTTAAGAACGCGGGTTGTAAATTATTTTTATCCAATTATATCACAGAGAGAAATGTTGGAAACAAACAGGTGGACAGAAGATGCTGTGAAACTTCCACTAAGGCTCAATTTACATTGCCGCAGAATGAAACTGAAGCGAAAATTTGCTACGAAAATGTATAGCATTGTGGACTCGCGTTCCCATAAAGGGTGGCAATGCAGCCGTCTTGGGGACGCTTCCGATAATGAAAAATATGGTAGCAAAAATCCCCTTCTATTTAAATTCTAAGCAATATAAATTTCGCATAACGCATAGCAGTATCACAAATTACAATTTGGATTGAACATTTTTAAGCAAGAGATCGTGCATGTCCTGTAGAGACGTCTCCAAAGCTGCGCGGTATTTGTCGCAGTAGTACAAATTACAATTTGGATTGAACATTTTTAAGCAAGAGATCGTGCATGTCCTGTAGAGACGTCTCCAAAGCTGCGCGGTATTTGTCGCAGGCGGTGTCGGGGTGCGCGCGGAAGGCTGCCGTGCCGAAGTTGACGTCGTTGTCGCGAGGATTGTAGCAGGTTGCGTACCCGTCCGGGACCAGCGGCCCGTAGCACATGAAGCCGTCGCATTTACACGCAACCTACATCAACATTTTCAATTTTAAAATCTTCACTACATAGTATAAAATAATAAATAATTCCGGACAGTCCACACAGCATCATCTAGCCCCAAGCTAAGCAGAGCTTGTGTTATGGGTGCTAGATGACTGATATACTTAATACAATACATTACAAAGATATTTTTTATTATACATAGAAAACACCCAGACCAACAAAATTCAAGCATTTGGAACAAATTTCTGCAGATCGTAAACAAATTTGTTCCAAAACAAATTCGCTTTCTCTGTCTATTTCCCTTTATATGCTTAAATCTTTAAAACTATGCAACGGATTTCGATGCGGTTTTTTTAGTAGATAGAGTGATTCAAGAGAATAAAACCGTGCGAAGCCGGGGCGGGTCGCTAGTTTTTAATAAAACGTGCTTACAGTACAATTACGTGGCAATGCTGCCAGCATTCAGGGTACTCTGCCTTCTGGTGACGGCTTAGATTTTTAAGAGTTTGTTATTATTGTATATACTAAGTATTCACTCTGTTATTCTGAATAAATATTACCTTTTTACTTACAGTATATTTATAGTGTGAATAATGTCCTAGAAGTTACATACAACCTTAACATGTGCAAAGTTTTTTTAACCCATAGCTTCTTAAACACTTTTAAATTTATAACACCTTTTATGTTATACATTTCATATTTTTATGTAGTAGGCCGTTATGAATGAAACATCATCTCTTAGCCTCCTAAAAAAAACAAGGTCCACTAACTGAGAGTAGTTTTAAGGGTAGAGATGAGCTTCCTAAAAATCTTTCCTAATTTCTTCACTGGAATGGGCAAATTCACAGGGCACTTACCACTCGCCACCCCCTATATGAATACGCCAATGCTTTTCAACCTGGAGTGGGCACTAGACCAATCTGAGGAGGGCACAGAACCCCTATACGCCAATGGTTTTAATAAACATACAAACCTGGCTTGTAGATATCCTCATATGTGCACTTTTTTTATAGCCAAGGTCTGAATACAGAGCCGGTACTTCAATGCCGTTCTCGATGGCCGCTTGTTTCAAACCGAAAAGATGTCTGTCCACACCAAAACCTTGTAAAGCCTGAAAAACAACAAAATATTACTTTTACGTTTCTTTAAATAAATAACGCTGGACAATAAATACGGCATCATCTAGGACCAAGCTAAGCAGAGTTTATGAAAACGATACTAGATAACTAATATATTAATGCAAAACACATGTATAAATATTTATAAAACCCCTAACACATATCTGCATTTTATATGAATATTTAATTTTGTCTCAGTCAGAAATCGAACGCGCAACCTAATGTCTGTAGCCATTACACTAGCTCATTTTCTTAGCTTGAGGCTTTTTTTTGGGGATTATCTTACTTACTTAGATGACGCTATAAGTTTAATAAGCATTATTAATTTTCGGTTTGGAGAGAAAACTAACAGAACATACAAACATACAAAGTTTCCCATGATTATTATAATTAAGTGTGATTACTTAGCAATAACATTGCTTACCTGAACAGTGTAATCCTTATGACCTTTGATAGCTTTCTGTAAGGCGACTAGCCTCTCTTTGGGAGAAGCCTTAGCATCGAGCATAGCTTGAGCGAACTGCACGGATTCTATGGAGCAGGAGCGAATGGTCTCTGTGCGCCCGCCGATGTACATTCTCGTCGCTGCCGACTCGTAGTGAGCGCCCGGAGTCTTGTGTAGCCTGAAATGTTAAGATCAATTTATACTTCTATCTATTTCTTCTTCTTCCACTAGTGGACAAAAGATTGAAGCGACTTGAAAATCAATTATCACTTTATTTCTTATATTATCTTGATGATTATGTACCTATAGTATTAAATTTAACTTGTCTAAGTGCTTATTTTGTAAGCCTAAAGAAATAAAGATATTGATTTACTGATTTAAGTACATCTAATTTTATTTTTATTTGATATTTGGATTAGTATTTCGAATACACTCGCGGTTTCACCCGCGTAATTCCTGTTCCTATGGGAATTCCGGGATAAAATATAACCTATGTGCTATTCCAGACGACAATCTATCTCTGTGCCAAATTTCAGCCAGATCCGTTCAGTAGTTTTTGCGTAGCAGCGCCTCATGATTTCACCCGTGTAATTCCCGTTCCCGTTGGAATTCCGGGATAAAATATAGCCTATGTGTTATTCCAAACTATAATCTATCTCTGTGTCAAATTTCATCCAGATCCGTTCAGTAGTTTTTGCGTGAAAGAGTAACAAACATCCATCCATCTATCCATACTTACAAACTTTCGCGTTTATAATATAAGTAGGAAGTAGGACTAGCGACCCACTCCGGCTTCGCATCTTTATAAACATTATCCCTTATATGTATACTAGCGACCCGCCCCGGCTTCGCACGGTTTTATTATAGATATATACCTCCTCTTTAATCACTCTATCTATTAAAAAAAAAAATGCATCAAAATCCGTTGCGTAGTTTTAAAGATTTAAGCAGTCAAAGGGACAGGGATATAGGGACAGAAAAAGCGACTTCGTTTTATACTATGTAGTGATGTAGTGATGACATACCGGTAAAAAGCAAACTGCATTGCCATCTGCAGGTAACTGTCAGGACTCAGCTTCTGGGATTTGATGAAGTTTTTACCGTACTTGTCAAACTTGAAGCAATTTAACTCGAGGTCACAGACTAACCTGAAAATTTATATTATTATTATTTTGTTATTATTTTATTATTCGTCATCCATACCACAATGTTTGAAAACGAAAGTTTTCAATCAGTGCGTCCTACCCGTAATGACCTACGGAGCTGAGACGTGGACACTCACGGTAGGGCTGGTCCACCAGTTCAAAGTCGCTCAGCGAGCTATGGAAAGAGCTATGCTCGGAGTTTCTCTGAAGGATAGGATTCGTAATGAATACATCCGACAGAGAACCAAAGTTATCGACATAGCTCAAAGAATTAGCAAGCTGAAGTGGCAGTGGGCCGGCCATATTTCGCGAAGAACCGACCACCGTTGGGGTAAACGTGTTCTTGAGTGGAGACCGCGACTTGGCAAACGTAGTGTGGGACGCCCTCCGGCTAGGTGGGATGACGATCTGCGAAAGACTGCTGGCAGATGCTGGATGCGTCAAGCTGAAGACAGGGCGCTATGGCGCTCATTAGGGGAGGCCTATGTCCAGCAGTGGACTAATGTAGGCTGATGATGATGATGATGATGATTATTTTGTACATCAAATAACAGGCACAGTTCACAGTAATTTTTGAGTAATCCTTGACTGGGTATTTTACATTGCTGATGTTTTCATTTTTGCTTTAAATTATTTGAAATCGGTTTATAGTTTTAACACCCCAAACTATTTAACATTACAAATGATGATGTTTCCTGAAATAAGAAAAGAAACTTACTTGTCCAAGTTCGATGCAGCATTCTGAATAAATCCACAGACATCGGAGCTTACGTTGAATTTTAAAAGTCTCGGTTCCTTAGGTTTTCCAGACGGCGTTGTTTTGCCAGATGCACCTTTGTCTCTGTAAAATAACATCGGAGGAAAATATATGTTAACGATTCTTGCCAAACCTTGAATAACACAACACTATTGTTTGGCGATTACTATTTAGACTGTGCTATTGTTAACCAACCCTATTGTTAAAGCTTAACAATACACTATTGTACGAACAATTGTAAAATATGTTATTGAGTGTTTAGTTAAGTAATAGTTATAAAACAAGATAATATTGAGTGTTTTGAGTGTTTAGTTAAGTAATAGTTGTAAGACATGTTTTAGCTCTAAGAAATAAAGACTTTTTATCTCTAAGCAGTGAATGACTTAGTTTTATGTTCTGTGAATAAGAATGTTCCGTGTTATTTATAAGAATGTTGATTTAACTGTCGATTTAACTGTTGATTTTATAAAAAAGGTTTAATTAAACATATTATAATAATATAATAAGAACTATGTAAGAGAAATGAAAAATTAAACGCGGCACACGCCCCCCACTCCTGCGGTTTCTCGTTGCGCAAACATATAAATAAAGCGCACTTTCGCGCTAAGCGACAGTTCACTCTGAAGCTTCGTAAAGTACACAACACACGCAACAAGTTCCCAAAGAAGAAGGCGCTGTCTCCTGAAATCCAACAAAGTTGTTTTCTTCACCATCCAACCCCCCTGGCTGCATAGTGGTCAAAAGCTTTGCATCCACAGGCAGGAAGCTTTCGGGTCCCTAAGGTAGTTTGTGCAAACGGAGGGACCCCATAGAAAAACCACTACAATATAATTATTTTAAAACTATGGTTACTAACACTAATTCACAACAGATCGTGATAACGAAAGATCGTGATCATGGCGCATGAAATTGTGCCGAAATATCGGAAAACTCAAAACAAATGAAAGCATTGTAATTATCCCGTTTTAAATTACTTTAGTGGAAATATAATTGTAATATAATACATATTTATTTATGGTCCATTTCAATAAATACCTACATATGAATTAAATATAAACGTATTATGTTACAATTATATTTCCAAGAAGTAAAAGTTGCCCCCAAGGCTCCCCAAAGGGGGGTCAAACGTCTATAACTCAGGGGAAGGGAAGGGGTAAAGTAAAATCTCATCCAATCTGAAGTATCACCTATATCTTTTTTCGACGAATTTTAGTATTACCTATACTTTGTATTGTTGTTTTCGTCACTGTGATTCTAGACTTCTTCCTTAGAAGTCTGAAATATGTTTAATACAATGTAGCTCAGACTAAAGTTAAAATCGCACGTGCGAATAGAGGCGAGGGGGTCGAGAAAATCACCAACAGGAGACAGAGGGGTAGAAAAATTATGATTAAAAAGTTTGAAAATGTAAATTGCATTACGTAATTTATGGATACCAATGTCTGTAGCATCAATATTTTAAACTAAGATTAGAAAGTTACTCAGTATATTAGTCAGTAAGATAAATGGTTCGCTTTGTAAAACTGCAAATGGAAGTTAGTGAGTATGAAGGAACTTACATGTAGTTGACGATGTAATCCGTCATGACGGCGATGGGCTGGCCCTCGGCCGGCGCGTGCTCATACGTGAGTCCGGTGACTCCGTCCGCGCCGACTATGAACTGAAATAACATTAAGTTTTTATATGACTACCAGCGACTCGCCCCGGCTTCGCAGGGTTTTATTATACGTGTAGCGACATCTACCATGATGTGAGCTGAACTAAAATGAAATAACAAAAATTCTGAGTGCAAAAAGTGGATCACGTGACCATTATTCCTAGATCGCGCAAGCGTTGGTTTCTGCAACATCTAGCCTATACAGGGTGTTAGTGTGAACACCGTTGTCCTTGAAACCAGAGGTTCAGCATCATGAGTAGAATCCAAAACGGATGAAAAAAAATGATTCTTTTTTTTACTCATTTTTTAAAGAAAATTTTTATAAACACTAGAGAGATGGCGCTGCTATCTTAGTAAACATCGGCTCCGTGTATAAAAATTCCTAAAAATAGTAAAAGTGAAGTTTAAGCGATTCTGAGTGATATAGTGCATAAAGCGTGGTTCAAATATCACCACAAATTGTTTTCAGCCCAAACAATTCAACAACAGAGAAGATATCAAAGAAGAAAAAAAGTGAAGAATATCTAGCTAAAGTGAGGATATTAAACCAAAACATCTACACAATACATTAGTCAAAAGCCTGAAGAAAACATACTTTAAGAAAAAATACGGAAACTGGCTTAAAAAGTGAGTTAATTTTCAAATATTCTTTCAATACAAACCGTTGCAACAACAACAGCATGAATCATTGTTTACTTCTCGCCTAATCTGACATTTGGACTACAGCACAATCTACCGTCAAATAGACTAATGAATGTCAAAAGCTACAAAGCATCCATTAGCTTATTTTCGATGCTAGAGTAATAGTCGTCTTGGTGTAGAGGCTAACACACCGGGTACAAAAACCGAAGGACGTAGGGCGTGTAGGATCGAATCCTCAACGACGTATCTTTTTGATTGTTTAAATTTGTTTGAACTCATATCTTCATACAAGCAAAAGCGATAATTACGCTACTCGTCAATAGAGGGAAGCTCAATAATGAATCCTACAGATCATGTTACGCTCAGGCGTGCGCACACACAACTAGTTCTAGAAACCACCACCACCACGCTCAACGATTCAGATATGAGTATTGATGACACAATAGGTGGCAGTACTAGTAGCCTTCCTGACATATCGAATGATTTAAACGAACAAGTACAGAATCTCATGCAAAAAATTGACCTTCTCCAGATCCAATTAACTAGTGCCCACGACGAAATAGAGCGTATATCTCTAGAAAATAGAGAGCTTCGAAATAACAATATTGAATTAGCCAAAAAGAATGTCATTTACAGAAAAATTGGAACTAGCCCTGCGAAGGCCAAATCTCCAACATCTGTGAATCGTAAAAATATAAAAGCACAAGATAAAATCAAACTAGATAAGCATACACAAACAGAAAACATAATACCTACGGAATCAGATTACAAAAAAACTAAAAATACCACAAAACATAAACTAACTCAAACAGAAATCGCACAGTCCTCTCAACATCAGCAGAAAATAAATAAAGAATGCCAAACTCACACTGAACCCAAAAAAATTGATGTTCATACACAAACTTCAGTTTCCCATAACGAAACAAAGAATTTACTGCCGGAAAAACATCAGCTTTCTCAAACTTACCAAATTCCTTGTGTACCAACAACTTTAAAACAGAGATTAGTACAAAATAAGCCATCTAACTGTAAACCGAAAATATGTTTATTAAGCACCAATAAACAAAACAACGTGCTAACAACCGCACAGGACGTTCTACAATACGGTTCTACCATCTGCCATTACCTTACTCCCAGAGCAAACATCTCGCAGTTACTACACGGTTTACAACACAAGTTGAAGGACTTCACAATGGAAGATTACTGTATTATATTACTAGGTGACGATGACCTTACAGAAGGACACAGAATACAGAACTTCTTAGAATCCATCAAAACTACTCTACAAGAAATAACACATACGCATGTAATAATATTGAATTTTTTGATTTATTTGGTATTTTTCAAAGCCGTATTGATAAGTCGGCGCACATAATTGATAAGTCGGCGCACATATTATGTGCGCCGACTTATCAATACGGCTTTGAAATCAAAAAATTCAAAGTTTCAACAACCAATTGTATAAAGATATTCAAAAATATAAGTATGCCTACCTACTTGACACGAACAAAAACCTAACTTACGAATACTCAATGTTTCATAAACCCACAGGAAAGATAAGTAACTATGGTATTCGGACAATTTTCCAAGACTTAGCGAACACCATTACAATCATAGATAAAATGAAACACCGTAGAGCAGATCACCAACAAACATACCCAAATATTACTCTTACCGATGAGGAAAATTGAATACAAAACCAGCTTTTTCGTGAATAAAGATCTCTTAGTTCTTCATCAAAATATTGCAGGACTTATAAGCAAATCGGACTTACTAACTGTATGCCTTAAGGAACTACAGGAGCGAAAAAATAAAATAGATATCTTATGTATAACGGAACATTTCATGATGGACGGACAAGAACAGTTTCTTACGATACCTAACTACACCCTGGCGGCGTGCTTCAGTCGCAAGGAGAGCAAGAGAGGAGGAGCGTGCATCTTAGTACATAATGAACTCAATAGGTGGACAGAGTTAAAGAAATTATCGAACTTTTCTATTACCACTATATTCGAGTGTTGTGCAGTGGAACTAACTGACTATAATATGGTAATTTTATGTATCTATAGAGTACCCAAACTATGTAATATTGACATTTTCATGAACTGTTTAAGGAAAGTTCTGCATTAAATATCGAAAAAGGGTTATGAGAACATCATAATAGCGGGAGATTTTAATATTGACATTTTAAAGAAAAATAATATTACTCTGGACTTCGAATGTTTATTGCTTAACTTTAATCTTAAACTTGCTCTTAGGCAGCCAACGCGACTTAGTAGTAATACATGTATAGATAATTTTGCTCACAATTTAAAAAAAAGATGCTCCTCCGAGGTAATTGAACTAGCTCTATCAGACCACACCTCACAGATCTTGAAATGTCCAGTTAGAAACCTAGGTCTAGTAAAATATTGGCGTGCTTTGAGAAGAGACTATTCAGCAGAATATATAAGAAAATTCAGTAAGACTCTGGAAAACTTATCTTTTTCCGAAGTATACAACGAAACGGATCCTAATGTTTCTTACAATTTATTTATTGACATGTTTAGACTTTTTTATGATCTCTGTTTCCCTAACAAAATAATAACTGTAAAAGTAACTAAACAAGTACATTGGATATCACATGGCATAAAAATCTGCAGTAAGAAAAAAAGAAAACTTCTTTGGGAACGTAGGAAAAAACCCTCGGAGACAAACACAAACACATACAAAACATATTCAAAAACACTGAAAAGAATTATAAAACTCACACAAAAAGCCCAAAATAATCACAAAATTAAAACTTCAAAAAATAAAAGTAAAACATCATGGGGTATAATAAATAGCACTAAGAGAAGCCTACCACAAGACGCAATTGACGAAATAATAGTAGATAATAAATCAATTACAAATCCTTATGACATTTCGAATACATTTAATATTTTTTTTATTGATAAGATAATTCCTATAGACAAAGCAGGAAACAATGTAACAAGATTAATAGAAAGCCCACCGAGCTCCATATTTCTAAAACCCTGTATACCGTCCGATATCCTTAGAATAATATATTCTCTAAACAATACATGTAGCGTTGGGTATGATGGAATTTCAACCAAAATAATTAAAGTAGTAGCTCACTACATTAGCGCTCCTATCAGCCATATTATAAACTTATCACTAAGCACTGGTATCTTTCCAGATGCATTAAAGGTTTCCATAATTAAACCACTACATAAAAAAGAGAGCAAAAAAACGTTGGGAAATTACAGACCGATATCTCTCATACCTGTAATATCTAAAATATTTGAAAAATATATTTACCTATTAATTAACAACTATTTTGAATCACATAAAATATTCTGTAACGAACAAAAGGGCTTTAGAGAAAATAAGACCATAAATATGGCTCTCTACGACTTTCTTCTTCGTGTTACGAGTAGCGTTGACAAAAACACTCCCGTTTGCTCTATATTTTGTGACATGACACAAGCTTTTGATTACGTCCAGCACAGCATTCTACTAAATAAACTTGAGTCATATGACTCATATGGCATCAGAGGTAACGCTCTCCAACTAATAAAATCTTATTTACAAAATAGAAAACAGGTTACTCATATAACAAAAATAAACTATAAAACTAAACGAGAAGAAGTCTTCGTATCCAATGAGCGTACCATTAATTATGGCGTTCCTCAAGGAAGTGTACTAGGTCCTTTGCTATTCCTTACTTACATTAACGATCTACCTAAGGCCACAACACAACCTATGTCTCTTTTCGCTGACGACAGTACTGTAACCATAACATGTAATAATATGAATTCCTATCAATACGAAATTAACTATGCTCTGACATCTATAATACAATGGCTAGACAATAATAATTTAAAAATTAACATTAATAAAACTAAAATTATTAATTTTCGACAACGCGATGCTGCTGCTTTTCCAAATTTTGACATACAATACAATAATTACAAAATTGAGGAAGTTATGACCACTAAGTTTCTAGGCATCTATGTAGATAGGAAGTTAAATTGGAAACCACATGTAGAGCATGTCTGTAAGAAGATAAATAGTCTCGTTTATGTGCTACATAAACTATCGCCAGTAGTTAATGAGGAAACCTTACTCATTGCGTATCACGACCTGATTGCCACGAACATCAGGTACGGTTTATTATTTTGGGGTAACTCTACGGACGTCGACAAAGTATTGAAATCCCAAAAAAGATGTATTAGAGCCATGTTCCGTATGAAAATGACGGATTCTTGTAAACCTTTTTTCAAAAAGTACAAAATACTAACTCTCCCTTCGCTGTATATTTTAGAAACAGCTTTGTTTGTCAGAAACAATCCGGATCTGTTCTGTCAGAAATCTGACGTCGTACCACGTAATAGACGCGACCATTTGAAGATTTGCACCTTAAAATGCAAGAAAAGGCTATTACAGATTAGTCTCTTTGCTATGGCACCGACCATTTATAATAAAATCCCCCTCATAATTCGAGAATTACCTACTATGATGTTCAAGAACAAGCTGAAAACCATATTATTAGACAAGTGTTATTACACAGTAAAAGAATTCATTGACGATAAAAGATTTTGACATATAACTATAATTTTTATTTTTAATTGATTCTAGATTTAATTTATTATTTTTTAGTACACATACATGCCTAATTTTTACTTTTATTTTATTATATGCAAAATGTACATCTAGACAATTGCAAGCCCTTATAGGGTAAATTACATTGTTACCTATTGAATGTAGCTACTACACTACCATCTGTTTTACATGTAATTGCAATAAATATACTTTTACTTTTACTTTACTAAACGTTTGCTCACAAACACGTGACACAAGTACTTCGACCAGGCGACACGTGGCATGTGCACCTCAGTGTCGGATCACCTTCTGTGCGAATATCCCGTCTTTTGAAGGGCACAAGTAATGAAGTTACTATCCAAGTAAGGCGCGGGTATAAGTACTTACGTAGGTAGGTACTTGAAGTATGTAGAGTGACTATGGCATCGTGTACGATAGCGAAGACATGAAATATCAAAATCTTGCAAAACTAAAATAGGTATAAAGCTTTTCTCATCGGTTTTGGATTCTACTCATGATGCTGAACCTCTGGTTTCAAGGACAACGGTGTTCCCACTAACACCCTGTATAGAACTTTCCGACATCAACTGTCGGTCGAAAGACCCCGGGTAAGTGGGCCAGATGGGCCGACCCGGTACAGGGAAGATCTTCTCCTGTAACTCTTTGGGGGAATTCCACCTTTAACCCCCAAAATACGTATAAACCTTCTTCTTGAATCACTCTGGCCGACCCGGTACAGGGAAGATCTTCTCCTGTAACTCTTTGGGGGAATTCCACCTTTAACCCCCAAAATACGTATAAACCTTCTTCTTGAATCACTCTATCTATTTAAAAACACCGCATCAAAATCCGTTGCTTAGTTTTAAAGATTTAAGCATTCAAAGTGATATAGGGACATAGAGACAGAGAAAGTAACTTTGTTTTATACTTTGTAGTGATGAACTGAAATATCGTCAAGTTTATGTAAAACCCATCTGCTGCCTTGCTGTCTAACTTGAAATCGATTATCAGTTGTATTCAAATGTGGACCAGTGGTACAATCGAAGTCCAGGCTAGGTTTCAAATGACAAAAATGAATTGATCTCGATTAAGGGCTCAAACACAAAACTGCGAGCTCGCATCGCATCGCAAATATCTGCGAGCTCGCACGATAACGTCCGATCTCATTTGCATCGCGCATTCCTGTCATATTACGTCATACTTGGTAACCCCCCTTTTAGTCCGCTCTGAGACAACTTTAGCGAAAGATGCGCGGCGTCTGAGCCGCCTTCTTTGTGTTGTAAAAAAAAAACTGCTTCAGTTCTCAACTCATAGTAATTTCGAGTAAAATAGTTCCCTTCAAAGTTCATAATCGTATTAAATGGATGAATCCAGAATCTTCTTTTTTTTTTAGATCTATTTAACAATAACAACAGTGCAATTGGACCGATTTATGCAAAAATGATCCAACCCACAACCTAGTCAATTTCGAGTTTTTTTAACCTATGTAATCAGTATAAGGTATATTTTAACAAATCAAAGACTCACACCTCTATGTTCACAAATGTGGAAAATCCATATGATCCAACCCACAACTGTCATGTCGAAGACCATTTTTTAAAATGTATAAGTGTTTCATGCCTCTTGAATCATTTTTCTGTTGCTTTGGTTACCCTAACATATTACCGTTCTATTTTGCTACAATGATTCAAACTATAATATTAAGCTGGTCCATCAGTTCAAAGAGCTCAGAAAGCTATAGAAAGAGCTAAGCTCGGAGTTTCTCTGAAGGATAGGATTCGTAAAGAATACATCCGAAAGAGAACCAAAGTTATCGACATAGCTCAAAGACATAGCTGCTTCGCAGTGGGCCGGCTATATCTCGCGAAGAACCGACAACCGTTGGGGTACACGTGTTCTTGAGTGGAGACCGAGACTTGGCAAACGTAGTATAGGACGCCCTCCGGCCAGGTGGGATGACGATCTGTGAAAGACTGCTGGCAGATGCTGGATGCGTCAAGCTGAAGACAGGGAGCTATGGCGCTCATTAAGGGAGGCCTATGTCCAGCAGTGGACTAATATAGGTTGATTATGATGATGATGATATAAAACAAGTTAAGCTTTGACAAGTTAATATTTGAAATTGCTATTCCATCTAAGTACGTAAACGAAATAAACCATAAAGTTCAAAACACACAGAAGCCGGAGGCGTGGCGGAGGCGAAGGCGTGACGGTTTTTCCTATGGCACCGCGTTCGCCACGGCCTGCGGTGTGTGTGTAGGCTTTCATAGGATTCCATAGAATACAACTCGCACGCCTTCGCCTCCGCCACGCCTCCGGCTTCTGTGTGTTTCGTACTTTAACGAAAAATAAATAAATAAAATAAAATAAGTACAGGGCCAGCAGATCTAATATTAGATACCAGATGATTGCATTGATTAATTTAAGAAACCGAAGGGAAGCTGCAATAATAGACGATGTAGATGGTTTATGTGATGAACCTTATTCTGATTTGGACGAGGAGTAGGGCCAATTTAAATAAATAAATAATTCCGGACAGTCCACACAGCATCATCTAGCCTCAAGCTAAGCTGAGCTTGTGTTATGGGTACTAGATGACTGATATACTTAATACAATATACTAGATATATAGATATTTTTTATTATACATATTAAAACACCCAGACCAACGAAATTGTTTGTTTGTCTTTTAAAACACAAAAATGATTACTAATTTTTATCACACTTTGAATCATTTTTGCATTTTAATTTTTGCACCCTACATAGCTCTTTCCATACAAAATTAATTTTGTAATAATGATCCAGGCGCAAGTTTTCCCAATTATCTACTAAACTATTACAATTTATTCTTTATATTATTTATAGCAAAAAAGTTGAGTTTACATAGCATTAAATTAAATTAAAATAACAACATTTGTATTACAAATCTAGAGAAATACCGCCACAAACTTAAATATCGATTATCTCGAAATGAGGTTTGTGTGGGTTGGATCATTTTTGCTTAAATCGGTTCAATTATCTTTTTGGGATCCATCTTACGCTTCCTAAAAACACGTCCAATACGGCTGACTAAACTTGAAGGTATGGTTACCCTACAAAACGGTTCGCCGCACAAATTCACATCGCAGAAATTCGCAAATCAAGTTCGTGTGACATCGCATCACATCGCATCGCATCGCATCGCATCGCACCAAATCGCAGTTTTGTGTGGGAGCCCTAACAGTTGAGTTAGACGATAAGGCCCCTGGATAGTCAGGAGCGGTGTGTCCATCAAGTTAGCAGCCCCGCCATGGAATTTTGAAGTTATAAATATGCCAATCATGTGCCATAAATGCTGTATACGGTGCCGTAAAGCATATAAATAGTTCTCAAGTACTTTAGGAGATATTGAGGTATTTCACTGTGGCTGCTATCTTGACGTCAAGCTGGCAGCCACCCTAATTGTGACGAAACCATAGCTAGATTTGAATTGTGAACTATGCCAAATAACTGTTCCTTAATATATCTAATTGTGCTGTAAAGCTCAGAAATAGAGACCCTGTCGTTTATAAGACATGAAGCTCTCAACATCTACATACATTTGAGAGTACAGACGAGTACAAAAGTGTTTAGATTACGATTGCGTCTATAAAACTTTGTAAATAGTCTATAAAACTTTCCAATCTTTTGTGAATAAATATTTTATTTATTATATGGTCTTCAGGTGCATTTATACAGGGTGTTAGTGTGAACAGCGTTCTCCTTGAAACCAGAGGTTCAGCATCATGAGTAGAATCCAAAACCGATGAGAAAAGCTTAACGGTTAACGGGTCGGCAACGCGCGTGTAATGTCTCTGATGTTGCAAGCGTCCATAGGCTGCAGTAACCGTTTTCCATCAGACGGGCCGCATGCTTGTTTGCCAGATTTTGATATTTCATGTCTTCGCTATCGTACACGATGCCATAGTCACTCTACATACTTTAAGTACCTACCTACGTAAGTACTTATACCCGCGCCTTACTTGGATCGTAACTTCATTACTTGTGCCCTTCAAAAGACGGGATATTCGCACAGAAGGTGATCCGACACTGAAGTGCACATGCGGTCACGTGTCGCCTGGTCGAAGTACTTGTGTCACGTGTTTGTGAGCAAACGTCTAGTTTATAAAAAAAATCTTTAAAAAATGAGTAAAAAATAGAATAATTTTTTTTCATCCGTTTTGGATTCTACTCATGATGCTGAACCTCTGTTTTCAAGGACAACGGTGTTCACACTAACACCCTGTATTTATACACATCAGTGTTCGTACTTCAAAGTCTTACTTGGATAGTTTTATCGAACCACCGGTTGCCCCCGTTGCTGGCCGAGCCGCACCCGTGTATTGTCTGCGCCCCCGCAAGGTTCCGCCGCGCGTTATCATCACAACACTGGTTCAGACCAGCCGGTGCGTCCAGACATAAGATGGCCAGACTTCGCTCTATGTCTTCCAATGACTCCTTGTTTAGTTTATCTGAAAACAAATAAAGCGAAATGTGTGAATGTGTGGCTGTTCAATATGACTAATAGCGGGTTAATATGAACCTATTATACATAGTTTCTGTTGGTAGAACACGTTTCAACTTATAACGAGGGATTTCTTCAGGGTGAGTGCGTTTCTAGACACGCATGTTACGCATCCATACGGGCACTGATATGCTCGTAGGGATGCAGAACGCGTGCGTCAAAGCTACCTAAGTTTTATAGTATAACTAGAGACCCGCCTCGAACCCGCACGCGTTAGATTCTTGCCTTGGAACCAGGGCTTTTACGATCCGCAGAAACTTGATGCAGTTGTTCTGTTCTGGGTGTTTTCTATGTACCTATTATAAAAAATCTATCTACGTAATCTTTTTTGTAACCATAACACAAACTCTGCTTGGCTTGGGGCTAGATTATATCTATGTGTGAATTGTAGTTAAAGCATTTTTTTTTAACTATTTAAAGGGGTGTTCGGAAATTCCTGTCTGCCGAAATCAAATGGACACAGATTTTTTCTGTCATGAAGTTGAAATGATGTTGAAATGATTTTATATAAGTACTTTATCTGCTGGTTCATGTTACTAGGTAAATTTATATTATTTCAGTCTACCGAACTCTTAAAAACGTTTTTAATAAGCAAACTGTGTACACTTAGTTACATATTAAGTGCACTGATGGAGCTAAATGGGAGAATTAATTACCTTTTATAAGAACATTGTAAGCTTTTGCCCAATTATCCCGGTTCTCAGATGTGAGCAGCCCAATGGATTGGTCACTGCGTGATTTGGAGCAATCAATCACCCTCTGTAGTTGTTGAACGATTTGCTCTTCGCTAAGCATTACATCGTCTTCGCCCCAAAGGTCCATGTGGAATATCTAAAAATAAAATACTTGAATTAAATAATGTTCTTCGTTGCTCTATGGCTAATAATAAAGCCAAGGATATACTAGGGAACATTTTGTCCCGCAAAATGACGCGCTACACTTCATTTACGTGACGCAACATTCACTTCGGCATGTTCTACGTAGGAACATGTTGCTCCATTTGCCCCCTAGTGTATCCTTGGCTGGTCCACCATTCACGCAACATCATTTAGCCCTAACCTAAGCAGAGCTATTTTATGGGTTTTTTAAAACATAATTATATATAAAATCTTTAATAACAAAGTCACTCAAGGAATATAAAGGGATTAAAACTAGTATATACGATAGATCTTGAGCTTACTGCAGACAGTTGCAAGCAATACACAGGTAGCACCTACACTATAGATGGATATTTTTGTTTCATATACAAAGTAAACACTCATTTCTTTTTTCTGGGTGACCCTTTTTTGATGATGTATATCAGTCATCTAGTACCCATAATAAAAGCTCTGCTTACCTTGGGACTAGATGCTGTGAGGATTGTCCAGCATTATTTATTTGATCGAATTTATATGAGACCACACCATCAGCTATAAAAAAAAGAATTAAAAAATGGTTCACTCATTTTATGTGTGTACTACCGTCACAATCAGTTTGTGTTAAATAACATAGGTTACCTCTATATGTTAATATTTTTATATTCATAAATACTTATTTGTAAGTAAGTTTAATTTAAATATTAGTTTTAGTTATAAATAACAAGGGTTCCTTTTTTATGACCTGAAATAAATGATTATTATTATTATAAGACAAGACAATGTCAGTTGGGTTAAATAATATATATGTTGAAAGGTAATAAAATAAGTTAATAACTTACATGGTTATTATGCATAACAGTAATATGTTTACTGGCACTGTTGTAAGACAAGGAGTCTCGTTTAACGCCGGGCACCCGGCACGTCCCAAATATTTTCCGATATTGCTGCATGTCCAGAGGCATTTTCCCCATCATTTCGAGAGGGATTTTGTTCCTGAAAAAAGATACGCCAATAATTAGCTTTTAAGCTAAATCAACTACGAGGTTTTTTTCCACTTTAAAGATCTTCAGTTGAGCGCGAAATTAGATTTTTTTCTGTATTTTTTTGCATTTTCTGTGTTCAACAGATATATCTTGCTAGTAAGTAGATGCTGCGACAATTTTAAGCCATAAAAAAAACTTAAAAATAATATAAACTTTTTTGATGCGTCTGTAGTAGTTTCATTTAGTCTGTTAAAGGAAGAGATACGAAAACAGCGTTTGGAGGCCACCAAGAGCAACTTCGTATCTCTTCCTAAAACCAGACAAAAATACTACAGATGCATTTACAAAAATCTCATGTTAAGAATAACAAACTGTATGTTTGCTTAAGTTTGTATAGTTTTAAGTGTGCAATAAAGAATTTTCTATCTATCTATCTATGTTTGAATTTTGGAAATTCCTTTGTTTATCGTAATTAAGTCACTACATAGTATAAAACAAAGTCGCTTTTTCTGTCCCTATTTCCCTATGTCCCTTTGACTGCTTAAATCTTTAAAACTACGCAACTTTTGATGCGGTTTTTGTAATAGATAGAATGATTCAAGGGGAAGGTTTAAACCTATAATAAAACCGTGCGAAGCCGGGGCGGGTCGCCAGTATATGATAAAATATGTAGTGGCGCTAGAGTGCCTCCTGTTTGCGTCTTAACTAAAGGAAATAAGAACAATAGTAATAAAGTACTCACTGGTCTATCAACTGCTTGTAGTCCATTGCCGCCATCAATGTTTTCGCAGCGTAAATCAATTGGTCGTTCTGACTTTTGAAGTCACGAAAGGGAAAGACTAGGCCAGGACTAGAATAAACTACAACAGGGTCCCTGTACTCCAAGTATGCGGTATTTAGCCACCATTCTTCTAGCCAGTTTGGACATGATCTGGCCCTTGATTCCAGAATTTCCTGAAATAAATTTTATTAAAAGTTATAATTTAGATTATAACTTTTCATATTGCTATTCTAATAAGTCGAATTCTAATCGTTTTATTTATTTATATATTTTTAAGGAAGTAGGTAGGTACGTATATAGTAGTTAAATAATAAGTTAATACATAGTTTAAAACGTCATGTTCTGTTTATTAATTTTCGGCACTTTTATGTTATTTTTCTTTACTTTCCCTCAATTTTTTGTGTGCTCTAAAAAACCTTTCTATTATTTTAGTTGTTCATTAATAAACTAATAAATAGTCTTCATACTAGGATCCCACGTCATCATCATCATCATCATCAGCCTATATTAGTCCACTGCTGGACATAGGCCTCCCCTAATGATGCCGGATGCGTCAAGCTGAAGACAGGGCGCTATGGCGCTCATTATGGGAGGCCTATGTCCAGCAGGATCCTACACATACAGCAAAAAACAAAATAAATTTATAATATTATTAAGCTTGACAATTCACACAGCATGTTCTAGCCCCAAGCTTAGCAGTTTGTATAATGAGTACCTACTAGATAACTGATAGGTATACTTTATGCATTTACACGACATCCTACTTAACATTATAAATGCGTAAGTTTGTACGTATGGATGGATGTTTGTCTCTTTCACGCAAAAACTACTGAACGGATATGGATGAAATTTGGCACAGAGATAGATTATAGTCGGGAATAACACATAAGCTATACATTATGTATTTTATTCCGGAATTACGCACGGGACGGGAATTACCGCGGGTGAAACCGCAAGGCACTGCTAGTAGATAAATATTTGATTTTTTTATATTATTATAGACTTAATAATACACACCTGCAGTTTTCGGCCGACACTTCCTTTTGCGGCAAACTCCGAGACTAACTTTAGGGTAACCTTCAGTTCTTGTTCATTCAAGTGCGGTTTAACGGTTTTTATATACTTTTCTAAAGTTTCTTCAAGTTTCGGAACCGGGAGCCTTGGCAGGTCTTGAATATCTTTATTAGGTTTACCCATTGTACTGCTTGAGCAGCTGAGTGGATGGAGGCCTTTTTGAATACTATACTGGAAAAAGAAACAAATATGTACCAAAATGCTATTTGGAATTATTTGTAGTATAAGTACTTTGCTACCTCTAACCTATCGCAATAAAGAGTCTTGAATTATATGTATTTATTTTTTGTAGAATTCGGGTCTTCATAGGTGTGTATTTAATTTTATCAATCATATTTTTCTTTAACCTGCAGGTTAAGTCACATATCATAGCATAAGTAAGATGCAAATAACTATCCTGAATAAAAAAATAACTTATCTACCTACCTACCTACATATATTTAAAATGTAAGCACAATAAAATTACAATATTTACTTAATTTTTTAGAGAATCTCAAAGTATAAGATCTGAATGTTTTCTACTTTAAAAGTAGGATAAAATATGTATACTTATTGTATTATGCAATTTTTAAGTAACAAAGTGTAATAATATCTTGCAGCTCTTTAACACTAAAGTAAGTCACAACAACATTATCACTAAATACAACAAAATCGCTTTTCACTATCCTATGTATTAGATCTTTAAAACTATGTTATGGATTATGATGTGGTTTCTTTATATGTACGAATCAACAGGAAGGTAGAAGGATTACAAGAAGGTTTATATGTATAATACACCCGTGCTAAGCTGGGGCGGGTCGCTATTTCACAATAAACAATAGAGGTAAATTGTTACGCCACATGATGCCAAGAAGATAAATGGGAAGAGAGAAATATGTTAGGAAAAAAAACTGAAAATGTGTCGGAAAAAATCAAAATAAATTGGAAAAGTATAGGAAGCTCTTGAGCAGTATTACCACTACATTTTAAAACGAATGTAACAGGTCTACAAAAATTGCTTTCTACTTCTGTGAAAGAGATATTTTAATTGTACCACATTATTATTTTCTGGAGTGTAAAAAAATTATGTCATTCTGGTGAGTATTTAGATGCTTTGCATCTTGCAAGTTTGTTTGATATTGAGTATTTTGTCATGATTTTTAGTATAACTTACTACTTTTTGAATCCGACGTAACATGATCATAAGAGTGTACTTTCTGTAACAAAATTGAAAGTTATAAGTTGATAACTACATTTATAGTAGTAGGTTATTCAACTCACGAAATGGGGTCAAAAGAACCTCAAAGTTTTAGTGGGCACAAATTTGCTGACAGTACAAAATCTATTTTATTTAATAGTTTAGAATAGGTACTTACTAAATTTCTTTTGCTACTTTAACTATTTTTTATGTCATTTATTACTGTTTTAGATATTTAACTAAGAATATTATAATCAAATAATTAAAAAAATATATAATTAATATTTACAATTGAAACCATTGAGATAACTGAATGAAAACAAGGGAGCGGTAAGCAGAAACTCATTTGATCCATAACAATACCAGTCGGAAGCATCCCGAAAACACTTGTTATTTCTCTGGCTGTAAACATGTGAGAATGATATCTTTTTTTTATATTGAAGCCATTTTGTAAAAATATGGGAATAAAGTTTATGATATGATCAAGTTGATATAGACATCTTAAATCTACATGGACCTAACCAAGGTAAATAAATAAATAAATATTGCTGGACAAATTTAATCTAGGTAATGACTTATCTTTCTAAAAAAGGCTTAGTTGTCACAAATAGCAAAAATAATATAAATCTCACAGAACAATATTTAACTCTAAAATATTGTACCCAATCACAACATTCACAACTGAAAGAGTAAAGTCCACTTCACGAACGAAGTCCCGTGAAATAGCTATAATACATTGTACGGTACTTAGAAGATAGCGGATATCACTCACGTAGCTCTGTCAGTAGGATCATGATTTACTACAGCCACGTTTTCGGAAATTCTAGTTTAGAAATGAATTGAATCCACCAGAACACAATAAATAAACATTGAACTTACGGTACTCAAAACTCCAATAAACTCCCAAAATACCGATAATTTCAGAACAATCTGATTTTCAAACACAAGATGAGACTATCAAGCAAGTACAAAGAATTTCATGAGTCTTCTAAAATGTTGTTTGCAATGATACAATTATTTTTGAAAAGTAGTTCATCTTGAACTTCAAGATTCGTTCGTAAACAACTTTCACAGGTAAGATTTTTGATTTGGTACAGTGCTGCCAACCCATACCAAATTTTATCCCCAAGTATTTATTCAGATCCCTTTTTAAATCCCTTCCTTTTTTCTTTTTCTATATATATTTGAGAAGTGATTTCTCAATTTTTCAGAGACACGAGAGCTCAGATGTTATCATTTATTTTTCAAAAAATTACCTCTTGTAGTTCCCGAAGCCTGTGTATGCATGTCTTTTTACCTACGTACTTGTGTTTCTGTCGAAATAGTTTTTTGTTAAGTCTCTTATAAATATAAAACGCTTTTATCGAAATTGAAATTTTATCGAGAAAACAGTAATAAATAGGGCTCGGAAAAATATGTAAACATATATTTTTTATTTGGATTTTTTGCAAAAAATATTTGGTTTTCTACATAAATTGTGATGGTTTGAGCTGGAAAATTAGGTTTTTAAAATCCATACCTTTCACATATTTTTGGAATGTAATCACATGTAATCAATGTAATCATATTCCCTATCTTTAGTACTTAAACTAGTTAGAACTGCATAATCTTCGCTTTCATACCGCCGCGGGAACACATTGTCGTTGCGCAGCAAACATGACTCGAATTAAAGAGTCAGAATAAATTTACTTAAGCTAAAAATTTAATTTCGTTGATTTTTTAAATATTTTTCAAACAATTAGTTTTAGAATAAAATGTTTTAAGTTGTCTTTTTAGTCCATATTTCCATTTTTAAGTTCCATATTATACTTATGTACATATTTTGGGATATTTGCACATATTTTTCCGAGCCCTAGTAATAAATATCTGACCATACGGTGTCAAGTTTGATCGAGGCTTTGCAATGCCAATCAGTCCTGGATTTATAAATAGGCCGTATAGGCCGCGGCCTAGGGGCGGCAGCGTCCTAGGGGCGGCAGATTTCAGAGGACGATTGCTTGATTGCAGACGATAAAAGTCAAATACGTTCACTGGTTTGAATGAAGATAAAAAAAGATGTTATTGCCAATTGCAGGGTAGGATTCGAACCTCGTATGCCTAGGGGTGTGCTAAGCTAATAATGAACGGCTCTGTATGGGGCGGCGGAAAAAAGTGGCCTACGCTCATAAGAAATACAAATCCGGCACTGATGCCAATACATACATGCGTGATCGTATTGTGCGTTCTGTTCTACGCACGAGACACACGACACGCAGGCTTAGTTCTATATAATTAAGTTGCAGGTTTTGTCAGGCCTCCCCCTAAAAAAAACCCTAAATATTTAAACCCTAAAATGACCCCTGTTTAAACTTTTTACCCCTAAATTTAGGAGGAAAACCCCTAAGTTGTCATCACTGATTTGGTAAACGTGTATAATTTTGTACACGGTGTAACAATCCCATAAACTGCTATCGCATTCACACGAAAGAGAACAACCAAATGCAAATTGCCTGAGAAGAAAAAAAGAAAGAGTGGCTTGGATTCTGCCTCATGTTTCTGTCTTTTGCCCTAATTGTTTTAGCTTTTTATTTACTAGATGTTTCTGAGAACATCAAATTTTAAAAAAAATCTTTAATATTGGCACGCACGTAGTATGAGACAGACTGCCATGAGTTTTTTCTCTATTCTTCTGAGGCTATATCTATTACGCTTTTGATTGTTCTCTTTCTTTTTCTACATGCCAACCAGAAACACATGGTTTGACCAGTGCCGGGTTACGCCAGCGCGGGGCCTATAGTAAATTCGGCCAAGGGGGCCTTTTTTAGCTTTAGGTTCTTAAGTTTATGGTATTAAACTCAGATTAAATCGCTTATAATTTGAACCATGGTATTCATGATGGTAAACATGGTATTGCAAATTGCTTAGAGTTCGAGACTTTCCAGTTTTTCGAGCTCTCGAAGCGAAGCGTCGCTTCGAGTAGTTACCAATTTTTTTACCACTAGCCATTTTCTTTAAACACCTAACTAGAATAGAAAAGTTTTTATAAATGTACAAACGCAGAAAAAAATCTATAGGCAATGCTGTGGTTGAAGAGACGGTAATTTCTCTTAATTCAGCTATAATAGGACCTAAGCCTGAATCCGAGTAAGGTACTATTTACTGACAAAACCCTGTGCTATCTACTCCTGTGACTCTCCTTTATGCCGCAATGCAACTATAGTAGTTGAACAGACATAGCACAGCAACTAAAATATTATCGGCGAGCGTAGCGAGCCGCACATTTTTTGTGATTTTATCTAATAGATTTTGTTACATAAGAACAGGATTAATAAGTGTGGTGTTAATGAGTGTGGGATCAAAGAGTGTAGAAAGTGTACAAACAAATAGGTAACTTGTGCAACCAACGCTCAATTTTAGAAATGTGGTACAGTAAGGCTGACTGCACACTATAGTCAAAACTGTCTTAAGACAGACTATTGCCTTATAAAAGTAATGAAGACGCGCACACTTGAGACAAGACGTCTATTAGACAAAATTGTCTCATAGACTCTGCGACAAGACTGACTAACGACAGTCGGCTTCCCCTTTGCATGTATGGGGGTGCGCACATCAAAGACAAAACAGTCTTGTCTTGTAGTGTTGCCGGCAGTCAAAATGAAAAAGCTCCGACTCGAACGCCAAAATGGTCCGATATTGCAAAAGGACCGTTTTTATAAATTTGTGAAAAAAATTATCAGTCGTAACGGGGATATCGTCGTAAATCTTCATTTTTTTTTTTGCTTTATCTATGATGAACTTCAGTAAACTTAGCAATTTTTTTTTCAATAGTTTACTTGTATTTTTAAATATCGATAGGTAAATATTATAGGTACTTACTTAATTAACTTAGTATAGAACTCAGATGTATACGAATAAGCTCAATTAGTGCAAGAAATTAGGTAAGAATCTCGGAATTCGAGATACCCAGCTGTAAGTCTGTAAATAATATATAATATAAAAGATATTGGCACCCTAAAAGTTGTCTCAAAACCTACATATAGTAGAGTGTGCGCAACTATTAAATTTCAAGGTCAAAGGTCTCAAAAATCAGTTTTCTGCGCTTTTTTTGTAAATATCTCATTTCCCATGGGTTTTTTGCTGTTTGTACTTATATTCAATATTGTAGAAAACAAAATTTTCTGCAAATTGTGTAAAATATTTTTTTGTACGGTGAACCGTTTTCGAGATAGAGGGCGGAGAGCGCGCGGTCACATCACTTCAGGGCAACCGATGCGTTCGGTCTATCTATCTATCTTGACCTTGAAATTTAATAGTTGCGCACACCCTACCATATGTAGGTTTTGAGAACACTTCTAGGGTGCGAATATACAATTATTAACAGACTTGCAGCTGGGTATCTCGAATTCCGAGGTGAACTTACTATAATGACTGGACCATCAAAATTTATTAAGAGGGAATAATGACAGATCTGTACTGTACCTACATACTCGTAGGAATTAGGTACCTATCCAAACAATATATATTTTCATTTTAAGTGAATGAATTAAATTGTTATAAATAGTAAGGTCTCCACACACTGAAGCCGGAGGCGGAGCGAAGGCGAAGGCGTGCGAGTTGTATTCTATTGAATCATCTGAAAGCCTACACACACACCGCAGGCGGTGGCGTCGCGGTGCCATAGGAAAACCCGGCACGCCTTCGCCTCCGCTCCGCCTCCGGCGTCAGTGTGAGGAGACCTTTAATTTCGAAACACACAGAAGCCGGAGGCGGAGCGGAGGCGAAGGTGTGCCGGTTTTCGCCTCCGGCTTCTGTGTGTTTCGTACTTCAGTGTGGGGAGACTTCATTTTTATACTAGCAACACCGTAATTTTGACACTGAGAGTTGGAGATATTGGTTTTGTTCTGTCAGGGGAGTAAACAAACAAGTCCGCTTATTAAGTACAAATGGCATCATGTTTACAGACGAAGAAATCGTAGAAAAATTAATAGACGAGGTGGAAAGGAGGCCTGTCCTATTTAATAAAATGTGTAAGGAATATTCTGATAACAATTTAAAAAAAAACAAATGGGATGAGGTTACAATGCAACTGGTCGGTATTGTGAGGTGGGGAGAAATGTCGGCTGAGGGTTTCATCCTTGGTTTCATCCTACTATTTTTATTTTTCAAAAACCTATCTAGGTGCCCTGGTCTAACATGCACAGTGTGTAACAAAAGTGAATATCATACATAGTTAGGTACGAAGTAGCATTGTATCTAAATTCACTTTACAGCTATTTCAAAAGAAAACAAGTGGCGTGGAAAGAATCTGAACAAAGAACAGTGTGCATATTACGTTTCGTTACAAGCATAATCATCTCTATTTTGAGTAATTCTGAAGTAGCCTAGAGTATTAAAGTATTAACTAGCCGTTCAAATTTTTGTAAATGGCTTATTCGATTTTTGGTATCCATTTGACCCCCTAAGAAAGCCTAAGTGGCGACACTTCGCCTAATATGGCATCACTGGGCGCAGACGGTGCGCGTTTTAAAACAGTTTTGTCTTAGGTGTGCGCAGTGTGGTAGACAAAACAGTTTTGTTTGTGTCGTAAGTCAGACTTGTCTATGTGAGACAAAACTGTCTCAAGACAGTCTTGACTATAGTGTGCGGCACACTGTTCTTTGTTCAGATTCTAAAAAACCCAATCATGCAGGATCGGAAGATTTTAATTATAAAAAATACTTTTCTGTGGTATTGATGGCATGGGTAGATGCTGATTACAAATTTGTATTTGTAGACATTGGTTCATATGGGTCCTCATCAGATTCAACGATTTTTAAGAATTCTAATATATCTCTCCGCTCCGCCTCCGGCTTCTGTGTGTTTCGAAATTAAAGGTCTCCTTACACTGAAGCCGGAGGCGGAGCGGAGGCGAAGGCGTGCCGGTTTTTCCTATGGCACCGCGCCGCCACCGCCTGCGGTGTGTGTTTTTCATATGATTCAATAGAATACAACTAGCACGCCTTCGCCTTCGCTCCGCCTCCGGCTTCAGTGTGTGGAGACCTTACTATTTATAACAATTTAATTCATTCACTTAAAATGAAAATATATATTGTTTGGATAGGTACCTAATTCCTACGAGTATGTAGGTACAGATCTGTCATTATTCCCTCTAAATAAATTTTGATGGTCCAGTCATTATAGTAAGTTCACCTCGGAAATCGAGATACCCAGCTGTAAGTCTGTAAATAATTGTATATTCGCACCCTAGAAGTGGTCTCAAAACCTACATATGGTAGGGTGTGCGCAACTATTAAATTTCAAGGTCAAGATAGATAGATAGATAGATAGACCGAACGCATCGGTTGACCTGAAGTGATGTGACCGCGCGCTCTCCGCCCTCTATCTCGAAAACGGTTCACCGTATAAAAAAATATTTTACACAATTTGTAGAAAATTTTGTTTTCTACAATATTGAATATAAGTACAAACAGCAAAAAACCCATGGGAAATGAGATATTTACAAAAAAAGCGCAGAAAACTGATTTTTGAGACCTTTGACCTTGAAATTTAATAGTTGCGCTCACCCTACTATATGTAGGTTTTGAGACAACTTTTAAGGTGCCAATATCTTGTATATTATATATGTATATTATATATTATTTACAGACTTACAGCTGGGTATCTCGAATTCCGAGATTCTTACCTAATTTCTTGCACTAATTGAGCTTATTCGTATACATCTGAGTTCTATACAAAGTTAATTAAGTAAGTACCTATAATATTTACCTATCGATATTTAAAAATATAAGTAAACTATTGAAAAAAAAATTGCTAAGTTTACTGAAGTTCATCATAGAAAAAGCAAAATAAAAAATGAAGATTTACGACGATATCCCCGTTACGACTGATAATTTTTTTCACAAATTTATAAAAACGGTCCTTTTGCAATATCGGACCATTTTGGCGTTCGAGTCGGAGCTTTTTCATTTTGACTGCCGGCAACACTACAAGACAAGACTGTTTTGTCTTTGATGTGCGCACCCCCATACATGCAAAGGGGAAGCCGACTGTCGTTAGTCAGTCTTGTCGCAGAGTCTATGAGACGATTTTGTCTAATAGACGTCTTGTCTCAAGTGTGCGCGTCTTCATTACTTTTAGGCTGACCGCACACTATAGTCAAGACTGTCTTAAGACAGACTATTGCCTTATAAAAGTAATGAAGACGCGCACACTTGAGACAAGACGTCTATTAGACAAAATTGTCTCATAGACTCTGCGACAAGACTGACTAACGACAGTCGGCTTCCCCTTTGAATGTATGGGGGTGCGCACATCAAAGACAAAACAGTCTTGTCTTGTAGTGTTGCCGGCAGTCAAAATGAAAAAGCTCCGACTCGAACGCCAAAATGGTCCGATATTGCAAAAGGTCCGTTTTTATAAATTTGTGAAAAAAATTATCCGTCGTAACGGGGATATCGTCGTAAATCTTCCTTTTTTATTGTTTTTTATTTTACTTTATCTATGATGAACTTCAGTAAACTTAGCAATTTTTTTTTCAATAGTTTACTTATATTTTTAAATATTGATAGGTAAATATTATAGGTACTTACTTAATTAGCTTAGTATAGAACTCAGATGTATACGAATAAGCTCAATTAGTGCAAGAAATTAGGTAAGAATCTCGGAATTCGAGATACCCAGCTGTAAGTCTGTAAATAATATATAATATACATATATAATATACAAGATATTGGCACCCTAAAAGTTGTCTCAAAACCTACATATAGTAGGGTGTGCGCAACTATTAAATTTCAAGGTCAAAGGTTACAAAAATCAGTTTTCTGCGCTTTTTTTGTAAATATCTCATCTCCCATGGGTTTTTTGCTGTTTGTACTTATATTCAATATTGTAGAAAACAAAATTTTCTACAAATTGTGTAAAATATTTTTTTATACGGTGAACTGTTTTCGAGATAGAGGGCGGAAAGCGCGCGGTCACATCACTTCAGGTCAACCGATGCGTCCGGTCTATGTATCTATCTTGACCTTGAAATTTAATAGTTGCGCACACCCTACCATATGTAGGTTTTGAGACCACTTCTAGGGTGCGAATATACAATTATTTACAGACTTACAGCTGGGTATCTCGAATTCCGAGGTGAACTTACTATATTGACTGGACTAAATCCATCAAAATTTATTAAGAGGGAATAATGACAGATCTGTACCTACATACTCGTAGGAATTAGGTACCTATCCAAACAATATATATTTTTATTTTAAGTGAATGAATTAAATTGTTATAAATAGTAAGGTCTCCACACACTGAAGCCGGAGGCGGAGCGAAGGCGAAGGCGTGCGAGTTGTATTCTATTGAATCATATGAAAGCCTACACACACACCGCAGGCGGTGGCGGCGCGGTGCCATAGGAAAACCCGGCACGCCTTCGCCTCCGCTCCGCCTCCGGCTTCAGTGTGAGGAGACCTTTAAGTTCGAAACACACAGAAGCCGGAGGCGGAGCGGAGGCGAAGGTGTGTCGGTGTTCGCCTCCGGCTTCTGTGTGTTTCGTACTTCAGTGTGGGGAGTAAATCTGTTTGGGGTAATTCTGAAGTAGCCTAAAGTAGCCATTCTAATTTTTTTAGACACCCTAAATGGCTACTAGTAGCCGGATTAGACTTTTGGTAGCCATTTGACCCCTAAGTGGCGATAATTCGCCTAATCTGGCATCACTGGACGCAGACGATGCGCGATGCAAAACAGTTCTTGTTTTACAAAGACTTGGTTTTTTAATTTTTAACTTAAATTTCGAGGTTATGTTAAAAAAGTGTGTACGTAGACATTAGGTTACATTTTTCTAGCCAAATCGAAATAAACCGTTTTTGCTCTTAAACACTCACCCCCTTCCACTTCCCGATTTCGTATCGCCCGTAAATTATTTTTCCTTTAATTTTTATTATATTCTCCTTTTCCAATGGGTTTCATCCTACTATTTTTATTTTTCAAAAACCTATCTAGGTGCCCTGGTCTAACATGCACAGTGTGTAACAAAAGTGAATATCATACATAGTTAGGTACGAAGTAGCATTGTATCCAAATTCACTTTACAGCTATTTCAAAAGAAAAAAAGTGGCGTGGAAAGAATCTGAACAAAGAACAGTGTGCATATTACGTTTCGTTACAAGCATAATCATATCTATTTTGAGTAATTCTGAAGTAGCCTAAAGTATTAAAGTATTAACTAGCCGTTCTAATTTTTGTAAATGGCTTATTCGATTTTTGGTATCCATGTGACCCCCTAAAATAGCCTAAGTGGCGACAATTCGCCTAATATGGCATCACTGGACGCAGACGGTGCGCGTTGTAAAACAGTTTTGTCTTAGGTGTGCGCAGTGTGGTAGACAAAACAGTTTTGTTTGTGTCGTAAGTCAGACTTGTCTATGTGAGACAAAACTGTCTCAAGACAGTCTTGACTATAGTGAGCGGTCAGCCTTATAAGGCAATAGTCTGTCTTTAGACAGTCTTGACTATAGTATGCGGTCAGCCTTAGTGGTTTAATTTTAGTTAATTTAAAAAGTATGTATAGTTCAAATTATGTTTGCGCTACATTATTATAAATAAATACTGTTCTTTGCAAATAAAAGATTAAAATCGAATAAAATGGGACGGTATGTGTAAAAAATCATAATTTAGAGAGCGGGCCAAATAAAATAAAAAATTACAAGTTTGCCCATTTTGCAAAAAAAAACGTAATTCCGGTATTTTTGACCGTATGATCTCAAGATTTAAGGAACAAGCAATAGGGGTAATCAATGTTACTTTATATCTTAATATGAAACGTTCAAGCAAGCAAATTAATCGCCTAAATTGAGTGGGCAAAGACACAAATAATTTTTGGACAATTTTCATACAAATAAAAAAATGTGCTAGGGTTGTCACATTGTTTTTTTTTCGACCATTTCTACTGCTATGCATAGCATATCCTCAGAATAGTCTCTATATGTTCTCTCTCTATGCCCCTGGTACTCTTTTTTTTTACCTTTTTGTTGTTCATTCTGAAAATAACCATTACATTAATTATAGCTTTTTTGCTTTCACAAAACGTGGTAGAATTTTCACCTTAACGCTGGTTATTAGTATCTGACACAATTTTTTTTATTAATAATAAGGTAAGTATAATAATAAGTAATATAATTAAAAATAAGTAATATAAAAAAAAACCGTAGACATGGTAAATTTTTCATTACATTATTTGATAAAGAGGAATTGAAATAAATAAATACTGAAAACTAAATACTTTCTCATAATAAAATAAATATATAAATAATTCCGGACAGTCCACACAGCATCATCTAGCCCCAAGCTAAGCAGAGCTTGTGTTATAGGTACTAGATGACTGATATACTTAATACAATACATTTCATAGATAGATATTTTTTATTATACATAGAAAACACCCAGAATAACGGAACAAATTTCTGCAGATCGTACACAAATTTGTTCCGAGGCGGGAATCGAACCCGCTAACTAACTAACTAACGTCACAGGCGGACCTTCGCCCAACGCGCCACAACGGTCGTCTAATAGGTGGTTAGATAGATACCAACCGACCTACTAATAATAGGACATACATAAATCAATTTTCATTTAATGTCGTAGTGACAACCCTGACAACAATATTTTGGTGGGCAAAGTCGTAAACAGTACTCCAGAAAAAGTAATTTGACATTGCCCACCTGAATATTTTCGAGTTTAAAAAAGGTTTCGCGTCAGATATTCGACAGTTATTGTTTATTTGTTATAAACTTATAGTGGTAAAATAATTACTTGCCTGCTGCAACTGCAAGTACTGTTTTTCAATAAAGTTTTCCGCACGAAATTTGGCCCGCCAAAAACACACCTCTGTGAAGTTGGCCCCCTGACTTTAATATTTAAATCATTTGATAATGCTAATCGTTTGAGAATCGTTTGAGAGGATTTTAGAGAAAAGAAAAATTGTTTTAGAGTAATTAGTTTTTTGTGTAAAAACAATTTCATTTTTTTGTGTGAAGTTGACCCCTTTTTCCTCAAAAAGCGACTTAGACGTTTGATTTATTTTTTAATCGTTTGAGAATCGTTTGAGAGGATTTTAGAGTAAAGAAAAATTAATTTAGAGTAATTAGTTTTGTTGTAAAAAATATTTTAAGTTTTTCCTGTTTAATGTGAAGTTAGCCTCCAATTTCCTCAAAAATGGACTAAGACGTTTGATTTTTTTACTAATCGTTTGAGAATCGTTAGAGAGAATTATAGAGAAAAGAAAAATTGATTTAGAGTAATTAGTTTTTTTGTAATAAATATTTTAAGTTTTTAATTTTAGTGTGAAGTTAGCCTCCAATTTCCGCAAAAATGGACTAAGACGTTTGATTTATTTTTTTATCGTTTGAGAATCGTTTGAGAGGATTTTAGAGAAAAGAAAGTTTTATTTAGAGTAATTAGTTTTCAAGTAAAAAATATTTAAAGTTTTAGATTTTGTAGGTTAGAGTTGTAGGCGGTTTTCGTGATATAGCGCCATCTAGGATAGATGAAGAGCACTTGATAGTCTTTGAGTTTTGGTAGTTGGTGTTGCTGTAAGCAAAATAAATATGTTTTCCTTAATGTTGCTAGTTATTACAATATTTGTGAAAAGAATGAATGATTTGACATTGACTTATGTACTCAACAGGTCTATCATGGCCAGAAATCAGCGCAATTAAAAAAAAAAATACGAATCTTTCTGTTTTTCCAAGATGTTTGTTTGTTTTGATAGTCCTCTTGCTTTAGAAAATTATTTATTTTATTTGATTTGCTCTGTTTTAAAGTTCAAAAAGTCTTTGTATGCCGACATGCAACGGCCCACCGCACAAAATCTCAGTAAACTTCGCCTAAAGGACCGCCTTTTCGCAAGATTACATGCAAACCTATAGTAACTTTTATATCATGCAAACAAGGAAATGAAATGGAAAACTGAGCAAGGGCCAGATCCGCGAAGCGAGGGCGAGATGGACCTGCAGGGCCAGACCTTAGTCACGAGGACAACAAAGTCCAAAGAGAATAAAACCACTACAATTAAGTCCTCGAGATCATTGTTTGGCCTGTATTTGGTTTTTGCAAGTGAGAGTTGGTAAGTTGTTTCATTTAATAGTAACTTACATTTGTATTCGTATTTAGTTATTTATTAAGCAAAAAATCTGAAAAATATTCTTAATAATAAAACACTTTAAACCAGAGAAGGTTTGTCCAGTGTCCACAGTCTCAGTGCAGTGTCACACATTTGGTAAACTTAATACATAAATAAGAACTTCTAATAGTTCAGTCAAACTTATGTCTAGGATAATATAGTTATCACTATAAAATCCAATACCTACTAACCACATTTCTTATCAGTACAAGGTGACTAGCGGTCACCATCTGTAATATATCACACATTAAAAGTAACATTACATTTACATTTTAATAATATATATATTTATATATATAAATTATTAAAAATTATCTAGGAAGTATTTCTTATACACATAGTATAGTACATAGAAAGATGAACACTTGTAATTAAAAGTAAAGTCAATTTATTTGAAATACATTTTGTTTACCTAATACCATGACAAATACAACACAAGGACATTCATAAACGACAGGATGATTTTACCCTAAATTTATCAAAATAGAGCATAACTCAAGAATTGTGAACATGATCTTATGATAATTACCTTTTCTTGTTCTTACACTCCTGCATTTTACAGGATTTGGTTCCTTTGCCACCATCGGTGCCTTCATCACCACCCTATATGCTGCCTCTACCAAAAGATGATGCGACCGCTTGATTGCAGACAAGCCAGAGCGGCAATTCCATCAACATCATCGAAGCTAACAAAATGCTTACTAAATCATAATAGAAAGGACATGCATATCCTGGTGGGAACACTAACAGGATACTGCCCACTAAATAAACATCTTTACACCATCAAAACGATAGACAGGCTCATCTGCAGAGGATGTCTCAGCAACAACAAAACAACTGCTCACATAGTTCTGGAATGCGAGGAGTAGCAGAACAATGAACAGAAATCCCAAGATCACTCTGCAAAGCCTGCTAAGATCCCTGATAGATTCTGCGCTTCTGGATGGAATAAGGCTGGCTATGCTAGCAAAATGTGGATATAAGTATACTTCAACTATAAACCATCCTGAAATACTGTGGCAGAGTGCCTCTCTGTGGAAGTGTTTTGTATGGAGGATGAATGAAGGAACCTATTTCCTTGATTGATTATCTTCGGCATTTTTGTTCTTCTATTCAACTCTGTGCCTAGTAGTTGTTGTTTTATAAGTGTTATTATTTTAACTTATTTTATTGTTGTAACTCAAAAATTAACCCATTGTCTGAAATAAAGCATTTGTATTTTTATTTTATTTATTATTATAAACAATCTACCAAATGAGCTGAGCCATAGTCGTTCCCTAAGAAGACCACCTAGCTGGAGGGAATCCACCACATACCATATGCTGCTTCATCAGGGCTTCTCGACCTCCAGTCAATCAAAGTCTGATTGAAAGTTCAAGCGAGAATGACAGGCAGATAGGCTGCAAAAAATCAATAACTTTATTTCTTTAGGTCTCTGAGAACACTAGGGGGCACCACATAGGAAAAACCACTTGAAATATGCTATGTTGGTAATCTGTTAGGTAAGTATATATAGTAGGTATATTTTTTTTTGTCATTTTTCAATGCACTTCGGATTGGTACTAGAATTTATAGAAATCAATAAATTTATTTATTTAGGCTTACAAAATAGTCAACAAGTCAAATATTAATGTATTATTTTGATAATTAACTTAAAAAACTTATTGATATACTGGTACTTGGTACTTACATAATTATTCTTAACTGATAAACCTTAGATTTAAAGATGAAACATTAAAAAAATCTCATCTCACGAGTTTCTTTGTACTTAGGTAGGTAGCTGGTAGGTACACATTTATCAAACATAAAAAAATAAAAAATCAGATCCCACGAGTTTCTTTGTACTTAGGTAGGTACACATTTATCAAAAATAAAAAATCAGATCTCATGAGTTTTTTTTACTTAGGTAGGTACACATTTATCTCTGTGCCAAATTTCATCCAAATCCGTTCAGTAGTTTTTGCGTGAAAGAGTACCAAATATATTATGTACAATAACAACTATTGCGTTTATAATATTAGTAGCTATTGCGTTTATAATATTAGTAGCTATTGCGTTTATAATATTAGTAGGTACCCGCGTAGTTCCCGTTTCCGTGGGAATTCCGGAATAAAATATAGCCTAAATCAGACTATAATCTATCTCTGTGCCTCATTTCATCCAGATCCGTTCAGCCGTTCTGGCGCGATTGAGCAACAAACATCCATCTATCAATCCATCCATCTAACTAAACCTTCACATTTATAATACTAGCGGCCCGTCCCGGCTTCGCACGAGTAAATCAGAAGGTATTATTAATTATGTAGCCTATGTGCTATTCCAGACTATATGCGCTATCTATCTCAGCTCCAAATTTCATCCCGATCCTTTCAGCCGTTCTGGCGTGAATGGCGTGATTGAGTAAGAAACACTCATCCATCCAAACTTACATATTATTATATCTAATAGAATAACGTTTTCGTATACCTAGGCAACATATTCAGGTACCTAGTTTGCGGGACCACAGAATAGATATACAAGTATAGGTTTAAAAATATGTAGGTACTGTACTGTAAAAGCTATCGTATTACGTAAGGTACACGCAGTACACGCACTCTTGCTGGACGACGCAACAAAGTACAACTCAGCGCGCAGAGGAACTAAACACGCTGACGCTGTGTCCGTGGGTACGCTAGCATAGGTAATCAAGCTACTCGTAGCTAGCGTGTAGGTACATACAAGGTACACATGCATGACCGTACCTACTCGAAAATGACTCGCAGGTACTAGAGCAACAAAAAACACACAAAAATAGAGTAGGTAGATGCAATGCAATGTGGTAGATTACACACAAAGGTAGGTTGATTACAAACTGTTTAAAATATTAATAAATAAATTTAAATTTTAACCAGTTTTTTCTTTCCCGATACGCCATAGTTTAACATGAAAAATATGAGCTAACTATTTCTATGAGTCTCTTCCTTATACGAGTGTTGGTTTCAAGGTTTAGAATGGTTTTATTTTAATTTTATTTGAACTTCATCTGGCATGCTATGGGCCCACGTCGTGGGTCATCTTTTCGAATTATCAAACGTTTTTTTTATGATGGTTGTAGGTTATTGGTTTCATTGTACCTACCTATGTTAGGTTCTTCTGTTATTAAATTAATTTAAATTATTGATTCATACACAAAGATCCATAGATAAGAGTAGTAAATGTCACACAGATAATCAAAAAATTGAGGTAGGTACACAGTCATTAATAAGTTAAGTGTAAAGTCAGACGCTAGCATTTCGCGCGCAATTGTTTTCTGTCTGCGCTCGGTGATTTTAGTAAACAATTATGTAAGTTCTCAGAAGAGCTCAAATAGCTACGAGCATTATTTATTACTCTAACTAAATTGTGTTGACAGTGACCCTTTGTTCTGCGCGCGCGCCACGTGTGACGCAAGGCAAACAAAGTAGTTTTTTTACGTGCGGTCAGCCGCACCAGCAGCGGGTAGAGAAAAATGATATTTATGTCACAACCGCATACCATATGCCGCTACGTGGGTCTACCTATACTATGGCGCATGTGAAATACCAATGACCCTCATGGTGGGTTCTGTTTTCAAATGTGTGGAGGTAGGGTTCTGTTTTCAAATGTGTGGAGGTATCTCGATAGAGCAGAGAGAAAAGTGTGGTGGTGTCGTTGTTGTGGAGTTATCAGTGTTTCTCTCACTCAGCATCACCAACCAACCTACCATACCTATAAATACATACCTACCTACATCCGTCCATCCATCCACCCATAACATAGGTAGGTACCTGTCATGTCGTGTACATATGAATACGACATGACAAGTAAATTTGGTATGTACCTATATACCTATACACGACACAAAAAACTAAAATTCACTTGCTTGGCGTCGAATTTTAGATATGAGTGTACGAAATATTTAGTGAAGGAAGGATCTTAAATCGACAAGTAATGTAAATTGCGTATAAAAAGGCGCGGCAACAGAGTGTATTTTAGGTTAAGTATGGGCGGTTTGTTTACAAACATTCTACATCGAGTTTGGCGATGTATAGTAGTAGGTATATATACCTACTTAGAACTGTTAAAGTTTAAAACCTATCTACCTAGTAAGTAACGTTGTTTGATATCACTTGAATTAAAGAAATAAAACTAGAATCAAGATTTAAAAATGTTGTTTTTATCAAACATTATACCTACCATCCAAGTTTTTAAATATACTATGGAGAGAATAATTAAACACGTATCTTTTATTTTTACACAATAACCCCCAGGGGGTGTGCAATAAATTTCTGAAATTTGGACGAAAAAAAACTGGTTCGCGGGCGAAGCCGCGGGGCGCTTCAAGTAAACTATAAAGGAATGGTCATCAAACTTAAAACCAATCAGAATAGGTATAGATTTACACAAAAACAGATAATAATAAATACTAGCAGATCAGCAGTAGCAATTGTTGCTGCTATAATTTCAGCAGCCTATCTGCCTGTCATTCTCGCTTGAACTTTCAATCAGACTTTGATTGACTGGAGGTTGAGAAGCCCTGATGAAGCAGCATATGGTATGTGGTGGATTCCCTCCAGCTAGGTGGTCTTCTTAGGGAACGGCTATGGCTCGGCTCATTTGGTAGATTGTTTATAATAATAAATAAAATAAAAATGCTTTATTTCAGACAATGGGTCAATTTTTGAGTTACAACAATAAAAGAAGTTAAAATAATAACACTTATAAAACAACAACTACTAGGCACAGAGTTGAATAGAAGAACAAAAATGAAATCAGAAATCAATATCTTTATTTCTTTAGGCTTACAAAATAAGCACTAGTCAAATTTAATACTACCTATAGGTACATAGTTATCAAAATAATAATAATAATAATAATGCCGAAGATAATCAATCAAGGAAATAGGTTCCTTCATTCATCCTCCATACTAAACACTTCCACAGAGAGGCACTCTGCCACAGTATTTTAGGATGGTTTATAGTTGAAGTATTCTTATATCCACATTTTGCTAGCATAGCCAGCCTTATTCCATCCAGAAGCGCAGAATCTATCAGGGATCTTAGCAGGCTTTGCAGAGTGATCTTGGGATTTCTGTTCATTGTTCTGCTACTCCTCGCATTCCAGAACTATGTGAGCAGTTGTTTTGTTGTTGCTGAGACTTCCTCTGCAGATGAGCCTGTCCATCGTTTTGATGGTGTAAAGATGTTTATTTAGTGGGCAGTATCCTGTTAGTGTTCCCACCAGGATATGCATGTCCTTTCTATTATGATTTAGTAAGCATTTTGTTAGCTTCGATGATGTTGATGGAATTGCCGCTCTGGCTTGTCTGCAATCAAGCGGTCGCATCATCTTTTGGTAGAGGCAGCATATAGGGTGGTGATGAAGGCACCGATGGTGGCAAAGGAACCAAATCCTGTAAAATGCAGGAGTGTAAGAACAAGAAAAGGTAATTATCATAAGATCATGTTCACAATTCTTGAGTTATGCTCTATTTTGATAAATTTAGGGTAAAATCATCCTGTCGTTTATGAATGTCCTTGTGTTGTATTTGTCATGGTATTAGGTAAACAAAATGTATTTCAAATAAATTGACTTTACTTTTAATTACAAGTGTTCATCTTTCTATGTACTATACTATGTGTATAAGAAATACTTCCTAGATAATTTTTAATAATTTATATATATAAATATATATATTATTAAAATGTAAATGTAATGTTACTTTTAATGTGTGATATATTACAGATGGTGACCGCTAGTCACCTTGTACTGATAAGAAATGTGGTTAGTAGGTATTGGATTTTATAGTGATAACTATATTATCCTAGACATAAGTTTGACTGAACTATTAGAAGTTCTTATTTATGTATTAAGTTTACCAAATGTGTGACACTGCACTGAGACTGTGGACACTGGACAAACCTTCTCTGGTTTAAAGTGTTTTATTATTAAGAATATTTTTCAGATTTTTTGCTTAATAAATAACTAAATACGAATACAAATGTAAGTTACTATTAAATGAAACAACTTACCAACTCTCACTTGCAAAAACCAAATACAGGCCAAACAATGATCTCGAGGACTTAATTGTAGTGGTTTTATTCTCTTTGGACTTTGTTGTCCTCGTGACTAAGGTCTGGCCCTGCAGGTCCATCTCGCCCTCGCTTCGCGGATCTGGCCCTTGCTCAGTTTTTCCATTTCATTTCCTTGTTTGCATGATATAAAAGTTACTATAGGTTTGCATGTAATCTTGCGAAAAGGCGGTCCTTTAGGCGAAGTTTACTGAGATTTTGTGCGGTGGGCCGTTGCATGTCGGCATACAAAGACTTTTTGAACTTTAAAACAGAGCAAATCAAATAAAATAAATAATTTTCTAAAGCAAGAGGACTATCAAAACAAACAAACATCTTGGAAAAACAGAAAGATTCGTATTTTTTTTTTTAATTGCGCTGATTTCTGGCCATGATAGACCTGTTGAGTACATAAGTCAATGTCAAATCATTCATTCTTTTCACAAATATTGTAATAACTAGCAACATTAAGGAAAACATATTTATTTTGCTTACAGCAACACCAACTACCAAAACTCAAAGACTATCAAGTGCTCTTCATCTATCCTAGATGGCGCTATATCACGAAAACCGCCTACAACTCTAACCTACAAAATCTAAAACTTTAAATATTTTTTACTTGAAAACTAATTACTCTAAATAAAACTTTCTTTTCTCTAAAATCCTCTCAAACGATTCTCAAACGATAAAAAAATAAATCAAACGTCTTAGTCCATTTTTGCGGAAATTGGAGGCTAACTTCACACTAAAATTTAAAACTTAAAATATTTATTACAAAAAAACTAATTACTCTAAATCAATTTTTCTTTTCTCTATAATTCTCTCTAACGATTCTCAAACGATTAGTAAAAAAATCAAACGTCTTAGTTCATTTTTGAGGAAATTGGAGGCTAACTTCACATTAAACAGGAAAAACTTAAAATATTTTTTACAACAAAACTAATTACTCTAAATTAATTTTTCTTTACTCTAAAATCCTCTCAAACGATTCTCAAACGATTAAAAAATAAATCAAACGTCTAAGTCGCTTTTTGAGGAAAAAGGGGCCAACTTCACACAAAAAAATTAAATCGTTTTTACACAAAAACTAATTACTCTAAAACAATATTTCTTTTCTCGAAAATCCTCTCAAACGATTCTCAAACGATTAGCATTATCAAATGATTAAAATAATTAAGTCGGGGGGCCAACTTCACACAGGTCAAAAACACCACCAACTTTGACATCAACTGACAGTCAATTGAAGTGAAATTAGCAACAGTCGGTTATTTAGTGTTGTCAGTGACATATTCAGAATTCTACCAATAAATAAGAAATAAAAGCTACTAGAACATTCTCGATAATACTAAGACTTTTAAAAAAAGTACCCTGGTGGGCAAAGTCAAATTAGTTGGGCAAAGTTGCACTGTTTTACGGTACAACTTTAAATTATTGCTGTCGATTTACATACTTACCAATATTTCTCGTGGTAGGTAGGTAGGTATTATACAACCTATACCTACGCGTTAACGTGATGACATCGAGTTTTAAATTTTCAGGTGGAAGAGAAGGATAGCCTGAACGCTTAGCATGCAAGATATTTTACGATTATCTTAACTATTTTTTTAAGGTCAGATAGGCGTTTGAGCACGGGGGCCCTCAATTCGCGGGGACCGTACCATTTGCTACTCTGGCTATGTGTAATCTGGCACTGAGTTTGACACAGGGTTAGCGTGCTAATAAGTTCTGAGTGAGCCTTAAACAAGAAGAACTAGAACTAGAAGTTCCGAGTGAGCCATAAGCACTCCACCCACACACAGAAGCCGGAGGTGGAGCGGAGGCGAAGGCGCAGGCGCGCGTGCCGATTTTTCCTATGGCATGGCACCGCGCCGCCATGCCATGCGCCACCGCCTCCGGTGTGTGTGTGTAGTTTTTCATATACGCACCTCCGGTGCAACAGAGGCACAGTTGCAAATAGTGACTTTTTCAGGAGAAACGTTTGAAATTTCAAAGGATATGATAATATTTGAAGGCGTTTTCATATAATGAATATGAAAACGCCTTCAAATATTATCATTGTAACGGGGTTTTATTAAGGGGTTAATATTATTTTACGCAAAGTTAATGGTTTTTTTGCCATAACTATTCTAATTTATGAGTTCTAATGACTTAATGTCCGAAACACCCTCAATTGTGACTTTGTTGCACTAGAAGTAAATAAAAAGTTATGATGTGACGAATTTTGTTAGTAAAAATCTATATTTATTCATAAAATCTATATTTATTTATACCTACTTAATTTTTAAACAACTATTATTGTTAATTAGCCTTTAAAAATCACATGGAACTTAAAAATATCGGCCATAAAAGCCATTGATGCTCCAAAACTTGAATGGAAAAAATGTCACAATTACCTTAATGACGTTGAAGCTCCAGACTGCTCATGCTCGTGCGGGGGGGTCGCACACAACTGACCAATGGTACATTGTTTCTCCAGAAGTACATCAAAATCCACCATATCAACAACGACACTAGTGCCCTCATTAAAAAAATATGGGAAATAAACAAATGACGTTTTCGCACCAGAAAGATGTATACACAACGCAACTTTCTACATACTTAAGTCATTTTAGCCATTTTTGCAATTGTGCCTCTGTTGCACCGGAGGTGCGTATGATGAATAGGTTATAATTGCCAGTTCGATTCCCGCCTCGGAACAAATTTGTGTACGATCTGCAGAAATTTGTTCCGTTGGTCTGGGTGTTTTCTATGTGTGATAAAAAAAAAATCTATCTATGTTATGTTTATTGTATTAAGTATATCAGTCATCTAGTACCCATACCTAACACAGACAGACCCCAGCGTGGGGCTAGATGAGATGATGCTGTGTGGACTGTCCGGAATTATTATTATTATTTATAAGTAGTATGAGCTCCGACTGCAGGATTAGCCCACTCGTCGTTTTTTATTTAAGACCAAAATTTTATGTTTATATTAAGTATATAAAAATACTTGCGGCCAAATTCTGATAGGCTACCTGGTAGATAGATACATATTCTCCTTCTTACAAAAATCATAAAAATTTGGTTTTAAGCAAAAAACGCGCAGCTGCTATTAATTCTATGGGGTAAGGTAGATCTACAACTCTTCATAGCTAGAACCTCTGATAATTAACAGAGGTTCTAGCTATGAAGAGTTGTAGACCTAATAATGAAAAAATTCTAGGTTTTGAGTGTTCTGACAGACTATATACCGCCATCTATTGAGATAAAACTTTTCAGAGAAATGAAGGATTTTTAATTTATGGTTCATTGATTAAAAAAGGAATACAGTTCCCACATGCTCTGTGGTTCCCACTAATTAATAGATAAAAAAACAATATTTTGCCTTAAGACAAACTATAAACATATATTTAAAAAAAAAGTATTATAACATCATCTATAAGTAGAAAGTGAACAAAAAAAAACTTGATTTTTCTTATGAATTAAATTTCTTTATTTTATAATAAGAAAAAAACTAAAGTCGGTACAAACATATACTTAGGTGTTATAAAACACATCCAATATTTTAGTTACACAGAATACTAAAATCCTATTTTTATTTAAAGTGTCCTAATGATCAATCTAAGTACTGAAAATTACATAATTATTACTTAAGAATAAAACCGACATCAGTTTGAATTGTAGAGAACATTGATTTTTATGTACTTCCTTACTTCTAATAAACTTATTCTTAGTAATTGTCATCTATTGTCGGTAACCAAAATGCCATGTTAGTGCATGCAGATGCCAACATCATGAGTTTTGGATTGAATTGAACACATTGTATAGGAGCAGGATGATCTCCATTCAGAACACAAACTTTGTAGCCAGTATCAGCATTCCAAACATGTACCCTTCCATCGGTTGAGCCACTAAATATGTACTGAGAGTCTGGGCTGAAGGAGGCTTCAATAGGAATACCTTTATTGTTGAGATGGCCTGTGAATGTTTGCAGCGGAGTGCCATGATAAGCATCAACTAGTCTTATTATTGAACCATTAGTACTTATCAACATGGTTTTTCCATCGCGGGAAAATTTTAAACCAGTCCAATCACATTCTTTTTCTTGGTTCAATTTGAATGTTACAAATGGACCTTTGTCGAAAGATCTCAAGTCATACAGTTTGATGCTTTCAGAGTTAACACCAGCTGCAAAAATAAGACCTTCGGGATCATATGCAGCAACAGGTCGGCCAGCTAAGTGCATAAGTCCTTGACAGTTTGGTGAACGGAGATCCCACAATCTTAGTGTTTTATCTAAAGATCCTGATAAAAACGTGTCTTCAACTGGTGATAGGCATAATGTTACCACTTTCTTGGTGTGTCCTGGAAAATATCTGATGTATTTATTATCGTGAAGGGATAAATATCTTATTGTGTCATCGACTTTGGTGGAACTGTGTATTGCTGTGTTCTTCGCATGAGTAAAATGTATTAGGTCAACTCCATATTTCTTGCTATTCACAGTTATCATTTGTGTGCCCTTTTCGCAATCATAAATGACAATTTGATCGTCTTCACTGCAGGATATCAATGTTTCACCACTTGGAGAAAAATCTATACTGTTTATTTTGTCTGTGTTTTCTCGAAACACCTTTGCTACTTTGAAGCTGCGTACTACAGAATCTATTAACTTCATCTTTATAAATGAAAGTATTCTTATTCTATATACAGGTAGGTAAATCGGCTTTAACTTTCAATAAAACATTCACGTTTTCTTTCCTGTCGATAGAAATCAACAAAATTCTCAACAACAACTCCCAAAACCCCAATCAAATACCATAGACTGAGACCATAGAGTATAAAAAAGCTGGGTAGCAAAAAAGCCCCAAACACCCCAAACATGACCCCAAAACTCATAGGCAAATATAGTGTTGTCCCACGCTGAAAACGCCTCAATGTCTATGAATGCCCGCATGCTCTCTCATAGACAATGAGCCGTTTTCATTAAGCCGCGTACAGATTGCTGTAACGTAACATGCAATGTATCACGCAATGAAAGAATTTGCCGTCCACACTGTCGCAATGTATCATGCAATGTAACAGAAATCACACAGTGTAGACGCCTCACGCGCACGAACCGCGCACACTACGTGCACGAACAGAGCATTTCAACTCTTGCGCGCCGCGATCCGCCATTTGTCGGTTTTTTCGCCGAACACCAAGGTGCGCGCAGTGTGCGCGGAGCGCCAGTGTGGACGGGTTGTTTACTCGAACGCGCGCGAACGTTGGAAGAATGGAAGAAAACACAGCTACAGCCGTTTATGTTACGTTTTTTTTCACATGATTGATGATAATCATCGACAGTCATCGTAGCCAGTAATAATTGTATAATAAATTCTCTCCGCGTGTTCTCGGCAGACTGAGCTATGTTCGCCGCGCGCATGCCGGAAAAGATGCGAACACGTACGTGCTCAGTTCGCGCGCGCGCTGCGTCCACACTTGTGAAATGCTCCTTTCATGTTACATTGCATGTTACGTTACAGCAGTCTGTACGCGGCTTTAAATGAATCATTGTGCTTTTTTTAATCTTTAAAAGTAGGGCTCTCTCTATGGATAGTACCGAATGAAATTAATTTCTCCCAGTTTCTCCGACCAAAAGAAAACATTTTTCATTCATTCGTTGTATTTTGCATTCAATCAATTCAATCATTTCATTCGAGAAATAAAATGGACGTTGTTTGACTGCGTGCGTATCTCGTAATAACTTTTTAGGTGATACGAGCTAGCTAATATTCGTATAGACTCTTTAGTAAGTGTGAGAAATCCTGATTCAACTCTGTTAAAATTTCAAACTTGTGGTGTTAGTGATTTCTGACTTGGACCGTAGAATAATTAGAATGGTATCCATTTTGTGAACTACTTTGAGAGTGGCGTTATTTAGTAAGTAGCCCTACATAGCGCTCAGTTACATTCTAACTTTCTTTTTTTCCTCAGCTAAAGCTAGGCTAATAGATAGATTTGGGTATGTAATCTTACTTTTTCATCAGTGTCCATACATAGCGTTACTCGGTAGAATCTAGTTTGATCACCTGGCCAGTCATTATTTTGTACTAACAAATAAATTGTCAAATAAGTATAGTGGTTTTCAACAATCTGCTTTATCCCGGTCTGTCAATCTACCGTTATTGGAATAACATCTTGAACCCTTACCATGTTGGTTTAGTTCCCACATAAATCACTTTAATTTTCAGGTACTGTTTACCTGACTTTCTTAAAATATCCATGATTTTCTGTGATAATAAAATATATTCTACACCATCCATAAAGTTTCATAGTTCACTGTTGTCTGCGGGACTTATGGCTTCCTCTATTATGTTCATACCATCTACAGTAGGTATAACATTTCTATAAATTCCTTTTGTAGATATTTTGTTAGTTTGATCGTTACCTCCCTTGTGTGTGTTGTTTTCAAACAAATGAAATAAATGTTATAATTTTATCATTTATGTATTATTAGACAAATCAGGGTTAGTAGAATAGCAATAATAGAACTAGCTATGGACTAGTAGAGGTAGAATGACGATGAAAACTCTTTACTTTTTGCTATAATTTTAATTATATCCCAAAAAGTTTGATTTTGATTGGACTTCAACCAGCAACCTTCCCTCTGCATGGGAATGTCCTACGAGGTCAAGTAACTGACAAAATATTTGATTTCTTTGATACTACCCTGAATGTGAGAGCTTACACTCCATAATAGGAAATAACTATAAGTTTGGTTAAATCGGTTTACATTTATGAAAAATTCTTTGGTCTATCCAGCTCTAAAGTTCTTATAGATAGAAAGAACTTGTACATCCATGTTCTGTTATTATTTTTTATTTATTGACTACTGTGTTTTTTTATTTTCTAATTAAATTATAAACAGCTATGACTTATTTTATTGTGAATTGATTTAAAACATCTCAATGAGATAAATAAAAATTAAACAAATAATTGTATAAACTGTTAACATTAAGTGTGTGTCAATGATAATGTATTTATAAATAAATAAATAAATTCTGTTGCCTGTTATGTTATGTTGTAAAAATTTGGGAACAGAGAGGTGGATGAATCAGGTGTGTGTAAAAAAATCAATAAATTAGCTCATTGAAAAATTATATTTTTATTGAAACATTGAAAATTCAGCTAAGCCAGTCTCAAGTTGTGATTTTTTACCATAAAGTCCATGAAAATATCATCATTCAACTTAAATATGATTAATGGATGTTCAAACTATTCATCTATATTAAATTTTAACTTGTTTAAAACATTTAAATTCCTGATGTAAGTGGGGCTAAGACCTGCTCAAACTGAATAAAAGGCTGAATATAGTATGGTAGGAAGATAAGAAAGTAATAAATAAGATTTACTTTAAATTTTCAGTCAGAAACACTGTATACCAGCTTGGAGAAAACAAACCTTAGCTTTGATGTGTGCATAAAATTCTCATTAAAATAAAATAGTTATTTAAGTACACAGGAATGAAACCAGAAGAAAGAAAAGCTGTGTAACTAAACGAGAAAAGTTGTATCGCTATATGTGCAATGATATCATAAGCGTATAGCTTTTCCCCTTAGTTGCACATGCAAAGATGGTGTTATCCAGTACTGTGAATATTCGGAGGAGTTGGAATATAGAAAACATGCAGTCTTGGTGCTCGCATAGTAAAACTGTTATATGCTCATGGTCTATGCTGATAGCCACGGAATATAGAAAACATGCAGTCTTGGTGCTCGCATAGTAAAACTGTTATATGCTCATGGTCTATGCTGATAGCCACTAAACACTGCCAAGTAGGGATGCCAGATCGAACTTACTATGTCCAGGACAATTACAGCAAAAAAAAAAGTTGTCAGCCAAATGCAGGTCTGCCAGTCCTACAAATCTACATTTCTAGAAGATTTTCGAAATCCGTTACAATTAAGCCTAATTACTGGACACGGGACAAGACGCGAAATTCCTTTTTTTTTGTAATTCGCGAAATACAAAGAATTCTGGAAGTCCCGTCAGAATCCCGGAAATCCCTTCGATCTGGCAACCCTACTGCCAAGCCATATTTCCTAGGACATTTGAATTACTAAGGGAAGACTACCGACTACAGTACCTATAATATAATTTATACCTACTGCAGAATATTTTGATTTTGGAGACTTAGGCTATTGAGCTTTGTGTATATATTAAGAGAAAATGTATGTTTTTATAGTAATCATAAGAAAGCAAGAACATAATTTGAATAATTTAATTCTAATTATTTTCTTGCTGACCACAAAACTTCTTAATTGCAGGTTTAAGATGGGCTTGATAGACCTTGTGGGGAGGAACACTGATATGAAGCTAATGAAAATTCACTCTTAATTGAGTGATGGACTCATATAACTTATTTGGTGATGATGGCAGCGGTATGTTGGAAGGACTCACTGATCTGGGAGGATCAGACAACTTTGCTGGCAACTCAGCACCAGGAGTTGCTGTAGAAAACAAAGATGCTCCTGATAATAGGTATACTTCAGGGTATTTATTAATTAATATCATGTTACAAAATCATTAGTGTTCATACAACTATTACTTTACTACATAACTAAATAATTTGCAGTTACAGACAGCAATACAGTCAGAGTAATGTGACACAAGAAGGATCAATTCAAAAGTTGGCTCCTTTTGGAGGTCCAACAAGTGGCATCAACAGTAATACACAGTCTGTACCCAATCCTGGAAGCGGCCCGCCCGCTCCGGATTACCATGAATACGGAGCGTACCCTCCCCGTCCGAGGATGCCGCAGCCTCCACACGCGCCGCTTCACGCGCCTCACCACGTGCATCCCTCTCACTACCCAGGATACCATCCTGGTCCTGAGCCGATGTATGCAGTGCCAGAGCAACCAGGTCGAATAGGCAAGGCAACTTTATTTATTTATGTTTTTACTTTAATATAGAATTATTTTCTCATGTATAAGATTAACATTGAATGTTTTAATCATCCTATATTACAGGGATAACGGATATGGGTGGATGGCCAGGGCCGCCAGGAGCTAACAGATATAACCCAGTGACACCCAGTTATAGACACTCATATGAACATCAGCAAAAACTACACCAATACCCACCACAACAGGTAAAGCAACCAACTACTTTACAGGCCACTTTCTGATTCTTGAAATAAATCTAAAGAACTCTTTACTATATTCTTTCTTAGTAGGCTCCTAAAAATTCTTCTATTGTTATAGGCAGGAGGACTCGGATTGCAAGCGCAAAATGGCCCGTATTTGCCGAGACAGCCTCACTTTCCTCAACCAACTAATCAACAAATTTATGGGCAGCAACAGGTAAGGCTATCTATTTTTACATTGCATGAAGTCGCTATATTATTAACTACAGTTTCAAAGGGATTATGCATCATTTAATAAAATACCACACTATTTTTTGGCAAATATTTCAGAATTGCTCCCAGAGAGATATTAGCTTTATTACGAAAACAGGTTCGATAACTTGATTAGCTTCGACACTAAGCTGAACATAATAGTTCGGTATTTGGATCTGCTATGTACTTGGACTACTAGAAGAGTACATTTATCATGGTTTTTGTAATTTGCAATTATCTTGTATTGCGTATATTTTCGAAATCGAAGTATTTCTACTTATACTAAATTAATGGACAAAACAAAATAGTGCTGTATGTATGTGTTTGCTTCTTTGCAGAACTACCCAAATTATACTCAAATGCATCCACCTGGAGCATCTAGAATCAATCAACACCCTACTTATCATCAGCAAATAGATCCTCATCAGTATGGATTACCTCATGGACAACAAACTCATGGAGCTATACCTCAGCATCAACCACATCAAAATCTTTCGAGCCATCCCGCCGGTCTTGGTCCTGGGATTCAAAGTCATCCCAATGTACACCTGCATCACGCTGGTGCACCACCTCTGCACCACGTGCCTCGCCAATCTCCAGTGCCACCAGCTTCGGTGGCACCCTCGTCACATTCTGTGCAAAGTCAGCTCCCTTATGCATCGGCTCATCACTCTGTGCCAATGAACTACCAACCGCATCAAATACAACACCCTCTCGATGTAAACGTCAGTCAGTATAGTGCAGTTAAATCGGCTGGAATGGAAACTGGCAGCCCGCAGTATCGGCCACCGTTTCCACAACTATCCCCACAAATGTCACCAAGGGCGCAAATATCCCCTAGACAGCAGAGTCAGCTGTCACCAAGACCCATGATGTCTCCTATCAAAGGACCTGTTTCTTCGCCTCACGGTAGTGCGAGAAATATTGTTCAATCATCGGCTTCATCTGGCACGACCTCCGCTCCGCCTTCGTTCACCTCTCAGAATACGCTTCAGGCTCTGGAACAAATGGTAGTACCTGCAGGAGCTGAATACTCTTATCAACGCAACCCAGCCTCTCCAGCTATGGGGCATGTAATACCTTCCCCATCACAGTGGAATCAAAATAAAATACCGACACCAGTTAGCTCTAATATAACACCTTTAGAAAATAACGAACAGACTATAAAACCAAAGGAAACACATGTAGCTGCATCAGTGATTAAACCTGAAATGATGAAGAAATTACCTGCAATGATGAACACAGATCCTAAAGTAACTGATACAACTGAGCGTGAGAAAGAAAGACTTCATGATAATGTGACTGTAGCAAATAGCTATTTGACTGCAAAAGCTTCACATAATTCTTTAAAAGAAACCATACCTGCCAGTAATCCAATAACTATCTCGCAGGGTAACGTCCAATCTCCTTGCATTAATGATAAAATAGAGCAACACGAAAACAAACAAGCGGAAAATCTACCATTTGATACTCAAGAAGCTCCAAATAATCTCACAATTGATGACTCCTTGGATGGGAAAGCAAATACTATCGAAAATGAAAATTCGGAAAACAGTAATCCACAGAACAACTCGAGTCAGACTCCTTTAATATCGCAGCCGAATGCATTACAAACTGAACAGCCACACAATACTATGAATCAGCCATCGACGTCGAATTCGTCAAATCAGTTGGATAGCATGAATACCACTGGACTAAATAGAAACCAGTCATTTCAGAATAATTCATTACAAAGCAAAGGTAGCCCGTGTCCTATGCCACTAGGAATCTCGCCGAATGGACCACCAAATGTTCCATCACCGGTACATATTTCTACCAATAGTCCTTTGCCTTTCCAAACTACAATTATGGCACAATCAATTCCTGGTTTGCAATCAGGCCCAAAATTACCACTTGGTGCAGTTTCATCAAGCGCACCTATTCTCACACAAGCCATGCAAACTGCGGCACCTCCAGTGACTAGCAACATACAGCCAAGTCCGACGCCTATTCCTCCCAATAACACTATACCAGGTGGTCCATCAAATGTTCCCACAGTATCTGTGCCTGTAGGAATGCCGTTGAATGTGCAAAACCTACATGGAAGCCTGCCCAGTAATCAGAATACTATCATACCTAATGTAGTACCTCACAACATAAGTCCTAATATGATGATGATGGGATCAAACACTATGCCACACCCCAATGTACAGAATGTGTTCGGATCCTCGCATCACCAAGAACGAATAACATTGCAACAACAAATACAAGAAATCTACTGTCTACCACCTTCTAATGAAAACCAAGAAAAAGTAAGATGTCTTCAAGAACGACTAGCGACATTACAACAACATGAAACGAATGATAAATGTATTGGAGGCCCCAGTTGCCTTCTTCAAAATCCAGTATATGGATCTAAAATGGTAGAGAGCCCTCAAGTCACAAGTACTACTGGAAGAGGCCGAGGTAAAGGTCCTGCCAAACCCAGAAAACCAAGAGCAAAGAAAGAAAAAAATATGACTCAGCCCTTAGATCAGTTGCCTGTTTCTGAAGATTGTGTTACAGCTGGAACTGGAATTCTGGGCAATTCTGAGTTAGATTTAGAAATGAGTGAAGATATGACTAACTTAGACAGTAGTTCTATGTCACTAGATGATACGATAGGGGGTAAAGGTAGAAAAAGAGGACCACGAAAAAGTAAAGAAAGAAAGCCTCGTACGCCAAAAGAACCTAAAAATCCTGCAGATAAGCCCGTAAAGGAGCGTAAAAAGCGTGAACCGAAAGATCCAAACGCTCCCAAAAGAAAAAGAAATTCGAAAAAAGATGCAGAATTTCAAGCTGATACTACAACTGCCTATGATTTTACTGAAAGTGATAGTAAAGATTTGAAAGTAGACGAATCACTAAATAACACAAGTTTTAGCGCAGAAACAGCTAAAAATACTTCCGAACACTCATTAGACGAATCCAATGTTACTGACTTTGATGACATCCCGGTTTCAAAAATAGCCATAAAAGATTTGTTAGAAGAAGCAGAAGCAAAGCGTGACCTTGATGACAATGATGATGATATAGATTCTCCAAATCCTAGAAAGCGATCTAACAAAAAACGATCTTCTGCAGGCAGCAGGAGCAAGAAAGAGGCGTTAAAGAAACCCTTAGGTGGTGGGCGCAGAAAGAAACGCGGTGGAATAGTTCCAGATTCCGATGGTGAACCAGACGATATGATGTCAACGCCTCCTCCGTCGCCTCCTCCTGAAGCTGACGACAGTTTAAAAAGACGTTCTGCTCGAAACACTCAACGTAAAAAATACACTGATGATGTAATGTTACGCCTATCTGACGAAGAATTTCCCGTAACTACTCCCAAAATAGAGAAAGAAATAAAACTTGAAGATGCAAATGCTGAAGTCAAAGAGATTGTTAAATCGGATGGAACACCAAAACCTAATTATATTTATGTTAACACTACTGACGAGGACTCTATGATAGTTCATCATGTACTTGCATGTCGCATGGGAAAAAGAGAAATAAAGAATGACCCTAGCCTAAATGAGACTTTAACAACATCTGACAATACTCCTCAAAACGCAGATGAACCAAAGGCTGAACAAAATGAACAAACCAATACGGAAGGCTCAGATGAGAAGGTTGATGAAATAAAAGAAGAAATTGTCATTGAAAAAGAAACCAAAGAATTAGAAAAACAAGCTGAGACTTCTAACCCAACAGAAAAAGATCCCGTGGTAGATCAAAAACCTATAATTGTGGATGTTGAGGAATATTATGTAAAATACAGAAATTTTTCATATCTTCATTGCGAGTGGAAAACTGAAGAAGAACTTTATAAAGGAGATAAAAGAATATTTTCAAAGATAAAACGCTTCAAACAAAAACAAGCTCAGCAAATGAACATATTCGAACTCTTAGATGATGAGCCATTTAACCCAGATTACATTGAAGTTGAGCGGATATTAGATATGTCTGAAAATGAGGATCCCGCTAACAATAGCGTAGTGAAACATTACTTAGTGAAATGGAAAAGTCTTCAGTATGAAGATAGCACATGGGAATTAGAAGAAGACATTGATGTTGATAAAATAAAGCAGTACAAAATATTCAATGAATTACCACCCAAAGACCAGTGGAAATATAAGAAGCGTCCAAATTCTGATCAGTGGGTACAATTAGATGAGTCCCCTTTGTACAAAGGAGGTAATACATTAAGACCTTACCAACTTGAAGGACTGAATTGGTTGCTTTTCTCTTGGCATAATAATCGTAATTGCATTTTGGCAGATGAAATGGGTCTTGGAAAAACTATTCAAAGTTTAACGTTTGTAAATTCAGTATGGGAATATGGCATTCGAGGTCCTTTTCTAATTATAGCGCCTCTATCTACCATCCCTAACTGGCAAAGAGAATTTGAAGGTTGGACTGACATGAACGTAGTGGTTTATCATGGTTCGCAACAAAGTAAAAGTATGCTCCAAGAATATGAGTTTTACTATAAAAACGAACATCAAGAACCTATAAAAGAACTAACGAAATTTAACGTCCTCATCACGACGTTTGAAATTATAGTTACAGATTTTCATGAGCTGAAGTCATTTAATTGGAGGATTTGTGTAATTGATGAAGCACATAGATTGAAAAATCGCAATTGCAAATTATTGGAAGGGCTGAGACAGCTACATTTAGAGCATCGCGTTCTTCTTTCTGGAACACCGCTACAAAATAATGTGAATGAGTTATTCTCCCTTCTCAACTTTTTGGAACCTTCGCAGTTTGCCAGCAGCGATGCGTTTTTAAATGAATTTGGTCAATTGAAAACGGAATCTGAAGTTGTAAAATTGCAAGCATTACTGAAACCCATGATGCTAAGACGATTAAAAGAAGACGTCGAAAAAACGTTAGCACCGAAAGAAGAAACTATCATAGAAGTCGAGTTGACGAATATACAGAAAAAGTATTATAGAGCTATTCTAGAGAGAAATTTTAGCTTTTTACAAAAAGGTACTACATCTGCAGCAAATATTCCAAATTTAATGAATACAATGATGGAACTCAGAAAGTGTTGCATCCACCCATATTTACTAAATGGAGCTGAAGATCAAATACAGTTTGATTATAAACAGAGCTATGGAGAAGATAAAGAGGCTTATTACAAAGCACTCATTCAGTCTTCAGGAAAAATGGTATTAGTTGACAAACTTCTTCCAAAACTGAAAGCTGGTGGACATCGTGTCTTAATTTTTAGCCAGATGGTACGGTGTTTGGATATACTTGAAGACTACCTATTATTCAGAAAGTATCCATTTGAAAGAATTGATGGACGTATTAGGGGTAATTTGAGACAAGAAGCAATTGATAGATTTTCAAAACCAGACTCAGACAGATTTGTATTTTTACTTTGCACTAAAGCTGGCGGTTTAGGTATCAACCTAACAGCGGCCGATACTGTTATTATATATGACAGTGATTGGAACCCCCAAAATGATCTACAAGCCCAAGCTCGTTGTCATCGAATTGGGCAAATGAAAATGGTTAAAATATACAGATTGATTTGCCGTAATTCTTATGAAAGGGAAATGTTTGACAAAGCGTCCCTAAAATTAGGTCTTGACAAGGCTATTTTGCAGAGTATGAATACCACACAAGGCAAAGAAACAGGGTTGAAACAGTTGTCAAAAAAAGAAATTGAAGATTTACTCAAGAAAGGAGCATACGGAGCAGTAATGGACGAAGACGCAGGAGACAAGTTCTGTGAAGAAGACATCGAAATGATTTTAGCCAGGCGAACTCAAGTTATCCAAATGGAATCTGAAAAGGGTTCTACGTTTTCAAAAGCTAGTTTTGCTGCTGCTAATCAAAGATCTGATATTGATATTAGAGATCCTGATTTTTGGAATAAATGGGCCAAAAAGGCAGAAATTGATCCAACAGAAAAGAAAGAAGATGAAGACCTTATAGTAACCGAACCTCGTAAAAGGACAATGATAAAAAGATATGGCCATGATGATGGACCAATGGAAATGTCAGACATGGAAGCCACTCCTGATTCAGATGAAGATGAGGAAGGTAAGCAACTTTTTAAACAAGATTTTGTTTATCCTCCTAGCCATTCTTATATCAAGAAGTGCTTTGAATTCCTTTCAAAATCTCACTCTCTCTTTGCGTACCTACCACTGAAACCCTCATCTTTATTCTCCCTGCTCACACCACCTCTTTTTAAATATACCTGTCTAATAAGGTATGGTCTCCCCCTGGACACCAGACACTGAACATTCATAACAGATGCTCTGATCTCGTATTTTGGGGTTATTTGTATGCTGGTAGATGCTATATAAATTGTTCAGAATTATTTATTTATATACGTATAATTATATAAGTAGCGATAAGGCCGCTTTTTATACTTCCTCTATTAGCATTTCTGAATATTTTTTTTCATTTCCGTTATTTTAAGCCTGCAATACATGTTGGCCCAACGTTGCCGAGTGAGGGCCAATACCAACGTGTAGACGGCATTTTTGCCTTGCCTTGCCATCGCTCGGTGTCGCTCGCCTAGCTGGCCGAGTGAACACAAGCGCCAACGTGTATAGAGGTCATTTGCAGTGACTTGTCACCACTCGTTGTCGCTCGCCGCCACTCGCCTCACTTCGGAGCCGTGTCGGTTTTTCTGCACAAATCAAAGGCGCTTGTCAGCGCTCGGCCAATCATGTCCACATGTTTGCCAGCCCGCCATTATGCGGTTGGTGTCGGTCACCGTCGCACGCACGCACGTATTTATTTAATCTGTTTATATATAAAATAATAATTACTATGTACGTAAGAATCAAAATCAAATAAACAAAACATCGGTTGTTCAACTTCAACTTGTTCCTTGATGACTACTTAGTTCGAATGCACAACAAGAACTGACGGCTACCAACGTGTGGGCAGCTTCACAGAAAACTCGTCTACATTGGCCGTTTGCAATAGTTTGCGTAGACTTGCCGAACGTCTGGACGGTAGCACTTAGCTTGCACAGATTTGCCTTCGCTCGCATTGGCCTTAGCTCGGCCAACATGTATTGCAGGCTTTAGACAAGTTAACATACAGCAATAAATGTATCCAAAGATTCCCAATCTAGTAATGGTTTAAAATGTATCTGTCTGTATTGTTTCACGTCTTTGTCTGATATAATAAAGTGTTATCTATCGACTTACATACTGCTATCAAAACAATGCTAAGATAGTTACATTTTTTTGTAGGAATGGGTCTAAGAAGTAAGAAGAAGAAAGATAAATTTGGTAAAAAAGGTAGAAAATATGCCAGTGATGACTACATTCCTCGCCACGAAGGAGTCCCCGTCGATGAAGAAGTTGTTTACGGATCGTGGACTCGATCAGAGTGCTTCAAAATCGAAAGAGGACTGCTGACATTCGGGTAATTTTTATTTAATTTTTGCTATGCTATTTTCAAGAGGGCAATTTCTTCATCTTTACTATTACAGAAAACTTATTTCAACTGTAAAAACCTGACAAAACGTATTAGCATGTGCAAACATTGATGTACATATGGGACATTTGTTTTCAAGTTAGTGTTACGTTTTCAGATGGGCGCGATGGGAAGAGACTGTTGACAAAAATCAACTTCGTAAAGGATGGACCATTCCCGTCATTGAAGATTGTGCTCGTATAATTGTAAGTATTCCATCTTGAACTTACCAGTTTTATTAACTAGTTTAAGACTTTAAAGATCACCGCGGCGCTGCTTCTGCTGTCTGCCTCCTGTGTTAGTTGAGCCTTAGTGAGTTTGCAAGCGTTTCTTATTTACGTCTACGTATAGTTATTTAGTTTACTTCAGAAATTGTTGTTTGTATTTCTTGCCTTATTTCTGAGGTCTCCGCAGGATTAATTTTCCCCATAAAAGTAAAAAACAAAATGTAACCAAATAGCATTTGGTATCTTATTACGACAAAAATGTTTTCTTCCTAATTATTAGCTTCGTATTAAAAACATTTGTTTCTTTTACTTGGAAACATAGCACAAAACTGCATAGGATAAAAAAATCAGTCATTATTTATGGTATTACGGAACACAACCAAATTCATAAGAAATTTTGAATCGCGAACCTTTGCTATCGCGCAGACATCAGCTTAATTTTTTCACGCGGCCTCGAATTTAACTTGTAGGTGGGGTACGCCAAATGCTTAACTTGTGTGTTCTTTTACCAGGTACTATTTTGTCTGCGCTACTACAAAGGCGATGAAAAGATACGAAATTTCATATGGGACCTAATTGAACCTTGTGAAAATGGTGAAGTAACAATATCACGAAACCACAGTGGCTTACACAACCCTGTTCCCCGAGGAAGAAACGCCAAAAAGAAAAATAGACCTAAAGATATACCTAAAGTCAATGATGTCCAAAAATGGGAAGATGCTAATCATTGGAGCTCCATTGAAAAATATGACTGTGAAGCTTATCTAGAAAGCAGTTACAAAAAGCATCTATACAGACATGCTAATAAGTAAGTTGGCAAATGTATTTTCTCTGGTAGAACTTGCAAAATTGTTTGTTTTTCCAATAATTGCCACTACCACCTATATTGTTCTCGTGTCCATCCAGTCCACCCCAAGTTTGCCTAGAAGAGAATGCTCATAGCGATAAATCCACCTTTATGCTTACTCTATAGTATCTATTATATTATTTGTTGATGTCTTATATTAAAAAATATTTTGTTTCAGGGTGTTATTGAGAGTCCGAATGATGTATTACATAAAACATGAGGTTATTGGAGACTATGCTACGCAAATTGAAAGTGGAACCCATGCCAGGTAAGAAAATACAAACAACCTATTTTAGTACAGTAAGGACAAAGTTTCTTGGCAGTTCTGAACATAGGCTCTGCGAACTTTTGCGCATGCACAGTTGCAAAGAAAACTGTTATTGCCATATAAACAAATATACGATCAGAAAATATCTAATACAGGGAGAAAATACTGATTAATAATAATAATGGCATTAAGCCATTATTATTATTGAGTGTTTGTTTTTTTTAATCTTTAAATTGTATCATATCTCAATATTTATCTTATAACTTTGTTTTATTATTTGAAAAAATGAACAAAAACACAACAAACACTTTTGTACGCAACTGTGGTCAAGACAGAGATAGCGTCACAAACACCAAACCAATGCTGACGTGTGACAGAGACAAAAACCTCGTACCGAGTATTGCCGATAAAGATCGAAGTTAACAAAAGTCAAGATAAAAGAGATGTGCAATGTGCGTACTCGTGGGTGTTGTTTAATCGATTATTATTTAAATCGATTGAAATTAAGTGATAAAAAATGTTTCTATTTGATTTTATAATGAGGTTTTAAATGTTCTTAAACAGTCGTTACTCAAATAGTATTTAATAGATTTCTAAAATTTAAATAAATCATGTCTTTTAAAATAGAAAACATAGTTTTACCAAACATTTTTTTTAATCCTTTATAAATAATAATTAATTAATGAGTAAATTCACTTTATTAGTAAATTTAGCTACTTAAATAATCTTCTATACCCTAAAATGAATGAGTTCAAAATGAAACTATTCGATTATGAAATTCGATCGATTATAGGATTGATTGTTTTTCTGTAAGGTGCGTCTCTAGCCTAGACCACCGCCCCGCGCACCCTACTCATGCCACCTTTTGGTTCCTAAAAAGTGTTGCTGCGCAGCCTTCCGCGCGTAGTTCAGAACTGCCAAGAAACTTTGTCCTTACTGTAGTTTGTTTAGTGTCACTGTAATTCAAATGTTCTTATAAAATTAAAAATTGGCTACTTTTCATCCCATAAATCGTGCGAAGCTGCGGGTAGGTACTATTATATATAATATACTAGCAGCGCCTCGCGGTTTCACCCGCGGTAATTCCCGTTCCCGTGGGAATAACGGGACAAAATGTAGCCTATGTGTTATTCCAGAATATAATCTATCTCTGCCAAATTTCATCCAGATCCGTTCAGTAGTTTTTGCGTGAAAGAGTAACAAACATCCATCCATACTTACAAACTGTCGCGTCACTACATAGTATAAAACAAAGTCGCTTTTTCTGTCCCTATTTCCCTATATCCCTTTGACTGCTTAAATCTTTAAAACTACGCAACGGATTTTGATGTGGTTTTTTTTAATAGATAGAGTGATTCAAGAGGAAGGTTTATACGTATAATAAAACCGTGCGAAGCCGGGGCGGGTCGCTAGTTTATAATATAAGAAGGATATAGATAGAGTAATGTTCTATTTCAGTTCGCTAGGAATGAGGGTGCCACGCGGCGTCGACAGCACACCGCCGAGACTGTGGTGGGACAGCGAATGCGACGTGTCACTGCTAGTCGGCACATACGTACACGGCTATGAAAACTATCTGGCGATGCGCTCTGATCCACAGCTGTGTTTTGTGGACAAATTGGGCCCCCCCGATGATGCAGAGTGTACTGATATAAAGTGAGTATTGTTATACAATAATGCACACTATTACCAGGGTAAGAATTGAGCGATGAACTCGGCATAAATATACATAAATAATGTTGGACAATTCACACAGCATGTCCCAAACTAAGAAAAGCCTGTATTATGGGTATTACTAGATAAGTAGTATGACTAATATAATACTTAACATGACTACATAGTATAAAACAAAGTCGCTTTCTCTGTCTTTATGCCCCTTTGTATGCTTAAATCTTTAAAGCTACGCAACGGATTTTGATGCGGTTTTTTTTATAGAAAGTGATTCAAGAGGAATATATGTTTATACGTATAATAAAACCGTGCGAAGCCAGGGCGGGTCGCTAGTTTACAAATAAAATAGGAAGTAGAGTAGAGGCCGCGTCTCGGCAGTCGTAGTTTAGGATGACCTCCGGCCAGGTGAGATGACGATCTGCGAAAGACTACAGATGGATGCTGGACGGGGCAGGCTGAAGACAGGGCTCTTTATAGGCCTATCAGTGGCGGACTAATACTAAGTTGAGGATGTTGATGATAAATAACCAATCCCTACTTCCATACTAATATTATAATTGCGAAAGTAACTCCATCTGATTTTTACGTTTTCACGCCTAAAGTACTGAATAAATTGAAATAAAATTTGATATATTAGTCTAGAATCTGAGAAAGGAAATATGTAGGCTACTTTTAAATACAAAAAAAAAGGCTAAAATAGGAGATGAAAGTTTGTATGGAAGTTTCGTCATTTCCGAAGCAAGATGCTGAACGGGGTTAAAATAAAAATGAAATGTAAGGTTTACGTGACTTACCAAAGTTACTTTTTCTCGTGCACGAAGTCGCGAGCACAGCTAGTATATTATATAACGGTATTTGTCTAAATACCATTTGGGGGCAAAGGTGGAATTCCCCCAAATGTTTACAGGGAAGATCTTCCCTTTACCGGGTCGGCCCATCTGGCCCACTTACCCGGGGTCTTTCGATCAACAGTTGATGTCGGAAAGTTCTATATAGGCCAGATGTTGTAGAAACCAACGCTTGCGCGATCTAGGAATAATGGTCACGTGATCTACTTTTTGCACTCAGAATTTTTGTTATTTTATTTTAATTTTAGTTCAGCTTACATCATGCTAGATGTCACTACATACCAATATAAAAATTTTTAGGAGTGAAGAAAGAAAAGTTCGCGGTAGCAACGTCGGTGACGAAGACTGTACAGACGACGTTTCGAGCGGGGCAGGCGCCACGTCGCCCGCCGCCTCGCCGCGCCCCGACGACGACAGCACGCAGAGCAGTAGCGGGGGACACCTGTGGCCTTCCATGCAAGACTTGAACACGAGGCTACGGCGACTGATCACGGCTTATCAGAGAAATTATAAGCGAGAGGAACTCAAAATGCAGCAAAAAGCTAAGGTGGGTTTAAACTTTGTTTGTTTTGTAGTTATTTTTTGAGTTGTGTATATTAATGAGTGAAATTATGAGTTGATCTATAGATATATGTATGTATAAAAGACATTAAAAAAATATTATAGGTTACTTTAAAAGTAAAACTTAAATCATTGATATGGCCTTTGTCCAAAAGAAGGACACATTAAAGGGCAGACTAAATCAAAACTTAATTTCGCAAATGTACCAAAGTATTTTTTTATTTAGTTCCTCCCCATTCCTCATATACTAAAATATAATTTGCCCCAGAAGATGGAGCGCCGAGAGCGTATGGATCAGTTGGCGAGAGATGAAATATCGCAATGGCGCTGGACTCGCGCTGATGAAGAAGCATTCCGGCGGACGGTGGCGTCCTACGGCGTGGAGTTCGACCCTGCCACCAAGAGCCTAAGGTGGAGCCGGTTCAGAACTCTAGCGAGACTCGACTCCAAAAGTGATGACGCACTCACTGACTATCTGAAAGCGTTCATGGCAATGTGCAAACGTCAGTGTGGACTGTCTGTCGGAGAAGCGGAATTGCCCACGAGAGCGGACCTAAAAGCTGAACCTATTGGAGAAGAGAGGGCTATTGCAACTTTAGAAAGGTGAATATTGTCAATATTTACATTTCATTTCAAAGTCTCTATATTCGGTTGGATTCAATTCCGCTTGTGACAAATCTGAACGACACGAGACGACTTGACCTCATGACATTTCCTAACGTCTTAGAGATATTCATCATCTTCATAATCACTTTTGCTTTGACTTTTTTCCGGTTCAATGAGTTTTTTATTCCCAGAATCGATCTGTTGCGCGTCCTCCGTGAAGAGGTGGCGCCGCACCCCTCGCTGGACGCGCGGCTCGCGCTGTGCGAGCGCTCGCCCGAGACGCCGCCCTGGTGGCAGCCCGCAAGACACGACAAACTTCTCATACTCGGAGTTTGCAAGTAAGTTCTTATAACCAGTATTTGAATTATTTAAATTGATTTTTGTCTCCAAATACAACATAACTTTTTCTTCAGGCACGGTTTGGGCGACACCTACAACAAAATATTCTGCGACCCGAAACTTCCATTCGCCGACTGCGCCAGAAAGTACTATCCTAACCTTAGAAGCGGAAAGAACGAATCCCAGAAGGGATCATCTGACGAGGACGATAACCCCGAAGAGGCCGCCTCCGAGAGCCGCATGTCGCTGCGGCGCAGCAAGCGCACCTCCAACGCGTGCGAGCGAGACGACGACGACACGGACGCTCTCTCGGAGCTCGAGACGCTGGCCAAGCTCGGGCGGGCCGAGGAGGCGCCGGGGCCGGAGCGCTGGTTCACGGAGCGCGCGCTGGAGACGCGGCTCCACCACATCGCGCACGCCGTGCAGAACCGCGAGTGGCCGACCGCCGCGCCCGCGCCCGCGCCCCCCGCGCCCGCGCACGACGACCGCAAGCAGGCGCAGAAGCGGCACATCGCCATCGACGTGGAGACGGACCGCGCCAAGCTGCACGCGCTGCTGTCCTCCCCGGCGGCGGCGCACTCGGCGCACGCGGCGCCCCCCCCCGACGCGGAGGGGGGCCCGCCGCCCGCGCACCAGCGCCAGGCCTCCGCCGCGCCCGCCGCCTCCTCCGCGGCGCCCGTCGACCTCTCCGCGCCCAGAGACCTCAGCGAGCCCACTGACTTCTCGGTCGGACGACGCACGCCGCATGCGGATGCTAACGGCGCTGGATCTTCCAGAAGTAAATTAGATGACACTCTTTCCAAACTTATGAAACGGAAAAATGTGGTAAGTGTCCTAGGCTTCTAAACTTATGGTATCACTTGTATCTGCCCGCGGCATCGCACGCGTTGTTTTTAAGGAAGCGTTTCAAGACTATTTCTAATCCATGGGAACTGAGTTTGGGATAAGTATATAAAGTTGCCTTTGTGTTATTCCAGGACTAGGACTACATACTTCTATTTTAAAAATTTCATTCCCGATCCGTTTAGTAGTGTACCTATGCGTGAAGGAGGACAAACGGATAAACAACCATACATTCATATAAACTTTCGCTTTTATAATATAAGTAAATTGCACTAACCTAATTTAATTTGTTGCAGCCGGCGCCTGAACAAGTCGTTGGAAAAGAGAAAAAACGTAAGAAGCTTGATGAAATAGTACTTGGTTTGTCGGCAGCTAAAGGTAAGAATCTGAGTGTCACAGCGGCCCCAGAAGTACCGCGGAGTCGGAGTTCGAGTATACTCCCGGACGTAACGGTGACTCCGGCTGCGCCGCCCACCACGGCTACGCCACCAACGCAGAAACCATTCTCAGTCACTGTCACAAACGTTCCTTCACCGCAAACTTCCTCAAAAGAACTGTCTTCTTTTCTGCAACAGTCCTTAGAGCAAAAAGGACAAAAGGCATCACCTATGACACCAATGAAATCCTACTCACATGAGGCTAAAGTTAATAAGTGGCTGGCCGAGCAGGCGTCCGTGGACACACGACGCAGAGGATTGCCGCCGCGTCTTTCGCCCGAGGAACACGTCCCTGTTGTACATCGCGTCACTGGGAAACGTTTAGTTGGTCACAAAGCGCCGCAGTTGAAACACCTAGCTCAATGGATTGCAGAAAACCCTATGTACGATATCGATTCTAAATGGACGGAAGGTATCAAAGAGCACGTGAAGCTACCTCAAGACGTTCGCAGCCAGAGGCACATGTCTCAACCCTCAAGCTCCACAACTGAACGTAAAAAAGGTCGCCCACCAACACTTGATGCTGCGTCTGCTAATGTTCTTAGTTCCAGTGCTCATCTAAATCAAAGCTTGGCCGGACTTAATCCTAACTTGTTGGCGAGTTTGTCCAGCTTGAGCGCTTTCGACCCTAAAACTCTTGCCGCTACGTTATCTAATTTGACAGGGTTCGATCCTAAACTATTAAATACCTTTGACCCTAAGTTACTATCGAGTTTAAGTTTTGATCCGAAGAATAATCCACTTCTGAATTCTTTCAGTGGTATGCCAAATTTGTTAGGTGGTAATCTATTCGCTAATTTAGCTGGCTTAGGACTCCCTGGCTTCCCCTCGTTAGATATGAATAGTTTGAGCAACGCCAACTTACCGTCAGATAAGTCTAAATCTAGAAAACCGACTGATACTTCAAGTCCATCGACTTCTAAGTCTACCAATCAACAGTTTCCGTTTGGTTTTCCGAATCCAAACATGTTGTATCCTCAATTGGGTCTAAGTGGCTTGAATCCATTTGGTATGCATTCAGGTGTATCCTCGGCATATGACGCATTAGGTATTTTAGGCGGTAACGTTGTTAGTTCTGGAGCGACATCGCTTCAGGGCTCTTCACATAGCCGTGCTTCTACTAAAACAACAACTCCTCGATCTTCGACCGTCGTTAGTAGTTCAAGTGCGTCACGCCAACAAAAAGTATCTGATAGGCAGCAAACCAACCAAATGCCGCAGATACACTTACCCCCAGATCCATACCTTCTTGAATCTCTCTCTAAGCAAGCAATGAGTTATGAGTCTCTTATGAGAATGGATAAGCGATCAAGAGATTCGGAGGCCCATGAATCAACAGCCACAGATTTATCAAAAACTGACAAGAAGAAAGCACCTTATGATGCATTACGATCTCATGTTCCACCAGAATTTGCCGCAGTGCAAGAAAAGTTGTTAAAAGGTGACAAGAAAGACATAGATATTAGTAAAATGTTATTAGAACAAATGGCTTCTGGAGCCCTCAGTGCTAGTCTTGTCAGTTCAAATGAAATTAAAAAAGCGAAAGATATTGAAAAAGATTATGATAAATTATTAAAAAATAGTTCAGAATATAGAACATCTGACGACGGTGGAGGTGCTGTTTCGTTAGCACATAAAAGAACACACGAAGAAATGGCATGCGAGCCAGAAAACTTAGCATTACAATCAACAGAAATGAAACCAGCTAAAAAATCTAAAGACTCTGGTTCTGACCATATGTTAAATGTGGATAAACAAGCAGACCATTCAGGTGAAATGGATCTTGAAGACCTGATAGCACCTTCTACTGTTATTAAAACTGGAATGAAGGCATCAGACTTTGATAATAACATCCCAAAAATGGCACCAAACGAACCGATATCTTCATCAGCAATATGTGAAGATAAAATACAAATGGGTTCTGCGAGTGGTTCACAAGAAAACTCGGGAAATGAAGTGCAACTCGTTTCGAATAATGACGATAACTCGCATACTGTTGATTTAACCAATAAAATTGATTCTGAGAGCAAAGATTCCATTGGTGATGAAAATAATGTTTCTGATATGGGGAGTGATGCCGGTCGTAGGGGCAATAGAAAGAAATCACGTAAATCATCGGACGAGACGGCCCCTTGTCCTAGACGAGAGCTGAGATCCAGCTCTGGGCGGCAATCAACGGAGAATATGAACTAAATAAAGACCAGTGAAATGTCACATTGAACGGCTACTACGACGGCATTTACATACAATAGAAAATGAACTCCTTTGAAATAATTGGCTAAAACTTGGTTAATGAAAACAATAATAAATATGGACAAGATGTTATCTTATAATAAAGGTCTATCAAGTAAACCAATGTCATAAAATCAGTCAAGTAAACCAACTTATACTCTTTAAATCCTGATGGACATAGCAGGCAGCTAAGGTATACTGCTAATTTGATATGCGACATTACTGGTCTCTGCAAAACGTTTGCATTAATGCATCAAGCGACGTACTGTAGTATTCGTAAGTCCGTAATAAGATAAAAGTGTTTCAATTCATCTAATAATCAAAAGGCAAATTGAGAAAAAAATACATAATGTACCACACATATAAATAAAAAATCTTGGCCATGTTTTTCTAATTTGTGTGCCTATTTAAATGGTCATAGATATTATTATTTTCTCGTCCACGCCCGCGATAAAATCGAACGAAACAACAGCATAGAATCATACGCCTAACTTCGTTAAAGTCTATCTTGAAGAACCTTTATGTCAACTCTTCATACTATCCCACAAATGGCCTAAAAGTATTGTGGAAGTCATTGAAATAAAAATCAAGCATTTTTATGAAACATTAAAAATACATTACAGACAAACCGAAAGCGCTGATCATGTTTTACTCGTGTAAATAATTTAACTTGTAGGATTTATAAAAATATCTGCTTTTCGATTTTTGTCTTTTATGGAAAAGGATGTTAATGTGGGATTATTTGAATAATATTATTAGCATTTTCTCAATATGCAAGCGAATATATTTGCGGAAATGTATATTATTCTATAAAGTTAAAGCATTTCAACTTGAAAGAAGTTTGTAAATTATAAAAATGCTACTGCCTACTGCAATTTTTATGGAACTTCTTGTTTTGAAAAGAGTAACCTATATATGTGTGGGATGAAAGTAAATAACAAAACTCCCGAATATAAATAAACATCATCCAAATAAAGGTTTCTGTTAAAATTTTGAGAGACCAATAATGAAAAAAAAAACATTTTTATCATATTCAATGAAACCATTGAAACTTTTTTGAAAAAAATCATGAGACATTTAAAAAAAACTGTTTATGTCAGTGTTTTAATGTGGAGAATTCTTTAGATTCGCGTTGAACATACACGGACTGATATCGGTTCTTCAAAGTTGAATAGAAACATTTATTACGATCTTGATTATGCCAACATGCAAGATGTTTAGTTAGAAAGCTCAATCCTCTCTCTTTTGTTAGAGGACCTAATACATAGGTCAAACTGTAACTCCTGCGCATCTACATCACATTTATATTTTATTCTAATGAAATGGTTAAATCAATTTTTAGAGAGGCCGAAAATCTCTGATAATTCCAATGCCTTTTTAAATCGCTTTTTATATTAAAAACTATTATCACGTAATTCGTTTTAATTTGGAATTATTTTAGACTTGTATTCAATATTTTATAGATCTCGTTAATGGTTTTATGTTTTTTTTATTATTTGTAGATTTATTTTAAAGATAATTTCTCGTAAGTAGGTGCTTAAGTCTAGATAATATACATTATTATGTAATAAGGTTTTATTAGAATCATTATCGTCAACAGTTAGGATACCTAGTGATGCCTGTTATTATACTACCTATTTAGCTTTTATAATTTTGTTCTTATTAAGTTGACTCTGTAGTATGTGATAAACTATTTATTACAAAGTATTTTTTGCAGTTCTTGAGTGATGAAATGTATTTTATAGAACTATGTGACAAATCATATTATAGAACTGATAATGTATTTTAAATTGTCTTTTATTTCTTCCATATTTAGGTACCCCCTTACCAGTATATGGTTGATTATAATGCTGGACAATCCACACAGCACCATCTAACCCCAAAGTAAGCTAGGTACTCAAAGCTTGTGTTAAGTAAATAACTGATATACTTAATACATGAGCGTCTGGTCGATGCGACACTTGACCCAAGAGCTGGTGAGCTGGTGGTGGCTTAGCGCATCAGCATTGCCATACAGAGTGATAATGCAGCCAGTGTCTTGGGGTCGCGACGACTAGTATTGAGCCACCTTTAGATAGAAAGAAAACTCTTTATTGCACACTTAAAACAATTTATTAACTGGCGGTCTTATCGCTCAAGAGCGATCTCTGCCAGACAACCTGTAGACTGCAACCGTCTACAGTTGCTCAATGGTTATTTTTCTATTCCTTGATTGTTCTTAATAAATTATACACAACAGGGTTATAACATAAGAATAAATAATAACTGAGTAGAAGGGACTCTTCTTTGATCTAGTCCCAAACGCCGCCATTTATATACCTACTTCCCCCTTCACCTCGTTAGGCCCCTCTGTCGTCCAGGCGTTTTGCCAGGGTTGCTACTTCACTGTACCGCCGCGCCCCGCCGCCGCCGCGCCGTCGTCGCGAGACGAGGCGAGAGAGAAAAGGTCAACGACCGATGTTCACATTCCTTTGAATAAGTACCTACCTAATTAGTTAGATAGGAACCTACAAAAACAATAATATTTAGAAAATATTACTTACATATTGTATGTATTATCATTATCTTTTATCAATCTAAAAAAACTTAAATTTGTCTTCGTTTTTGAGTTATTGTTACAACCGATCACACCACAATAACTTGACAGTGACGTCATATTATATAAGTAGGCACCTAACCTACATAAATATTAAAATCCGCGTGCGGCTGCGCCGGCTGTGACAGCCCTACTGAATGGGCCCGCCCACTGCACGTTTAACGTGCAGAATCGCGTAGGCTAATATCGTGACCTTGAGCGCGTTCGGAGCGAAGTTTCCATTCTACTCTGTTATTGTCTTTTCATAAGGTTATAGGTAGGTATCTAATGATTAACCTCTTAGATACGACTTGGGTGAATCAAGAGTAACAACTTTTCTTCTATGACTTTTGCTAAAACGTCTCTAGTTTTTTAATTTTTTTTAGTTATGGCGGGCATTTCTATCAACCCTTGCTCGCCTCACCGCAACCCCTTTCTTTCTTTATATATGCATAGTACGACATATAGGTCATGTACCTACCGAACCGAAATGTCTTAATCTGTGAAGCCTAGATAGAACTAAGAAGATAAGAACTGGAAATGTGCTTATAATATTTTTTTCTATTCGAAAAAAAATCATTGAATTAGAAAAAATCGTAGAACAAAAGTTGTTAGTCTGGACTCTTGATCTACCCATGTCGCCTTTTCGTGGTTAATCGTTAAACACCACCTATGACCCTGTATATACATATTTTATTCTTTACTATACATATATACATAGAAAACACCCTGACCAACGGAACAAATTTCTTCAGATCATACACAAATTTGTTCCGAGGCGGGAATTGAACCCGCAACCTCTCGCCCGCTGCAGCTGCGCCACTGAGGTCGTCATTATATCACTAGGTACATACCTAGTATAAAACAAAGTCGCTTTCTGTGTCCCCATTTCCCTATGTCCTTTTGAACGCTTAAATATTTACAACTACGCAACGGATTTTGATGCGGTTTTTTTAATAGATAAGAGTGATTCAAGAGGAAGGTTTATACGTATAATAAAACCGTGCGAACCAGGGGCGGGTCGCTAGTCGTTTATCTATGATGCCATGACTACGTTCATATAAACAATAAGTTTCTACCCGCGTCAGTTAAATTCAAATGTCAATGGTGCAATCGAAGTCGCTAGGTTTGAAATGTAAAATGGGTAAATAACTTCTCCCCTTTTCCTTGGAAAAGTTGGAAATAACGCGCGCGTAGTCGCGAGTAGAAACTCAAATACAATATCTAGCTAGCTAGAATAGAGCTAAACCAGACTGACTGATTTAGATCACATGACTGATAAACTGTTTATCAGTCATCGTCTTAAAACACCCCCGCCCGTTTTTATCATAAACACGGGCGGGGGTGTTTTAAGACGCCACCTACAACTAATTTCCAATTTAATAAAAAATTTGTTTTGCCTGCCCAAGGAAAATGATTGGAATGTTTGGTAGTTGATGGACACCTATAGGAGGTATGAAAGTGTTGATTTGAAAATTTTAGAAAAACTAATAAACATTTAGAGACAATTATTAGCGGTCTTATCATTCAAGAGCCTTGTGAACTGATGGGGAAACTAGCAACACCCACCACCGGATAATTTAAATCGGTTGATTTACAATAAGGAGTTGGATCAACACACTATAGGTAATGGGGGCAATGAAAAGTCAAAATCGGGCACTCAGCCAGCTCCAGGTTTTATTTTGTTTAGAGCGATATTTTGGTTAGATAAGTAAGTACCTCGTAAACTATAGATGGTAAGAAATTGGCCCCACTTGACCTCCACTCCACAGTGGTTAGAATTGGAACTTAGAACCAAAGGCATAGAATAGATAAAAACAGAGTAGAAGAGAAACTTCGGCTCCGAACGCGCTCTAGGTTACCTATTACCTACCTAACCACAATATTAGCCTACACGATTCTGCACGTTAAACGGGCAGTTTACCCGACCCGACACGCGCAAAGGTTGCAAGTGGTGCCGCGGCGGCTGACGAAATCTAAGAAACTGGTTCACGTGATGGGACCCTCCGTAGGTATACAATCGACTTCCAAGAAGTATTACCGCTGCACGATCGAAACAAGCTGAAGAACTGGCTTACCGAGCAAGCTCTCTATAGGGTTGACGAGTTTTTTTACGACAATACATAAGCTTACGGTGTAACTGTAGCGAAGTATTAATTGCTGATTATTTTAAATTTAATTTTTTATTTAGATTGTTTATTATTTTAATTATTATTGTTTAAAAGATTATTTTTTTATTGACGATACCTGTCCAATTTGACTATTGTCTTTTTATTAAGTATTAATTGTTCTAAAATGTAATTAGGTATGATCAATGTAATTTTCTATGACCTTTAACAACTGTTATCTGAATCTGAATTTAGTACTATTTATAAATCTGTGGCGGGGATATACAGGGTGTCCCGAAACTCAACGTCAAGACGAAAACAGAGGACAGGTGGGTTCACGACGACCCAGAAAAACCAAAAAATTAGGGGTCTATCTTCAATGGTTTCCGAGTTATAGGCTTTTTACTGAAAATCATAAATTTTCTGTCCGGTGCCAAACTTTTTGATGCTGTGACTACAGGTGCCAATATTTTGAGATTTTTATTTTTCTATTACAAAGTCAAATAGCACATTAATTTATGAAAGTGCAAAATTTAAACACTATTGTTAACATTTTGTGGAAAAAAAATATAGTTAAGTTCGGTTACTGCATCGATGATTTTCAATTGATTAACTTTGACTCGTCATACTGAAAAAAAAAATCCATTACGATAGCCCGGCATGTTCTGTTAAAAGTTGGTGCAGTTATCCTAGATTTCAAAATGGTAGGTATCGAAAAGAAAGAAAATCAATAGATCAAAAATTTTTTGAACATCCTAAGCATCTTTACCTGTCTCACTCTTACTCACTCCAAATAATGTTTCGCACCAGCGGAGGCGAAGGTGTGCGAGTTGTATTCTATTGAATCATATGAAAGCCTACACACACACCGCAGGCGCGGTACCATAGGAAAAACCGGCACGCCAGGCGTAGGCGTGGCACGCCTTCGCCTCCGGCTTCAGCTTAGAACTTTAGTCTATGGATTGGAAATATGTGACAGTGACAGCAAGGTGAAGGAGATGATGTGTTGCAAAATGTCAAAATGTGTTGTGTTGTGCGTGTGATATAGAGTTGAATTTTGAGATGAAATCGTAAAATTCGTGCAAACTTATTTGTATCGGACCTAACTTTCACAGGATGAATGTAAACTCATTAATTCAGTAACCAGGCCAATATTTTTCCCTAATCTATTGTAGTTCAGAATTATTTTAACGTTAAAGTTTATCTGTGTTCCATGGTGGTTGTAGTATGAATGAAAAGAAAAACTCTCTGAGGCTGATGCAAGTTCGAAACTAAATCTTGATAACACAAGAATCTTCAACAGTCTAAAGATGGATGAACGAGCAGTGAAACTTGCGCTTGCGAGAAAGAAGGTAGCTATATGACGACCTCCTAAATGTGTATGCTTGTTTCGAAGAAATGCTCTTCTGAGTGCTGTAATTTTTAGTGCAGTTGGCTATAATAAATACCTACTCACTCTTAGAAGCACAACTATTTCTGAAAACTACAAATTTCGGTGTGTGGGGTCTTAATTAAAGTACCTATATAGATACCTGTGTTTAGTCAAAATAATACCTATTATAATCTTCTGTATTGATGTTCTGACCAAAAAAACTAATTTAATTATATTCTATTATTACATTTTTACATTATTTCAGTTGAAGGATCATCAAGATAAAAAGAATCTTGATATCACACAGAAAAGTGATGTCAATGAAGTCACCAAATTAAATGAGAATGACAAACTGACTCCTGAAAAAGACATCATTAATACTGAAAATTACCCTGTAACTGCTATTGTTAAAACAGAATTAGATGATTCAAACAATTATTCATCTGAATTCAAACAGAATGATGCCATATTATCAGACAAATCAGGAGTTGATGCTACAGAAATCATCATGGCAAGTAAAATAAAACTTGAACAGCACATATTGCATTTGGAAGCAAAGAATGGAGAACAAGAAACTAAGCTTCTTGAAGCTTCTGATAAATATGAAAACCTACTTCAAAAAGTGATTTCATTGGAAAATGAGCTTAAAAACACAAATTTAAGTTACAGCAATACTATGGAGATACTGGAAAGCAAAGATGCTTTGATAAAAGAACTATCTGATGAAAAAGCTAAATGTATAAATGAAAAAATCAATTTACACGAGGAGTTTGAATTCACAAAGACTATTTTAGCTGCTAAGGAAATAGAAAATGATTCACTACACAGTCAACTGTTTAATTTGCAAAGTAATTTAGATTCAACCCAACTACAGTTGCAACAACTTACAAGTGGGGCTCATGACCCCAACAACAAGCAAACCCAAGAATCTTTGATGCATGAGAATGAGTTGTTGACTCATAAAGTGCACACATTAGAACAACAATTGAAATCACAATTGAAAGAATATAAGCAGACAAATTCACATTTTGAACACTATGTAAAAGAACTAAATGAGCAACTAAAGATGGTTACTTGCAAAAATGAAGATCTACAAAGAGATTTGCAAAATCTATCAAATAGAGAAAATGGTTTAATTGAACAGATAAGCGAAATGGAGATAAGATTACAAAATTATAACAGAGCAGTTCTTGACGAAAGAATGCTACATAAAACAGAAAGTATCTGCAATATAAATGAGCATAAAGAATTACTAAATAAATATGAGGAATCTCAGGTTAGCTACACTTATTTAGAATGCTTTCAATTACATTTGCCAGGTTCTTTTTCATTTAACTTGATGATCTATGATACAATGAAGGGGTGGCTGCAGAGATATCTGCAGAACACAACAATGGTGACCAGAATCAGCTCAGTGAAAGTGTGAAAGTATGGATGTTTGTTACTCTTTCACGCAAAAACTACTGAATGGATATAGATGAAATTTGGCACAGAAATAGATTAGTCTGGAATAACACAAAGGCTATATTTTATCCCGGATTTCCCACGGGAACGGGAATTATGCGGGTGAAACCGCGGGCTGCTAGTGGTGAAATAATTGTCAGTGTAAATGTCTATGTAATATTGAAATGTCATGTGTGTGAGCTTTGTTTTTTCAATGGTTCCAGGTAAACCTGCAGAAAGCCAGTGAAAATTATGTGGAGCTCCAAAGATTATACAATGACTCCACTGCTAAATTAGAGGAATTAACTCAAGCCAAAGAGTTTGAGATGAAGCAGAATAGCGATGTTAGTTTACTCAAGCTTAATGCTGACATCACCAGTGATAAAGTGGCTGCACAAAGAGCTACAGAACAGAATAAGAAGTTAAAAACTGATTTGCTTGGATTAGAAGAAACTGTTACAAAGTTGGTAAGTTATAGCAAAGTCTCTTTTTAACTGACTGCACAAGAAGGTTTAAGAGTTGGGTGGATGGATTTCGACATGTGAGTTGCCATTGGAATTGACAAAATAGTGGCAGTCTTATAGGTTATGGAAAATACACATTTTTATAGGTTCAAATGACTTTTCTAGGACAAGTCAGACAGTTTATCCAACTAATGTTATTAGCGGGAAAAGTTTGTAGCATGGATGGATGGATGTATGTTTGTTACTCTTTCAAGCAAAAACTCATTAGTCTATATCCAGCTGTGGACTAAAATAGGTTTAAATCCATGCAGTTTACTTTGAAAAAGTCTTGTTGTGACTGAAATTTATTTAAACAGGCTGGCTTCTTGTTTTACATTTAAATAAATAAATAAATAAATAAATAATTAATTCCGGACAGTCCACACAGCATCATCTAGCCCCAAGCTAAGCAGAGCTTGTGTTATGGGTACTAGATGACTGATATACATAATACAATATACTACATAGATAGATTTTTTTTTTTTATTATACATATTAAACACCCAGACCAACGAAACAAATTTGGTTGCTGTGTTCACATAAGTGTTTTGTTTTTCAGACTAAAGACAAATTAGAACTAACAGAAAAAATTGCTGCTGAAAAGTTTTTAAACAGAGAACTTACAATCAAGCTTGCAGAAATTGATGAGAAATCTAATAATTTACAAACAACTTTAAAAGCAAAAGACGATGAAATGATCAGACTGCAAGCCACCTTCAGAGAACTGGAACATACTTATAAAGAGTTAAAACAGTCCGCAAACTTAACAATCACAAACAACAATGAAACAGAGACAGAGCAAGAGGCATGTAATGATGAACATAACCACTGTGAAACGGAATGCCTGAAAGGGGATGGCGAGATTGAACATTTCAATGGTAGCAAGGAGCTCATTCCTAAAGGCGAAGCTATGCTCAAACTACAAGAAAGGTTTCTTAAAATTATGGAAGAAGTTGCAGATTTGTCTGATGAGAAGCATAGACTTGAGCATATTATAATGCAGCTACAAAATGAAACTGAAACTATTTGTGAATATGTAGCTTTGTATCAGCAGCAGCGAAGTTTGTTGAAAAAACGCGATGAAGAAAGAAGCGCCCAGGTAAAAACTTTTCAAGCAGAGTGCCTTCGACTTCAGGAGCAATTGGATGAACTTACGGGTATATTAAAGAGATTCTCTGAAGATACAGAGCTATCATCCTACTTCCAAGTTCAATCAAAACATGAAGACATACAAAAAGTCATGGCTATACTGTCGAACTTGAAAACTAGCTCTTTATTAGATCCTAAAAAGACTATGGAGTTCAACAACCTGTATCCATGTAGTTGTTGTTCTGGACAACTAATTGACGTCTAAAATTATAATATTTACCAGGATGCGTATGGTCTAGTCTGTCTGAAGTAATAGCTTGAAATGAGAAGATCAAAGTTCGAAAAACACAGAAGCTGGAGGCGAAGGCGTGCCGGTTTTTCCTATGGCACCACGCCGCCACGGCATGCGGTTTGTGTGAAGGCTTTCTTATGATTCAATAGAATACAACTCGCACGCCTTGGCCTCCGCACCGCCTCCGGCTTCGTGTGTTTTCAACTTAAAAGTGATTTTAACACCACACTTTACAATAAAAAATCAGTGACTAAATAAGTACCTAACACCATAACTAAGGTATTTTTTTAAACACTGAATATTGTTTACTTTTTATTTGGGTACTACTACTAATTATATGATATCATTATATTTCTGTTTTCAAGTTAGCTTTACCAACTTTGTTTTAGTTTCCTTCTTTTAGGGTTACCATACCTGCTTAGACAGAATCTTAAACTTCTATTAACTTAATGAAATAATGTTCGTAAATAATAAAAGATGTTAATCCTTGAATGTTGACGTTTTATTTTGAAACAAAGCTTCGATAAACTAAGACAGCGACAATCAAACAATCTTGCCGCGATGTTAACAATTATTAATAATCTTAACTGGCCGTCTTTTCACATTGTTGGTTGGCACATTTAACACCATTTCTCATTATTTCTTAATAAGTTATTTTTGACTAGCATAACGGCTGGTTAAGAAGAAACTAGTACCTAATGTGTAAATTATTTTACATACATGTGTACCCACCTCTTACATCTTTGAATAAACTTAGGTAAGCAACCTTACCTTACTTGAGTATGAATTTCCCAATTTCTTCTATGCAGGTTGCTAGGATGAGATGATGGGAGAATATCCCTTATAAGAACAAAGTTAGTGTGCAACTGAATCGAAAATGATTGCCGAAGATTAAACAGATACTATTAACGGACAGCAACATTTTAAAGCATTTCCATGAGGAAGGGGATAATGACATTAATGACCCAACTTTAAAAATACTTTCGACAATCATTTTTGATTCAAGTAGTTTCACCCCTCATTTAACCGTTTCCCTGGCAAAGGCAAATAATAGTCACCATATAGGTAAACCAGATAGCTCAATCACTCACATATAATGACACAAATATTGTACCTATTTGAATTATTATTAAAATTATTACAAAGGTGAAAGTTGGTTTGTCTTTGATAATCCTTCACTCTAATCTATCGAACAGATTTAGATGAAATTTGGAACCAGGATATATCCTGAATGAAGACAGAGGCTATTTTGATCCCGGAAAAGTTCACTAACTCCGTGGGATAATCAAATTTCCCGACATGCGTTCGATGCTGCAGTAGAATAGTTTGGGAACCGGACCTATGGTATTCTTCAGTTTATATGGTGGTAGGTAAGTATGTACTTAAATTACTTAGGTACCTACTTACAATAACAATGAGCAAATATAAAACCTTACTGTCTACCCGTCTGCGTACCAATTAAAACAAGAAAATGATAGGCAGTTCGCCCCGAATTATAAGAGCTCAACTGGTTTACGGAACAGGCTAAGGAGAGAGGAATGAATGAACGATTTTTATAGGCCGAGACAGGCCGATTTTAGTGTCACGCTGACCATCGGCGCTGAAAGCTCGGCGCGTAGCCCGGGCAGCAGGAATAATTTCAGTTAAAGTTGTTTGCGGGAACGTGGTTATAGATGGCACTTTTAGCCACTTTTGAGACGTGAGGACACAAAAATGAAATTTTATAACATAACGCATCATATAGGTATCATTGTTTCAGTTGGTTATGTGAGTATAATAATCTATATGGACGTTATAGAAACCTTTTAGAATGACGCCGACCTACTGACAGTACCTACCTACCTACGCGCGTCCTACGCGCCGCCCGTCAGCGTCGCTGACCGGTCCGCGCCGATCAGCGCTCGCGCGTCTTCAGTGAACGTTTTACAGCCTGTCCAGATAGGGCGCTTTACATAATAAAGGATTTAAACTATTTATTCAAAAACATACTAATATTATATTTATACAAATGTCAATTTCAGAAACCTATAAATTTGTTTTTTGCTTTTTTTGGCTTACAAAATAAGCACTCACTTAGATAAGTAAAATTTTATATTATAAATAATTATTTAAATAATCATTAGTATGTATTTGAAGAGAATTAAACCCTTTGAATGATGTGACGATAACAATTATTGATATCATCACAGTATTCAACTTATTTCTACTTACCTTTGACTTTGTTTGCAATCTACATCGACTTAAGCTGGAATTAAGCTAATCTATATACACACGACATTACATCTAGGTACATAAATAAAACTATACTTTGGTATAATTCTAGGAAGCTATTCTGGTAGGTACATTATAGTAAAAAGATTAAGATTGATTTTAACATATCGGTCAGAGGGTACGGAAGGCCTAGAATGACATAGCTTTATAAATTTCACTACTGCTTTGTGAAGGTCTAGGTATGTGACCTTTCATTAAAATAAATAATGCTTGAAAATTCACAAAGCATCATCTAGCACCAAATAAAACTGAGAATATTCTGTTATGGGTACTAGATAATTGATATAATACAGTAGATGTTATTTTAGAGTACATAGAAAAAATCCTGAAACAAATATCATCGCCCACCGCGCCACATAGGTCGCCATAAAGATCAAGATATGTCCAGTACTATTAAGAGTAATATTTCATAATGATTGAAGTTTAAAGCAGTAACATCAAATTATTGAGGAATCACTAGAGGTTCTTACTATTTTTGTTAATATCCAGGTCTACTAAACTGGTGAACCTTTGCAGACATATGACTGTGAATTGAAAGATATTCCCGAATTCTTTATTATAGTCGCAGTAGCCGCCATATGTGCTGTTCCATACGATTTGGATAATTCTATCTAGAAAAGTCGAAATACCTTGGCGATTTGTAAGGGAATTCAGTAATTTTGATTGGATAGTAGGGTAAAGTCCACATTGATGCCCCATTGCAAAAATCTTTAAATGGAATAAATTAGTTATTGGTTTAAAATTTAGCTTATTTTTTAGGCTATATGGTAAAACTATCAAAAATTGATTGGGATTTTCGGAAGTTTGGATTTTTGGCAGTGGGGCACAAATCCTTCCAGGGGCATTCATCCAGACTTTACCCTACTTTACAAATTTTAGCTTATTATAAACTAAAACACGTCTCTGAACTTATAGTTCATTATTTCTTCGAGTTTAATGAGATCTGGTAATAGGCAGATTAACTACCCACCTGATGGTAAAATAAACCAAGGTTTCTACTACCGTAGGTAACTAAATAATTTTTTACCCATATCAAGATAAAATTGTCACCTTTATCACCAACAACTATCTTCACCGAATTATTCGAAATTTAATCTTCTTTCGGCGAACTTTCTGGAAGATTTGTCTTCTTTGGCTGAAACGAAAAATTATTTTTTAATTCAGGCGTACATATTGAGTCAAAAGAAAATGAAAAGTAAACTTATAATTGAGTTTCACAAAGTGAAAATGCCTTATTTCTTATATTAATATTCGTATTATTAGGGCCCTCCCTATAAAAATAATACATAGGTCCCATAATAACAATAATATGATACTTTGATTTGAAATTTAAAAAATGATAATTTTACAACCACTGATGAGTTCATCGATAGAAGTCAGTAAAACATTTTAGCAAGCTGAGCATGTAGAGCAGAAGCTTGGCAGTAAATGCTATTGCATTCACTGTGGTTAATACTGCTATCTATTATATTTTCAGACCTTATATACAAAAACTTACCTTAAAATATTGTTGATAGAGCACAACTCCATACACACATCCAACAGACACTAGTATTTGGATGACCAGCCAGACAATAACGTTACAGACTTGGGCTTGGCCAAACAACTCCTTGCCGTTTTTAATGCACAGCATTGACTCTGTCACCATGATGGCTCCATACACCCAACATTGAGTTCCCACACGCTTGCAATTTGGATCAGTAACATAGGTGTAATATTGCCTGTAATAGTAAAAAAATATATCTCTAAGTAAAGATAAAACGAATCACTGTCACACAGTCAAACTAGAGAACGATTCACGTTTCGTTTTTAAAAGTTTTTTTAAACTTTCTATTGTATTGTACCTATTTAATTACCTATAAGACTCTTAGTTTAAAAATAAATAAAACTGGACAATCCATACAGCATCATGGATTGTAACTTGACTTGATGCCCCCAAGCAGCTTGTGTGCTCTATGGGTAGAGTAGGGACTAGTCCCTATGCATTTAAACTTTCGCATTTATAATATTAAAATTAAAATTCTGTGATACCATCCATACATTGGGTGAACATGACTTGACAAGTCTATGCTATCAGGTCTTTATCTTAGCAAGTACTTTAAAAACTTTTGTAACTAACAAAAATATCAAGATAACAAAGAGTCAAACTCTATCATCAAATCAATCAAGTATAAATTGAGCTATCTTTAGACTGTTTGCAACCATTTGCAGTTAGCTCAGTGGTTTCAATTGTGTATAAGTTTAATATTTTTTTCTAGATATTCCACATAGGATACCTATATATTTTCAGATGTGGAATATCCTTGCACTGTAGGGATGACTGATAAATAGATTAGAATTAAAAATACTTATGTCAAAGTAAGGAGATTAAAAATCTCCTTTGAGCTAAGTACATAAAGGGTGTCTCATCTCATCACTGATTTTAAACTTAAAACATAAATATCTTAAGGTGATTTCGCGTCCAGGACTAAGCATAGCTCCGCTACTAGATGGCGATGATTTTCAATTTTGATGTTTTTCACTATTTTCTAATTAAATTGTTCATAATTGTTTAATGGTAATGTATTTGCCGCAAATGGTATGTTGTTTTTTATGTACCAAGCAATTTTTCAAGTGTTGAAAGCATTTAGGGAGCTTGTATTTGGGAAGAGCAAAAAAGATCTTGCCTGTGTGAGTGATCGGCCGCTACGAGTCACTCACACAAAAAAAGATCTTGCCTGTGTGACTGATCAGCCGCTACGAGTCACTCACACAGGCAAACCCTATAAATTCAGTGGAACTAAAATAACTACTGTTCGAAAAATAACAGAGATAATTGGAGACGCCTTAGGACTAAATATTTTTCGGACCAATATTTCCGTTTTCGGGACATTACTAAATTACATCTAAAATTAATTCAATAAAACCACTAGTTAACGAACTAATTTTCGACTCTTGTTTTTTTTAAGAATAAAAACAGGCTCTATTTACATTTTAAAAAAAAATCGGAGGTAATTTTCTTTTATCGTTTTGAACAATTTAAGTAAAAAGGCGCAGAGGGTAATGTTATTTACAAACTAGCTTATTAGCTAAAGAATATCTTACAAATCATAGGTAAAAAAAAATACTTTTCATGCTATTTATTAATTTCGTTAAATCATTGGAATTGACAAATAAATTGAATAAGTTCACAATAACAATCATTAATTTTAAATGTACTCACTGTGAAAGTTGTTCCAATTTTATAATAAAATTACATTAAAATTATTAGCGTAAGGAAGTCTCCACTTTTTTTGACTCTGTTCTTTGTGTACTTAGGTATTTTAGCTCCGATTTTACGACCACTTATAAAAGATTAAAAGTAATACAAATTTTCACAGTATTTCAATAACTCACTTTGGACTAGCGGTTTGAACAGTCGGGTGGGTGCGACGATGTATAGTCGTACCTGGGTTCGAAACCACCGAAAATTTAATTTACTTTTTGCTTTTTGAAAATGAAATATCCACAAAATTTTGATACATCCCGTTAGTACGGGCTCGAATCCCTTCAACACTACCAAAATTTTTGATTTTTATCATTTTTATTCTTTATATTTTGAACAATGTCATAGACCTAGTACAAACAAATTCATGTTTGTCATAAATTACTTATTGTAAGCCTTTCTAAGTCTATTTTATTGTAATATAAAACTTTGGTAGACTGTTCTGCGTACATCCCACAAAGGGTCCTGACCTCGTTTCTAACGGTATGACAAAAATAAAAAGAAACAATTATGTACTATCAACACCAACTGATTTTTATTTTATTTTAGCTCTTACGCCAGCTAAGTTCAGGCATTTTTACAAATCGCTCATTGAATGCAAAACGGCCACATTTCAAAAATTTAGAAAATGGTTTTATTTCTGAGAAAGTATATTTTCTTTTGAAAACATTTCATAAAGCTAGTTTAATTTAAATATTTATTTCTTTTTATTGGGATAATTATCTTAACTTTGCTTCAAAATTTTAATGCAAAATGGGCTTTTGTAGTTTTTATCAAGTTGGGTGTAAGCTATAACAGCGACCATTATTTTAAAAAATAGAGCAAAAAATTACGAAAACAATGATGTTTTAATATTAAAAAAGAAAAACTTTAACTTTTCAAAAAAATCATGTTCAAAATTTTGTTTTGGCTCTCTGTAAAAAGTTACGATTAGTCCAATAAAAAAATATATATATAATTCCGGACAGTCCACACAGCATCATCTAGCCCCAAGGTGAGCAAAGCTCGTATTATGGGTACTAGTTGACTGATAAACTTAATACAATACATTACATAGATAGATATTTTTTTTATAAATACATAGAAAACACCCAGACCAACGGAACAATTTCATGTTCAATTTCTGTAGATCGTACACAATTTTTTCCGACACGGGAATCGAACCCACAACCGGTCGCAGGCGGACCTTCGCCCACTGCGCCACATCGGTTGTCGCTGATGAATGATCGAAATGCTTTGCATACAATCTGACACGTCTGATGCTGGGGCCACACTACCGTGATATGCCGATAATTATTTTAATTATAACTTATACAACACCTAGGTGTAACCACGATTTATGGCCATAATTTTACAATGCCAATCAATATGGCAAATGGCGGTAGACAATAGCTCCGGCGGCGGTCTTTTTTCGCACATCAAAGAAGATTACCGCAGTAATTAATGCGTTTGTGGCCACTACCGTTTGTCCAGTGTGCAATATGAGCTCACCGGCAATGCACGTGATATTTTTACCGCCTTATTTATTGACATATCTAGGTAAACTCTAGTGTAACCACACCAGGTCATGCAGTAATTTAAACGGTAATTTAATGTCATAATTATTGCGGTAACAGCCCGGTAGACGGTAAGGTAGTGTGGCCCCAGCGTAAAACTCTCTAAACTGGTATCTATAAGCAAACATTTTATCTGTTTACATAGTGTCATTTATTGTTGTCATGGAAACGCAACGTAGGCTTCCTAGATCTTATTTGACATGCAGCAAAAATAGATAGGAATAAATACTTGGACGATGGAAAAACCCTTTGAGAACGGTAGACTATGGTATTATTAGATGATTCTTTAGATAGCACACAGATGGCGATTCCGTCGCCGCCATCACACTCACATGTTCAAGTAAGCGGGCGTACGACACTATCCGTGTTCACTCACGCATTGATAGAAATGGCCTAAAATTTTCACGTTATTTCTAATTATTCCGAGTGTTTTCATGAATCAAACACAATTTGCCGCAAATAATGACGAATAACAAAGCCAAAAACAGTTATTTATTTGTTAAATTATGTCCACATCGCTCATATTTGGGAAAATACAAACGTATGGAAATCGGATCACCTTAACCAGTAGGGCTGGGGAGGGGAGCGATACCGTTCGGTAGGTGATAAGTGCGGATTTTCTCTCAACGAAAACTCATAAAAATACGGCTCCACTGTGTAAGCGCGGTGCGCGCCAAACCACTGCAACATAGGTACTAAAAATCCGCACTAATTACCTACCGAACGCTACCACCCCCATCCCGCTAGCCCCACTGGTTGCCAAGATATTCGTGTTTAAAGTTTGAAATCAGCGCTGAGACACCCTTTACTATGTCCCTGTATCTATATGTTTAGTGGTAAAAGACAGTGACAAAGGCGCATGCGGTGCCGTACTACACAGATGTAATGCTGTGGGGAATACAAACCTTACGGACGGCGCTACAATAACTCCTATAAGACAAAGACGGGCTATGACTAGAGGATGAGAAGGCGGCATTTCAAAAATGTGTTTCAGGAAGAAAGTGTTCAGTTCAGAGAGTTGCCAGAACACTACCAGTTGGCTAAGAGCGCAGAATCTCATGTATGTGCTTGTTGGGTCCAGCCATCGCACAGGTGTCCATTGGACTGGAGTAAATTGAAGTATAGCCCTTTTAATCTTGCCGGTTGTTGATGATATATCCCTGGAATGGATAAAAATATTTGTGAACAAATATACACATAAGTTATTATATTTCAAGCAATGGTCTTCCTTTTGTTCAGTTGTAAATTACAACTTTTTTCTATTACAACTTGTAATAACTATGATGAAAATAAATAAGTAGGTAAACAAAATAGGATCAATGATCATGCATAGGAAATGTATTTGTTAGAGTTCAACCCTATTCATAGGCAGTGTGTCACAGTTCAGCTAGTTAAGAGGTACATTTGTTTTTATTAGATTAGCTAAATCCTACATAGGCTTTAGCTAATTTAATATTTATTTTTTGTACTCCTCAATCATTATCATCATCTAAAGTCCATTGGACACCACTGCTGGTGCTGGTGCCCTTTTACACTTTTTTCCAGTTTTACACCTGCTTACAGGTAAAATTTATTCACTGAAAAATCTAAACAAATATGTTGATAAGAAAGCTAAAAGCTGTTTGTTTACACATAACAAAAAAAATTGATAAAATGATTGATCGTTTTTGGGATTAACAAAGAGCATGAAGTTTTGATATCTACCTTATGCTGACCCACTTGTATTCTCTCATTTCAAGAACTTTGCAGATTTTAAGACCACACCATATTCCCAGCCCATTGCAAATGAGGACATCCAAAAGCAAAGAATCCCACCAGCATTCCAAGAAGTTTGGCAGCAAGTGAGCAAATGCTATTTCAGTAATTTCCCACATGATAGATATTGCCCAAAGTAGACCAGCATGTCTAAATAGTATTGCTTTAAACATCCAACCAAAAAAATGGCCCCAAGCAAAAACATCAACATGTGACCATACTTTTGCAAAACTTATATCCGAGCAATTGACAGCATATTCCTGTAAAACATAAATTGATATCTTGATTTGTCATCATTTTGTAAGAATGTTTAAAACATTAAATATGTCAATACTAATTTTAACTTATAAAAGCTTATCAAAGATGCATCATTCAATCAGGTATCTTTTATCTTTATCTAAAAACATTGAGGCAGAAAAGTATGATTACTACATCTCCTCATTCCTAGCAAAAGATCACTTGTACCAATAAATAAACGATTATTGGTTGTTTTAGAAATACACTACCATAATTTGACAAACTGGCCTGTAAAATATTCTAATGTTTCAAATGTTTCTTTAAGTTTAGCCAGGTAAATCAGATTTAAAGGAACTTAGTAATAACAAAATTACATACCTACATTATTTGCAAACAAACAGAGTGAGTGTTTAAAATTCAATAAAGCCCAGGAACTAGTTAATATTAGGACTTAATTAGTTGGTACACAACTTCATGTAGGTATTTAATAATTTTCTCACCTTATCCATATCAATGTGAAAATTGCGAAGATTTGGATCAATCCAATACATTATTTCATATACTGTTGAATAACTTTGAAAAAGCAGGAAGAGTAGTGCAAGCAGATACAACACTGACATTCCAAATACAATTCTCCAAACAGCTGGATGTGGTCGAGTGAATGGTCCGTTGGGGAAAGTTAATACTGATACTATGAGGAAAAAGAACACCACACAGCATATTCCAGACCAAATGTTACCTTGAGTACTTGATTCATCTCTGCAATAGAACAAATACATATTTGACAACATGTAATTTGAAAAAAAACCTGATATGAATTCATCTTCTCACTCAGGCACTCAGCCTTTGTTAGGAAAGGAAAATCATTATAAAACAGTGCTTTTGTGCTTGTTTAATAATTTCCCTATATTATAATGCTATATTTGTGATATAGGTACTGGAAGATCTTTTCCTAAAGGATCAAAGATAGTAGTAGAAAGTAGGGTTGTGGGCTAATATTACTATTTCATATAATAAGGAAATGTGTTAACAAGAAACTTGTGTATTGTTCTTAAGACATTATTAGTGTCTACTTCTAGCAATGACAACTTATATCATTAGATAAAAAAATAGTTAATTATTACATCATTCATAACCCCAGCAACCTTTTGAAAATAAGCAAGAGGGAGCACAAAGTACTTTCCTTAGGCAGAGGGTAAAGTAGATATTATATTTCATGACTACATACCTGACAAATGCTGTGTAAATAACTGATGCAATTGAAACTGCCAGTAATGTAATAGTGTGTGGTTTGTAGAAGAACTCCAGGGATATATCATCTACAGGCCTTTCATTGATTGAACTAAATGCATCAGCGTAATCGGTGTTCAGTACCATACTACTACTACCAGATACCGTACTTTCTATCGGCTCCTTCATGCTGATGTTTTCATTGGTCTTGTTCCTCTATTGAAAATATATTTTAGAAAAGCCGACTACAGTAAATGACAATTTCGTCTGTGTAGTTATTCAGCAAAGTAACATTAAAGATTTATATTTCTTTATCATTGATTTACACGATATTGTTAATTCAGCATGTTTAATTTCAGGCAGATTTAAATGTAATTAAGAGAATCGGAGTGGTTTGGTTTTATTCTCAATTTTTCATAGATTGGTTGGATGGAATGGAACTTGGATTAGAACTTAGAACTGTCAACCACACTGACAGTCAACCAATTTTTTTTTTTTTTTAGTTTAATTTGTCCATTTTTTATGAACAGGCTAAAGCCATATTACAGCCATATTGCCTTGTCTGATGTTTATTTTTTATTCTTAAATGTTTTGTGTAAATTTTTAAGGTCGCTGTGAACACCCGAGCCCCCATACAAACGTTGCTTTCGTTTCATTTGGAAAGTACCGCCTCGATTTTAATGAAATATTGCACACACAATTGGATAAGAAAAAGCTACGGGTGCACCGCTTTAGTTTTTCAAAAAACGTTCTCATCATTAAATGAGACCGAAACTAATTTGCCATATTTTCACACTAAATCGAGTCATTTTCAAGGGATTTTTTATGCATGATAAATACCTTTATTCGAAAATCTGTCACGGTGCACCCATCGTCATCATCATCATCAGCCTATATTAGTCCACTGCTGGACATAGGCCTCCCCTAATGAGCGCCATAGCGCCCTGTCTTCAGCTTGCCGCATCCAGCATCTGCCAGCAGTCCTTCGCAGATCGTCATCCCACCTGGCCGGAGGGCGTCCTACACTACGTTTGCCGAGTCGCGGTCTCCACTCTAGAACACGTTTACCCCAACGGTTGTCGGTTCTTCGCGCGATATGGCCGGCCCACTGCCACTTCAACTTGCTAATTCTTTGAGCTATGTCGATAACTTTGGTTCTCTGTCGGATGTATTCATTACGAATCCTATCCTTCAGAGAAACTCCGAGCATAGCTCTTTCCATAGCTTGCTGAGCGACTTTAAACTGGTGGACCAGCCCTACCGTGAGTGTCCACGTCTCAGCTCCGTAGGTCATTACGGGTAGGACGCACTGATTGAAAACTTTTGTTTTCAAACATTGCGGTATGGATGACGAGAAGACTCGACGTAGTTTTCCAAACGCTGCCCAGCCCAGCTGAATCCTCTTCTTGGCCTCCTTCTCAAAATTGTTTTTACCTAGCTGCACAATCTGCCCAAGGTAAGTGTACTCGGAAACAATTTCGAGAAGGTGGCCTTCTACGATGACCGGTCCTGGATTAATGTGGTTATTGGTCATGACTTTGGTTTTATCCAAATTCATGCCAAGACCGATGCGTCGTGAGGCTGAGGCTAGGCCGTCCAGCATGTGGGTCAGCTCCTCTAGCGACTCCGCCATTAAGACTATGTCATCAGCGAATCGTAGGTGTGAGATGTAATTGCCGTTTATGTTTATGCCCTTACCTTTCCAGTCCAGCGTCTTAAACATATCTTCCAATGCGCTCGTGAACAGTTTCGGGGATATGACATCCCCCTGTCTCACTCCTCTGCGCAATTGGATGGGTTTAGACTGCTGGTCCTGTACTTGGACACTCATAGTGGCGGCATCGTAGAGACATCTCAGCACCTCGATATAACGATAGTCTACTTGGCATCGCTGTAAGGATTCCAGAACAGCCCAGGTTTCGACAGAGTCAAAGGCTTTCTCATAGTCCACAAAGGCGAGACACAGGGGCTGATTATACTCTTCGGACTTCTGTATAATCTGCCGCACTGTGTGAATGTGGTCTATGGTGCCATATCCTCCGCGGAAACCGGCCTGTTCCGGTGGCTGAAACTCGTCGAGTCTCCTGGCGAGACGATTCGAGACCACTCGCGAGAACAGCTTATAGACGTGGCTCAGGAGTGTGATGGGTCTATAGTTTTTAAGGAGCGTTTTATCGCCCTTCTTAAAAAAGAGCACCACCAAACCCCCGCTCCACGCCTTAGGAGTTCTCCCACTGTGAAGGACGGTATTAAAGAGGCTCTGTAGCTCCTGTATAACGGGGGCTCCTCCTGCCTTCAGAAGCTCTGAAGTAATACCGTCCTCACCCGGGGCTTTTCCATTTTTAAGCTGCCTCAGAGCTAACACGATTTCATCTTGACTGATATCTGGCAGTTCGTCGGTATAGTGGCGTGTCAGGGTGGCTCTAGAATCATGGTCATCTCGCCGGGAACGAGGGGCATGTGCAGTGTACAAACGGCCATAGAAATCCTCTATCTCGGCCACGATCTCAGGCTTCGACAAAGCGGTCCTCCCATCGTGCGTTTTAAGCTTCGTCAGGTGGCTCCTGCCAAGCTGCTGAGTGAATACTTTGGACCCTCGGTTGCGCTCTATCGCCTCTTCAATGAGGCGTGTGTTGGAGCTCCGAAGGTCGCGCCGTACCATCTTCGCGATTCGCTTGTTCAGGTCTGACCTCTCTGACGAAGTCGCTTGGGTGGTTTCCCGTCTTCTTGTCATCAGATCCAGAGTCTCAGTCGAGAGTTTGGACTTCCTGCCAGTACCTTGTTTTCTGCAGAATTTAATGCCCTCGTCCCTCAACGTTACGACCAGATTGTGTAGGTTCTCGTCAGCGTCATCAGTGGGTTCCAAAGCAACAAATCTATCCCCGAGAAGCTGCTGAAACTTCTCGGTGCCCGCCATGATTTGGATTGGATTTGGTCGGAGCGTGGACTTCATCAGACGGTTTCTTTCAAGCTTTAAGTTGATATTCAGAGTGCCTCGGAGCATTCGGTGATCAGATCCGGTATTGAACCTGTTGATCACTGAGACATCTCTGAATATGTGCTTGCTATCCGTCATGATGAAGTCGATCTCATTTTTAGTCACAGAGTCGGGACTTATCCATGTCCACTTCCTTTGGGGCTGCTTCTTAAAGAAGGAGTTCATTAAGAACAACCCCTCTTTCTCAAGGAAGTTGACAAGCATTTGTCCCCTGTGATTCCTAACTCCATAACCATGCGGGCCTATTCGGGATTCGTTGCCAGTTTGGATTCCCACCTTGCCGTTAAAGTCCCCCATAACAACGTTGAAGTGAGCCTTAGTGGTGTTGTGTAAGGCTTTGGATATGTCTTCATACATATCCTCTACTTCATCATCCGAGTGTGCCGAGGTCGGTGCGTAAACCTGAATTACCTTCATGGTATACCGCTTGGACAGCCGAAGGATCAGGTACGCGACCCTGGTCGACACACTGGAGATTTCTTGAACGTTGCTAGAGAGGGCCTTATTGACGAGGAAACCTACGCCACCCTGGGATGTTTTATCACCCTCGCGAAAGTAGAGAAGATGGCCCGAGTCTAGGGTTACGGTGTCCTCCCCCTCCCTACGGACTTCACATAACCCGAGAACATGCCATTTAATGTTCTCTAACTCCACTTCCAACTGCGCTAGATGATGGTCAAGCCTCAGAGTGCGTCCATTAAACGTTGCCAGGGTCATTTTATTAATTTATTTATTTATTTATTTAGTAACTAATACGATTAATTAACCAATTACATTAGTTTACAGAAATTTAAGATTAATAATTATTTACATTTATATCCACAAAATTAAAATTAATATAAGAAAAATAGAATGCATTGTGATAATAAGATTTTCATAATATTTCAATAAAAATAATAATACAATTAAGAATAATTTCAAAATCAAGCAACCAACCTTTCATTCTTCACTCTCGCAAAACCTCAAGCATACCAACATTAAGCTCTTCCATTCATCTGCGAATATATCGCAGTCTGGGTTCTGGTCGAGAAGTCTGTTGAGTCCAGCGAGGGTGCGAGGCAGGGGAGAGTTGGCACGAGCCACGGTTCTACTGAAGGGCACAGAGAAAAGTCTATGGTTTCTGTTTCGAACGTAATTATCAGGGAGGTAGAGCCGAAACAGAAGGTTGTGGAGATCCGGAACGTCGATCATACCGCGAAGCACCTTGCACATTGTAGTTGTCTGATCGTACGCTCTTCTGGTCTGTAAGGAATTGTACCCAAGACACCCTTGAAGGAACCTAGTTGGGTACATATATGGGTAATACCCAAATTCTCGCTTGTACTGAGACCTGAGGAACGCCTTCTGAACCTTCTCCAGTAACAGTGCGTACGTTTTTTCATGCGGGTTCCAGACGGAACTGATTGACTCTAGCTTGCTCCGAACGAGAGCCCCGAATAGAAGCCGCACAACACCGTCACTGCGAAAGTCTCGGGCGTTTCTCAGAACAAAGCCAAGTCTTTGAAAGGACTGCTTGGCAACCGTAGTGATGTGATCATGAAATGTGAGTTTTCGGTCAAAAGTAACTCCTAAATCCTTGATTACCGCTACTCTAGAGATCATGTTACCATGAATCGAGTAATCAAAGAATAACGGGTTTTTCTTTCGACCGAAAGTCATCACAGAGCACTTTGAAGGGTTGAACCCCATCTTGTTGTCGAGACACCATTGACAAACCGCGTTAACGTCAACTTGAAGCGCCTCACAATCTGCCATGGAACGCACAACAGTGTAGAGCTTCAAGTCATCGGCGTACAATAGACACTCCGCGTGCTCCACTACGTTTGGTAAGTCATTGATCATTAAATTAAAAAGTAAGGGACCTAAGATGGACCCCTGACTTACCCCTGACCGCGTGTGATAGGGTGCAGACTCATAAATTCCAAGTTTAACATACTGCTGGCGATCGCGCAGATAGTCGGCGAAAAGTCTGAGAAGATCAGGCGCGAAGCCTATGGCGCTTAATTTGGCCAGCAGTATGTCATTATTGACTCTGTCAAATGCTTTTTGGATATCAAAGTAGAGCACGTCCACCTGACAGCCAAGATCTAAGTTATTTGAGATGTACTCTACTAGTGTCAAGAGATTTGAGTTGACTGACCGCTTATCTCTAAAACCATGCTGTGCATTGCATAAGAACGTTTTGACTTGTGCGTATATGATTTTGTGTAAGACAATTTCTAGTACCTTAGCAGGAGAAGACAAGATGGCGATCGGACGATATTCCTCGACAGCAAGTTTATTTGAGGTTTTTGGGATCGGTGTTACCCTTGAAACCTTCCATTGTGCTGGATACCTACCTGTCCGCAATGCCAAGTTAAAAATGTGATACAGCGGGGATACCATGCTCTTATAGACTGATTTTATAAGAGCCGGTGGTACTGCGTCCGGCCCTATCGAGCTTTTAGCTTTTAACTTTTTGATTCCGTAGAGCACATCTGTCGGAGTAAATTCAGCAATATTAACATAGTTGCTGTTACAGCTCTGGTCCCGGCTATTAATAATTTCAGCGTCTAGCGCTGGAGTATCCGCTAGAAAAACACTTCCAAAGAAGCTGGCAAACGCTTCAGCTGCGGCAACACCCGAACACGACTCTCCCTTGTAAGTAACATTTGCTTCAAACCCGCCCTTAGCTCGCAAACTAGAGATATGCCGCCAAAATTCGCGTGGGTTCAGAGCTAGATTATTTTCAATATTTCTGAGGTACAAATTATAAGCACTAGCTGCCCGAGATTTAAGAGACGCTCTTAATTCTGAAAATAACCTATAATTCTCGTCAGACTTAGTTTTCTTCCAAATGGCATGGAGTTTCCCTTTTCGTCTGATATCCGTTATAATATCGGGGGTAAACCAGACGGGATATCGCCTTGTATTAGTATTCCTGCGACTCTTTGTCGGTAAACACTTATCAAAGATTTCATAGATAGTAGCATAGAAAGCCTCTGTAGCGGTGGTTATATCGACGGCGAGTAATACCTGATCCCAAGAAGCGTTTGACAGACAGTGGTGCAAAAGCTCAGTATCACAACGTTTAAAGTTCCAGTCTCTAGTTGGATTTATATTGCTCGGTTCAATGCGGTCCGAACAACGTGTCGTCTCTACAAATACCTCGACATCTAGAGCAGGATGGTATGCATCCATGGGGACCATGCCCTCCGTGCTAGAGACCAGGACTTCTCTTAACCCTTCGCTCTCCCTAGCCAGAACAATATCTAGAATACCACCATGAAAGTTCAGCACTGCGTTATTTTCGATAAAATTTGAAAAAGATAAGAAATAATAATAATAATTTTGTATATTTACAGAAGCACTTCTTAAATTTATATCACCCAGGATTATTACATATATTAAGCGTGTGGTAGCCTGATGTAGCCCGGTGATTCCTAGCACCCCCTGCCCCGCCGTTACCATGGCCGCTACCGTGGCCAGGAATAGCGAGGCGGCCGGGAACTGGGGGCCGTTTTTTGGCTTTGTCCATCATGAAGGGGTAATGCCCATAATCCCCACGCTGGGCATGCGGGTTGGGGATCGCAGTTTGGTGGTGGGGTTGTTCTAGAGGGGTGCTGCTGCCCACCCCCCGGTATATCCCTTAGTCGCCTCTTACGACACCCACGGGAGGAGTTGGGGTGGTGCAATTCTAAGCCGGCACCACACGGCAGCACGGCACCCATCGTAAATATATTTAAATATAGGGATGAACAAAAATATTTGAGAAAACAATCGATAATTCAAAATAAATCGAAAGCAACGAAAAAATATACAAAATTTTAAAAATCATTGTCGTTTTTGCCACCGACGAAAGTATTTCGTGACGCGATCACTTCGACTCGTTTAGACGCCCTTTCTCATTCATAACGTGCTCCATTTCATTCGACTTGAAACAACAACAAATACACACGGATCGGCCGCTGAGATTTAGGAGAGGTTCTTAGCCTTCTTAAACGTCTTTACTGATCAGCCATCTTTCCGGAAGTCCTGACAGTCAACCAATGACTGCAATAGTTTTTTTTTTAGTTTAATTTGTCCATTTTTATGAACAGGCTAAAGCCATATTACAGCCATATTGCCTTGTCTGATGTTTATTTTATATTCTTAAATATTTTGTGTAAAGTTACACGTTTTTACTGATCAGCCATCTTTCCGGCTGACTGCAATAGAGCACAGAGATCAGAGCTAAGTCAGATGTAAGGGAAGGTATAATATCAAAGATTCTAGTAGCATGGTCACGTTCCACGGTAGATGGAGCATAATGTTTTTTTTAGAAAAATGAACAAATTGTTGTTATCCACCCTCGATTTTTATTCTATAGCAATCGTCTCTGTAAAAGAAAGTGACGAAAGTCAGAGGTCAATGCCATCTTAAATGGCCATGTAGCCGTTTTGATATTGTTTGATAACCAAGCGGTGACTGTCAGTGTCAAACCGCCGTGAATGTCAAATTGAGAAATGAGTTTAGCTTTTAGAGTTGTGTGCTGAAAATAAAAATCGAATATCAATCGAGATCGAGAGCCTAATTGATAATTGCTGGTGTACATGTCGTCGGTTGCAAAAGCTGTGTGGTGTCTCTATCTATGTGAAAATATCCATAAGATAATTTACCATCGTTCGGAACAGTAGGTCATGCCATGATTTTAGAGAATATATCATGTAGTTTCTTTGCGATTTGTTGAATTATTTTTAAAGGGAACTGTTGGATTCAACATAATTGGATGGGATATGAATGGCTTAACTTTTCTATGTTGATGGCAACTTGTGACTGATTTGACACTTTTCTGCCCAGTGACCGGCAAAGATGTTGTATCCAACGTACCTAGTATGGAATCTTTGGTGTCCGGTTCATGGAAATTACCTATGACCAAGTACAGCTTGGCAAAAAAGTCTTGAAACGGAACTAATTTTTTTGTTTAATGGCAACATTCTTAAAACAATGACGTTTGATGTAAAATTGTAAACAAAGATTACGAATTCTCGGATTTTTTACTTGGATCGGTCAAGCGGTGGTGATAAAGTGACGAAAAGTGAAAAATAATGAATAACAGTTAGAAGTGCTGCCAGGGAGGTTATTTATAAGGTATACAGGCGATGTCTGGCAGAATTTGAGGCCAGAACTATTCTTTCAGATCTCAACAATGTTTTTCAAAGAACCGCTGATATGACAGGTTTGTGAGAGTTTGTTTTGTAATTATAAGTTGAATCAAAGGTAACTTGATGGTCCTAAAGCAGGATTAAATTAAAGTTCCACGGAACAAGTGAAATATTCAACAATAAACATCGGGCAGTTAGGTTATGTTTACGTTTGCTCTGCGTACTCTGCTATAGCGCGGGCATAGAATTTGATACTTGAGCTAGACTAGCTAATATGTAAATCTATTTCTACATAATTTAAATGTTGTGTTATTTCTTTGTAATAAAGTTATTATAGCGTTTGTATTTTAAATGGTCTAGAAATTAGGTGCCTAAATAATAAACTGAAAAAGGTAAGATAAAGGTATCATAAAAAGTTTCTTCTTTATAGGAAGCAGCTGAGCGTGCTAAAACGGAACGGTTCCAAGCTATTACGGAGGAGGATTGGAAGAATTCGTGCCAGCGCGTAATAAAAATAGAAAAGGAATACTGTGAGAGAGAACTTACAATGTATTAATAACAATGTATTAAATTTTAATTTACTTTATATTTTTTTCTTTATATACTTACATAACGAGAACCTTGCTCAATTAAACAATATTTACTGATACAAGTATACTATGTGTGGATATAAATGTACGTATAACAGAAATATACACCTAAGTATCAAGACTAGCTTGGTGCGCTATAGGTGTTGCCATAAGGACCTACAGTGGCGCCCCCATTATTTTCTACTCTTTTTTGCCAAGCTATAGGTACCTTACGTTCCGGAAATTACCTATTCATGGAATGGAGGCGTGGTTACATTAATGATATGAACGGTTATATGAGGGATAAAACCGACGACCATGGCGCGGTGGGTGAAGGTCCGCCTGCGCCGCTGGAGGTTGCGGGTTCGATTCCCGCCTCGGAAGAAATGTATTCCGTTGGTCTGGGTATTTTCTATGAATAATAAAAAAACCTATCTATGTAATGTATTGTATTAAATATATCAGATATCTAGTACCCATAACACATAACACAAGCTTTAGTAGTTTACTTTAAAGTCTCCACACACTGAAGCCAGAGGCGGAGCGGAGGCGAAGGCGAGCCGGTTTTTTCTAGCACCGCGACGCCACCACCTGGTGTGCGGTGTGTGTGTAGATTTTCATAAGATTCAATATAGAATAAAAATCGCACGCCTTCGCCTCCGCTCCGCCTTCGGCTTCATTGTTTGGAGACTTTTAGGGCTAGATGTTGCTGTGTGGATTGTCCAACATTTTTTATTATTTATTTAAAAGGGGCCAAGGTACGAACTGCGTGATTGATGAACTGAAAATGTCACCTCCTTCCTGCACAAAGCTGTTTCTGGCTGTGTGAAAAAAATATCTAAAATCTTTGACCATTTTTATGGCCGCACTGCCTAAGCGTACCTCAGGCACCTTCTCAGGACCTCTTCCCGACCTAAACACCATTAATTTTGTTTTTGTGACGTTACATTTTAATCCATGAGCAATAGCTTATTGCTCACAGATTAAAAGCAACTTTATTAAAGCTTTGATCGACGGACTAAGAAGCACCATACTGTCTGCATAGCTTAGGTTGATGACACAAACGTTACCAAAGTGGCAACCGCAAGCCATGCTCCCTAATCGCCCTAACTACCGGGCCCTGAATAACATGTAGTGTAATACCGCTTTTAACTCTACGTTAACGACCCTAAATTTTATTACACCACTCTGATTTAGGGTTAGGGTCCCTGAATAACGTGTAGTATGAATGGTGTAATACCGCTTTTGTACAATACATTGTCATGCATTGCGATAGATAGAGTTTATTTTTACACAACTCCGCCGCCAACGCTATACTGGCTATACCTCTGCTGGAGGAGAGTGCATAGCGAAAGAGAAATAGTCATAATAGCGCTACAAAGAAACAAATGTGAAGAGAACGGAATGCATACAAACAATGGCTAGCTGGCTAAAGAAAAAGTTTCGGCAACGACCGTGGACTGCGCGATGCAAATGTCGTTCACGAGTAAACTAGTTTATCCGTGTACTGTAAACTAAACTAGTTTATCAGTCGACGGCAAAAAACAGTCTAATAAACTGTTCTTTCATTTAACGACCACCCCTACGTCACATGTTATGTTAGGTACCGTTACCGTAGTAATCAAAACAAAAACATTGACTGATTGAAAGTGAAATTGTTTTTATTACGGTCGGTCATTGGCAGAACTGCCTCAAACCAGACGAGAACCAGACGCAGAGCCCAAAAAGTTCCTATACAGGTACCTTAAATATCTGGGAGAGCTGTGGCTTTGGCATAGCATGCGGTAGCGCAGTGCTTTTATTCTCTTTGCGGTAGCGACTAGCGTACCTAGTCCATCAGTGGGTAGAATAAAGCCAGTCTATAAGAAGTTGAAAGTGAAAATTTTCAAAAAAGAACAAGTGTACATTGTTTGATCATCGTCGTATGTAGCGTAACAGCAGATATCTTATCTTCACACCGATTCCAGCATGATAATTAGGAACAATGTGTATACCTTATAAAATATAATCGCACATCCAAGAATCGATAAAGTCCCTTAGAATGTCATTACCACTTCCGATTCCGCCTTGTTCTAAAAGAGATGGTGGTATATCTGGTCTAAGATGTGAGCAATTCGAATACGCAAGTACTATGGCTACCACATTATTAGCGCCAGTGAAAACAGATCAGCAGATTATGGAGCATTCCATGTCTGAAGATGACCCCAATGCTAATACTCAGCCAGTTATTGAAGTAGGAAAACAGCTACGCTGGGGTCCACGGCACGTAGGAGCTCGGGAGCTTGCAGAACTCTATAGTCCAGGTCAGTGCTAGCTATAACCCCTTGTAGGTAAAACTTTCAAGTGTTCATTTGGGTGTCACTATAAGCTACCTATTTATCATTGAACTCTCTCCTACCAAGTTTAACAATCAACTTACCTACTCATTTTTCATTTGACAGGCAAGAGATATCAAGAGCTAGTTTGTGTTGTGGCGTGCTGTGCACTGAGCCTCTGTGCGGGTGCTCTAATGATCAGATACATCCGAGCAGATGCCTCATTGGTCCTAGCTGCTATCGCAGGGGTCTTGACTGCAGATTTTGCATCTGGAGTTGCCCACTGGGCAGCTGACACCTGGGGTACCGTAGATCTGCCGGTGATAGGCAAAGTAATAACATTCTTTTGAGTACATTATTGTGAAATATTGTTTTTTACAGTAGCTTCTACAATTTTGTTGTTTTTAGCATTTTCTTAGACCCTTCCGAGAACATCACATAGACCCTACTTCAATAACTCGCCATGATTTCATTGAAACTAATGGAGATAATTTTGCTATAACTGTGCCAGTTTTAGCTCGTATTGTATGGCAATTGTCCACCTATGATGAAAAAGACATAGTAGAGAATTTCCACTGGATTGCTTATTGGTATCTTTGTTGCATATTTGTTGCCATGACTAATCAGGTGAGTGACTTGGACTTGTATAATTCATTTATTATTGATATGAATGAGGTATACCTATTCCTAAACTAAGAATATTTGCTTCATTCTACGCCATTCTAATTAGGTTCTAGGAAGGTTAATTAATCGTGGAGCCATAATAATAACAAAGGGATCAATGTCAGTTTACTTAGTTACCTACTAGATGCGCCCCGCGGTTTCGCCCGCGAACCAGTTTTTTTTTCGTACCAATTTCAGAAATGTGTTACACACACCGTAGGGTTAACTAATTTTGTAAAAATAAAAAATACTTGTTTAATTATTCACTCCATAGTTTATTTATTATATTATATATTTATTTTTTCATGGTTTTGAGTGAATAAGTAAGTTTGAGTGTAAGTTTGTATAAATATTAAGGAAATAATATTTATACAAACTTTACCACACTATTTAACCCCCTCCAAGGTTAAAACTTCAATTTTTTAATAACCTATGTCCTATTCTAGATCCTAAACTATCTAGGTACATACCAAATTTCATTTAAACAACATTGTCGCATGTATCATGCAATGTAACAGAAATGCCATGGACGCCTTGCACGCACGAACCGCGCACACTACGCGCACGAACAGAGCATTTCAACACGTGCGCGCCGCGATCCGCTATTTGTCGGTTTTTTCGCCGAACACAAAGGGGCGCGCAGTGTGCGCGGAGCGCCAGTGTGGACGGGTTTGTGTCTGTACTGCGAACGTGCGCGAACCATGGAAGAAAACACAGCTACGGCAGACTGAGCTATGTTCGCCGCGCGCATGCCGAAAAAGATGCGAACACGTACGTGCTCAGTTCGTGCGCGCGCTGCGTCCACACTTATAGCCGCGTACAGATTGCTGTAACGTAACATGCAATGTATCACGCAATGAAAGAATTTGCCGTCCACACTGTCGCAATGTATCATGCAATGTAACAGAAATGCCATGGACGCCTTGCGCGCACACTACGCGCACGAACAGAGCATTTCAACACGTGCGCGCCGCGATCCGCTATTTGTCGGTTTTTTCGCCGAACACAAAGGGGCGCGCAGTGTGCGCGGAGCGCCAGTGTGGACGGGTTTGTGTCTGTACTGCGAACGTGCGCGAACCATGGAAGAAAACACAGCTACGGCAGACTGAGCTATGTTCGCCGCGCGCATGCCGAAAAAGATGCGAACACGTACGTGCTCAGTTCGTGCGCGCGCTGCGTCCACACTTATAGCCGCGTACAGATTGCTGTAACGTAACATGCAATGTATCACGCAATGAAAGAATTTGCCGTCCACACTGTCGCAATGTATCATGCAATGTAACAGAAATAACACAGTGTGGACGCCTCGCGCGCACGAACCGCGCACACTACGCGCACGAACAGAGCATTTCAACTCGTGCGTGCCGCGATCCGCCATTTGTCGGTTTTTTCGCCGAACACAAGGTGCGCGCAGTGTCCTCGGAGCGCCAGTGTGGACGGGTTGTTTACTCGAACGCGCGCGAACTTTGGAAGAATGGAAGAAAACACAGCTACAGCAGAGCCGTTTATGTTACGTTTTTTTTCACATGATTGATGATAATCATTGAAGCATCGACAGTCATCGTAGCCAGTAATAATTGTATAATAAATTCTCTCCGCGTGTTCTCGGCAGACTGAGCTATGTTCGCCGCGCGCATGCCGGAAAAGATGCGAATTGCGAACACGTACGTGCTCAGTTCGCGCGCGCTCTGCGTCCACACTTGTGAAATCATTCGAAATATGAATACTCAGTGCCACTTATTGGGCGGTTCACTTTATCTACCCATGCATCCAGCGTTTTGGGTACATTTCCGACTGGTATTGATATGGATCACTCGAGCTACCTCTAGACTATTAATTTGCTACCACCTGCAGTTAGCTTAGTTGTTTCTATTGTAAATACAAGATATAATTTGAATACGGGATATTTACCATGATTTGGTTTCTTTTGAGTGATCATGGCGTTTGAAACGGTGCCGAAACATCGAAAAACTCAAAAGAAACCAAATCATAGTAAATATCCCGTATTCAATGACTTTAATGTTAAAAACCATGATAGTTTTAAAAGTTATAACATATAATTTGTTTCTATTTCTGGATTGTATGTTATAACTTACCTAGACTTAAAAAACCATCCTGTTTATTTTAAAGTATTTTTGTATGTTTTAGATTCATAAATGGTCACACACTTATTTTGGATTACCAACGTGGGTGGTATGGTTACAAGATTGGCATATAGTGTTGCCACGGCGCCACCATAGAATCCACCACGTAGCGCCGCACGAGACTTACTTTTGTATAACAACTGGTTGGCTTAACTGGCCGCTGGAAAAACTGCGCTTCTGGACCACATTAGAAACCCTTATTGAGGGCATAACTGGGTGCAAACCAAGAGCTGATGATATGAAATGGGCTCAAAAGCGTTCATAGAGCACAGAATACCATGTAAGTCATCAAATCAATTATTGTTTTTTTGTTAAACAGAATAAGAATGTTATTTTAAGAATAGTGCACTAACAGCTGTATCAGATAACAAAGGTAGTGTTATTTTTGCCTATTGATGTTTATTCAAGACTTAAGTATATTATACCTATACTATTTATTTACCTTTAGGGATTTGGGTAACAAAGAAGGAAGAATGTTCAATTATTTTTTGAGTTTATTAAGTTGTAGTTATTGGAAGTATTTAATTATTTATGTCATGACGACGCGCAGCAAAGCTGTGTGTAAAAAGAATTGTTATTCTAAGATATTCATTTTTAAGAATGTGTTTCTGACTGAGATACCTTGTGAGCTAAAAAACACCAAAGTGATTATTTATTTTCTGAAAGTTATATTTAGTTTAGTTAATTAATTGGTAAATTATAGGAAAAGTAGAAACACATATAAAGGTGTAATGTAAGTTTAAATGTAGGTATTATGTATGTATATACCTACCAACAAACAGATTCATCAATAGATAACAAAGGTGTATAAATTCCATCCAATTCATCTTAATTGATTATTCCAACATATTTTTATCATTAATGACATTTGTTATTGTAACAAATTACATTTGACAACTAAAATGTTTTTTCCGGATTTGTGTTCAAAGTGGAGTTGGTTTCAAACTTCAAAAGAGAGTTAAATTTTTTTTGGATGAAGTTTATTGATGAAGCTTTCTGCACATAACTTAAGAACCTAATTAGTTTGATAATTTTTTTGAAGATGTTTCCATTCCATACTCTTAGAACACACAATGACAACTTTATAAAACATCTTAGTAGCTGCCAATGTTTAATGAAAGAGTAAGGAAAACGAAGCAATACAGCACAGCTTTTTTGGCTTATATTTAATAACGCTCGCTCCTATCACATTTTAATCAGCGCTTTTATTATCCTTCTAAAAGATGGTAAAAATTGAGTGAGCATCGGAAATAAGTACCTACTTACAGACGGATTACTTATCTGTGTGTAGGTATTGAAAAACAACAATAGGTACTTTTAATTTGGTATTCGGGGTTTTTTGACCAATTTATAGTACGTAGGTACTTATTGTTTTTGCGTTGACAATAATAAATTTTGTTAATGGTCTTGGTACTAAATGTAGGTACAAAAACCTAATACCCACATGCCGCCCACGCAATGCCTTAGTAGGTAGGTTTAGGTATTAAGATTAAGACCTAACCTATTTACCTACACATACAATGTAGGTAAATTATTAAATAAGAATAGGTAAGTACCTAGCTAAGTATAATTGTGATGCAAGTTGCGCACCACAAAATGCAGGTACCTACCTAACCTACAAGACAATATAATATGGTACGTATATTTTTACTAGCATGGGTTTATTAACCTACCTGAATCTAAGCTTTAGATAAATACCTCAGTGATAAATTACTAACATAATTATAACAATGTATTTTAATATTTTTATTAAAAATATCCACTGCATTTCTATTCACAAATTTATTGTTAGATTTTTAAGCTACTAAAGCAATCTATGTAATGCAATGCTTTAAATTATTATTGTAGTAATAGGTATCTACACAGTTTATTATTTTAATAAAATAAATATTATACCAAACTAAGTATTGGTGTTGTCTTTTTATGGTAGGTACCCTTCCCAAGTTACGTATCTTACCGAGGTCATTGAAGACAGGATTATTTTAGCACCTATTAAGCTACATACACAAGAAACCTTACCGGTTGCGCGGGAAGTTAAAAATGTATGGTGATAATTTATTAATAAACTAGCTGGTGCCCGCGACTTCGTCTGCGCAGGATTAGTATTTCGAGTATACTCGCAGTTTCCCGTGGAAATTCCGGGATACATTTTTTTAATACATATTTCAGAAATTTATTACACACCCTCTACGTAATAGGGTAGTTTTGTAATAAATATATAAAATCCGTGTTTTAACTATTTACTTTACATTAGTTTACCTACTGTAGGTACTTACCGAGATTTGAGTGAATCGAACTATGGAATAGTAATATTTCTCATAGAAACTTTACCACCCTTTTCAACCCATTCAGAAGCAAAATTTTAAACATTAGGCTAGCCTATTTGTTATTATCTATATCTTTAACCATGTGAATCCCAAAATTTCAGTTAAATAAGTTAAGTAGATAAGGAGATACGGAGATATTTAAGTATTGTGTTATATATATTATATATTTACATTATTTATGTATTTTAATGTATTATTACTTATTTAGTTATATTATTATATAAACAAAAATATTTCTTCACTTGTTTTTCTTATTTTACTTTGTATGTACACTTATCTACTCCATGTTCACTGTGTTTTTCTTAATCACCAAGGTTTGCTGTAAGAAAACTCTGTTAGGGTTAAGCTCGCCTTTGTACATGTCCTCTATTGTTATGTTTTATGTATAATTTTATTGGTGTACAATAAAGATTTTATGATTATGATTATGAGATACGTAGTAGATACGTATCTCCATAACTACTTAACTTATTTACGTATGTTCGTTATAATTATAACAAACATTCAAATAAACTTTCACATTTATTAGGTACTAGATGCGCACCGCGGCTTCGCCCGCGAACCAGAGTCTTCAAACATATTTCAGAAATTTACGGAGATTACTTATAATAACAAACATTCACACAGACTTTCCAATTTATTATACTAGTAAGAAGTTAGATATTAGTAGGATATTTTGTGCCAAAACACAGTTATTCTGGTGAACGGTACACATAGGTACATAGTGTAGGTACGTAATTCTCATATCGCTATGTCTCAAACAATGATTGCGAGAAACAAATGATCTGAATCTATAACAACAGTTAAAGGTTCCGAGTGGCCAGAGGATCGCGGTGGTGTCGTCGTATACCTAGACAAGTTTTACTACGTACGCTTTGTTGCGTGCGATGTACCTACCTATCGTGAGCTAAATTCTTCATTCTATCTTTGAAATTCTGCCTGCGCATGCGCCGCCGCTGGTTTACGTCATCATATATTGCCCAGATAGATTCCTATTCTTGTAATTTTAAGTTTACTGAGTTGTTTGTCTCGTAGGCATATTCTACACTTACGACTGTTTTGCTTCCTATTACATCATTTAAACATAGTTCCACGACAAAAAATAGGGTGAGTATCTTCCTTAAATATCCCTTATAAGTGTTTAATTATAATTATGTATAGATACACCTTTGGTTACCTCCTTTTCTTTCTGTTTGATTATTTTATCAGTCATCCAATTGAAAGGGGTATTATATTTACCTACCTATTAGATTATGTAGGTAATTAATTAGACAACACTATAATAACATAAAATAAACGCATATTATGAATTGAGGTGAAAAGTTTGATTAAAGGAGGTAAATAAAGCATTAAAAAAAAATATAAAAGTAAACTGACTTTTCGAGTAAGTACACTAAGATCACAAAGATCTAGTAAGTGTGATGATGAAGTTTAGATAGAATCTCTTATGTTTTAGGTACCAATCTAGAGATGTCAAGACACAAGCAACCGGAATTACTTGAAAAGATGGCAATCATCCGACTTGGAGACTGGGTAGCACTCCAAGCAGAGAAAGCAATGTTACCAGTAGCTGCAATGTCGCAAAAGGACATGACAGGAGCACAAGCTAAACTCTCTGATCAAATTGATTATTTACGTACATATTTAGAATGCAACATACCATGGATGCTTCACGATTCAGTTGTAGCTGAAGCAATTAGGGCACTCTCTGAGCTATTAGACAAAACGAAACGTTCGTTAGGATTTCGCGGTTCAATGGGCAAATTTGTGAATCAAATGAATGTGATTGTAAGAACGTCTGAAATTTTGTTTACAAAAAACTTAACTATAGTATCTATGGACGTCATACCAAAAATGTTACGCCCTTCATTTTATACTAAACTGTTTATGCTAACCGGATTAGTTCACTTAAACCTCGGGTCACTTTCCGGCGGATGGAAAACCGCCGACATGGAGAGAGCAATCATTTCATCTCTAAAAGAATTGCATTATATTAAGTATTTGTTCATAAATTACGATTGCACAGACAATATTTTGAAATGCATATCTCAAAACTGCCAACTTATTGAAAAACTTGACGTATCATGTTCTAAATGCATAACAAATGATAGTGTAGATATATTATGTACATTGAATAGATTAAGAAGTGTACAACTATATCGAACATTTGTTAGTTTAGAAGGCTTTGTAAAATTGCTTTTATACTGTGAAAACTTGGAGGATATTGGAAGATGTGATGATATAGGAAGAGTCCTTGAATATATAGATGTTACGTATTCAGCTACTAAACAATTTATGTTAAAAACATTTGTAAGCCGCTATGCGACAGAAAATCAGTTACAGCTTACAGTTCAGATGTGCCCAAACATTCGAAGTATATCTGTGTTCCATAACACTTTGCAGAGCAATTTAATGATGCTTGTAGGTCTCAGAGATTTACGTGACCTCAAATTGTTGTCATGCGAGTTTTACGCAGACCAAATAAAACAGGTTTTAGAAGTTAAAGGGTGTAACTTAGCGAGTTTGCATTTAGAACATGTTGATCAGATAGATTTAAATGCCCTTATGTATATCAGTCAAATGTGTTCTTGTTTGGAATCGTTGACCTTGTATAACTGTACTTTAATACAGCATACCTCGTTATACACAAAAAAATTAGAAATTGCTCCTTTTAGAAATTTGAAACGTTTAACTCTGGTATCAAAATGTACGGATGAACAATTACTATTCTTATTAACAAATTGTGTAAATGTCGAGTTTATACATTTTGGAACAGCTGTTCAATTAACAGATGATCTAATGATAAAGATATTGGACATCAATCCTTTAATTTATTTGAAAGAAATAAGAATTTTGCAAACTGATACATTAACAATGCTAAGTGTAGACCGGTTAATACAAAGTTGTTTAAATTTAGAAGTTTTAGTAGAACTTGAAAGTTGGTCATTACTAACAGAAATGGATCGTGACTATATAAGAAATTATATAAAAATAAATAACTTTAAGATAGACACTGCTCCAATAAGGAGATATGATGCTTAATGAACAAGGTGCCACGAAAGAATAGGAACTACCTAGGTATACCTATAATAAATAAAATATCAAAGAAAAAAGAAAACCCAACTTCGTTTTTAGGGTTTATGTAAACCGTAGTCGACTAAGGACCGAGTTGTTTGTCTATTACTAAAACGTAATAAAAGCCTCTAGGTCATCATTTTTGAGTATTCTTGCTGTGAAATGAAGTACCTATACCTAATCTTAATACCTACCTTTTAAGACTGAGTCCCTTCCCCCTGCTTAATGGCCGATTTGGGAAACGTAATAAATTACCGGTAGAGTTTTTTATAATTGTATCGAAGTTAAAAGTAAAACTATCACAATCAAGTTAGGAACAATCAACTTTATAAAATACCTTATCTACCCGCGTAGTTCGATGTTCTTTGTCGGTTTATTCAGTTTATAGGTACTAAAAACTTCTATGAAAGAAATTCGAACGAAATACAAGTGACTTTAATTTTTTTACGTACCTAACTATGTGGATATACATATAGTTACGTGCTAGTAGTGTTAGTTATGGTGCTGCATATTGCTGGTCATCCTGAATCATATCAGGGAGTAAAATTGTTATTTGAATTTCTAGCAATTTTTTTTATGTTTTTAATAATAAAATATCCCCAATTTTCTTCATATTGTTTGTTTTTAAGTAATTATAAAAATATGAATTGCATGCAGTTCTAAATGATAAGGATGTGAAAAAAAAATTGCTCATGTGAAACTTATTTTCACTTCAGCCAGCAAAGGGAGGATATAATAATTTAACCTAGTCTGAATTTCTTTTTAAGCTTTCATGGTCAACAAAGAACCCTTACAATTTAGCTATGTCTGTCTGTCCATCTGTGGCACTAGACAGGTACCTACCTACTAAACCAACTAGAAAGCTGTAATTTGGTTAAAGAGTAACAAAAATCCATCTATCTTTCCATCCATACAAACTTTCGTGTTTATAATATTAGTAGGAAGAAGGATAATTTCCAAAAAAAAACCTATTAGGTATATGTATATTGAAAATTACTTGGATTAAGTAGTTGTCTATTACCCAACATTCACTTGGCCTGGTTTTTATGTAGTTTCTATCTATTCCTTTTTTACAGTTCTAAATTAAATTAACTTTTTTCCACATGTGTGTTGTGTACACAGAATAATCATGATGGTGGAAAAAAATTGTCACACATGACAGATTTTACTCACAGTATCAGTGCACCAAGCAAAATTGGTGAAAAGTCCTATAGTTGTTAAAAAAAAACTATAACTATTTAAAGTACCTGCTTTATTATCTGTAAATTATAATACCTTACTTACTGTTTGATTGTCCGGTTCGGGTACCAGTGCAAACATATAAACTGGGTAAATACCATTAGGAAAGTTGGTTTGCTTACATTGTTTTATGCGCTTTAGCTTACATTGCTTAAATATAGTGATAAACTGTTTAAGTGATCTTGTCACAGATGAATCAGTTTCATCCGTTTCACTTTTGCCTGATGATGTAACATTTTCTTTGACAATTATAACACCATCATTATTTAGTGCACTCCTGAAAAAGTAAATAAATTTATTAGATAATAAAAACAGCAATTAAGTAATATCATGGTGATATAAAATTATGGTATTTTTTTGCTTAAAGGACACAAAAATACTTTCAGCCAGAGTGCATGTCAAGTGCTTTGTATAAGTTTAAAGATGAATGAATGACTTTGTGTAGAAAACAGAGCACAAATAAAAAGGTCTTCTTAAAAATATTATTTATTTACCAATGTTTTCAAAACCATGTATTCTACATAATCATTGGCATCACCATTGCCGAATCCGTGCAGACCTGGCCTAAGTGGGTAGTTTCATTCAATCACTAATGATTATTTAACTTTTGTAATACCCTAATTAAAATAGGTACATGTTTTAGGGTTAACAGAGCCATCTCATGGCTATAGTAAGGAAATATTAACTCAGTATCTACTTACTTGCAACGATTAAGGTACAAAATCAAGTCGTCATCGGTTAGGTATCCAAGAACCCACTGATTCCATATAACATCATATTTTCTGACTGGTATAAACTCCTGTAACCCAACTTTGTACAGGTTACAAACTCTTGAGCTGAGTTCACCAACAAAATGCTTAATTGAGGTAATAAACTTCTCATCAGGTTCTACAATATCAACTTCTTCAAAATGATGTGTGAGTAGAAATTTCGTAATCCTTCCAATGCCTGCTCCACAATCTAGAGCGACACCTGCAGAAGGTGCGTTTTTGGAGGTTAGCAGAGAATGGAGGAATTTCTCAGAACCATCAATGTCGACTTTGGAGATAAAGCCGAATCCACCAAGAACTCCATCTACTGTTGGAGGTATGTCTGCCCAATATTCTAAAGATCTTTCGTAAGATATAGTAGAACCTTCATTCGTGGAGTTAAGTTTATCAGAGTTGGTGGAAGTTGAAGTCATGCCGCCGGCCAAATAAGTACGAAATAAACAACAGACAGATACGAAAAGAAAACAAGACTGTGCGAGCGCGGGGGTTTCTCTGAATCAGTGAATGTCTCTTTCTTCATATGCTGTTCCATTGATCTGTCCCCAGTCCAGTGGTTTTAATTTTTCATTGTGTAGTTTACACGCTTTTTACACGTAAAATGAAACCGGTATTATTGATAAAGTTAGTGGAAGACACACTAACTTTACTTGCTTGTGTGCTAATTTCACTGTCTAATTAATGTGGTATTATCTACTGAGTATTATGTTCTTGAGAAGAGTTGCGGAGAGTTCCACTTTTTTCACGAAATTAAATAAAATAAGACTGGATTCTGGATTTTTAATCAACTTCTTGTTTTATGGTGCCGCCCCCGGTACTCCAGTAGGAGTATTATTATTCTTTGGTGCCGCCACAGAACAATAGGAAAGAAGAAAGGGTGTTCACGCGATTTGTTTGTATTGGTGACTCTGCTTGATTTTCACTCGGATAGACTTGGATGTCCATGGCTTAGCGGGACTATTCTTTTATCTCCGGACAATGGTTGAAAATAACGAAAAAGCCATCTTGTGTTAAATTTTGGTGATAAACTCAATAATAGAGGGCTCCGGTGCCGGCGAGCCTTCAGGCTTTATAGTTTGGGTTATTGGGGCCGAAGGTTACCTACCCTCTCTACCCAGACTTCAACTCGTTGAGGCAGCTGCCTCTGTGGAAGAAGCAGAGCACTTTGAGGGTATAAATAAGGGATTGTTCTTCTTTCCGGGATTCTTTCTTGTTCTGAAGATCAATTCGATGTACTAGGCTAGCCTTCCCCCGCCAACGCATTAAAAAAATTGTTAGGAAAGAAGAATGTCCAGAATTGACCTGTCATACATTTTGACAGAAGATGTCGTGTATATTATTGATATTCATTGAAAAAAAATAGTATTTTTTTTTATTTACATATCACAAACTTTTACTGAAATCAGTAATCAGGAAAAAAAGAAAATGATTTTTAATTTCAGTAGGATGGACCCAGAAAGTTTTATTTTCAACTTCTTTTTGTATGGCATCGCTTGCTTTTCGCCACGACTTTGCCAGTGTCATAAACTTCTAAAATAGAATTTGATCGGTTTGTTCATGATGAATATGAAAACGAAACGTCTGAGCTAATTAGCGCTGTCAAGTTAATGTCAACTCTAATCTACCTGTCAAAAAACTTCATCAGCGCGTCACTTTGGAATACTTTGGATTGCTTTCATGCAGTCTACATATTTAATAAGGTCTCCACACACTGAAGCCGGAGCGCGGAGGCGGAGCGGAGGCGAAGGCGTGCGAATTGTATTCCATGGAATCCTATGAAAGCCTACACACACACCGCAGGCGGTGGCGGCGCGGTGCCAAAACCGCCACGTCTTTGCCTCCGCTCCTCCGCATCCGCCTCCGGCTTCAGTGTGTGGAGAGTTTTAATCTGGGCAGTCAGTATACTTTCGTTTACGTTTCGATGTGTACTGTGCGATTTTATTTCCGTCTTAACTTTGGCTTTCACAATGGGTGCATTTTTTTATAGGATGGATCTGGAACGAAAAATAATTCACTTTTTGATAGAGTCCGTAGGAGCTCCGAGACTGTCGTTGTCCGTCTCTGATGTTAATTTAACCTCAAAATTTGTTTTCATCGTAACTTTTTTTCCTGATTGGCGATTTTTAAACTATTAATGCAAATTATATAGGAATTATTAATGTTTATTTTGATTTACATACCATGAAAATACATCACAAAAAAAAATCTGAATGACAGGTCAACATATGTATGGAGCGTGGACATCCTTCTTTAATAGTCAATGGCACAAATAGTATTAAGTACGAAACACACAGAAGCGTGCCGGGTTTTCCTATGGCACTGCGTCGCCACCACCTGCGGTGTGCGTGTAGGCCTTCATTAAGCTGGGGATACACATGCCCGTAGCTTGCACACTAGCATACCAGCTCCTTGCAAGTGCCAGATACAGTCATGTGTATTCACTTACTGGCATGCCTGTAACTGGAAGCTAGCTAGTTGCAAGTAGCTAGCACAACATTTGATTTTCTTGCATGCCCGTTGGGGGAGGGGACGCGGGGGGCTGCTAACCTGGCACGTGTGAACAGACGCGACAGCTACGGGCATGCCAGTAGTCTTCCCTTCTACTAATCCAATCTCTTACCCAAACCCGTCATCGTTTTTTTCTTTTTATCTCTCATTAATTTTGCTACACATTCAATTGCTAGTAACAACACGATTTTTTTTCATTCACTTCGAATGTTGTCCATGTTAAGTCCGCAAGAATTGGTACGAAATACTCTCACGAACTGTCCTGTGTATACGCAACGGTAATACTGGCATGCCTGGGCACAGTATGCATGCCAGTATTACTTGCAAATGTATCCGCAGTGTGCCAGTTACTCGTACATGCCAGTAACTTTCATGCCACCTACTTTCCCGATTTACTGGCATGTGTATCCCCAATAGAATACAACTCGCACGCCTTCGCCTCCGCTCCGCCTCCGGATTCTGTGTGTGGAGGCTTTCAACTCTAAAATTGCGAGAATACGTTTCGGGCGGGCGCGCGGGGCCATAGCCTCGACTTTTGACATGACTTGACTTCTTTGTTGATGGCAACTTGTGTCTGGATTGACACTTTTCTGCCAGTGTGCGGTCCCGTTCATGGAAATTTCCAAGTCATGGAATGGAGGCCTGGTTAAAAAATTCATGTGAGCCATTTTATGATAAATCATATAGACACGGCCCTTGAACCAAAGATTATTTATTATATTATCTTTGCTTGTGGTATTACCTATATCTTTGCATAAATCTAAGCGGATCTGGTTTTTCAAGGCTGTCACTGCTTTGTATTTGTCATCGACGCATTCATCTCTGTCAGCTGTCACTTCCAAGAAAATGTATTGCCAGATTCGCTGATGTGCGCTGAGTTTCAGTGTTTCGCAGCCCGCGCTCGGCCTCATACGTCTTTCACATGCATACAGTCACTGCATGCGCTAGTTGAAATGAGACAATTTCGCTGTCGTCAGTGACAAGCATCGTAACATTTTTAGTTTCTGGAAAGGATTCCAGGGTCTATCCTATTTGATGACAGTTTGCCAATTACTGCAATGAAAGATTTAGTTTCTGATTCAACATTGTTACAAAATAACATAAATTTGCCTAAAAGTAGGTTTAAGTAAATTATTTACTCAAACATACAGATATAAAATTATATTCTCTCCTCCACATGGATGATCGCTGTTTACATTAAGCTGTCTTTTACTCTGGAAATTAGGCGCAAACATAGCAGTCAGCATCGTATGTGTCAATTTTCATTCTTATTTTTCAATGTATGCCTTTACAGCGTGCAATGTCCGTGTCTATATTAATTATATTATGCAATCGGAAAATAATAAAGGAACACGATAAGTAGGAAAATAAATAAATAAAAACTGGTATAAGAAAGGTCAGCAGAAAAATATTTGACACTTAAAAATATTGTAAAATAAAATTTAATTGAAAAAAAAAAACGTTTATTACTTTCTTTGATGCTCCAAATTCTGTAATAGTAAATATTTATCTTAAAAATTGTGGTACTTTGTTAAAAATGGACGGGGTCATAATACGATAGGAAAAAAATACTCAAGAGGATACTCTTGCCCACACATAATTGTAGTTTTCATGTTCGGTTTAGCGAGCCTTACATAGTCTCATGATTGAAAGATAAGTTCGTAATCTTTAGGTTCAAGATTCAAGATTCTTTATTGAATTTTTTAGGGTCATCGAAATCAATAAGGTGAGAGGCCTATACATAATACGGGAGGTAAGCCCGAATTAACGTATGCGTATACGGGAGTTATGAGGTATAGGCCTTTCACCTCATTGATTTCGATAAGATTATGGATTAATCTCTCAATCATGAGGCCATGCAAGGGTCGCTAAACCGAACTTATACTGATGACTACTAATAACAGGAGGAATTAAATTATTTATTATTTTTGTAGAAATTCCCTTTATTTTTTGCTAAGAAATCACCTCAAGTGTGAGGGCTTACGCACTATAATAAAAATAACTTAGACTTGGACGAAAAAACGTTACGTGTTCAACATTATGGTTTGGCCGTTTTCGTTGGATACACACTGGCAATACTTTCTTTACAGTGACGTCATTCGTGGGAATAGAGCGTTTTCAAAATGGTATGTGATAAAATAATAAATTCTATATAACTATCCGTTTGCATCGCTAAAATCCAATCGGATATTAATTAAAATGATATTTTCTTTTATATCCGACATTAATATAAGTCTAAACCTAGGTTTATTTCCATGGCTAAGATAAGTGCTAATGTTTTGATGGAACCTGATAAATTCACAACCTATCGAAAACTAATTTACCCAGTATATTCTATTCTGGTTAACTATTTAACTTAAACGTGCCTATTATGTCGTTTAGAGCTAGTAGATCGCGCGAAAATTATTACAAAAATACCGAAGATAGGTTGAGGTTATGTTTATGTGTTGTGACAGTGATAATCAATATACTTGCAGGCGAAAATTAAGTGCTCCGAGTTACGCACTAAAGACAAGAAAGAGCTCTTCAAGCAGCTAGAAGAGCTGAAAACGGAGTTGACGAATCTTCGAGTTGCAAAAGTCACTGGAGGTGTTGCTTCCAAGCTATCCAAAATGTGAGTAACCTGGTAGTTCTCTAAAGGATCATGTACAGTGAAGAACGTTTAATCTATCCCCATACCAAAAATCCTCTAAGAAAAAGTAATCAATTATTCCTGTCTTTTGAATTACCAAACCCTTTCTATAATTTGAACTGAATGTTTTATTATCCCTGTATTGTATTAAACATGCTCCTGAAGCTCTGACCACAAATCTAGTGGACTTGGACTACACAAAATGTGAATTTAAAATGTTTATTATTAAATGCTAATCACTACATACTATAAAACAAAGTCACTATCTCTGTCCCTATGTCCCTTTATATGCTTAAATCTTTAAAACTATGCAACGGATTTTGATGCGTTTTTTATTAACAGAGTGTTTCAAGAGGAGGGTTTATACATATAATAAAACCGTGCGAAGCCGGGCGGGTCGCTAGTGCTCTTCTAAAGCTTACTATATCTTATAGGAATGCAATGTAACTACAAACTTTCATTCATCATTTATTAAAACTAAATAAACTATATTTAATTATGTCTCAGTAATTAAGCTTTGTAACACAACACCAGACTAATGTTAATTTAAAACTAAAATGTTAACTATGGGGACACATTAGTGGTAGTATATTGATATTTGGTCTTGTGGTCAATTACATTTTTATTGTGAAATAGTATTATCTGTGACAGAAACAATTAAATCATTTGTCTGTCTGTCAATTCCAAAAATTCAGATCTTGGGGTGGTTTGTTGTGTCCTGCAAGTATTTAATGACAAGTGTTTACATTTTTGCTTACATTTATTTATTAAAATAGAAAGTGTCCAGTTAAATCAAAATTCTTCTAGTGCTGTTTCTGTGTGTGTGTGTGACATAGAATTAAATAGTAGACATAGTTTACTGTTAGTCAAGAATGAAATAAATATTAAATTTAAAAATGATAATTGAAAACATTGATATCTACTGAAAGTACAATTGTCAAAAAAGTATATTCCTTGGCTCAAATGAAACTTATTGTATACATCACATACAGAATTATAGTTATTTATTGCTTGTTATTTTTTCTCAAAAGTTTATTTATTATTTTCGAATTACACAAGAAGTCATACATACATCGAATACATCGAATAAACAAACCTAAATTGATATGGAATGATCTCTCGAAGTTCAGTCAGGGTACAATACAGTTTCTTCAAAGGGGGGTATTCCCTGTTTTAAAAAGGGTTGGCAATGCTCTTGCAATGTGCCTGATATTGTAGGTGTTTATTGTGGTAACCATTTCCATCTGGTGGCCACATAGCTGCTTATGCCACGTTTTGGTGGTATAAACTTCTTATTTTCGAAATAAGTAAGTCCTTAATAGGTCAAAGATTGGGCAGCATTCGGGAAACTACATCAAGTCTTCTCGTCATCCATACCGCAATGTTTGAAAACGAAAGTTTTCAATCAGTGCGTCCTTCCCGTAATGACCTACGGAGCTGAGACATGGACACTCACGGTAGGACTGGTCCACAAGTTCAAAGTCGCTCAGCGAGCTATGGAAAGAGCTATGCTCGGAGTATCTCTGAAGGATAGAATTCGTAACGAATTCATCCGACAGAGAACCAAAGTTATCGACATAGCTCAAAGAATTAGCAAGCTGAGGTGGCAATGGGCTGGCCATTGCCTCGATTGCTCACGAAGAACCGACAACCGTTGAGGTAAACGTGTTCTTGAGTGGAGACCGCGACTACTCGGTAAACGTAGTGTATCCTACGTTTACGGCGCTATGGCCCTCATTGGGGGAGGCCTATGTCTAGCAGTGGACTAATATAGGTTGATGATGAGGTCAAAGATTAGTTAACTCAAAATTTTAAAGCTTTCCCTTGAAGTTCGAGTTAAGGAGTCTTACCTGTACAAATCAGAAAACTTACATTGTGCTAATTCTTATTTTTGTTTATTTCAGCCGTGTTGTCAGAAAATCGATTGCACGTGTTTACATTGTCTACCATCAGAAAATGAAGGTCAACCTCAGAAATCACTACAAAAACAAAAAATACAAGCCATTGGACCTGAGGACCAAGAAAACTCGTGCTATGCGAAAGGCTTTAACTAAACATGAAGCAAAAATTAAAACCATGAAAGAGATCAGAAAGAAGTCTCTTTTCCCTCCTAGAGTGTATGCAGTTAAAGCTTAATTATAACATTTAAAAAGCAAGATATTGTTTATTTTCATAATTATAGAACAGCAGGCACCTCTATTACACTAGGACTTGACATAGTCACTACATAGTATAAAACAGTCGCTTTCTCAACTTCAACTTCTTTTGTGTTTGGCTTGCTGTGCTAGTTTGCCACAATTCTGCCAGTGTCCATGTAATGAGTGTCATAAACTTTCTCTGTCCCTATGTATTTCTTAAACCTTTAGCAACGGATTTTTATGCGGTTTTTTTAATCAATAGAGTGGTTCGAGAGGAAGGTTTAAACGTTTAATAAAACTATGCGAAGACGGGGCGGGTCGCTCGCTAGTACAATGATAAACTAACTTTTACTTCACTGTCATAGAACAAAATGCATGTGGGCCTCATGCCCGAGTGATGAATTATTGGGAACAATATTATTATTATCTCGTTTTTAGGTAGGTAGGTACCTATCATGATTTATAGCCATTAAAATGTCCTCGCATATAAAAACTAAACAACTTGCTTGCAGATGCATTACCAGAAAAGAAAAAAACAGAAAAAGAACCATAATGGAGACAAAAAAATAATAATAACAATAAGTAATCTAATCTACTCTACAATCTAATCTACAATTTATCTATAAAAAATTATATAACACCTAAAAATAAATTTAATTTGTTACGATGCTGACGCATCAAACCAGCCAGCGCTTTGTCAGGAGTCTGCTTGCTCTTTGTGCTTTCAAATCAAATAAGTGATGTTTTATTTATGAAAGAAACTTGCAATGCTAGTAAAATATCTTAAATTCAACAGTTAAAAATGCCTCTATTGTAAGTACATAGCTTCATCTTTCATCACTTTTCAATGCTTAAAATAAATGTACGAATTTTGAAAGCCAAATACGTTATATTCATCTGCAAGTACTCTGATAGTTCTATAGTCTGAGCAAGTACTAGGTAAAAATTCTTCGGTTGGCAACCTTGGTGAATGAAATGTATAAATAATCATTCATTCATTGTTTGCTTTGTTTGCATTTTGTTTATTTGTTGCTGTATCAATTAACATTGATTTTGTAGTTGTTATTGTGTTGCTTTTCATAAGTTTTTAACAAGACTAATAATAATTGATACCGAATACGATCATGAATTTACTAATTTTACTTGTTTTAGCTAAAGTTTTTAGTGTTTACAGTCAAGAAGGTTATGTTGCCTATTGCCCTTGCATGGGTAAGTTATGTCAAAAAAATATATACTTACCATACCTGGGCCTATGAACTGAAATGCTTAAAATAGTGCTATAGCAATTTTTTAGACATAAATACCACATAAATATCACTTGTAATACCTAATCAATTTAGAATTTCTTCCGGATATTTAATTTCTTAGTTACTTACCTATGTTAGTAGTTATGAGCTATGGCAAAATATTTATGTACTTACTGTAAATTATTATCCTACTTTTCAGGACGCTTTGGTAATCAAGCTGACAATTTCTTGGGTGCTTTGGCCTTCTCTAAAAGCATCAATAGGACTCTACTTGTCCCTCCTTGGGTAGAGTATCGCTATGGGGAACCCAAGTCAATTCAAGTACCTTTTGATACTTATTTTAGTTTAAGTGCATTAAGTGAATATCATAGAGTTATGACCATGGAACAATTTATGAAAGAGTATGCATCAAATGTCTGGCCTGAGAATAAAAGAATTTCATTTTGCTACACTCAGAGAAACGGTGAGATAGAACAAAGTTGTAATGCAAAATCTGGAAATCCATTTGGCCCGTTTTGGAATACTTTTAATATTGACTTTGTGGGCTCTGAATTTTACGGTCCATACAATTATGATGCACAAAATATTGTGATGGCCAATAAATGGAAAGAAAAATATTCTCATGAACAGTGGCCTGTTTTAGCATTTACTGGTGAGTTGTATGAGTACCTATGACTCTTTTTGATGTAGCCTTGAATCTTAGTGAATTAAGTCAAGTGTAAAGGTAGTACTGAATTATATGTTATTCTTTAAATTAAGCACATAACTAATAAAATTTACCTTCTTCTTTTTTCTAGGAGCCCCTGCTAGCTTCCCTGTTCAAAAGGAAAATGTTCACTTGCACAAATACTTGATTTGGAGTGATGCTATTTTAGAGGCATCTAGGCAGTTTATAAAAAAAAATATGAGTGGAGGAGGTTTCATTGGAATCCATCTGCGCAATGGACAAGATTGGGTTAAAGCTTGTCGCCATGTAGATGATAGCCCTATGCTCTTTGCAGCACCACAATGTGTTGGATACAAAAATGAAAGGGGACCACTCACATTGTCTATGTGTCTTCCACAACCAGCTGACATCATAAGGTGATTAACTTTATTTAACAACAAAATGTTTTTCTTCCCTAATGCTGTGACAAGCTGGCAGTCACAGTACTTATGAAACAAATAGTTCTAGCTGTTTTAAATGTAAAACATAGATGTTATTAAGTATATCAGTTAGCTAGTACCCATATGTAACACAAGCTCTGCTTAGCTTAGGATCATGTGTAGTATTTTATTGTTTCATTAACATGTTCTAACTTATTTTCAGACAAATAAAACGAGCCCTGAAAAAACTTGATGATATTAAGTACATCTTTGTGGCATCTGATGCAAACCACATGTTAGATGAATTGAAAGCCGAACTCCATCATTTAGATGTCAATGTTTTGAGATTGAAACCCTCTAATGTACATTTGGATTTAGCCATTTTGGGACAAGCAAACTATTTCATAGGTAATTGTGTTTCATCATACACAGCCTTTGCAAAAAGAGAAAGAGATGTGAAAGGCTTGCCATCAGAGTTTTGGTCTTTTCCATATCGTAAAAAAGTTAAACATGATGATTTATGAGCACAAAATGACTGCATAATGTTAAGATGCTGGTATCTCTATTCGTTAAGTAGGTACATAAGGCTTTAATATGTGATCAATGAAAGAATTAAAGATGCATGTATTGAAATAAGTATTTTATTCATTTTTACCAAACTCTTATACTATGCTAATCCTGAAAAAAAGTCAGAGGCATTCTTTACACTGCTTGATGGTAAGTTGTTGCTCATATCTCTCTTTTTATTTTGTTTTTTATTCACATCAATGATTTCATCTACTGATTCAAAATATGAAATGTTCCAAAATTTTACATCATTGTCATGTGAACAAGACGCAATATATTGACCATCGTGGCTTATATCAAGATTTTCAACAGGTAGTTTATGTTGCCCTACAATACCTAGCTGTCGTTGTGGAAACATGTGAGATGCTCTTAGAATACCATCCTCTCCTGATGTTACTACAATATTTTGGGTAATTGGTACCATGCATTGTATTGAATGTTTCTGTCCAATATATTCATCGCTGTGTAAACCAAATTCTTTCCAATTAAACAAATAAAATTTTCCAGATGAAGAACCAACCAATAATTTAGAATCTGTTCTAAAAAGCCCCATACATGTTAATTCTGTATCATACTCCTCAGAGGTTGTGTAGATTTTGCTGAAAAAAAAAAACAATTCAAGTATATGTTGCTCAAGGAATTGTTCTTAAATTAAACCCAGCAAATGATTTTACAGTGGAAATGAGAATCCTTATTATGATACACAATACATTCCATTGGAAATAATCATATTTACTAACCTTGCTTTTAGGTCTATTGAAGTTAAAACTCCATCACCGCCAGCACAAACCAAGTGCTTCTGAGCATCATTAGTAATCATATCTGATACATGTTCCTCACCAATTTTTATTGCAAATATTGGATCAGGTTTTCTCATGTCCCAAAGTTTAACAGTTCCAGATTCATCACCTAAAAAAGTACTTGCATTAGATTTTTATTAATTAAAGTGCTTACGAAGTCTTTTCTTTATTTTTTATTAAAGATCATATTGTGCATGACCAACAAGTCAACCTTTACTGAAGCGAGAGTGAGTGACATAGATTGATTCATATGCTGATCTGGCTTGTCTGCTAAGTATGGTGACAATAGCTGAACCCTATTCTAGATTTTTATCATAACCAAGTTAACCCAAAATGTTTGTTTTGTTTCTGAATATCCATAAACATTATAATAAACTATAGTGTGAGAAGTACCTGTTACTATTTTGTTGTTATTTAGACACAAAAGTCGATACACTGGTTCTTCATGAGCTGATTCAATGCAATGCTTCAGTTTGCCTGTTTCTACATCTGTAGCCATTATTGCTTTATCCTGTAATCCATAAAGGTAAGCTAAGTAAGTATCTCAACTACACTCATTCCAGGAGATTTAAGGAAGGTGGGTGAAGCAAGTATTTTTTAATCTTTAATTTATTATGTATTCCGTTTTGTAAGTCTTTAACAAATAAATATATATTCTATTCACACCTCATATTGTCGGCTCACTGCAAGAGATCATTAACCGACAAAATCAAAAGTTTGGCAAAAGCTGTTTTTAACTTTTTATAACTTTAAGAGCCTATATCTTCAAAACTACGACAGTTATCAAAATAATTTAAACTCAAGTATAAACTGATATGTAATTTTTTTGAAAGTAATTGTAATCCGGGTAAATTCAACCACCGCCATTTTTTTTAAAAACTAAAAATGCAAAGATAATGAATTTTTTTGATAAAAAGTTTTAACTAAACTGGAGTTATTTGTTCTGAAAGAAGTCATTTAATGCGAATAGTATTCTTTTACCATTAATTATGTTTCTAAAACAGTAAATAATGAATTCTACAAAAAATAAAAAAACTCAGTGTAGACGTTACTCGTTTTGATAGAAGTCATTTCAACCCGTTTAAAGGATTTAGCAAAACTTATTCAAACGTTTGTGAACGTAAAAGCATTTTTAAAATGTAGTTAAGTCACATAAATGAGTTATGTATGAAAATAAAAATGGCAATATAATATTTTTTTCTTTTGTTAAAATCTATTAATGTAAGTTAATGAATTTCATGAAACCAGATGTACCAAAAATGAAGTTATCGACTTAATTACTAAGCCGTAACTTCTAAGTTTGAAAAGCTACAAATTAGTGAGTTTTACCAAAACGTAGAGCTCATCGAGACGAACTCATTGGAGTGGTTAGCGCAGTTAGTGACTTCTTGCGACTAATGACTTTTTGCAATAAGCCGACAATATGTTTTATCTCAGACCATCATTCATATTATCTATCCTTACTAATAATGTTTAAAAATAAATCATTGTAATTGTCACATACCTTTGCTGTTGAAAAGATAGTGGATCCATCATCATCAAACTCTATATCTCTTATAGCATTAAGATGCAACTCTAAAGTGGTACCTAGTTTAGATTCCTCATTGGAGTATTCATAAAGAAGAACATCACCACAGATATTTCCAAGTGCTATCAGGTTTTTTGATGGATGGAATGAGATGTCAACTATGAAATCATCAGATTTTATGGTAGGAGGATGGTCCCGTTGTTTATTTTTTTCAGCTTTAATTGCTTTCACTACTTCATCTTCATCACTTTCTTCATCATTGTTATCTTCATTTGCTATTTCCAAATGTGAGGGCTCTTCATCACTAATGTTTTCATTATCATTAGCTTGGCTCTCTGAAAAAAGGAAGTAGGTATAGGATAATATTAACTTTAGGTTTGTAGTTACATAAATATTAAAATGCAAAGTATGATTATTTTGTTTACTTTATTTTTATGTAAATTAAATTGGCACCATAACATCAGATCGGTTTGAAGTTCAAGTAAGCAAGGAACTGTTCTACTTTAGCAGTTCTACGTTTGCTACATCTAAAATAAACTGAATGGGAATTGGCAAAAGCTTATTAAAGATGCGCCGCTCGTTCTTTAGCCATAAACTTTGATCTTCCATTCCATGCCTAATTGGTTTTTTTTAACTACTAACCTCACTATTAACAAAGGTACAAACTCTAAGGGTACAAACCATCGGATGATGAAAACATTTCAGCCTCATCTTCTGACATTCCACTCTCCTCATCTGAAGAGGTTTTTTCGAAGCCACGGAAATCATAGGTCATTTTGGCGCTTTTCAATGTTCTTCGCAAGATCTGATTTACATACAAAAAAGATACATACAGAAAAGTCACAAGTTCAAGATTTTCTCAATATTTTCTAGCAAGATTTCTGATCAACCCCCGCCGCGGCGGTGCCGCGTCGTCCGTGTTGTCTGTTTTATTTTACAATGTATTAGGTAGTTAATATTTTCTTTTCTTACACACAATAGGTACACATTAGGTACTCACTACTATATATTGAGACTAAAATATTTTTATTTATTTTTCACACATGTTTCAACTTCTTGTAGAATAGGAACTTCAACTTTAACTTCTTGATTATGGCTCTGCGTCTGGTTTGGCGCAATTTTGCCAATACAAGCAGTATTATGTTCCTTGAATAGGAGCCATATAACATAAATACCCCATAGAACATAAATACCCCATAGAACATAAATACCCCATAGAATATAAATACTCTAAGCCACTTGAACGTCCTTGCTTGGGTATTGTGGTACCTATCAAAATTTTTTCGATGTGGTACTTACCAAAAATTAGGTGCGAGTGTGATAGGAGCACATAGCTCCTTCACATAGGAGAATCTTATCTATATTGCCCAGTCCAAAAATCTGAAGCTAGAAAGCTAAAATTTGGGGATAGTTAGTTTAGTATTACTATATACAGATAAAGCCAATGGCGCTCATTGGGGGAGGCCTATGTCCAGCAGTGGACTAATATAGGTTGATGATGATGATGATGATGATATACAGATACCCGATAAGAAGGGATATTTGGAAATTCCACCCCTAGGGATGAAAAGGGCGTGTTTTTTATTCGAATTGAAAAGTTTTTTATTATTATTTTTTTAACTTTCTAACTTGATTTTACGGATTTTTTTAGGTTACTTACGATCGTAACCAAAGTGGTAGGCGTCGAAGAAGAAAATCTCAAACGCACTCTCTAATTAGATTTTCTTTGAAACATGCTTATTTGCCGAGACTCTGCAGGATTTATATAGCCCTTCTAAATCCGAGGACATAGACTGGACTGTCCGGAATTATTTATTATTATTTATAGACAGACTCACAGATAAGCTACGTACCTATCTAGGTATATTGAAACCGAAAATAAATGTGATGTAGGTACTTATATTCTACATATAATAATTTTAATTAGGTACCTAGGTACATATAAAATATAAAGTATTTATATAATGATGTTTCTGATCTTAAGTAGTTAGGTAACTAATGTAATTCTTGGTTGAAATAGGTAAATCGTTTTAGTCTGAGATTTTAGTTCGGTAGCTAAGTACTTGAAAACTCTTTAAATTAAATATTTTTAAAATTATAATTAACAAGGCAATAATTACCTATATGTATTATGCCCATAATACTTGCAGCACGCTGAAAAGCGATGGCAATCCTTTGCACCAAGAACGACTGAGAGTCTCCTATCACTTCGTTTAGTACCTAGTAGTAGTGGAAGAACTCAGCCGTACCTATGTAACTAATTCTTTCAATAAACACTTCGCATACACACTTCTACTGCCCAACGTCTCCACTGCTACAGGTGCTAAATGGAAAAGCTGTTCCAGTGAAGCGTACCTAGGTACATATGTCTTTTTTTGAGCAGCTGTCTTCGGCAGCGGCAGATGCAGAGAGCATGATGCGACTTAAGTGACTGGCAGCGCTGGCCTTGACAGTGCTGATGCAATTTGAGTCCCAGATCAGGCATTTCCAATTTTCCATGGTACTAGAGCCCATCTGACCTCTGCCAATCAGACTTGCTGAGTGAGACCTGGAGGCTTGCCGAACACGCAGGGGTTTATCAATAAATCATTTATTTCTTCAATTTCGAAAATAAAACATCACTTTTGTTTAAATTACGTACATTTCAGTTATACATTGTTACTCAATGTATGGTACTAATAAAATAATTTGAACTAGAGTGAGTGGGGGCAAGATCGAACGGTTTTTTGATGAGATGATCAGTGTTGTTTTTGAATCCTTGTAGAAGAATAGATATTGACTTTAGCTAAAAGTAAATTAGACATAATTAAGGGGTAAAGACTAGATTTTTATAATATGTCAATAACAGCCTGGAAAAGCTGTCCAAAAAGTAGAAAACTGTAATTAAAAATATATTTTTTACTTAATTGAAACAGGGGGAAGATGAAAAGGTGACGGGGTAAGATCGAATAAAAATCTAAAATCGTTAAAACGTGTCTTAGGCAGGTCTTAGGCAAAGTTTATGGTCCTTAGTCTATAGTGTTAAGTAATTTAAAAAGCTGTAACTGACTATAGTGCCAAAATACCTATTTTTAACAAAGATATAACATATTTAAAAAAATAAATATTCCGAACTTACCCCACTGGGGGAAGATTGAAGCAGAGATTCTCATACTTTGCAGCCAATTTGCATAAGATTTTTTTCTTCAGTCAACTGAAGAAAAAAATATTATCTTGTAATGAAAAATCAAATAAAAACTGAAAACTTTTTTTATTTCACATGAAACCTATATGAATATTCTTTTTCATCACCATAAAATAATTGTTTATTTTTTACTTTTGTAATTTTTAACGTAAGTATTTTCTTTTTCTATTGGATTTCTATTTTTATTTCACATTTTTTAGCATACCTATTCTTATTTTTTTTTATTTTACTACTTTCAGCATTTTTTGCTTATTTCTTATTTTTCTTGCTGAAACCTACACAAAGATACAGTTTGAGGACCTCTTGCTTTTAGTATGAAACCTGAAAAAGGGTCAATAAGAAAACTTTGATATGTTCGTCTTACCCCGTTAAATCTAAATGGGGAAAGATAAAAAGTTGAAATAAATTCTAAAATACGAGAAATAGATAGATTTAGAAGTAATTACATAAATGTATACGAAAAATAATACGCAGATATTTCAATTAAACACTCGTACCTGCCTTGTAATTCAATTTACAAGACACGGGGCAAGATGAAACCACTTTTGTGAATCCTGAAAAATATACTGTCTTAGAAAATTGCACTTTAAACACAACCAGGCGTTCTCATCGGCAACCGCTGACTGAGGTGTGTAACGTATTGAATTTGTGGCCCTAACGATGTAGCCAGCACTCCAATAAGTACTATAAATCTGGTGTTATGGAAGACTTTTTGTCTTACCCCTTTTTCATCTTCCCCCCACTCACTCTATTAAGTTTTTTAAACTTACGCGATCAGAACACATTGAATATTATAAATATTTATGTACGGGTATTTATCGCGTTAATAGGTAAATAAACGCGATAAATACCCGTAAGTACATAAATATTTATAATAATTTGAACTGTTGCTGTAACTTCCTTAATAAATATATGCATTCCTCTACAAGAGGTCCCTTTTTTTCAACCGATCTGGACTAAACATCACTATCACTACATAGTATAAAACAAAGTCGCTTTCTATGTCCCTATGTCCCATTGAACAAAACTACGCAACGGATTTTGATGCGGTTTTTTTTAATAGACAGAGTGATTCAAGAGGAAGGTTTATACGTATAACAAAACCGTGCAAAGCCGGGGCGGGTCGCTAGTAAAATAATATAATAATCTTTGGTCGAAACTTGTTAATAAAAGTACCTAGCAATGGTACCTAGTGGTACCGACATGTGCCCTGTTAGATAACTAACATGTCAATGCCAACCCATTAATTAACCATCCGAGGGACGACCCGTTTCATGTGGTTTAATTTATGGCCGATTCACACATAACAGTAACGTCACAGTCCAGTATTATTGACTCCCATGTATACAATTATTTCTATCCGTCAACAACGGTCCGTCAATAAGATGTTCCGAATAGAAGATTCACTGACACTGAACTGTAATTTCACTTTACTGTTATGTAGGTATGAAGCTACCCATGTAAGTATAGAATTTTTTCTATCCGTCAAAAACGGTCCGTCAATAAAATGTTCCGAATAGAAGATTCACTGACACTGAACTGTAACTTCACTTCACTGTTATGTAGGTATGTATGAAGCTAAAGTGTCTTAGGTAGGCTGCTGTTCACCTAAAGATAATCGGAAAATTAGGCAGCTTCATCGGTTAACTGTGACTTTTTGCTGTATGAAAACTTGTGTCAAAATAGTCTAAAATTCACTAAAATTTAATTAATGTTTAAAATGTTATTAAACCATCTGTTGGTTAACTTGGATTAGGAGCACTGATTCAAAAACCTAAAAAAACAAAATTTGAGTTCTAGTACTTATACAACTACGTACTAGTAGGTAGTATTTTACTAAGTCTTATTTTCTGATTAATACTTACCTTAGCTTGAGAGTAAAGACACTACTCATAATAGCATTTAAACTGAGGTAAGTAGTTATTTTTACAAGGTACCCTTGTTCTTAAAAAATCGGGCCAAATATCCTGCTTTATATAACTTTCATTTTTATTTTTGGTTGCAAAAAGTTTTTGCTCGTGACGTCTAACAACTTGCTTTTAGCAAAACTAAGTCACAAGTTTACAGAGGTTATTTATTATTAGAGACCCTCCCCAGCTTTGCATGGGTTTTTATATAGGTTTATCAACTTCCCTCTTGAATCCCTCTAACTATAAAAAAAAATCGTGTCGAAATCCGTTGCGTAGTTTTAGAAGCATACCTACCTACATAGGGACAGACAGACAGCGGAAAGCGACTTTGTTTTATAAGTAGGTACTTAGTAGAGATTATTATAATCATCAAAACTTTATCCATATTTGCGATATATATTTGTACACACAAATGGTACCTACAATACATTCCTACGGTAGGGTAGGATAGCCAACCCTACCTATATCTAGCAAACCACTCTATTAGGCAAGTCTCTTATTTCCTTCGATAAACAAACCACGTAGGTTTTCCTACGTAACAAATTTAATTGAAAAATTAATTTGTGAAACAAATTTAATTGGAAAATTTATTTGTTTTCGAAACTTTACTTGGTATTTATTGTTTATTGAGCTGTGTAAATGGTGAGCGGGTGCTAAATGGGGTGGAAATGGGAATCAATGCTTCCCACCCCACTAGTAACGGGCGAACGAAAACTGTTGCGTCATTGCTGCTGTAAATTTTAATATTTATTTCTCGATAGGTATCGATAAATATTTGATTGTTGTCCTTTGCACAGCTCGATACGAATATCAAGAGTAATCTGGCACTCAAAATTCAATCATATTTTACTTATTCACATGAATAAATAATGCTTTGACAATCCACACAGCATCATCTAGCCTCAAGCTAAGCAGAGTTATTTAGTCAGAAAATATTTTGAAGATCGTTGTAGGAACATTTATTCCAAGGCGGGAATCGAACCCTCAACCTCCTGCGTCGCAGGCGGACCTTTCGCCCGCCGCTCTTCATCGGTCGCCAATGTCGCCATCACTAGCTAGCCCGAAAGACGTTATACTTTCTTAGTTCTAAGATATGAAAATCATAGACCATTCTTTTGTTACATTAAAATACATTAGCATACTGTTACACGCGAAAGTTAGATACTTACCTACAACAAAATAAAACAGCATTTACAACAAATTATGTTTATCATTTTGGAAAAATAGGTAAGTTATGTTTTAATTTAAAGTTACAGAGAAAAATAAAATAAAAATCGTTTTTTTTTCGTCTAATTTAAAAAAAAAAAAATTTTTACTACGCTTATGTACCGTATTTGTATTTTTTATTTATTTCATTAGCTAGGTAAACTATCTAGCTTTCAAATGAGACTACTTCGAATAAAATACACCATTACCTAACTCAAAAAGAAACGAAGAAAAAACCGGATGAAGTAGTCTTCTTTTAAAAAAATATTAAAACTGCTTTGATTTTGAGATAAATAAATTTTTATATAAAGTATAAAAAATTTTTTTATACTGATTTTATCGATAAATATGTGTCGTGTATCCGCACATTTCGTGTGATCAAGGTTCAAAAAATCACATTGTAGGTATATTACGTAAAGTTGTGTTATGTTACAGCGTTTTATAGATTTTCCTTGTATGGATTCTTACCATAGATGACCTTATTGGATATTTTCACGAATGGACATTTAAGCGAGAAGGTAAGACGTCGTTAACGCTCCTAGTTTAGGTAATAGTTAATATACCTACCTACTTCTTTTTGAGTAGAAAAAAGTGGTATCAGGATATTTGCGCGAAAGTCACTTGCGCGAGTTGCTAATTGCGCGGAAAATCACAAATCTCTTAATATCTCTGGAAATAGACGTCGTCGTAGAAGTTGCGAATTTCGCCATTATGTAGATAATGTTGCTCTCTTTGAATTGACATAATTATTACTTTCGCATACCTTCCCCTTTTTACCTCATAACGAGAAACATATTTTGACGTAGACCTTCGTAGCATTTGCTACGGTGCTACGATGGCGTCGCGTAGCATACAAAAGACATCAACGAGACCCCACTTTTCTTACTACACACACACTATAATTCCTCGTAGCTTTAAAACTACCAAAACCTGAAGAGTTAGTTAGCTTTTCAGTATGATTAGTTATGAAGCTTTTGTCCTTTATTTGATATGAACTGGCTGATTCTTACCTTACCTAAGTACCTTAAGTAGAAATATATTTTGACGTTATCTTCGTAGCACTTTGTGCTACGGTGCTACGATGGCGCCGCGTGGCATACAAAAGACTTCAACACGAGACCCCACATTCCTTATTTTCACACAATAACCCCTAGAGGGTGAGCAATGAATTTCTTAAATTTGTAAGAAAAAAAAACTGGTTCGCGGGCGAAGCCGCGGGGCGCATCTTGTTTTACTTAAATGTTTTGGCAATCAAATCCCTCACCTAGTAGACGATTAATTACGTTCTTTCGTAGAGCTTTGTCGGACGTTAAAGCACGTGCTTCGGCGGACGGGCGGCGTAGGCATAGGCACATTTAGAGCCACCTGCTGTGCGATTACGCTAAAACCGCCCATCCAAATTGATATTCTTGAGCCATTTCAATGGCCATCGCGCGTGTCCTTTCGATACAATTTCAAATTACGACAGCCATTAAAAGGGATTTCATGAATTTTTTTTCAAAATTGACTTAAGAAAGCCCTATTAATGGCCTTCGTAATTTGAAATTATATGGAAAGGACGCGCGCGATGGTCATTGAATTGGCTCAAGAATATCAATGAAAGAATATTTGGATGGGCGATTTTAGCGTAATCGCACAGTCATATTCAAAATTTTTTATTTCTTTAACTTAATGTGCAACAGTTTCATCTTCCAAAAATGAAAATAGTGAAGTAAAGTAAATATAGTAAACTACATTTTTAAAAATGTTAAAGTAATTTTAAAATTATTAACAACGAAAATTACAAGCAAGGAATAGAAAAATTACAACTAGTATTTACAATTGAAACCATTGAGCTAACTGCAGACGGTTTATTTTAAAATGATTAGTTTTAAAAATTATTATAAAGTAAATTTTAAATGGTATTTTATGAAGTACGAATTATTATAGCAAAATTGTGGTATGAATATTACGTTCCCGCCTTCACCCTCACATCGTTCCATGATTTGCCTTTGTAGACGATGGCATGGCAGTGTCATTTTTAAATTTCAAAATTACAAACCGCTAAAGTACCTATTTAAATCTCGCGCGAATCTGTGTCAGATTCTGCGTCGAAGACTGAAACAGAATTTCAGAATACCCCTGTTGGTCGATCCAACGCGTTACGCGTGGCCCGAGAGCTAGCGAGTATCTGGCGCAGTGCATTAGCATTGCCATTTTTGCCATATACAGCGTGGTAATGCCGGATGCATTACGACGCTAAAGGTAGGTGCCTATTGATTTGGATCCGTTGAACTTCCTCTAGACTGTTTGCAAGCGTCTGCAGTTACCTCGATTATTTCAATAGTATTTTAATTGTTAAGATTTTTTTTTAATTATTTTACTATCAAAATTTTAATAATTAAGAAAACTTAGGTAAAGATTTAAAAACATGCCTGGATAGATAGGCGCATGACGCTAATTAGCCATCAGTTCAAGATCAAACTAGAAGGTTCATTAATGCAATTTATTGTGTAATTAAAAATGTGTCTGTCTCACTCTCTCATACCTTCGATTAACATTAATAAATAACAGAGGTTTAGAAATCTATTATTGTTTGATCATCTTTCTTAAAGGTCTACCTAGCTTGCTTCATGAAACAGTTTGTTGACATTACATTAACATTAATTTTACGTAATAACCGATGATATCCCAACTCTACGTTGGAACGGTAAGTTGATGACTGACGCACAAATTGCCGGAATGGGTGGTGGGGAGTGGGGGGGAGGGCACGTGCAGTGTCCACGTGAATCCCGTGAGCGTGACTGCTTCGCCTCGTCTCGTCGGACATACTTTGCGAACGTTGCGCAGTTTATTCTCCCAATAAAGTATATTGGATTCAGTACAAATATTGCTCCCGTTTCGTACAGTGGTTTTAAGAGTTATCTTATTGGTTTTTTCTTATCAATTCATGTACTTATCTGGAGAAATGTGTATATAGTTTGATTTGACAACAGTGTTCAAAGTACCAGGTATGTTTTGTTTATTATGTTCACTTTCGTTTGCTCTATGTATCTGGTGGCCTGTGTTTATTGCTACTAGCGTCTTGAAGTTTGCAACTACTATTGATATGGATCATTCGAGCTACCTCTAGATTGTTTATACGGTAAATACTAGGTTTAATTTGTTCTTTGTTTGTAATTTAGATACACTTTACGTCTTGTCCTTTAACCAACTAGACATAAGTAATACCTTTTATGTTTGTATAGGTTAGGTATAATGTACTAATACCTACCTAGTACTTCTAGGTAGGTAGTAGGTACATTACACATTATACCGTACAACATGAATTTACCTATGAATGTTAGGTATGTAACTAGGTAAGGTACCTATTCATAAATCCATGTCGCATAACCACGTAGTACCTACCATAGGGATGCCAACTTTTATTAGAAGAATTAGAGTATTTTTGCTTTAAAAGAAGGTAAGTAAACCACCTCCATGATTTACTTCGTGTTATTACTTAAGTGGGTAAATAAATAAAAAAAAGTAAAGAGTAACGCACTCATAAAAAATAGTATCATTTATTGATTTTTTTTCAATGTATTTTTGGTACTTTTTGCACCACATAACAATTTGTCATTATTTTTTCGACATAAACATTCTAACTCTAAATTTACATCGGCTGAGAAATCAGGAGCTTAATTTTAATCAATTTCATGAAGCCTGTTCCTGTAATCCCACCACTTCATAGTTTATTAATGGGTATGACTGACACTAATATAGTAAATACTAGCTGCGTCCCGCGGCTTCGCCCACATTGAAATTTATTTGTCAAATTTCAGAAAATTATGACACGCCTCCTAGAGAAACGAAACTACGTAAAAATAAAAAATACGTGTTTAATTAATTACTTTGCAGTTTATTTACTTATACCGAGTTTTGAGTGAATCAAACCAAGGAATAATAATTTTTTCATTCAAACTTTACCACCCTATTTAACTCCTAATAATTTTTATTATCTTTCAATCAAAAACTACTGAATGGATCTGGATGAAATTTGGCACAGAGATAGATTATAGTCTGGAATAACAAATAAGCTATATGTATTTTATCCCGGAATTCCCACGGGAACGGGAATTAAGCGGGTGAAACCGCGAGACGCTGCTAGTAGATTAAAGAGTACGAGTATAATAGGTACTCTATTTTATACGTCGCAGATTCGCAGTAGAGTACGGTTGGCAACCCTACAACACGGACAGTCAGTTTACGTAGGTACCTATTATGTATGTATCTAGTTTCAGTTCAATACGCAGGCTACTGTAGGAATAGGTACGTACATACTAACACATATTACATTATAGGTACTTACCTAAATGTACAGTACCAAAAGAAATGAAGTTATTGATTCCTGATTTCTATGATCTTTATAATTCAGAAAATAGCGGCGGAAATTTAATTTTAATAGGTGGTATACCGGTCGAGTTACTTGATCCTAAATTTTGATGTATCTACTTACTACTTACCTAACCCCTTTTTACGGTTTTTTTGATAATTTTTGAAAGATGTGTTTTAGTTTATGGTAAGCCTACTATTATTATAAACGCGAAAGTTTGTAAAGCATGGATGGATGGATGGATGTTTGTTACTCTTTCACGAAAAAATAACATAAAGGCTATATTTTATCCCGGTATTCCCACGGGAACGGGAATTACGCGGGTAAAACCGCGAGGCGCTGCTAGTATCAGAATATAGGTACTGAAAATATAAGGACATAAAGCATCCTACATTACAGTTATTTCAATACGAAGCCAAACTACGAATATCATACTTTAATAACTTGCAACCGTCTCCAGTTAGCTCAATGGTTTCAATTGTAAATACTAGTTGTATTTTTTCTATTCCTTGCTTGTAATTTTTGTTGTTAATAAAAACGTGAAGTTAATAACCCTTTTTACCCCATTTTCAGGAGTTTTATTGAAAAATCCTGAAATGTGTTCAGTAATTTTGTAGTTTTATTTTCTGTGAGTTTCAAGCGAATCGGGCCACTGGTTGGCTAACTGTTACAAAAAACACTAAAAACCTTCAATCCACCTTTGCACCCACTTAGGTTAGGAGTGGAATTTCCAAATTAGGTAGAATATAAATTTCAGCTTTCTAGCTTCAGTGGTTTGGGGTGGGCGTTGTCTCCCAAGAATCGCTTGTTCCTTGCTTTATTACTAGCGACCCACCCCAGCTTCGCACGGGTGTTTTATATAGGTATATATACATATATAAACCTTCCCCTTAAATCACTCTACTATACTTCATCTACAACCTTTACTGGTCCACTGCTGGACGCAGGCCTTCCCATGATAAGCGCCTCATTGGCATTCATCATATCATTTCTCATATTCCTACTATACTTATTTATGTATAAAAAACCGAATCAATCCGTATCAATCATCATCAATCGTAAAAATATTTTAAAGATCTAACCATACAAAGAAACAGACAGGCAGGCAGATAACGGGTAGAGACTTGGTTTTATACTGCGTAGTGAATATTTTATCTCGTTCCAGACTAAAAATGGACTGGATACTGCGAGTCCCTCAGATACACAACACCTTCGGCAGCCTTGGATATGTTCGAACGGACGGATATCACGTTGATGAAAACTGCAACGGTAAGTCCAAACGTAAAAGTGTTCTTGAGTGGAGACCGCGACTCGACAAACGTAGTGTAGGACGCCCTCAAGTTGGGATAACGATTGCGAAAGATTGTTGGCAGATGCTGGATGCAAGATGAAGGCAGGGCGCTATGGCGCTCATTAGAGGAGGCCTATTTCTCGCAGTGGACTAGTAAAGGTTGATGATGAAGTCAAAACTACACCTTATCCACTCCTTATCTAAGAATTTGATGTAGTAAGATAAGCAGACAGCGTATTGGGGACGATTCCCATTGGTCCCACATATCAAAAGGGATCAATTGATCTACCTCTGAAATCTTTACAACTATCTGCAGTTATGTAAGTCCAGCATTGTTCAAAATTTAATTTATTTATATTTGAAGATTTTTTTATTTGAGTGGCTTTGTCTTGGGGTCGTCCATTTATTTAGCACGTGAGGCTCCGAGGGGGATATGATACGAAATTAATAGGAGTATTTATTTTTTCTTTAAACGTGCATTTATAAAACGGCTACCGATGATGTGGCGGCGGCGGCCGGCAGCGGCGCGGCGGCGCGGCGGGCGAAGGTCCGCCTGCGACGCAGGATGTTGCGGGTTCGATTCCCGCCTTGGGACAAATGTTTCTACGATCTGCAAATATTGATTTCGGGTTCTGGGATTTCGCAAATTGTATCTATCTATGTAATGTATTGTACTAAGGACCTATATCAGGCATCAAACTTGGCTCGGAACTTGACTGACTAAATCGATTTATAGTCAATCAAATACACCAGACAATTTAATATATTCTAGAATTTTTTGATACACTTCAAAAATACACGTGATCCAGAATCACGTCAGAGTGGGAAGAGAGGGGGTTAGTGTGAAGCGTCACTACGCAACACGGGGGCCTCCCCTCCGGGGGGAATCACGTGGACCCTAGTCAACTTACCTGAATCGCTTCCCCCCGTTCTGCGAACTGTGGAGCTTTATTTACCACTTTAAAATTTGTTCTAGATACAAATTATATAAATCACTAGTATATGCCTGCAGATTCGCACGCTTTTTTTGAAACGTTTCAAGGCTATTTCTATCCCATGGGACCTGATGAATAGACTTCTCTAGAAGTCCACTTCTAGACTATCTCTAAAAAAAACATATTATGCATACTTTCATCCCATAATATAAAAAGATAGCCTACGTTTTATAGTAAATAATACATCGATTCAAAATTTCAGCCTGATCCGTTCAGTATAGTTTTTGTGTGAAAGAGTAAAAAACAGCCATATCTACGTTCATACATAACTACAAACTTTAGCGTTTATAAACGGTGTTATTAAGGATTATTATCGTCTAAGGTATCGTAAAGATATTCTTATAAGGTATTATTAGGATCTTATCTTCATTCCAGCTGCTCTTGAAACAATTCTTGAAAATATTCAAGCGGAGGATCAGGTATTGCGGAATTACCGACGAAACATTGGTTTCGGACAGAACATACAAAAAGACCTAATACCTTTACTTATTCACGCCGAGGAAGATAGAACAGTGTCTCTCATAATAAAAATATTAGTGAACCTTACTACTCCTACCGATGGTTTGCTGGATATTAATGTCATTCGAAAAACAGACTTTGGCCGGCACACAATATTCGAAATTAATAATTTACTGCTTGCAATAAAATGTGCTTTCACGGAACCGCGAACAATGAAAATCGTCATCGATTTTCTTAAGAAAAATGTAGATGTGGAACCAAAGAAAAAGTTGTCAGATGAGCAGCTGAAAAACGTCAATAACTGTCTCCTCTTGCTGAAGAATATACTGAGCATCTCTGAGCACAACGGGTACTTACACGTCAGCAATGGAACCTACCACTTGGTGCAAAACCAAATTATCTGGAATATATTTAGCCAAAATTTTAATAAGGTCTTTATAAAGGCGATGACTATAAGCAATTCGGTAAGTTTATTCTCTCTCAATGGGCGCTATGGTGCTCATTGGGGGAGGCCTATGTCCAGCAGTGGACTAATATAGGTTGATGATGATGATGATGATGATGATTCTCTCTCAGAGATCTCAATCTACACAATAAGTTTTGACAAATATTCAGGAACTGAGAGAAAAATAATTGATAAATATCTACGTGAGAGAAAGTACCTGTACCATAAAAATAAACAACTTTGTTTATTCTTAAACATCTACCTTCTTATTATAGCCTATCAAAGTACACCTAAGAGTATTTTTAATTATTTCCGTAAATAATGTGCCATGCCAAGCGTATGGTTCATCATCATCAACTGAGCATAAGCCATTTTGTCGTTTTATCTTTGAACCTGAGGATTCCATTGATTTATTTAGGTTGAAGATGTAACTACATTTTATATTTTTTTTGCAGAATTTTTATGTGGTTGCAATGTCTCAGATCATTGCTTTACTTTACAAAGACCAGCATATCCATAATCTGCACAAGCGTTTGAGCCAATGGCTCGAGACTCCTGTTTCTGATACTTCAGAGGACAACGAGAGCAACACCTCACCACGAGATAGAGGTACATCATTAACATCATCAGCACCACCACATCATCAACCTATATTAGTCCACTGCTATACATAGGCTTCCCCTAATGAGCACCATCTTAGTTCAATAGAGGTACTTATTAAACTTACTACTCTGTCAAGAAAGTACCGGGAAAAGGTCAATAATACACAAAATGTTTGATAATCATCCAAATTTATTTTATCACCTTCAAAGTATGCTCCTTCAGAAACGATACACTTACGCCAACGAATTATCCAATCATCAAAACATTTTTTAAACGCTGTTTCCGGAATTGAGTTCAGTTCTCGCCGCGAATTCTCCTTTATGTCTTGTACCGATTGAAAACGGGTGCCACGAAGTGGTAATTTGAGTTTAGGAAAAAGAAAGAAGTCGGCCGGAGCCATATCTGGTGAATATGGTGGTTGCTCGATGGTATTTGTTGAGTGTTTGGTCAAAAATTCGGTCACAATGATGGCCTTGTGCGATTGAGTTTTTGGAGAAAATTCAGGTCTTTTGGGACTAGTCGAGCGGCAACATGTTTCATACCCAAGTGATTATTTAAAATGGTACGGATCGACTCGTGAGATACAGAAAGTTCGGCGGCTATCTCTCGCAAAGTTGAATGAGGATTTTCAGTCACTGTTTCCTTCACTTTTGCGATGTTAACTTCAATTGCAGACGTTGATGGCCTACCAGAGCGAGGCAAATCTTCCATCACATCTCGACCGCTTTTGAACGCTTTGTACCACTCATAAGCACGTGTTTTTGATAAAGTCGATTCACCGAAAGCCTTCTGTAACATTTTCAGTGACTCCGAACACGAAATTCCATTGGCGATGCAAAACTTAAGACAAACTCTTTGTTCGATGTTTTTGTCCATTGTGAAATTCGCAATACACACTAGATATGATGTAACTAAAAACAGCACTGTATTTAACTCCTACACCGGCGCGGAGCCGCCGGCGGCTCGGCTAGGAATTGCATGGAAAATGCCTTGGCTGGCGCCGAGCCGCCGGCGGCTCGGCCCACCCGGGCGAATGTAAACTGTTTTTTCATTGTGTTAGAGTCTATGGTTGTTTGAACAACTTGTGACAGGGTGAAAGGGATTTTATTATTCTACCCATTGCAACACTAACAGGCAAGCCGTAAAAAAGAAGATGAAGCGAAATTTGTCTTTCATTCGGTGCAAAAGTTTGGCGCGTTCTGTTGTGTTTTGGTTGTGTTTGTGTGTTGTGAATTGGATTTTATCAAGGTAAGTGCATTGTTTTATGGAAAAACTAGTATGATTTATAATAATTTAGGTACGATAAAGCTATTTACATAATGGGATTTGTGAATTTCGTTGTATTTTTCTTGTTTTCAACCTCAAAAACCGCAACAAGATTTTAGTGTTTTTCATGTGATTTCCGAAGAAATCTTTAGCTAGATGATTGAAATAGGCCGTAGAAACGCATTTGCAATTACTATTTACGCAAGTAATTGTTTGTTTCATAGAATAAATAGGAAAAATCACCCCACAAAAGTATCAATTTTTCCGTCGTACACCCACGCGAAATGGATGAAAACGAAATCCTTATTCCATTATGCTAATCTAAGCTTTCAATGTTGGCCGTTAGGGTTCATAATAGTTTGGCAGTCAGTGACATTGGGCCGGAAAATTTTTGGATGGTTGTACAAAATAGTGATGGAATCGTATCGACGTAATATCATCATCATCGACAGCTAAAATGTCCACGGACCATGATCCCTTATCATTTTATTGTATTGTATTTAGATTGTAATGTACCTACATTAGGTACATTGGAACAAGTGTGTAGGCATAATTGTTATTACTAAAAAAAATGTGTTTATCAAAATTATTTTATAAATACGACGAACGACTTTCGTGCCACAGTGGGAGAATAGCGAGATAAATGGGGAAGTTAGCGGATTCAATTATCGCCGCGATTTTTTTGTATAGCTTTTAGTTTTGGATCTGGGTTTTATATAATCATCCTCATCATCATCATCATAATACAGCTTTTCTGGGTAAAGGCTGTGAAATAATATATTCATTCATAATAATTACTTTTTTCATTTTATTGACGACAATAATGGCGCACAGGGTAATTTTCGCTTATGACAACCTACTGAGGTTGCAGATTCGATACCCGTCTCGAGACAAATATTTGTATGGTCTGCAAATATTTGTTCTGGGTCTCGGTGTTTTCTGTCTGGATGCTCCAGCATTATTTATTCAATATCTCGTAGATTTATATAACATGGTAACTTATATATAATGTGTTTTAGGAAAAACTATGTGGAATTCCAATGATGGCGAAGCTCCCCCGGATTTCATGGCGGCTCTTTACGGGGAGGATAGCGAGGAACAAGAACTGGAGGAGGTTATCGAGGAGTACCTCGATGATGAATACGACGTATGAGTGATGAAGAGGTATGTTCGTTTTTTACCGTTATAATGATCATCATCATTTACAGCTTGTACTAGTCCCACTGCTGAATAATGGCTTCCTCAGATTTCTCTATTTGACTGTTCATTTTAATGTAATTATAATATATTATTATTTACTAAAGATAGTATAATAATTATGTTGGTACCTTACGTAGGTAGGTAGGTACCTGTACATTCTAAAGAAATGTAAACATATTTTTTATAGGATATGGAAGGACATGCCTCACCTCCTCCTCCTGCATATTCTCCCCTAACCTCACCAGAGCGCCGCCGCCCGGGGAAGCAGGCTTCTACCATTGGGACCGTAAGTATAATCCTTTTCATTCTATATATAATTCTATAAACCCGCTGAGCTGCAGGGTTGGCCGCCACCGCTCACCCGCGCTATGCCCGTAATTTTTTATACCTGCCCCGCTCCCCCGCCGCGCGGCTCGGGTTTCTCAGAACCATTCATTGTGCCTCAAGTTGTTATCATAAGACTCACAAGTGTTATGTTTTTATGTTCAGTATGAATGAAACTATTTAGTTAAGTGTTTTGTTTATTATTATTCAACTACTGTGTAGAGTAGGTGTAAAAATAATGACGTCAGCGAGCAAAAAAACGCCAAAATGTACCACAAAATGCATCGCGTTAGAAAAGGCTAAATTTTGTGTCTCATGCTGAAGTATTTATTTCTATGTAATAATAGATAACTTTATCTTAATTTTCGAATTTTTGTTCTATGGCATGGATTGAAGGCTTAGATTGATTTGGTAGAAAATTTTACAAAGAGCGGGATAGATCTATACACGTAGACCTTCAACAAACAGGGACAGGCCTATATCAACTAGGATGGACGGCTTATAATATTATAATAAAAAAATATCTATCAATGTATAGGTATAATGTATCAAATATATCAGTTAGCTGTAGCTAGTACCCATAACACAAGCTTTCAGTAGCTTACTTTGGTGCTAGATGATGCTGTGTGGATTATCCAGCATTATTTATTTATTTATTTAATCTGTGGTTTGGTCAATATGTGATGACTAAACGTACTAACAACTGTGCATTTATTGCAGATTTTTGGAACGATCCCCGGAAGCCCGAGCGAGATCTCGCTCACCGCTGGCTTCATCGGAACCGTAAGTATAATACTTTTTACCTGTGGTTTGGTCAAGATGTGATGACTACACGTACTAACGACTGTCCATTTATTGCAGATTTTTCGACCAATCCCCAGAAGCCCGAGCGAGATCCCGCTCACCACTCGCTGCGACGGAACCGTAAGTAATACTTATTATCTGTAAACATTACGAGATACCTCTCGAGATATGATGGCAGGTACTAAAGCCGTTGCATTTATTTCAGAGCTGGCGTTGTGCTCTGCGTATACAACGAAGCGGGCGATCCATTAGATTTTAGTGATTTTTTTGCCCAGGACTCGCATGCCCTGTATGAGAATGTGGAACTGATTGGTGAGAGGGGTGCAATATAACAATCAAGATTGATAACAGAATACCGAACTGATTTCGTGGTCACTCTTAGCGTAAAATTTTTGTGTTATCTTGTTATTTGATAATCTCATTTGTACTAAAATGTCTATAACAACCAAAATGTAAGCTGTATAAATACACATGTTTGAAATAAAGGACCAATATTTTATTGTAAACCGGAATATTGTCGCTATGTATTAGTAAAATAACTTTAAAAATACGACCTGTAGTTATGTATACATCTTATCTTTTCAGTTAGTAGTATTATTACTAGTATTTTTTTTTCAAAATGGATCAGTAGGTTCACCCGGACATTCCTTGGAAATTATTATAAATGGGTACAAATATACTATCGGTATAATAAATTTTGAATAGTTTAGATAAGTTTAAATTTTAGGAGGTTAGGATAAGTTTAGATAAATAAGTTAGTGATAAGTTTTTGTTTATTTCTTTATGTCAATAAATTTGCATGCAATAAATGATGATGATGATGACATGATAATAACGAGTATGTAACCTGGGATAATAAAATACTGCACTAAAATAATATTCTTTTATTTATTTACAAGCTTTCATCGAAACCAAAAATTTCGATAAAATTTCGAATTTTGCGCGCAGCACATCCCTACAAAAAGTGCAGAATATCACCGAAAAATTGCTCATGTTTATTTTCGATTTTTTCAATTGTTTTTCTTTGCGCCATTCTTGTTTATCATTGAAACATTATAAATAGACTATCTTCATGCCATTCTATCACATTTCCATGAAAATAGCGATAATTTTCTTGTAAAAATATGCTTCTGAAAAAGACGAGTTTGTATTTAGTTTTTAGGTACTTTTTTATCGGTATTAGTTTGCATAAATAATAAACATATGAAGATAAAATATTTAGGAACCTAATACCGTTTACAGAACTTAGATTCAATATCTAGTTATAATTTTATATGCGATTATCTGAAATATGACGTCATTTTGAAAGGTGCGCGGTGGGGGGCCTTTGAAATTAGATACGCGCACGTTTTTGACACCTGATATCCGTTGTGTCAAGGGTTAATATAAATAACAGATGCAACTCAAACTCCGCGCCAAAATGGCAAACAGTTGTGCCAACCTAACAACAACAAAAAAAACAAAAATTTGAATTTGGAACCATAAACAAATCATCCATTCCCGATACTTTTTTGACTGAATGTATATCCTCGACTACAGCTTTCTAAAAGACCTAAAACAAACTCGAGTGGTAATACAATAATATTTTTTTAAAATAGGTAGTGAAGATTCTTCTCCGACGCTATCGTCTTCGGATCCAACATCTGATTCATCGGACGGCGGCAGTAAGGTCGATAGGGCCCCGTTTGGCTGGGAGAACGATCAGGGTGACGACGACTCCGGCGCTCTCGACGAGAACAGCCTGCCCTTCCAAACCAGCGATCAGGACTTTATGGACGATGACAAGTCTGCCTCACCCCAGAATAACAACCAAGAAAACGATTCTGACGATAATCGATCTGCAGAAATCGTCAACGAAGACCATATCAACGATTGTGATTTGGATTGTGTAAGTTTTAAATGCTGATAATATCACTGGGTACTTCTTTCTCTAATTTGATAAAGGAAGTATTGTAATTTTCATGAAATCTATTACCCTATTTCAGGTGATGACAGACCAAAACAATAAAAAGCAGGTATCTGAACCTTCTGACGGCGGATATGGAACACCAACTGAAAACCAAGAATTAATTTCTACTTCAAGTAACGATTTTGAATTACCCCAGCCCTTTAAGAAACCCTTTCATAAAAATTCTAAGCAACCGCCCCATATTAAGCCTCGATCTTGCACAAGTTTACAGGAATGGAAAAGAAAAAAGACCGCCAAGAGAACGACAGCTAATGTGTAAGTTTAAATCTGATGTGTAGTTATTTTGAAACTACTTATTCAAAGTTACTACGACTCACCTTTTTTGTTCTAGAATCAATGTGCAGGGACTTTTCCACACAACGCCTGCTGATAACGAAATAACCAACATAATCCATGAGTTTACAGTGGACTTTTTGCTAAAGGGGTATAACACGTTGATCAAAACGCTTCACAATGAAATCCTCTCAAACCGAAACATTACATTAGACACATCGCACTTTTTCTGGCTCATTTCAAACTTTCTGCAGTTTGCAACTCAGATGGAATTGAACTTGAAATTATTAGATTCCGTGCTGAGTTTCGAAATCATTTCATATATGATTGCTGAAGGAGTAAATACTAGTGAAGAATTGGAGATCACAATACAATTGAATGAAAGTGAAATAAATGGATGGCAGACCATTATACAAAGACAGCATTTGGTAAGTCTAAATTTCTTTAATAGCTTTTATTTTTATCAAACTTTTAAATCTAACTACTTTTTCATTACTCATACTCGGAAAGTAGGTCTAAACATGCCTGAAGAGCGGGTTGAAAGTGATTCTTTTCCGCCCTAGGTAGAATTGTTTTCAACTGACAGCTATAACGTTACTATTGAACCATGATAGTGGCAGAATAAATGCTGAAGCTAAAAAAATCTCCTTAGCGACAATTCACTGAATTCAAAAAATACGAAAGACGAGGTAGTATGGCTTTATGGCTTTCGCCTGTTATAGATGGACTAATTATAAAAAAAATAGCGGCAATTTGATTAATTTGTTTTCTCATGTTTTTTATTTATATTTCCTTGTATTCGTAATGAAAAGCACAGTGTTTACCTCGGGTGAAAGTAACTTATTTAGTCCCTCGAACCCCGTCTCGGGACTAAATAAGTTACTTTCAACCCTTGGGTAAAAATGTACTATTACTTAACCTAATTAATATCTGTTGTCAGGTTGTTACATCAATACGCGAATTTCTAAAAGCCATAGAAGCTTGTAAAAAGATTCAGGTCTCGAACGAAACTGACGATGAGACATTAAAAAAACTGAGAATTAAAATGTTGGAGACTGAAGATCTTCGTTCTTTGTTGATCTTCCTGTTGCGTCACTATAATCCGAAATATCATTCAAAGCAGTACCTAAAGGTTCGTGTTGTTTTGTTTTTATAACTGAAATTGTTGAATGTACGAAAAACAGTGCTGGCCCTAATGGGTTGCTGAACTAATATCATGATTATATAAACAATCTCACCTGATATATGTTACAGGAAACACCTTAACAACCTTTTGTTGAAACGACCGGGTCTATGTTAGGTTGTGGCTTCGCCGTCAAAAGAACTCAAATATGAAAGGTGTCCAGTAATGGCTATTTTATATATTCAACTTGACTATTATTGCCATTATTTGAGTCGGTTACAAATTTGTCTTAGCAATGAAAATAAAATAAATGTCTCGTAAAGTCGGTAACCTAGTTACCTAACGATTATGGAGGTACCTACTTCATAGAAAGTACATATTGTAATAAATTTAACTTCACAGGTTTTGAGATTGTGTATACTTGCCTACTTGGTGTCCATTCAACTGATTTTCATTATTGTTAAAAATGTTTCCCAGTTCTCATTTCAGCGAATAATATTCTTTTTGTATCTTAGGACCTCGTTTTAACCAATCACCTACTGTTGAATTTTCTGGATGATGTGATGCAAAATCCGGAATACAAAAGTTCTACTAAAATGAATGAATTTTTACGACAGTAAGTTTAGTGCTTAGTGTATATGCTAAAAATAAGGCGTTGAATCGAGGTAGGTACCACTACAGTTTTTTCAGGTAAGTATAAATATAAGTAATATTCAAGACTGCATCCGCCAATAAATAGATAAACCCTCGGAAGTGGTGAGTATCCACTAAACTACTCTATCCAACTTCTGGGGCTGATGATGCTGTGTCGATCGTCCAGCATTAGGTATTTAGTATTATTATTTTATCCTGATCTGGAATAATGTCTCCCAAGGTAATTTGATCATCGAAACTGAATGTCTCGATTGAATGACTCAAAAAAAATTGTTTTATAGGATTTTAAATGATGTTTCTTGGTTTAGGTACCTGCCTTTTGGAAGCATTAAATAGGTACTTAGTGTAACGAAGATACTACAAGCTCTAGGCAGGTCTAAAGTATTCATTTTGACAGATACGCGACTCCAGCTGTAATGGCCAAGTACGGTCTGCTTCTTGAAGACTATTTTATGAACGAGGAATTCGTGAATGACTGCATCTTCACACTGATGAGCCACGTGGGTGGGTTCAGCATCGACACATTGCTCCAGCCCAAAATAATCAGGACTTTCACATCCATTTGGACGTCTAAGTTTCAAATATGCAACGTGAGTACCTACATTTGTTTAGCACACATAATGATTAGGTATCTCATAAATCTTTTACCTTTATTCTACCTATATTCTATCCAAATTCGAAGAACAATGTTTGTCAACCATGTCAACCACATAAAACAAAATAAGATGATTAGTGTTGAGCAGACATACTATTTCAAAGCTTAAATTGAAGTAAAGATCTAAAATTGACAACATTCATTATGTTACGCATAAAAATACACATTATTTACCGGCAGAAACGGTAAAGTTTATCTATTAGGTACCTGTACCTACCTACTTAATAATTACATTTTATCAGAATCTATACATAAGTCTTATATCTTTGAACGGACAGTTATAACAGCAAAAGTTATGCCGGTTTACATATCCAACGACATAATTACATCTTATTGCTATTGGAGGTTGGTCCCAATCTGCCCATTGTCCTTTAGAATAATATATAAGATGTTATATTCGAAAAAATATCATTAATTGGTTTTTCTCGGGTTTATCCATTGTTAGATAAAAACCTCCTCCATCTCTTGCCAGTTGGCTCTATTTTGAGCTGCTCTTTTCTATTGTTTTCCTCCAACCGAGCCGCCGCGGTCTGCAGGGGTCTCTCTTTCCATTTCGATGCCACCAATGCAAAACTCTTTCGCTCCATCGGTTATTGCCGCCGGTTCTCGCGAGCTGGCCCACCCAATTCCATTTGAGTCTTGCTGCCATTGTATCTGCATCTGTAAGCTTTGGTCTTGGATCGTATTTTTGGGCTTATGATGCGATTCCGAAGCTTAAGTTAAGACCCATTATAGTTCGCTCTTTGGAAGGTAGATCCGTAGTTTAATTTTATTTTTAACTGTGAGAGTCCATGTTTGACACCCTTTTGCTAAGTTTGTAGTCCTAATGCTAGAGTCAGTGAGCTTTTTTCTTGAGGTTCAAAGTAAAGTTTCTTTTAATGACCAGTATTTTCTTCATGCTATAGTTACTCTTCTTTATATTTCCAATCAATTAAAGTACGACATTTTTTCAATAAAAGCCTTTTACAATTTATCTAGTTAATATTGCATAAAAATTGTTACAGGAGTGGACTGAGCTTGTAGACAACGTTATAAACTCTTCTCTTCAAAAAATGGGCTTCTTTCGAGGCACTGATATATTCTTTAAACGCAGTGGATCAAACACTAAAATTATCTTTTTACCTGCCGACGATGAAATATCAGATTCTGATAAAAATGTGGAAGAAATATCGAAAATAAGTAATAACAACGCTTTACAAACTGTTGATAAAACGCAACAAGAAAGGTACGTCCACACCTACCAATATCTGAACAATATGAGGTAAGTGACCCAAATAAACATGCACGTTTCCTTGATTAAAACATTAAAAAAAACAAAAATTACAGATGGACTAAGGACGAGATCTCTACTCTCAGATGGAATAACTTACAGTGTAGCGCTAATTCGGACGTCATTGGTGCCATCACGAAACAGCTCAAGGACGACAATATAGACAAAAGTAGGACATCGGTGATCAGGGAACTTTACCGGCAAAACCTTATAACCAACAACTTTTATGAAAGTCAGCTCAAAGTGGAAAGCGACAAAAACACAATAGAGACATTGAGCAAAGACTCTCGCGACGAGGAAATCAGAAAAGACTGCGAACGGCTTGTGTTGAATGGCAAATCCACTGGCCTCGAATGGGTACAGAAACTATTACTTGAAATTTGCTACGCTAAGTTGCTTAAGCAAAGAAAGGAGTTACAGAGCACTACGCCCGTGGATCTCGAAACAAAGTTCAAGAACTTTGAATGCTTCAGGAATAAACATGATGATATGCCCATTGTCTCGCCCGTCGTCTTTCATTCTTTGAGTAAGTATACACATCAACATCAGCCCCTGAAATAAAATTAAATGAAAATTATTTATAAGAGAATACGACATAACTACTACGCACAATTAAAAACAGCTATAACTAATTTACAATAAAACATACAATATAAATAGGTAAAGTAGGTACACGGAGAGACTAAGATAACAAGATTTGTCTTTTTATTGAAATGTGATGATATTTAAAATAATATTTTGTTTGTTTAGTATTTAAGGTGTCTGTCCCGCTGGTGCCATGGAACTGCCAGCAACAAAAAATCTGCAAAGACGTGAAGTTCCTTGAACTTCTTCACAAACTGGGCTTTGAAATGCCGGTCGATTCCAGCCAGGCCTTTATACGGATACCGTACTTTTGGACCGTGGAGTATATTTACACGGTGGCAGGGAAACTCCGACCCATAGATAATTGTGAGTGAAATTATGTGGTGTGGTGTGGAGTGATATCACCAATCTCAATTTTTTTACCTTTTTAATAATATTTATCTATACAGTTCAATGTATTAAGTGTGTCAGTTATCTAGTACCCACAACACAAGCTGTGCTTAGCTTGAGGTTAGATACATCTACAACCTTTACTGGTCCACTGCTGGACGCAGGTCTTCCCATGATAAGCGCCTCATTGGCACTCATCATATGGGAGTAATGCCCATAATCCCCACGCTGGGCATGCGGGTTGGGGATCGCAGTTCGGTGGTAGAATTGTTCTACAGGAGGCGCTGCTGCCCGCCCCCCGGTGGATATCCCTTAGTCGCCTCTTACGACACCCGCGGGAAGAGTTGGGGTAGTGCAAATTCTAAGCCGGCACCACACGGCAAATTATGCCCGTAATTTGCGCCTATTGGATCTATGGAAACATTTAAATGTTATTTCTATCTTTTGAGAACTGAATTATGGTTTAAAAAGTAGTCTTTGTTTTATTCTAGGTCAATACCTATTTTCAGCCTATTTTGTGTCTCTAAACTTTTACTTCCTACGATCGAGCCTCAAAATAAATTATACCAACTCTTTTACAGCAATGCTGAAGTTTGAAGTTTGCGAATTAGCAAACAGTGGAAATAGCAAAAGTAAAGAGTATCCCACTTCTGATGTGACCTACGATGGTCCATCTGTGGAAAGCTCCGGTAACTTGTATCAGATACTCAAGCAAAACCTTGCTACTATGGTTAATTTCCCACCGAGGTAAGGATATTCTTTTGAAGCAGACACTTACCAATAGCATGTTTTTTTTTAATATACAATAATTCGTGATTTGCATTAGAAACATACATTTTATCGCATTTTCCTCTTTAGAATAATTATTAATTACATACAAGTACATATCATTATAATTTTAAAATATTTTTCAGGCCTATCTCTACTTTCACATCTGCAAATGCAATCGAACAACTAAATTGGTTACAACTGGTGAAAAAATCGCAGCAGTGTAAATTAACTTTGACTTTGGAAAGGTTTGTCAAACTATAAATTCATAGTACCTAGGTAGTCTATAGCATTAACTTCGGAGTAACAATACTCACCAGTTTAAGGGCTCAAACACAAAACTGCGAGCTCGCATCGCATCGTAAATATCTGCGAGCTCGCACGATAACGTCAGATCTCATTTGCATCGCGTATTCCTGTCATATTACGTCATACTTGGTGACCCCCCTTTTAGTCCGCTCTGAGACAACTTTAGCGAAAGAGCGCGGCGCCTGAGCCGCCTTCTTTGTGTTGTAAAAAAAAACTGCTTCAGTTCTCAACTCATAGTAATTTCGAGTAAAATAGTTCCCTTCAGAGTTCATAATCGTATTAAATGGATGAATCCAGAATCTTCTTTTTCTTTTATATCTATTTAACAATAACAGCAGTGCAATTGGACCGATTTATGCAAAAATGATCCAACCCACAACCTAGTCAATTTCGAGTTTTTTTAACCAATGTAATCAGAATAAGGTATATTTTAACATATCAAAGACTCACACCTCTATGTTCAGAAATGTGGAAAATCCATATGATCCAACCCACAACTGTCATGTCGAAGACCATTTTTTAAAATGTATAAGTGTTTCATGCCACTTGAATCATTTTTGTGTTGCTTTTGTTACCCTAACATATAACCGTTCTAATTTGCTACAATGATTCAAACTATAATATTAAGCTGGTCCATCAGTTCAAAGAGCTCAGAAAGCTATAGAAAGAGCTATGCTCGGAGTTTCTCTGAAGGATAGGATTCGTAAAGAATACATCCGAAAGAGAACCAAAGTTATCGACATAGCTCAAATAATTAGCAAGCTGAAGTGGTGGCAGTGGGCCGGCTATATCTCGCGAAGAACCGACAACCGTTGGGGTAAACGTGTTCTTGAGTGGAGACCGAGACTTGGCAAACGTAGTATAGGACGCCCTCCGGCCAGGTGGGATGACGATCTGCGAAAGACTGCTGGCAGATGCTGGATGCCAAGCTGAAGACAGGGAGCTATGGCGCTCATTAAGGGAGGCCTATGTCCAGCAGTGGACTAATATAGGTTGATTATGATGATGATGATATAAAACAAGTTAAGATTTGACAAGTTAATATTTAAAATTGCTATTTCATCTAAGTACGTAAACGAAATAAAGTATATAAAGTTCAAAACACACAGAAGCCGCAGGAGTGGCGAAGGCGAAGGCGTGCCGGTTTTTCCTATGGCACCGCGTTCGCCACGGCCTGCGGTGTGTGTGTAGGCTTTCATAGGATTCCATAGAATACAACTCGCACGCCTTTGCCTCCGCCACGCCTCCGGCTTCTGTGTGTTTCGTACTTTAACGAAAAATAAATAAATAAAATAAAATAAGTACAGGGCCAGCAGATCTAATATTAGATACCAGATGATTGCATTGATTAATTTAAGAAACCGAAGGGAAGCTGCAATAATAGACGATGTAGATGGTTTATGTGATGAACCTTATTCTGATTTGGACGAGGAGTAGGGCCAATTTTGTTTGTTTTGTCTTTTAAAACACAAAAATGATTACTAATTTTTAACACACTTTGAATCATTTTTGCATTTTAATTTTTGCACCCTACATAGCTCTTTCCATATTTTTTTTTTTTTTTTTTTTTTTTTTTTCCTCTTTATCTACCATCGGCTGTTCAGCCATAATTAGATGTGGTCTTGGGTGGAGAATTCGGTTACTATTCCAGCGAATAGCACCATCTTAATGTTGGATATTTTAGTTCCTTCTGTGGAGTTCAAGAATATGCCATCTCTTGAGACGCTTTATGTTTTCTTTGTCTAGAAGTAGGTCTTTAGCTAGTGTGTTGCTGTGGTTGTTTAGTCTTTCCTTGTACTTTTTGCTGTAGTTGTTTACTTCTTCTTTTATGGTCGGCATTTCTAGATACTCGTGTATTTCACAGTTTCTCACAAACCAGTGTGCACTGGAGATGGTTCTAAGTGCAATGTTTTGGAATCGCTGGAGTATCTCCAGGTTGGAGTTGCTAGCAGATCCCCACAGTTCTATTCCGTAGGTCCAGATAGGTTTAATTATAGCCTTGTAGACAAGCAATTTATTCTCTAGTGACAGCTGTGATTTCCTGTTCAACAGCCAAGAGAAATTCTTGAATTGGATATTTGCTTCAGTTCTCTTGGCTTTAATGTGGTTTGCCCATGTCAGTCGCCTATCTAGGTGAAGGCCTAGGTATTTCACCGTGTTGCTGGTTGGCAGGATTCTTCGTTCCATGTGAACAGGTGCACAATCCCCTTTCCTAAGTGAAAAGGTCACCTGCGTGGATTTTGTTACGCTGGGCTTGATTCTCCATTTTTGAAGCCAGTCGCCGATCTTATCCAACTGTACCTGCAGTTTAGTAGATGCCTTGTCGGGGTCGGTATCACTAGCAAGACATGCAGTATCGTCTGCATAGGTTGCTGTCACTACATCTGGTGTCTCAGGCAGGTCTGCCGTGTATATAGAGTAGAGGACAGGGCCTAGCACTGATCCTTGTGGTACTGAGGCTTTGATTGGATATAGCCTTGAGAATTCTTCCTCGTATTTGACTTGGAACTTTCGTTGTTCGAGGTATGATTTTAATATCATGTAAAATGAATTTGGTAGCAAGGTTTTAAGCTTGTATAGGAGTCCTTTATGCCAGACTTTGTCAAATGCTTGTTGGATGTCAATGAATACAGCAGAACAATACTCTTTTTTCTCAAGTGATTGTCTGATTTTGTGAACTACTCTGTGCACTTGCTCTACTGTAGCATGTTTCTCACGAAACCCAAATTGATGATCTGGGATGATCTTGTTCTCATCCAAAAATGGTTTAAGCCTGGCCAACAATACCTTTTCAAAGAGTTTTGATAGGATTGGGAGTAAACTTATGGGTCTGTATGAGCCAGGTTCCGTTGGTGGTTTTCCAGGTTTGGGCATCATGCATATCGTCGAAATCTTCCATAACATTGGATAGTGATGAATTCTTAAGATCGCGTTGAACAACATTGTTAGAAATACTAGCGGTTTTTTTGGCAGTTGTTTTAGAATTTCACCCGTTAACTTCACTTAGGTGCTCAGCAAATAACTCTGCCTTCTCTTTTTCGCTTTTGGCCCATGGTTTATCAGGATTATTTCGTATTGGAGGAATGTGGTTTTGAGGTCGTTTGAAGTCTTTTGTTATTTTCCATAGGGAGTAGTTATCTTTCTTATGAGCAGATAGAGTTTGTAGTTTTTGTTGGAAGGTTTCGTTCTGATTTTCTAGTATAAGATGTTTTAGCTCTCTGGAGGCTTTATTGTATTTTGATTTATCTGTCTGCGCTCTGCTAGCTTGCCATTGCCTTCGTAGCTTCCGCTTCTCAGTCAGCTTGTGTCGTATTTTCAGCGGGATGTTGTTAGTTGGAACTGAGTTGTTTATAGTCGGAGTGGTACGCCATGCAGCGATTTGTATTAGGTTCGTTATGTAGAATGAAGCCTCGTCAATGTCCTCTTCCGTTTTGAGTTTCACTTTTAGGTTCACTTCGTTTTCCAAAAAGTTTGCGAATGATTCCCAGTCGGTTTTGTGGTTGTATAGGGTTTCTGTTGGTGCTTTGTATATTGCTGTGGCGCTAAAAGTTGCTATAATTGGTGTGTGGTCAGAAACAGAGTCAAGCGATGATTCTACATCGAAGTATAATTGAGACAGGCCTTTTATAACAAAAAAATCTACGAGGTCAGGTGTTTTACTGATGTCAGTTGGCCAGTATGTTGGCTTGTTTGTTCCTAGAGTTATAAGCTGTTTATTGTCAATACTCTTTTTCAGTTCTCGTCCTTTTGTAGTTGTCAATCTTGAACCCCAGTAGGTGTGTTTGCAGTTCCAATCTCCGCCACTTATAAATCGGTTTCCTAGACTATGAAAGTAGCGGTCAAACATGTTTTGTTTTGGGTTGTGCTTGGGAGGGCAGTAAATAGCGCTAACATTAATAGGACCCATCTTTTCATTTATGGTTACTGTTGTGGCCTGCATCCAGTCTTCCTGAAATTGGCTGTGTAGGTAGTGCTTCATATTCCTTTTGATGATCACAGCAGAGCCACCGTGAGAGGTGTTGTCAGGATGATTTGTGCAGTATACGTTGTAATTGTCCATTTTAAAACTTTTTCTGTCATTAAGGTGCGTTTCAGATATCAGAGCTATGTCAATTTTGTTTTCTATCAACAGCACGTTAAGTTCTTGTTTGTTTGGCGCTAGGCCATTTATATTCCAGGTGGCAATCCGTATGGAAGTCATTATGATAGTTTACTTATGAGGGTGACGATAAGGTTCATCATCGTGCTTAGCTGTGTGATCAGCTGGTCAATTCTTTCTGTCTGTGTTCTTATTAGCGCTTCTAGCGTCGGTCTGTGTTCGCGTGAGGATTTTTCGGTCTCTGTTTCTGTCATTTGTCTCTGTGGTTCGTAACCATGGTTATTTTTGTGATAGTTTTTTTGTGACTGTATATGTTCTTTATTATCTCTTGTAATTGTTCCCTGAGTCAGTGTTTTGTCTCCTTTGTCTCTTGTTAATGTTCTCTGGTTCTGTGTGTTGTCTCCGTTGTTTTTTACGAATGTTCTGTGGGTCTGTGTGTAATCCCTGTTGTTTCTTGGATATGTTCTCTGTGTCAGTGTATTGTCATTTTTGTTTGTCCTTTGTGTTCTTTGCGGATTTATTGGCTGCGAGTGATTTTCTGGACTTTCTATGTTTTGGGTATCTGTAAGGTTTATCACATTTTCATCGAATGTTTGTTTTTGTATGGGTTTTCCTCTTTTAACCGTTTCACTGTAGAGTTGTAGGCATTCAGCGGCAGTTAGGTCACGGGTTTTACTTTGGGCTGTTAGGTATTTTACAGTGTCGTCATACTCAGTTATATCCTTAGTTGGTTTAGGGTTGCTTGTTCTCAGCAGTGGTGGTCTCTCTTCGGCGTTAATTTTGCTTTCTTTTCTTAGATGTGTTTTCAGATTGTTTGTAGAGCGTTTTCTGGCTAAGACTTCCCTGTATACTTGACATCCCTTATAGCTAGCAGGGTGGCTTCCTGAGCATAACGTGCATATTGCTGGGGTGTTTTTGTCGATAGTACACATGGAGGTTTCATGTGCACCAGCACACTTAACGCACCTGTATGGTCTCATGCAATTGTTTTAACTGTGGCCATATTGCTGGCATCTTTTGCATTGCACTACTGAGGTTTTTCTTTTAGGGTCTTCTATGATAACTCTTTGATTGTATATTACTTTTATGTCCTTAACTAGTTTGTTATTTTCATGTTGGACGATGTTGACAAAGAATGTGTTTAGTGGTTCCTTAGTGCCTGGTTTTCTGGCTGTTACTATTTCCCCTGTACAGAATTCCCAGTTTTCTCAATTACTGCTATTATTTCATCTTTAGGTGTACTAAAGTGGAGGTGTTTTATAACAATTCTCATACATTTTTGATCTTTCCGAGTAAAGGTGTACCCAATTAGTCCCTTGTTTCGGATGTGTTCTATCATTGTCTTGTTCTCTTTCCATTTCCAGTTGCTCTTTCCATATAAAATTAATTTTGTAATAATGATCCAGGCGCAAGTTTTCCCAATTATCTACTAAACTATTACAATTTATTCTTTATATTATTTATAGCAAAAAAGTTGAGTTTACATAGCATTAAATTAAATTAAAATAACAACATTTTGTATTACAAAGCTAGAGAAATACCGCCACAAACTTAAATATCGATTATCTCGAAATGAGGTTTGTGTGGGTTGGATCATTTTTGCTTAAATCGGTTCAATTATCTTTTTGGGATCCATCTTACGCTTCCTAAAAACACGTCCAATACGGCGGACTAAACTTGAAGATATGGTTACCCTACAAAACGGTTCGCCGCACAAATTCGCATCGCAGAAATTCGCAAATCAAGTTCGTGTGACATCGCATCAAATCGCATCAAATCGCATCGCATCGCACCAAATCGCAGTTTTGTGTGGGAGCCCTAAGATCAATAGATACTATGATTTGAATGATACATTATTTTTAATTATTGATAATTATCTTCGCTATATGGATTTCAGCACGCCTGAGGCGACCACCGAGGACATAAATATGAAATCGCCCTTAGGAGACCATAGCAGGTCAGTACGTACTAAAGTTATTTATTTAAGTGGGTTTTAACCAAGTACAAATTATGACTTATCATGTTACTATACTATACGGTAAGTACCTTTATAATATACAGCTGTTTATTTTTCTATTATTTTGTTTGGATTGAATTTTTAAATTCGTGAAATCTTTTGACTTTTGAATAATATTTTTGTGTTTATGTGTGTAAGTTAACATGTAAAATCTTTTGTCGTAGCGCGTTCGAGACTACGACTGGTACATCGGACTTTATGGACATGTCAGATAGAGATGAAAAACCTGAAGCTATCGCTCGCTCCCGTATTGACGTTGCAGCTGTCATTGCAGCTGACGTTGTAGCTAACGTTGCAGCCTTAACCGCCTGCAAAAGCAACAAGCGTGTTAAACGACGCAGGGGGCCGATCAAACGCATGAAAGGTACCACCTTATCTACTACATTTGGAGCGGAGAATTAATTCCAAGAATATCTGTAAGGAAAGGACATATTATTACAACTTAAAAACCAAAACCGGTGGTAGATACTTTCAAAAAGTTTAATTTAAAAAGTTTCATATTTCTTTTTTTAACATATTGGATACCTATCTAATATGTTAGGTATAACTGTTTGGTATTTTAACCGACATGCTTTTTGGGGTGTTGGGGAGTTCATTTCATTGAGTACCTACATTTCTCCGGTACTATTTTGTGTGTAACTTTTTGGGTGCTGAGTTTTTTTGAAAATCAACTAAAATCTTGCCATGAAATCGTCATATATTTTCTTTGAGGAGAATGCTTGTATAATAAACAAAATATTTAAATAAAATCATACCTAGATAGGTACCTACAATCCAGTTAAAAAAGTTATAATCATTGAATTCAAAAGTACCTTACCTACCTACGTATAAAAGTTATCATGATTCCTTCGAAATTTATTAAAAACGTTAGTAATAAGTACTGAGCTTAAGTTTTTTTTAAGTGTTTTAAGTTTAAAAAGTTTTTACCTTTTCCAAAGATATGTTTCATGGATTAACGAGATAACAAAAAATACCACAATAGTACCTACCCATACACCTGTAGTTATATTTAGAGTAGGATTTAATTTTAGATGTGCATGTATGTAGTATGTTACTTATGTGTTAGGTACCTAAGTACTTAAAAATCGGAGATAGCTTGATGGTTAAACCAGCCAATTGTGTCAAGCATTATAACAGTGATAAGCATTATAACATTTAACTACCTATTTATTATTATTACTACATGGACATACTTTTTTGCTAAGAAACTTTAACTTTATTCACTACTATAAATCACTTTCCCATTGTTCAATCTGTTTTACTTTTAATTCCTAAATTAGTTTATACATATACCTAAGATTCATAATTGCCTTGTTAACTCAATAAGTATATTTTATGTGCTAGATGTAACTAACTACCTGTAATTTAATTGGGAGATCATGACTGGTGATAAATTTATTTTCTCTCTTATATGTATTCTTTAATTATTTAATGCACAAATGAAAATACATACAAGAAAACTTAAAACTAGATAAATTATGGCACAGGCGAGCTTAACCCTAAAAAGAGTTCTCTTCCAGCAAACCTTATTGGGAGAGAGTCAAGTTAGAGCAGTGGGTACGTGTGCATATTTTTGCAGATAAAAATGTGATGTTATCCTTATGATATAAATTACGTTTATCTTCTAATATGTATCTTCTGTTGGTAGTTCTAAATAAATAAAAAACAGGGCATTGGGCTCTAAGGTCATAATCTATACTTTTCTAACCACCATCAATTAAAATCTAGTCAGTAGCGCCATCCAATGTCCTTTTTACATACATATGTAATTGAAATCTTCTGAAGTTAAGGGGCCGATTCCAATAATGTTAAATCTACTAATGAGCAATTTTCTTACTGAAATTTGAAGAACTATTCTGCTAATCATGTTGAAGAACACCATAGCTAATAGCCCAATATTTGGAGATGTAGATAAGGAGTATAGTCCATAGATAGTGACCATTATTACCCGCTGACTCCCATTACCCGATCTTCCCCTACGTTCAAATTGACAGAAAAGCAAATTTTGCTAGAGACGCTTTGCTCGCTCGGTCAATAGAAATAATAACTTTACGGCATAGGGCCATTCATGTTTTGGTTAAATAATTTAATTCGTTGTCTACCTTTTTACTTACTGACTAGCCATCCAACTTACAGGCTGATTTTATCATCCGGCGCGCGGTGACGGTAGATGTAAAATTAAGATATACCTGTGGTCTATACAATCGTTTGTTAGCTTAATGTTACATAACCTACATAGGCGATATACTTACTTAATTACCTTTTTTATTTTAAACTAAAGAGGATATTACGGCCTTGTCTCAAACTGCAAAGTACAAATAACGTAATTTACTTGTTTAAACATCCCCTGTGGGGAAAGTCGGATGTAGACGCGCCCTCATGCGCGAATGAGAAGCTTGTAAAAATATATTTTTTCTGGTAAGAAATTTATTAAGCTATACATACTTACAGAGCGTGGGTAAACGTTAATTGGTATTGATTTCAGAAAAAAGGAGATGAACATAATACGAAAATGGGAAAACGCGTATAAAACTGATACGATAATACCGTGCTAGGGGTTCAAACAGTAGGTATTATTTCCGTAGAAGTGAATTTAAATAATTTCGAGATATGTAGGTATACTTAATTAATGAGCTCTCCTTTTAAACAATTTAATAGTCTTCCATACATAAATGCTTCTGCTCTAACTATCGGAGCTAACTGACGCGACTCGACACTCGACTGTGTGATGGGTGAGACTTGAGCTACAATATCATTAGCACTCCAGGCTTGTTGCTAGGCCTAGTTCGCTGTACACAGCCCCGGGGCGCGGAATTATCCAACTCTCCCCTACAGTTGAAGCTTACAATAATATGTTTAATTACCCATACAATATTGAGCTACAAAGTTTTATTAATATAAGTAGAATATATTTGGTGTTGTTTGTGATGTGTTGTTAGATTAAAATTTGATTTAGATATATATATAGTAAGATTATTAAGTAAGTATATACGATCTTTCTGACTTGATTTATGAAATACAACCTCTTATTTAGTGCGTTAGTAACATTGTGTTCCTTGTACTTACTTAATTAAATCTGTGGAACGGACGCCTATTGTAATTTTAATCGCAAGTGGGACCGTATAACGGTTACTCCTTTTATGAGGTTTTCAGCTGTAGGTACTCTGAGACGATATCTCGGAAGCACTAAAATAATAATAATTATAAATATAAGTCATCCATAAACTTAATGAAATTGTTCATTACATTGCATTTTACTGAAGAATAATAAAACAGTAATATTCTGTTGATTTATCATTTAAATAGAATTAATAAAACAAAAATAAATAAACCTAAGATTATTCTAAGTTCAGTTCATTCATAGAAGCCCTAATATTAAGAGCAATTACCTACCACCTAATTTATTTGATTATTGTAGCACGTAAGGTATTGATGCCATCTTCCATCAACTATAGTTTTTGTCGATTGTCGTTTAGAAAATGATAAAGGTACATAGAATTAAACATAACAGTAAAACCATTTAAAAGTCTTTTATTTACATAGCTTAAGAATTATTTAAAGTTATAACAAACTTATAACGTAAGTTCCTACACATCTAGCAACAACAGACAATCCTCAAGACATTCACTCCCTTCACAAAATACAAAAATTAAAATTAGGTAACAGTTCAAGTTGTGTTTGCGGATCAGTGATGGTAACCACCACTAGCGTCACTGCCATGGCTTCCACTGCTTGGGTTGAACTTTTGAAGGTAGTCCTTAACGGCTTGGTCATAGCTTTGTGATTCAAATGAATTACTTCCATCATAGTTACCATTGTTTCCATAATAACTTTGGGATGGGGCTTCATAGGAATATCCCTCTTCAGGATACGATTCGATATTTTGATGGCCAGAGTTCCCACCATCGTACGAATCGTGTTGTGCAACGCCTTGGGAAAGTCCACCAGTGGAGCCGTGTTGGTTACTTTCATCATTATGCTTATATGAAGGAGCTGGTACGTGGACGATTTGAGGAACAGGTACAGGGTATGGCTTGTTTATGTGAACAGGATAAGGCACTTTCTGTATCACCTTCACCGGGTAGGGCACCGGTACTTTAACGGCCACAGTTTTCGTGATTTTGATTATTTTGACGGGAGTCTCTGGGACCTCTACATGTTGTCCAAGATCTTGTAGTTCAGTATCGTATCCTTCTACTGGTATCGTGTGTGAGTGGTGATCGTGAGATGCGCAACAGTAGTAGATGCTGCATGCCAATACTAGTAATTTCTAGAACAAAACAAAAATTCTCTTTTAGGAGTTTCCCTATTATTATATTACCAAAGTTATCGATATAGCTCAAAGAATTAGTAAGCTGAAGTGGCAATGGGCCGGCCATATCTCGCGAAGAACCGACAACCGTTGGGGTAAACGTGTTCTTGAGTGGAGACCGCGACTCGGTAAACGTAGTGTAGGACGCTTCGGCCAGATGGGATGACGATCTGCGAAAGACTGCTGGCAGATGCTGGATGCGTCAAGCTGAAGACAGGGCTCTATGGCGCTCATTGGGGGAGGCCTATGGGAGGCCTATGTCCAGCTGTGGACTAATATAGGTTGGTGATGATGATATTACCTACCAAAGGCCACGATCGAGAGTGCAGTTCCACCTCTTACTAATTAAATTATGTCTGCATCTTCGAAGTAGGTAGGTTTTGTTAATAGGTTCCGGTTGCGAATAAAAGAGCAAGAACAGGAAGTTCGGCAGGTGGTTAGTTACATAAGTTTAGCGAGTGATGTAAGTAGTTCACTCAATAAAAATGTCGCAACTAAAGCATCGAACCGAAAACGAATTAAAGCATAAAAAAAAGTTACTAACCGGTAATTCCATCATGGCTGTCAAAATGTGCGTCTACCTACAGTGCTGTTAAAAAACTATCGACTTACAAGTGCATCTTGGGGCTTTTATATTACGGTACATTCTCTCTGGAAGCGAGCGGCGGCGGGCCGGCTGTATGTCAGTATTCTTACGATTTACTTTCTTCAGGTTCCATTTTGGTCCGCTGCTGTATCGCCTGCCAGTGCCATCGAACACATCACTGCCGCGACCGCTCTGCTTATTAATTATCAAAACGAACCTGTTAGGTAGAGAAAGGCGCTTGTTTTTATTAGTAGTGAGGTCTAGATCGCTTAGATTAGCTCTCGTATGATTTACATAATATAAATATCTTACCTACAAATAGAAGAAAACGTTACTTAGCATCCCTAATTTTTTAGCTACCTGCCTAGGTTTATATCGATGAAAAAACGATATTTCTATTGATATAGGTATGAATAGCAGCTATTTCGCTGAGTAGGTCCCCAAAGTCCGAAGAATCATTTTTATCAACTATAGTCGTTTGACCACAATCTTACCTAATGGTAAGTGACGACGATATGAGCTGAATTAGAAATTTTTAACGTTTACACAAAAAAAAAAGAGGAACGTAAGCCATTGGCGTATCTAGGTTTATGTTCCAGGGGACTTTAACAAATGCGAGTGGTCAATCCACTCCAAAAGATCATCTGCATTTCTTCCCCCTGGGGTAGGCACTAGCTAGCTAGACCATTCTGGGGAGGGCGCCGACCACCCGCCACCCCCCCTATACACGCTAATGATATGTACCTAATGTACCAAGAACTATAAAATGGGTGGATCGGTGTACGTTATCGGTGCCTAGGTATATTTATTAGCAACACACATGCAGGATTGCGCGGGTGGGAGAGCAGCCATCATGAAAAAGTCACGGGCGAGTTCACTAATTCTAACAGATAACTTTGTCATACATTTTAGTAGTTGACATAGTTATTAATCGAGCGAGAAACAACCCGTGTGATATTTTCGTTATATGACTATGTCAATATATTAGCAACACAAATGCAGGATTGCGCTATTTTACCGGGGCCGGGATGGGAGACACGCCATGCCATGATGAAAAAGTCACGGGCGACCGAGTTCACTAGTAGCAGATAAGTACTTATGTCAAACATTAACTAAACTACCTATCTAGGTTATATTTTATAGGTTGACATAGTTATCTAACGAGAAAATCACATGTGATTTTTCTCGCAATCCTAGGTTGTAGAAATTCTGATCGTAATAGATAACTTAGCAAATAGAATTCTGCGATTATTTCTTGCACTACACTAAGATATTTCCAATTCCCACTAGTTTCTGCCAGCGACTTCGCTAGATAAAACCTATAAAATGTGCCTATATAATGGTGTTATTTCAGGTCTAGAGTTACATTTACATGTAGGCAAAATCAGCCCGATCGGTTCAGAAGTTTTGACGTGAAGAGGTAAAAACTTGGATGGTTCAAAGTTTTTACCTCTTCACGTCAAAACCATGGGGCGCAGCTAGTAGTATATACATAATTTAAGTAGATTAATGGAGTGGCACAAAAGTTTGGAGGCCTATACCCAGCTTGGTGAAGTCCGGCTGAGGATGATGATAATGATGAATATATGACTACTCCTTTGCCCAATCGCCCAGCAGTGGGATGTCCAGGGCTTATAATAATGATAATGAGACTACACATAGTAATTCACAATAATTTTATTTAAAATCTGGATTAATACAAACAATACTTTTAGGGAATGTTACTAAATAAAATTAGACTTTCATTCTGTCTGAAAGAACTCGCACAATCGATCCCGTGCCACCGACGTTGTATGCTTTCTCATGCCACAGCAGTAAGTGACCACTGGAGCCTTCGGATGGGTATTCAAAACCTCTGTAGATATACTTCATGAGGATATCGACATCATCAAGAGACAAGCTGCCAACAGCTTCTTCAATCTGTGCTGATTTGATAGCCAGAAGTACTTTCAGTGTAAGTGCCAGAGCATTGTCCTGAAAAGATTATGTAATTACATTTGCTGAACAGTCATCAACATCTTTCCATTATATCCTACATAATATTATAAACGCGAAAGTTTGTTAGTATGGATGGATGGATGTTTGTTACTCTTTCGCGCAAAAACTACTGAATGGACCGGGATGAAATTGGGCACAGAGAAAGATTATAGCATGGAATAGCACATAGGCTATATATTTTATCCGAGAATTCCCACGGGAACGGGAATTACGGGTGAAACTGCGAGTATACTTGAAATAGTAATACTGCGCAGACGAATTCGCGTTTCCCAGCTGATGATAGTTCATTATTAATTTTTTTTTATGGTACAAAAAAGATATCATCTACTTAAAGTCACCTCTATCTCATGCTTGGTGTTTGCAACAAAGGCATCAAGCCAGCCCTTTGTACTTTAGTGCAATAAAGTTTTAGATAAATAAAGACAATGGTTGATGACCAAAATTTACAGAAATTGTCCGTGGCTCGCAAAACTCGAGTGTCTGTACTGTACTGATTGTGTTTGGATACATTGCAAAGATGTTTGTCAAACACCCTTTGATTTTTGCGTACACAAACAAAACACATTTGTTTGTTGTTCGCTGTTGGTTACAAAGCATGAGGAGAGGACTTTATAAAATTGTTTCATATAATAATTATTTACTTGCCTTCACTTGTTGGTTGGAAGATCCTATAGGTGCATTGCTTAGTACAAGTTGTAGAGCATCAATGTATTTTCCTGTGTTTAGCAATTAAGAAAATAATTGTGTAAAAAAATTAAATCAATTAACCAAACACACAGTAGAATAATCATACATATTTATTGTATCTAAATTAACGCTAATTTAACGCTTCTAATACTCTCCAGGACTATCTGAGGCAAACTGAACGGTGGCTACTCAAATGGCGAATCCGTACAAGCATGGCTAAATCAACCCAAATCACCTTTACCTTAAGAAAGGGCAACAAGTTCAGCTTGGCGGTGAGGAGCTTCCACATAGAAACACCGTCAAGTACCTTGGATTCACCCTAGATAGAAGACTGACTTGAAAATACCACGTCAAGGTTAAAAGATCAGAGTTGGACACCAGGTTTAAGAGCCTTTACTGGCTACTTGGGCCCCAGTCTCGTCTATCGATTGAGAACAAACGACTAGTGTACAACTCGATTCTGAAACCTGTATGGACCTACGGCGCGCAGATCTGGAGTACAACCAGCAAATCAAACCTCGCCATCATCCAGCGAGCACAAATCAAAATTCTACGTTCCCTAACCAACTCCACCTGTTTCACTACTAACAAGGAGATACATGACTACCTGGAGGTCTCTACGGTTGAAGAAGAAATAAAATGGCTAAGCAGTCTATACTGCGACCGCCTGAAGCACCACTCCAATCCACTAGCAAGAGCTCTTGTAGACAACCCAATCAAAACGAAGCGGTTGAAAAGGAGCCATGTTCTCGGCAACCTACTACTAGAAGGAAGAAGGACTAATGAATCCTAATCCTAAACGACAGAAGCGCACTCAACACATTGTCAGAGGGACTGATTGCAGATGCAAAATGAACAAAAAAAAAATTTTTATCTAAAAGAGTTTTAGCCTGGTCAGTCAGTAACAACTCAGAATAACAACATAACGAAGAAAACTATTTATATTGAAACAAAAAATTTAAAATCTTGTGTAACAGAGAGTATTTCTTTTACCTCATGTTAGATAGGAGGAGTCTGAGGCATTACATGTACCAAGTTGCAGGAACTACAATAATTACCCACCATTTAGGTACTATTTTTAATGCTAAAGGTACCATACCATACCTGCCACATATTTGTAGGTACCTATAGCATATCTTGTTAGTTAAACTTTAACACGGTAAACTACCAAGGTTTCCTAAAAATACTGAAATAACACAATGTCAATACTAGAGATTAAAATAAACTAGCTTTGCCTACAACTAGACCAAACAAGGTTAATGTATCTTTCAAAGGGCAATGTATACGCTTCTACAACAAAACTCCAAGCGAGTTGCAAAAACTATCAGTAAATAAATTCAAACAAATTGACAAAACTATTCTTTGTAAAAAGGCTTACTATAAAGTATCTGATTATTTAGATGATAAAAAAGCTTGGGATGAGTTTTGCTCCAACTCGAAAAATAAAAACCTAACAAGGTAAAGGTTTCTGTTCGCTTTTTTACTTTACCTTAAAAAGATTGAAGTGAACAAAAATCAAAGTGAGCACTTTATTTCCTAGATTTAATTATTTATAAAATGTATTTTATGACGTGTCCAAGTGTCCTGTAAGTTCATAAAACTACGCAACGGATTTTGATGCGGTTTTTTAGAATATAGAGTAATTCAAGAGGAAGGGGAAATAAAGCACTTTGACTATTGACTATTGATCAAGTAATTGGTATAAATAGACTTCCTCAATTTGATTGGGTTTTTGTAAAAGGATATTGATTCAACATAGAAACAACTTCGTTCTCGTCAGGTCCTGTGGGCACCGATTGTTCCGCTTCATCTTCCTTGAAGTTATCTTCGTTGTACTGATCTATATCTATTTTTCTAAACGCAGAACTCGATGTATTTTTAGCCATTTTCTATCCAGCCAGTGAGGTGGTTTTGAAACTTATTTTGGGTTTCTCCGGCTATTACTTTTACAGAAGCGATGACACACGAACGAAATCCTTGAAAATGAAAAATCAAATCAACAACAAACAACATACATGACGTGAGTGACGTGACGGGCGTAGCAAAAAGTGTTGCCATTGCCAAGCAAAATGAGGATCAGGATATTTTCACGTTATTTTTTGTACCTTTGGGGGTAAAGGTGGAATTCCCCCAAAGAGTTACAGTGGAAGATCTTCCCTGTACCGGGTCCACCCAACTGGCCCACTTACCTGGGGTTTTTCGACCAACAGTTGAGATCGGAAAGTTCTATAGAGGCCAAATGTTGTAGAAACCAACGCTTGCGCTATCTAGGAATAATGGTCACGTGATCTACTTTTTGCACTCAGAATTTTTGTTATTTCATTTTAATTTTAGTTCAGCTCACATCATGCTATATGTCGCTACATACCCACAAAATATCAACGGGTAAAACGGAGGGTGTCGAGATTCATCATCATCATCAAAAATGTATACGAGTCCACTGCTAGACATAGGCCTCCCCTAATGAATGAGTCGTCATTGCATTCGATGTAGAAGTTGATACATTTTTACTTGGTATCGGTTAAAATTAATTAGGTATAGTATCTATAGATAAACATCACAGTAGGTCATATACAAACTGCTCAAACAGCTGGTTCTCACATTTTAAATTTTTAACCATTTGACACGTAAGTATTTGGCATTCACACCCGAAGTAGTTGTTGTTTTTATCATTGTTAATATAAGGAAGTCTCCATATTCCTATATCTTTTACAAAGAAAACAATCCGAACCCTTTTAATATTTTATTGTAATTATCTGACTTACATTCAGTTTCTATAAACAAAAACTTCAAACCATAGTCTCCATGGCAACCAGTCATCGACAAAAGCCAAAACCTCATCATCCCCTCTCAATTCGAATTTACCACAATACGAGAATTGTTATAATATAAAGTAAGAACAATAATATAAGTATGATCATCATCATCATCAGCAGTAGCAAAATCTACCTTCATCTCTTCTCTCTCCCTCAAGCTTACGTTCCGGACCAGCATCATCCCTCAGCCTCCGCAGTTCCATCGCAGCCGCCCCGACTTCTATAGGTCCCTTCCTATTCTAAAACTAAAGTTAAACATAGAAATAAATCAAAATAATTAACGCAGTCTTGTGCTGACTTTCAACAAAAAAAAACTTATTAAATAAAATGTATTTCATTCAAAGTACCCAACATAATTTGGTTTAGATAACATACTATTAATATATTTATATGTAACTTATCTGTATAAACCACATCACATATAATATAAGTTTAATATTAGTACCGTAGGTAATTAGGTATAAAAACATCAATTCAAGCCTAGTTTTAGTACAAAATAGTTGTGTTTCTGTTTCCCCAAAGCCTTTGTTAAAATATCTGCCACATTTTCATTCGTGCATACGTATTTCACAATTACTTCTCGTTTACTAATTAAATCTTTGATGAAGTGGTATTTAATATCGATATGTTTTGACCTCTTACTATTTTCATTAGACTCCATCAATTTAATCGCACTTTGATTATCTACAAGTAGCATTGTGATTGTAAAACAATTTAAATCTTGCAGTAATCTCTTTAAATAAACTAATTCCGTACAAGCTATAGCCGCAGCTATATATTCAGCTTCGGCTGTTGATAAGGCAACAACATTTTGTTTTTTACAGGACCAAGCCAGTAAATTATTCCCAGAGAACACTACAGAACCACTCACACTTTTCCTATCTATTTTATCGCCAGCCCAGTCAGCGTCAGTATAGGCGACCAAGGAACAACAGCTACATCGTTTATATACGAGAGTCTTTGTCTTTGTTTGCTTAAGATATCGCAAAACACGCTTTGCTGCTTTCCACAGCGATATAGTGGGCTTATCCAAAAATCTACTCAAGAAAGATACTGCAAAGCAAATATCAGGTCTACTTGAAGTAGCTAAGTATAACAGACAACCAATGAGTTCACGATATGGCATATCCAAAGTGATAGATTCATCATCATCCGTTGCGAAATTTACTTCCATTGGTGTCTCTGCACCTTTGCAATCAGTCATGTTAAATTTTTCTAGCAATCTATTTATTGCTGATTCTTGAGAAATAGATATCGATTCGGGTTTCCTTACAATGTCTAATCCCAAGTAAGAATTAACCTCCCCAAGATCCTTCACATTAAATTCAGTTTTTAAAAACGTATGTGCTTTATTTAGGTTTATTTCACTTTTTGACATTAAAATGATATCATCAACATATACAAGTAAATATATGTCCTCCAAAATATATAAACAAAAATCATGTTTTGATTGTATAAATCCTTTTTCAACTAAAAACCCATGAAGTCTGTCATTCCAGCATTTAGGTGCTTGTTTTAACCCATACAAAGATCTTTTTAGTTTCAACACTATACCTTTCTCAACTTTTACTCCTAAAGGTGGTTTTATATAAACATCTTCCTTTAAGAAACCATGTAAAAAGGCCGTCGGAACATCTAATTGTTTCATATACATGTCGTTTTGTATTGCTTGGTTTAGCATCAGTCTAATTGTAGGCATACGAGCTACTGGTGAATAAACATTAAATAATGTTTCTTCTTGAAATCCTTTTGCCACCAATCGGGCCTTTTTTGTACCATCCTTTTTAGTAGTAAATACCCATTTGGTATCAATAGCTCTTTTATCTTTAGGCAATTCCGATTCTTTCCAGGTTCCTAAAGATTTAAGAGAATTTAATTCTTTATCTATAGCATCTTGCCATTCTCGACCTCTTTCGACAGCTTCTTTGTACGAACCTGGATCACCCGTACACAAACAGTAGGCTACATGTGTTTCATAATCTTCTAATCTTTTCGGAGGCTTCACGATTCTGCCACTCCTAGTTTTTATAACATACTCATTTGAAACATCGTTTCTCTCATTTACATTATCTTCAGTACAATCCTCAAATGATTCTTCTGGTTCCAGAATTTCTTCATCAATATTTTGATTATCATCAATAACCCCTTCTCTGACTTCATTATCTTGTTTAAATTCAGTATTCTCACTTTCATTGTCTCTATTATTTTCTGAAATAATAACCATTGGCCAATCGCATTCGTTATCAATATGATTAGTTTCTTTGTAAACAAAATTATTTTCATCAAATCTCACATCTCGTGATACAATTATTTTGTCGTTTTTGGTATCCCATAAGCTATACCCTGTTCTGCTATATCCTACCATTCTGCATTCATAAGCTCTTTCTGACAATTTATCGGGTTTAGGTAATATATATGCCCACGCTTTTGCACCAAATGCACGAAGTTTACTTAGGTCTCTAATCCCATACAAAATTTCACATGGAGTTTTAAAGTTAATAGCTATAGAGGTACAACGGTTTAACTGATAAGCCGCACATTTCACAGCCTCACCCCATAGTTTTTTCGGTAGCTTAGTTTCAATAAGCATAGTTCTTGCTTTGTTATATAAACTGCGATTCATTCGCTCTGCGACGCCATTGCTAGCAGGTGAATATGGTAAACTATATTCCAAAACGATACCTTTTTGATCACAAAATTGACGTAGTTTATTGCAAGTGTATTCACCTCCATTATCACATCTTATCCTCTTGACCGTTGTGTCAAATTCATTCTCGTATCGATGAATGTATTTGATCATATTTTCAACAGCTTCCGATTTCCTTTTTAACAGAAAAACTACACAAAAGTGTGAAAAATCGTCTATAATGGTTTGAAAATATATCTCACCCTGTAATGTGGGAATGTTGGATGGGCCCGCTATATCACTATGTATCAGTTCTAAGACTTGTCGTGACCTAGGTCGTTCTAACGTTTTAAATGGTAGCCGTGTTGCCTTACCTGTCATGCACGCATTACAAACATTGTTGTTAAGTGGTAGCTGTAGCCTTTGTAAAGTTTTAGAGCTTGTATGTCCTAAACGTCTGTGCCACAACATGCCATCTTCTGAATGTATAGCCGCAACTATATCCTCTGTAATCATTTCACCCTGTAAAATATAAAATTTTTCATTACTATCACATTTCAACTCTATTAACCTCTTTTTTAAATTATATTTACTCATCACACTCCTTCTTGTCAAAATATTTTCTAATGCATCCATCATGTTCTTTGCAGTACTGCATCCTTTTACTACTTCTAAAAAATTATCCCCCATACATTGAACGATCAGGGATCGTGCTTCAGCATCTCGCTTTTTGTCTTCCATCTTTATCTTGTCACACATTAAAATATCTTTAAGACCTCTCTCCTCCAATGAAATTTCAACTCTAAATTTCCAATTATGAAAATTTACTCCATCTTCCAGCTTATTGATCACACTTGGCATTTTCTGAAGAGCCATTATCTTTATTTTGCAATCTTTCTGTTTTGATAAACTAGTGCTCTAACAAAAATTTTAGGTAGGCACGGGCACCACCTTAGGGCACAACGTAAAAAAAAATAATTCATCAACCATACATCCCACTTCTTCCATCGTTTCTTCTTGGGCTATTCTTGCACCTCGAAAACGTCCCTGAATTCTGCCACGATTCTGTCTATATACTTCACTGCCTCGAACATGAGAACCTCGTTGAGGAGTATAATATTGTCTATTATTAGTATTTTTATGACAAAATATTGATTTGTGTCCTCTCTCATTGCAAATCCAGCATTGTATATTGAATGCATTCTCTTGATGCGGTGCACTCACATCATTAAGTCTTATTTCTGCGTCAAGTAGAGTTCTTTTTGTTTTCTCCAAAGTCAGGTCTTCATTCATTGCTTCTAAGGCTGTAGTTACATTGTTGTATTTACTAGGTAATGTAAGTAGTAAATGTACCACTTTATCGGACTCCTCCATTTTTGACATGACTTCAATGTCATTTACTAATTTATCAAATTTCAGGAAAAAATCCTGCAATTTTTCATTACTCATCACATTTCAACTCTATTAACCTCTTTTTTAAATTATATTTACTCATCACACTCCTTCTTGTCAAAATATTTTCTAATGCATCCATCATGTTCTTTGCAGTACTGCATCCTTTTACTACTTCTAAAAAATTATCCCCCATACATTGAACGATCAGGGATCGTGCTTCAGCATCTCGCTTTTTGTCTTCCATCTTTATCTTGTCACACATTAAAATATCTTTAAGACCTCTCTCCTCCAATGAAATTTCAACTCTAAATTTCCAATTATGAAAATTTACTCCATCTTCCAGCTTATTGATCACACTTGGCATTTTCTGAAGAGCCATTACCTTTATTTTGCAATCTTTCTGTTTTGATAAACTAGTGCTCTAACAAAAATTTTAGGTAGGCACGGGCACCACCTTAGGGCACAACGTAAAAAAAAATAACTCAAAAAAAAATGCTCACGCTTTCTTCCAATAAAAAGGAACATGGGGCGGCCCATAACCTGTTGTTTTTATCATTGTTAATATAAGGAAGTCTCCATATTCCTATATCTTTTACAAAGAAAACAATCCGAACCCTTTTAATATTTTATTGTAATTATCTGACTTACATTCAGTTTCTATAAACAAAAACTTCAAACCATAGTCTCCATGGCAACCAGTCATCGACAAAAGCCAAAACCTCATCAGTAGTAACCAAAGAGAATATAAATACTACTTAGGCTGGCCTCACACAGCCGGAAAACCTATCTGAATTAAGAATCTTAATTCAGACTCTTAATTCCGGCTCCTTCAACTCACATTATCTTAAAAATTGAGATAGATCAGTAGTCTCTTGTTTCACGAAACACGCAAACGTCTCAAAATGGAGGAGCAATTCATAATCTGAATTCAATATGTGTGTGTTGCTCTATGCAAATGTATGGGATTACGCGCGTTCTGAATTCAAAATCTTAATATTCCGATCAGGAATTCAGAACGCTCGTCAGTATCATTCTTACAGATCGATCTGATAAATTCAGAATCTGAAAAAATCAGAATGTGTGTGGAGAATGTATAAATTGTATGGATTCCGGGCTTTCTGAATTAAGAATCTGAATTCCGTTTCTGAATTCAGAAAGACATTCCGGATGTCTGAGGCCAGCCTTAAAGTAACCACAAGTTTCAGAGTTCCGTCTGAAACTAATGACATTAACGTATGTGATTTATTATCTACTAGATGCGACCCGCGGCTTCGCCCGCGAATTAAACAGAGTATTTTTTCGAACAAATTTCAGAAATACACCCCCTAGGGGTTATTATGTTATTGTGTAAAATAAAAAATACATGTTTAATTATTCACTCCATAGTTTATTTATTTTACTTTTGAGTAAATCGAAAACCAAGGAAAAAATATTTTGTGCAAATTTTACATGAGCTTTATTTGAGCTTACGTGGTGTAAGCTCAAGTTAAAAGGTTAAAATTTCCAAATTTTAATAGCTTATGTCTTATTCTAGGGCCAAAAGTATCTACGTATTCCACCAAATTTCATCAAAATAACTTAAGTAATTACGAATATTACTTATAACAAACATTCACACAAACTTTCCCATTTATTATAATAGTATGATAAGATAGTAAGAAGTAAGATTATTGACCGTAGAGGAAGTTTAAAGCCGTCAACCAAAAAACCGTGGCCGGCCGTGCCGAGGCGAAGGAGTGCTAGTTGTAACATTCAATCGTATAGCCGCGTACAGATTGCTGTAACGTAACATGCAATGTATCACGCAATGAAAGAATTTGCCGTCCACACTGTCGCAATGTATCATGAAATGTAACAGAATTCACATAGTGTGGACGCCTCGCGAGCACGAACCGAGCACACTACGAGCGCGAACAGAGCATTTCAACTCGTGCTCGCCGCGATCCGCCATTTGTCGGTTTTTTCGCCGAACACAAAGGGGCGCGCAGTGTGCTCGGAGCGCCAGTGTGGACGGGATGTACTGCGGAACGCGCGCGAACGTTGAAAGAATGGAAGAAAACACAGCTACAGCAGAGCCGTTTACGTTACGTTTTTTTTCACATGATTGATGATAATCATAGAAGCATCGACAATCATCGTAGCCAGTAATAATTGTATAATAAATTCTCTCCGCGTGTTTTCGGCAGACTGAGCTATGTTCGCCGCGCGCATGCCGGAAAAGATGCGAACACGTACCTGCTCAGTTCGTGCGCGCGCTGCGTCCACACTTATGAAATGCTCCTTTCATGTTACATTGCATGTTACGTTACAGCAATCTGTACGCGGCTTATGAAAGACTGCGCATACACTGGAGGCGGTGGTGATGGCGCGATGGCGGCGCGGTGCAATAGGAAAAACCGGCACGCCTTCGCCTCCGGCCCGGCCACGGCTTCAGTGTGTGGCGGTTTTTAGTTAGTTCTTATGCCAGAAACATACTTGCGTGTCGCAGTGTGTCGGGGCGCGCCAGAAGCATATCGGTTTCATACATTTAGTATGGTTAGGGACATACTTGTATGGCGTGTCGTGTCGCGCCACGGTCTATCGTGTCGCAGACTGCTAGCCACCGATTGCGCCAGAGCGGTGGTGGGGGTTATGTCGCGACAGGCAAATGTGTTTCTATACTGGCGCGTGGCTCGTGGCGCGAAAACTTTTTAATTTAGTAATACCTGTTTATTTGCAGCAAAATGGACGATCTTATAGAACTTGTTCGTCAACGAAAAGTAATTTAGGACTCAACGTGTAAAGAGTACAAGGATCATTTGATCAAAAATGCTGCTTGGGAAGAAATTGCTGCAATTTTGAAAGAACCAGGTAAGTAAGTTAATAAAACAGTATTTTAAGTACTTTACTATTTAATTATTTATTGCGCCCCGGCTTCGCACGGGTGTATACTTAAAAGCCTTTTTCTTGAATCACTATCGATAAAAAAACGGCTTCAAAATCCGTTGCATAGTTATAAAGATAGGTTTATCATACATAGAGACAGACAAAGAGACAGCGGGAAGCTATTTTTTTGACAACAATGCTCGCTCATATTGATGATGATTTAATGATGATGTACTTTACCATTTTACTATTTTGTACCATTTTGTTAATTTGCTTTTTAAATGAAGAATAGAGTTTAACTTATTATTTTTTACTAATTTAACTTATTAAGATTACGATATTCAAACAATTCAAAAAAATTAAGAAGAAAATTAGGAAAGGCTGTATCAAAATTATGGAGCACTTAATAATTAAAGTTTCATATTTTTTTTATTGATAAGAAAATAATGAATAATTTTAGTATTAGTTATTTTCTTAGCATAATAAGCTAATGACATTCAGTCTCTCATAAGTTCCTAAACTAATTTAGTGACTCTATTATTTTTGTCCATGAATATATTGCTATGAATCATATGAACTGGTGTTGCAGCAGAACAAAGACCTACAGCAAGAGCTTACAGAGTGTAGAATAAGACTTGAAAACTTAGAGTACAAGTCCTTGCCTTCCGCAACATGTTTCTATAGTATGTATAGTATATTATTTTATAGTATTATATATAGTATATGTATAGTATATATAGTATTATGTATAGTATATTATATTACGTATAGTATATTCTATAGTATGTATTTCACCTTAATATTAGTAGATTGGCAAGAAATCTTAGCGCAAAAACAAAAATAAACTAAAGTATTCAATTATTTCATCATAGACTATGTGATCTGTATTAATCTGAATATAAGTTTTACAGATTTGGCTACATTTGTGGTCAAAATTCTCTAAAGATACAGATAAATCTGTATATATGGCAACACTGGGCCATGATACCTCGTGTCGCGACACGATAGTGTGCACACTCACCGCCGCGACAGTAAGCATTGCGACACGCTGGGACACGTAAATATGTTTCCGGCCTTAGTTCTTCTTGGATATGGCTCTGCGTCATAGGCGCTCCACATTCACACAAGAACTTCGCGAGAACGCGTGAAACAGGCGAGAAGCGTGAATGTGGAAGCGATTTGCGTATTCGTCTCACGTTCTCGCCTTGTTCTCGGGCTGTTCTCCACTTTTTGTCGGTTTTTTGGCGCGAGACAAAGGAGCGCGAGAACGTGAGAACAGGCGAGAACGTGTATTGACTCCACACTCGCATGTTTCTTAGTAGCGCGGGTCATCGTCATTGAGCGCGAGAACTGTAGCGAGAACTATTTGAGAAGTTTGTGAGAGTGTGTACCCAAAGAAGTTCGCGCTACAGTTCTCGCTGAGATTCTCCGGAGATTCTTGTGTGAACGTCTTGTGTGAATGTGGAGCGCCCATCAGCATTGACGCAATTTTGCCAGTGTCGAGTTTTTTTTTTTGGGGGTTGAGTTTTTAATAATTACAAAAAAGGATACTACGAACCGGACACTAGTAGAAAAGTGCCAAAGAAAACAGTCAGTGTCAGTCAGAACACTGTCAAATACTGTCAGCTTGTTTTGCTTTGGTAAAATAAATTTCATTCCAAATATTTTCCATTTTCCGTGTCCACTTTTACTGAGTTCAGGAAATAATAAAAATTGCAAACACAATGACAATGGGGGATGAATTACCTGTTACTTCTTTGGTTTTACCGGTCCTTATAAGGCCAGTCTTAAGCCAGGTATGTATAATAATATTGAAGGTTTTACTTCGTTGCGAAATAAATGTTCTATTGTAATGCAATTCTCATGCAGTGTAGTCGTTTTATGTTGTACACACGTGAAAAACAAACTTTAGTAACGTTATACAATGCGCGTCTGTACCTAAACTGCACACATCATTATAGGTGTAATCAAGAGGCCTAAAAACAACAATCGTTATGAAAAGTCAAACCACTTTAAACTTCCCTTACATATGACCAATCAGCTATAACTTTCCTTAATTTAGCATCACTAATAGCAGTCTAAGAAATAACTGCTATAATCTTAGTAATTACCCTTTCAGTTGGAGAAATATGACTTGGGTGCATCGCAGACCCTTCGTGCTGCCCTTACTAAGGCAGAAGCTTCAATTCCAGGCCTTAATTTTGACCTTGTAGCGGGCATCATGAGGCGTGCTGATATTCCTGTGAACATGAACGAAAGTCTGCTTCGTCTGCAAGGGACTCTGACTGAAGCTGAATGTAATATCACTAACTTATATAACTTATTGCTAGATATATAGATGAGAAGATTTCCTCTATTCAATTTTTTAAATATATTTTTAAAGAATATTTAAAAAATATGTAAATATGTTTATATGCTTGAAATCACATAACTGATATCAGTAATGTAATGTGGTTTCAAGCTTATCTGCACCCTTGTTAAGGACTACTATTACTGTGTAAAAAATACCAGAATCACAGTTTAATACTTACATGACAAGAAATCATATTATTTACACACACAAACTGAACTGAATGATTCCTAACATGTTTTTATTGTGGATGCAATTTCAGGTGCTGATCTCCGCTTAAACAGGTCTGAAGAGGCTTTCCAAGAGCTTAATAAGAAATCAGCTGCTTTGAAGAAAATTCTGAGTCGTATTCCCGATGAGATCACTGACAGGAAGACTTTCCTGGAAACTATCAAGTTTGTACCCAAATAGCATTGTATTGTATTTACCTTTGTATTTATGTAAATAATAATGGTCTTTTCTATATGCTAGTTCCACACCATATTCGGGCCCTTTCATTATCATAGTCATATCAGATCCGAACTTCACATAGACCATTTTGTTTTAAGGATATTGAAAATCATCAAGTCTCAACAGAGATGTTTACAGTACATATTAAAGCATTGTATATTAAAGCATAGTGCACAAGTGAACTCTGTTCCCACTCTGATAAAATTTTAGATGAAATAATGATTCAATTGTAAAATTACAGTTACAATACATAGTGCAATTATTGTTGTCGCCTTAGGTAATATGCAATGTTGTGATTGGTTTCAGGGAAATTGCATCGGCTATAAAGAAGCTTCTGGATGCTGTGAACGAGGTGTCCACTTACACTCCCGGGCCGGGCAAGCAAGTACTGGAACAGAGGAAACGGGAATTCGTCAAATATTCCAAGAGATTTTCCAATACCCTGAAAGAATACTTCAAGGAAGGACAGTAAGTTTTGTCTTTATACTATTTTACCAACCATACCAATGTAATTATTTTTTTACTTTTTTCAATGGAAACATGTCAATGCTTAAATTTGAGTTCTTTTTAATAGTACTAAACGGATGGATTTTTGCTTGAATGTACAATAATATTTCACTGAAAAGGCTACTTTTTATCACCATAAAGGCGTGTGAAGCCGCGGACGAAGCTAGTTTAAAATTAAATCAGAATAACAGAAGTCACACAATCTAAATAAGCCAAATAAATAATAAGCCATGGAAACAAAATATTGTTTTCACATTCATAACTTGCTTCTATTAAAATGACTGGATGGATGGAATTCAACACTAAACTGCTAACTAAGCCAATACAACACTAGTCATAATAATGGATCATCTATTAATGCAAAGACAACCACACAAGTACAATTATCAAATTTTATCAGCTAGAGTGGTTTACAATTGGAATCCATTACCAGAAGATATTATATCAGCCACATCAATAAATACTTTCAAAAACAAACTCCACAACTGGTTAAGACGCAACAATATCTAGCTAAAGAAGTGTTTTACTAACACAATTCAATACTTTAATATTGACATACGTTCTAGCCATAGGCTGCGTCTATTTTCAAATAAATAAATAATATATTTGTTTTTGCAGGGCCAATGCAGTGTTTGTGAGCGCGCTCTACTTGATCCACCAAACCAATCAAATTCTGTACACAGTCAAAAGCAAGTCTGAATAACATTCCATTTTAGTGCAGCTTTAAAAATAATTATGGTCATTCAGAGATTTATTCAATGTTATTTTCTTAGGTACCCACATAAAAATATTAGCATAAGGTAAGTAAGTACATTCTGTAACATAAAAGTTAAATAATTATTTTTCAATAGAAAATTATCTGTAGACTAAGTATAAATTTGGTTGAAGTTATATTTAAATACCGGTTAGGAGCTATGTTGTTTTTTGCTTTTTATTAATATACATATTACTTTAATAATGCGAATTTTAATAAGATACCTATAGCTTTAATGGTATTACGAAAATAAATAGCAAGTCCCTTTCCTTTAACAAGGCGTGTTGTTTATGAGTTTGTGTGTGTAGTTATGTGATTATCGATAGGTTAAAGTTCTGAAGTGGATTAACTAAACATAGTAATTAACTAATTATCTATAATTAGTGAATAATTAGAACAGATAAAATGTACTATCTATAGAATCATATAATATGCTTATGAATAAAATTGTAGAGAAAATATAAGAATTTCACCTTTTCCTCCCTGGTTATTCATAGTATAGGCAATACAATTAATAATGCTGGACAACTCAGCATCATCTTGCCCCAAGTTGAACAGAGCCTGTGTTATGGGTGCTAGATAACTGATATACTTAATATAATACATTACATAGATATATATATATATTTCATTAAACATAGAAATCACCCATGTGAAAAAGTTAAATATACTTAATTTTTATTTAAACAGAAGGGTTTTGTACTTTGTTGGTATGTGACTCAGTAAAATAGACAAAAATGACATCGCATTGTCACACATTGCGTAATTCATTGAAATCGAAGGATTTAATTTCAAATATTTAAGAAGACAGGGCGCTATGGACTAATATAGGCTGATGATGATTTTACGCATATGATGATGTGACTTTATTTTTCTCTAATCTTTTTTATCCTGGACTACAATCGCTGTTTTGCCTGCTAGTAATAAAGGTACTATCTCTAAAAAGCACGCCGCAACACTACCAGTTGTAAAGGTAAAATATAGGTATATTATGGTTACCCCTACTTACTTACTTACCCCTTGGTATTCAAAATTTCTTGAATTATCTTTTTCTAAAAACATCAGCGGACTCCCGCAAACCGCGAAAATAAGCTAATTTTGATCGTTGTTACCTATTTCAGCCGTTTGGGAAGTTCCTGATTGAAACTCTTGGCCACTTTATAAAGAAACATACTTAGTAAAGTTTTCATAGAGCTCATAGGTGATCGTGAATACTGGCTTCTATTTCCGTAAACGAGTTAGCATTGCCATTCAACGTGGCAATGCTGCTAGCAAACTGGGCGCTCTACCTCCTGTGAACGACAGGAAATTTTATAATGTAGCATGTAGCTACCAAATCTATCTAGTTATATTTTGTCGTGTTTGCTTTAGGTATCTGATTTGGGTTATTAATTAAATAGGGAGTTTCGCTTTTTCCTATAAATTCCGTGGGAATAAATAGGATGTCACGGTATTGGAGGAAGCAATTCCACTTTGGCAACTTTCGTCTGTCATCGGTGAAAGAGTGGTAGAATGGTTTCGTGACCGCATTAATGAGTCATGAAGCCTGCGTGGAGCTGGTGGCAAGTGTTTGTTGTTCTGTGGCACAGATTCGTCTCGTCGTGCGCGCAAACAATGCCCGGTCGTGCCTCTTGCCCTGCCCGCCCCGTGACACTTGACACGGGAACCCACGACCTCCAAATATTTCCGCGTACCACTTTTTGTACATCTTTGAATTGCCGTGAGGCGCGTTAGCTAAGAGGTTCGAAGATGGGTAGAGATGGCAGAGGGGTATCTAAGTCCGGTAAATCATGTTTTGATGAGACATTATCTCGAAGTCTCCGGACAGGGAACTACGAAAATCCCAAAACAAAAATGAGACATCACGAGTTGTGAAAGTCCACCTTCCTCCAGCGCAAGCAGAACCCCTTCGTGAAACTACACTAATATTATAATTGCGAAAGTTTGGATGGATTTACTAAACGGTTCGTGTTGAAATTTTGAATAAACCTAGGTAGGTTTGAAATAAAACATGTTTCTTTTCATCAATTTAAGCACTTAGACAAGTCAAATTTAAAACTAAAGGTACATAATTATCAAAATAATATAAGAAATAAAGTGATAATTGATTTTCACAGTTCGCTTCACTCTTTTGTCCACTAGTGGAAGAAGCGAAATAGAAACCACTAGCACGTATATAACTTATGTGTCTAATCCATGTTTGCCTTATAATTAATGACAAACTATTTCCGGTTTGGAACTGAGCGACATCTGGCTAAGCACTAACGTCATTGATGTAAAACAAAAATATCACATTTTTCAGAAAAAATAAATCGATGAATTCATTACGAATGTCAGACAGAGGGTCCCTCGGTAAGAGCCGTACTTCGTTAAGGGATGTCCCTCGTGTACATATAACTTAATATAGGTAAGGGATGAAACGTTGGTGGTCACTAAAGTCATTTAAAATGGAATATATACCATGATTTGATTTGTTTTCAGTTTTCTGAAATTTCGGCAGTTTCATGCGCCTGCTCACGAAAGAAATCATTGTTAGATAATATCCCGTTTTAAATGACTTTACTGTTAGTAACCATGATAGTTTTGAAATTTTAACGTTGGCGTTCTTCCAACACAAACTAGGTTCATAGTAAACCCGCTAACAGTCAAAATGAATAAGTACCTACTACCTACTCTTTCTAGGCTTGTCTAGATGGTGATTTAGATAGAGTACCCAACTTATTGAAAATTCTTAATAATGATCCAGCCACGTGATCAGTTAGTTATTATTCTTGATACCTGTGGAGGTGTAATTGATTTTAACTTGGACGATGCTCCCAAATCGTTTTACTGCATGGCGCCGCACAATAGGTTTAGGTAGGTCAATCGTATTACCGCTGTTAATCGATAGCAGTTACTTTATGTGGAAGATAATGCTTAAACTTTGATGTTATTTATTAATTAGGTGCTTTTAAATCTTAGCTTTTGAGACTTTGCACACTGAAAAAGATAGAAATTCAAAGTAGCGCAATAATGTACTAGAGGGTCTCTAGTACATTATTGCGCTACTTTGAATTCGCCCCAGCTTCGCACGGTTTTATTATACGAAAAACTTTCCGCTTGAATCACTCTATCTATTAAAAAAACCGCATCAAAATCCGTTGCGTTGTTTTAAAGATTTAAGCATAGGTACATAGGTCACAACACAATACATCAAGCATATACATGGGACATAGGGATATAGGGACAGAGAAAGCGACTTTGTTTTATACTATGTAGTGATGTCAGGTTTAGGAAGGTTAGTAGTATTATTGCCGATGATAATGACAGCAGCGACTTTGTGAGAAAGATCATGCTAAAACTGAGATAGGTGGGTGCTTTTAAATCAAGAAATAAGTAGTAATTCAAACTAACGTAATAATGCATCTCAAAGCGCAACACTTCCTTAGTTAAGGTATTACCTAGGTATTATGAATTTTAAACTAGGGCGAACGATGAATGCCTCAGGCAGATTCCTATATATTTCCACACAACATTAGCATGACAGACTCCAAAAAACCTAATTGCTGATGCAACACACGATGGATACCTATAGCTCGGGACCATCACATAATTGTTGCACATCAATCTTCGTTCACGAATGCGAAAACAATACATTTGTTAGATATTTTTTTTAGATATTATCAGATATTTACATTCGATAACCGAACTGTTGGTGATTTATACATAAGATTCGAAGTGTTACCTACATCACCATTCAAAATGAATTGCATGAAAGTTCAATGAAGATTTTTTGTATTTTGTTTATGTAGGTAAGGCTTTTGATACCCAGTAGGTAGATGCTTTAAATGAAACACGTTTCTTCTTTATCATTGGCAGGTATTTTAAATCATCTCGGTGCATGCTAATTCCGACCGAAAAACGTCTGTACTGGCAGGGGATATCCACCTTCTCGGCGCTATGGGTTGGCTTTGGACTGTGGGCCAACTCTGGCCCAGACTAGAGAAGCCGTAGTGGCCAAAAGCGCTGATGATGATTGTGAATTCCTTTGTTTTTGATCCTAGCAATTACAATATACTACTAAGTAGATAAAATCTCTACACACCTAACACCTGGTCAGAATATTTTAGATCTCCCGTTGCGTGATGTGTTTGTAGGTAACTACTTTAAATTTATAATGGTAGGCACCTTACTTTATACTCGGATTTCGCTTGGCAAATGTCTTTCTTGAGTTTACAATACGGCTTATCTCAGTTCTGAGAAAGTTAAAAACCGTGAAAAACAAAAATAAATGAACATGTAATCAATACTTACAATTGCGGGGTGGGTACTGAGGTACAGTAGGTACATCGTATTATTATTGAATGAAAATACAGCACCTATTACAATGATTTGTTGGAATCATCGTAGGTGCTTATTGTGCCTATTTGACATGCTGCCAGGCAAATCCAGACATGAATGTATAATCAATGTTCGTCTAGAAATCCGATACAACGATGATCTAGGAAATATATTGTTAGACACCATCTTCTTTAATAAATTACCCTAAATGTTTGTAGATATGTTATATTTACATTTTTAGACAGATGGTTTGAAAAGTGATGGTATAGCAACCAGTTCGCTTAGTATCAGTACCAGTGTTCTTTAGAAGGTTTACGAAAATTGTTTTCGAGAACGGATAATTCTTATATCTATGTCTCGCTTATTGTAAGCGAAATAGGTAGTTACTACCTCTATCCTACAATATTCCGTGAAAATAGCCTCCATTATACGCCTTCGAATGAAACAATTCTAGTAGCCTACGAGCATGAAACTATTCTACCGCTTATTAAACTATGAAAATTAGTTCTCTCTCTAACCGATAGAGTCGCTCCAAGGCACCAAACGTGAAGAAAGAGACGAAAACTTTTCATGATCGTAAACTAACGCACAATCGGTATTAAGCACTCGGACTACAAATCGTGGTCAATTTATGCGTGATACAATATTAATGCGGCGTCAGTAGGGTGTCGGAGAAGCGGCATAATGTGCAGCTCGTCTCCGGGAAACTGATGCTAATCCATCACACGCCGAATAAAATCATGCGCTGTTTTGACGGGTCAAGTGTCTGTAGGTGTAGTATAGTACCTACCAACATAATATTTTTTGTACCTACACGCTCGGTTACATACAATACAACACTTTTCGTTATTTAACACCATTTCAGAATCAATTACCTAACACCCTAATTTATTTGATTGTCATTTGTCGGTAATAGATAATGGTCAGGAGCGCGTTGAGATCTTTTCATTGTAAAAATGAATTGTATGTATATTAATTACTTACTAACTTAGTTATTTATTTATTCGTATAATTACATACGATGAATTTCGACAGTTTAATACTTCGGGTAATACAATACCTTTTTAATTATCTCTTCTTAATTATTGTCCACTTGTTACTTGTGCTTAATTTTACTTGACATGGTGTATGTAATCGCGTGTAACATTTATTTGTAGATACTTATTTTCAGAGATTCTTTTGTTGGAGATCTGTCCAAATAAAAAAATCAAGTGTTTATTCTTCGTAGCTTTTATGTTATTTCAACAGTACCTAACTTAGCTAATAAATTTCATTAAAAATCTAGAACAACTTGCTATAAAAACATTTTTAAACAGGCAATAAACCAACGCGTACCAGCATCGTCACATTAGTAATGGACGTATTGATTACAAAGAGCATTGTACAATATTTGAACGAAAGCGTATTGTTCCCATCGGGAGGGTTCCCACAGGTCCCACGAGGGTCACTGGAGAGACAATATTGTGAGTGACAGTGGTTGCGGCAGGGTACCGCCGCCGACGACGACATCTGCCCGCTATCGTGGGAGTACGTGCGGAAGCGGATCGCACCACTGCCAACAATAACACACAAATCAACAGCCGATCCTGCACTCACCCCTCTGGAAGCTGTGGGAACCTACCAATTAATAATATCATTCGCAAATCCCCAGTCTAAATAAACGGTACTCGAGATGGGGTGGGATAATGGGCAAACTTTGAATACGGCACACTGACCGGAAGCAGTGATGAATGATTTGTTATTGTTACTTAATATTATGTGGATGAGTACCGCCGATCTACTTGTTACAGTCAATATCATCAGTATTATGACGTTTTCTAATGTTGCTCTATTATTTTTGGCTCTAATCTGAGATCGGTGTAGCTCAGACTTGTAATTACATGTGAAAAAGGTCGTACATTCAAGATCAATAGGTAATGTAGTTCCCTTATGGGCATGAATTATTAGTCATGCATTAAATTAATGAGATTTTTTTTAGAATATTGGTTTGATTTAATTTTTATAAATAGAGCTACCTACATAAATCAATAAGCTATTTATAAGTATTTTATACCTTTCGCTATCAGATTGTTTTCAGCTTTCTCTGAGACATCATTTTCTCACACAGTAGCCATTTCTCATATCAAGAGCGGGATTTTATTATAAATTGATGGAGCCATTGCAAAGAAATTTATGCGCAGCAACGTCTTTTTACAGTTAATTGTGCAAATTTTAATTGGTCTCGTGTATTACATTGTACGGCTTCAGATTGACGACAAAACAAATCCGGATTGTGTCCGACAAACAGTTGTTTCTATATTTAAAATATAAAGTGAAGTGAGAGTCAATATTGTACTTTTTACGAGCTTTCAGTTTTCTCTCTCTTCCCAATACATGATTATTCACGGTAGCCAGCTTTCTCACTTATTTTCCTTCTCCATGCTATCTTCGACGTCGTTTGACGCTGGTCATTCTCTCATATCTTATAAATAGAGAGAGAGGATGTCTTTCTCTACCGAGTCGGCTTACCTCTCGAAGTATTTCTTTCATTTCATTACTGAAAAAGTCATGCTTAAATGAATCATAATGACTGTCAATCAAACTAACACTGTATATTTTTACTTGCACGAGCCACTTTGAGAATTGGTTTGCAAGGTACCGAGTGGAATCAATTTTATTTATTAACGATGTTATTCCCTCGGGGCAGTTCATTTACTACCCCTTGTATGGTGGTCACCACCTGACGCCCCGCACTGATGAGCTATGCTATGCGTGACCACTGACACACGTATTACGAACGCATGACCATAACCGAAGTTCAAATTAGCGTATTAGCGTAATTGTAGGTAAAGTTCTGTAAAGACTAGAATTATCTACAGGTCAGGTTAGATGGCGACGACAGGTCAAATTATATAAAAGACATGGTCTTGATTATTATTTTACAATTGTTCTTTCTTACAAGATGACGCATGTGATGTTGGAATTTAAAAATTTATTCAACTGAATTGCAAATTCTCTTATTGTAGTTAAAAGGTTTATTTAGACCTTTTTAGAATATGACAAAATTATGGTATGCTATAACTGTGGCTATAACAGATCTCGTTTGTATAGAAGTGCGCTCTAATACATTGATGTTTACTCATTTAATGAAAAGTCCGAAGGTGAATAAATTCAATTGATGTTACGGGCCATAAGTTTTTAGATAGTATCGTGGACGCGTGCTCGAAACAACTGTTGTACTGCTGGTGAGTCGCGTGCCCGCTTAATAAGCTCTTAATGAAATTAACGACTGCGACCGACGTGCCATATTGATGGGGATGACCAACAGAAACGTAACAATTACAAATTTCGTATGTTGTTTGATACGCCCTTGTTTTATAGAATAAATTACATAGGCTGATGTTGGCGTAGAATGCATGCGATGGTTGTTTGGAATTGATGACTAAATATGATTAAATATGACGGTAAGTAGACTACATATAATACCCCTATGAGTCTGTCTGTACACCTAACACGACACTTTTATCGATATCCTAGAATAAACAGATGCAAATAGCTAGGGAGGCAAAAGCATAAGGATTTTCATTGTAAATATTATCGGTGCCCTACATAGCTATACTGTTTACTTTTGGGTTGCTTAATGGTGTTTCATGGAGGATAACCATTCTCCAAGACGTGAGGGACTGAGGGTACCTTAGGAAACACGTGCGAGCAAACAAACATGTGTTGGATTCTTACCGGCCCCTTTCAGAACCTGATTAGATAAGGCGGGGTGCGAGGATAATTAGTTCTCATGATTGAAATGCTGATAAATTTTGCTATATACGGCATTCATTCCACGATTGTGCTGTCATTTTGCGAAGATGTTGATGCTGAAGTTATTAGCAAGAAGCTTACTGGAAATTCACGAAATAACTGATTGTGGTAGAAGTGATCATATTTGGCGCTTTGCAAAATTTTATAAATAATAATAATAAATAATTCCAGACAATCCACACAGCATCATCTAGCCCCAAGCTAAGCAGAGCTTGTGTTATGAGCACTATTTATTATTTATAATATTATTTATTTGCTGGATAAGCAAGTCTAACCTTATATATTCCATATCATTTATTAAGGTACAGACTCACCCCACCTATTTATCAACAATAATGTCCTTTGTGATTACCTACTCTATTTGATCCACGATTAAAATATCGTGAGAATGCCTTAAAATAGAAGTATATTTACTATGATAAGTATGAATAATGCAGGTGATTTATTGAATATTTTTGGTAATTTATATAACGTCTCTGAAGTACTCTATATGGTGCATTATGGGAATTGTATCACGCACACCTGCCTTTAATTTCCAATATATTCAATATCCAAAAGAGAAACATTTCACAGCTCAAAGAATTTTAACATAATACTGGTATGTTCTGGTTTGGTTCATAATTAATTCCCTGATAAATATATGCACTACCTCGTTGATCCGGTTTCTTTTGTCTAATTCCCGATCGAATTCTATGAGAATTCAATTGAATCCAAAATCGTTATTGAATTGCATCAGGTTAGTAAGAATGGTATCCAGTAGGATATGATTTAAATTATTTAAATATGTATGAACTTTAGACAGATTATGTCCATTCATTTTAAATGGGAACTGAATTCTTCTTCAGAATGTTTTCACTGATTTCGAAAAAAGGAGCAGTATCTATGTTCGGTTGTATTTATATTTTACTAGCGACCCGCCCCGGCTTCGCACGGTTTTATTATACGTATAAACCTTCCTCTTGAATCACTATCTATTAAGAAAAACCGCATCAAAATCCGTTGCGTAATTTTAAAGATTTAAGCAGTCAAAGGAAAATAGGGACAGAAAAAGCGACTTTGTTTTATACTATGTAGTGATGTTCGCCGATTCCTACGTTAATTGTGAACTGATTTTGATGATTCTTTTGATATTGTATAGAGGTGAATCCAAGATGATCTCACTAACATTAATGTATTTTACAGTACATTACTACTTCTGAATTATAATGCTTATAACGAATAAACCATTATTATGACTTTACCGTATCGATTATTACTTACTAGCGACCCGTCCCGGCTTTGCACGGGTGTATTATACATATTGACCTTATTCTTGAATCACTCTATTCATTAAAAAACGCATTCAAATCCATTGCGTAGTTTTTAAAGATCTATGTATACATAGAGACAGACAGCGGGAAACGACTTTGTTTTATACGATGTAGAGATTTCTTAAACACATACCAGAAACTTTAAAAGGGTGTTCTATAATCACTACACTACATAGTATAAAACAAAGTCGCTTTCTCTGTCCTTATGTCCCTTTATCCCTATATCCCTTTATCCCTATGTCCCTTTATCCCTATTTCCCTACGTATGCTTAAATCTTAAAAACTACGCAACGGATTTTGATGCGATTTTTTTAATAGATGAATGATTCAAGAGGTATACGTATATTAAAACCGTGCGAAGCCGGCGCGGGTCGCTAGTAATTGATAAAGTGTACGTTAAATTGGCTGATCTATACTGTCCAGATTCAAAGTATAGTGAAGGTACTTACGGTAGAAGGTCATGATGGGCAGGTTGTCCTTTATCAACATCCTTTAGAACATCAAACACAGGCGCAATATGAAGGAGATCACATTGCTAAGTCAACAGACAATCGGAAGTCACCGGCAGGTGTGTTTAATAGATACTCCATTGGCCGGCTTGCGCCACCAAGTTTGGCCTCTATGATATATATGATGATATATGGATATCTATCCAACGCCACTGGGGCAAGCAGCTTCAAAATAACGTTATAATATAAATACAGAATCAACCGATTCAGAAGATATTTATATAGGTTACATAATATATATTTGTCATGTTTTTAAAAACTCTACATAACACTTATTTTTTTTTTATTATTTTGATAATTATGTATCTATTGTTAAAAATTATTTTATAAACCTAAAGAAATAAAGATATTGATTTACTGACTTAAAATACTGAGGTATTTAGCACTATAATATGTAAGTATGGAAAATAGGCAGGGAAAAACCAATGATAAGACTGCTTGGCTGAAGTTTTTTTCCGATCTGACGTAACTGAGAGTAGAATCTACCCACAATATAAACCAAAACTGAGAACTTATATAAATATGCATTATCTATACTTATAATAAAACTGTAACAGGTCCAAATCTGTACATTGAAGATATTTTGAAAATTTTTTTTGGAGGGCACTCTATTATCGATACTCAAGCCAAAACTGTAATTTTTTTCATTCATGTCTGTCTGTCTGTCTGTCTGTCTGTCTGTCTGTCTGTCTGTATCGTAAACGCGCATCACGCCGAAACTACTTGATGGATTTAAATGAAACTCGGCATGATTATAGGTCATACTTCGAGGAAGGACATAGGATACTTTTTATCCCGGAATTCAGTAAGGTTCCCATGGGAGAGGGTATGAAAGTAAAATTCCTTTACCGCTCATCACGCCGAAACTGCTGAATGACTTGGAATGAAACTTGGGACGATTTGAGTTCATACTACAAGGAAGGACATGGGATATTTTTTATCCCGGAATTCGGTAAGGTTCCCCTGGGAGAGAGGGTGAAAGAAAAATTCTTTAATGACTTGGAATGAAACTTGGGACGATTTGAGTTCATACTACAAGGAAGGACATGGGATACTTTTTATCCCGGAATTCGGTAAGGTTCCCCTGGGAGAGAGGGTGAAAGAAAAATTCTTTAATGACTTGGAATGAAACTTGGGACGATTTGAGTTCATACTACAAGGAAGGACATGGGATACTTTTTATCCCGGAATTCGGTAAGGTTCCCCTGAGAGAGAGGGTGAAAGAAAAATTCTTTAACCACGCATCACGAGGGAAGTGAATGAATTCGAATGGAACTCGGGACGATTGAACATGGGATACATTTTATCCCGGAATTCAGTTTGGTTCCCCTGGGCTATACGGGTTTTCAAAAATTTCTCACAGCATTTGAACGACGCGCGCGCGTCGTTCAGATGCTGTGAGAAATTTTTGAAAACCCGTATAGCCCAGGGGAACCAAACTGAATTGAACTGATAAACGCGTAAGTTTGTAAGGATGAATGGATAGATGGATGGACGTTTGTTACTCTTTCACGCAAAAACTGCTGAACGGATCTGGATGAAATTTGGCACAGAGATAGATTATAAGCTGAAATAACACATAGGCTTTATTTTATCCCAAAAATCCCACGAGAAAGGAATTACGCAATGAAATAGCGAGTACTCGAAATACTAATCATGCGCAGACGAAGTCGCGGGCACCAGCTAGTTAAGAATAACTCCAAAACTATGGGTCAGATTTTGATTAAGTTTATATGGGATCGCATGAAAAGCACCAGCTTTCAAATAAACATTTAAACAATCGGTTCGCCTGCAAAAAAGTGCTTAAACACAAATACAGTAAAACTGAAAACCTCCTTTTTGAAGTTGGTTGTAAAATCATAGTCAGGAGCGGAGTTAGAAACCGGATGTAAGGACTTGAATTCGGCTTATTTGTTTACTCTAGAAACCAGGATATCACATTAGCACGTGCGCTCGGACAAAGAACACACTTATATGCCTGTATTTTACCTGTACTTTAAACCTAGCTGTAATGTTTTCCAATATTTTGTAAAATACTTAGAATAAAAACTAAACATTATTTTATATTATATTAATTTCTATCCCTGAGGTAGAGACCCGGTAAAACTCGTAGGTAGGTAGGTACTTTACATCCCAACACACGGCAATTCTTTTGTTCGCAACTGGCCGATTTCTTTGAGCACAGATCTCGACAAACAATGGAGTCATGCAGTCATCCGAGGGAACTGGTACCGTACGGATCGAAGGTGAATTTCTTTGAAAGTGAGATGAATTCGCGGCGGTAACAACCTGCAAAGCTCTTTTGTTATAGATTGCTCGCAGCTGCCTGTATGCATGAGTTGCGTAACCTTTTCATAATTCTTTGTTATTTAAAATACTAACTTTACTTTTAACAAAGAAAATTAAAGTCAAAGAAAGAAATTAATGATAATATTTACAATTGAACTTACTACAGGCAAACAGTCTAGAGGTATCTCAACTAATCCATATCAGTCGGAAGCGTCTCCAAGATGCGCTGGCTGCATTGCCCCACTGTACGTACAGCAATGTTGATGCGCTGCCAGTTGATACAGCTTCCTTCTTAATTTATAATTGACCAGTCTTGTTTTCAAACTACGAAGTTTGAAACCATGAAGTATTAACACCGTTGTAGCCGATTTCGTATTTTTTGTTCAAAAAGTACTAGTTAACAACATGATTTTCTAAGAGGTAATAGTTAATGTCTATATACTTACTTGAAATTATATTTAGTTTAGCGTACATAAAGGAAAGCTAATAAATTACCTTTTTGAAACTTCTGTAACCCTAGTACTTTTCAGAAACCGAATCAGGATGCAACATTATAATATATATGATATTTAAACCATAACCACTGCTCATTCTAACAAGTCTTAATATTTCAGTATTTAGTAAACACGACATGATTAGGATTTCAACTTTTTGTAAATGACTGTACCTGTTTTGAAAAAGTAGTCTTTTTGCTACCAAGTCAGTTTAGCGATGTAGTTCAAATGCTATGAAGAGAAGATGAAGTGTTGATGTATTGCTAGCTAGTCATTTTGCTAAGTAGGTTTTGTCAGATGGACCCGATGAAACCACCTGTACTAGAAGGAAAATGTATTAATTTATTTGTTTGGTTTTAACATTTGTCATCTTTGGAGATGTATATCATTATGAATTTATGAATTGCTATATTTATATCTTTTTGACGACCGATGTGGCGCGGTGGGCGAAGTTCCGCCTGCGACGCAGGAGGTTGCGGGTTCAATTCCCGCTTCGGAACAAATTTGTGCACGATCTGCAGATATTTGTTCCATTGGTCTGGGTGTTTTCTATGTAGTATAATAAAAAATATCTATCTATGCATATGATGTATTAAATATATCAATTATCTAGTACCCATAACACAAGCTTTGAGTAGCTTACTTTGGGGCTAGATGGTGCTGTGTGGATTGTCCAACATATGTATTTTTATTTTTATGCGTAACCAAGATAAAAGGACTAAGAGAAAACAAGATCCTGAGCGAAGTATGGTTTTAAGCCCGCTGCTTTTGTTAAAGCTTAAGAATTTCATTGAAGTTCAAGAATGAATGGAGGTCGTGATGATTTTACGACACTTTTTGTGTTTCGCTTGAATTTGTGCCTGACGGTTTTTTTTGCTTGCATTGAATTATATTCATCCTACCTACCTGTCCACAGCACATGTCTGTTTTTATGCGAATACTTTTGCGGCTATAAACTTGCCGACTTTGAGGATTTTAGCTACAGAGTTAGATATCTAGTGTAGAAGATGATATCGAATCTCTACATAATGTCATAATATAGATACTCTTAGCAATCATATTTCTTCATGCAGGGGTAAAATACCAAATGATTTTATGTTAAATGTCGGATTTTTTTCTTCTAAGATATTTATATAAATACGGTGTTATAAAAATGTGTTTCCTCATTTAAGAGAACTGTTTGTGTTATTAGAGAAATATTTATTTTTAACCAGAGAAAACAAACTAACCTACTCATGATTTTAGCACGGAGCAATTTGGCATTAGCCATCCCTCTGTTTTGCAGTCATTAAAGGCACCCAGGCTACTATATCAATTGATTTCAGTTAAAGTTGCGTAAACGTCGTCAGATTGATCAGAAACGAGCAGCCATAGTTCAGGGCCTGAACTCAGCCAACCTAATTGACAAGCAATGGCCGCGCACGCGCTCACATCATCGATCAAATTGACCACCTCACAATTGACTTACGAAACTCACATTTCTAGATATTGATCCTGCACAATTACCGTAACAGCTGGAACCCGGCTAGTTTTACTATTATGCGGAAACAAACTGCACGGTACCTGTATCTAACTTCGTTTTGTTCTGTCAGACAAACCCTGATTGTGGTATAGGTATCTACATGGTACCTCATGAGCAGATTGATGTATGAAGATAATGTAAATCAGTGTTCTATTTAATTAGGAAAACAAAAGAGTCAAACTATAATAACAGTCAATGAAATGGCAATAGCCAGCTCGTTACAAGAGCAATAGCGTCAAAAGCAAAACTGGATAGATTTCCGCAATTTTGCATGGATTGCAAACAATGGAACAAGTGGCAGGGCGGAGCTGCTCGCCAGTTTTGTTTGAATTATACTGAACTAGTTATTAGTGTGAGTTGCTGCGGTGCAGAACTGGTTTGGTGTGTCAATTTTTCATGAGCCACATTAGTGTCTCGCTAGCACCGACCTGTTTTATAAATCGGATCGGCATCGGCCGTACATCACGAGCAGATCGGGCACATAACTGTAATTGTATCTCTAGATCTAGTCCTAGCTTAAGTGCTTTGGTAGGTACCTAACTAGGTTTTATAATATACCTACTTTAAGAGACTCGGGTATTTAAAATTGGTACTTAATCAATGAAATATTATATAACTTGTATATGAAGTTGCCTTATTATAAATTCGAAAATTGTAAGTAAAAGGTGGTTCAACTTATGTATGGCATGTTTTACTCGAATCGCAGTAAGACTTGTCCAACAAGAACAATTGGTTATTCGCTTGCGTGGTGAAATCATCAATTGTTTCGAGTTCCAAGTTACAAGCAAAAGCGATAGAGTGTTTAATCCGGCTGGCCACAATCGGATGGTTATTATTAGTATTAATATTCTCCAAGGACGTATGATTCTTTTGGTTCCTCTGGATTTTTAAATTTTTAATATTTTAACAGCTACCAACTTCATAAAAGTAGAATTTAGAAAAGAGAAAGAAAGTAAACATTTTTAATTTTTGCTAAATTAAAAAAAAATCGATTATTAATAACAATTACAGCGCATAAGCTTAAAACCCTTTGATTACAGGAACTAAAGTAAAGCTGCCAAAAACAAAACAAAGTCAATAACAAAAGCTTCAAACGTCGAAGCTTTTGTTTGAAACTGTGCCGTACAGATTGCATAAAAGCGTTTCCTACCCGCAATGCCTCCGTATTTATACGTACATCATTATTTCTCGTTACTGACAGGCGAGATAACCGGGTAGAGATGTTAACTGGCGCCTTCATGTTACAGATATTGTATAAATAAACAAACGTTTACATTTATCAAGTTAGCTCTTAGATAAAGTTTTTGCGGTATTCGGCTGGCTCGTGCCTGACAATTACAGGCCCGTTGGTGCCGAGAAATGCTGCCTGGCTTTCATAAGCCGTAAGAGTTTTCCCGCTAATGGCTCGTTTAGGTAATTAAATACCTTATAACAGAATTTCAAACGATTTCTCGCAAGTGCTTTTAAAATATTATAAAAAATTGTTTGCTTAGTTTTTCTAAAGTGTCTGCAGGTTTAATGTTGTTTGGTAGGATTTGGATGATAGAGCTTTTGTTTACCATTGCGATTTCTTGAATTGTCTTGAAACCTATTTTTAAGGTACATTTCCGTTTCCAAGTTTAAAATAGGAGAGTTTGTAAGTATGTATGGTGTCAGGCAGGTTTACAGGCCCTATATCACTTTTTGTAGTAACTAAGATATTTAGCAATCACCATACCTCTATATTTGGAAACCCTCTAGCCTAATTTTGTCATTGTTTATATATTGTTATTGTTTAGCTTTAAAGCTTTAGTTTTCCTAATATATATAAATAACTTTTACAGCCTTTAATTAACTAACAGGTGTCAGGTTTGATTAATACGCATAATTGTCAAGCAACACAAATCGTTGCTTAATTGCATTGCCATTGAATATCTGTTCAGGCTATCGACAGATAGTGCTGTAAACACGTCGCCTGTATCGCAACAATCTATTTATAATCGAGCTGGCTGGACTACTACTGTGTTAAATGTTCGATATTTACGATTACGACCACGAGACGCCGACTCTAGTGATGTATGAACAGAATGTCTATCGATAAACAAACTGTCTGAATATTTCAGTCGTATTGTAGTTTATAACTTGATAGGTATTTTTCCTAAATGTGATAAGATCACCTTAATCGGAGTCATTCTCTGGGCATCACTTATATAAGAATGAAAAATCATCACAGATTTTCCACTTTCCATTTTCGAACGAAGAAAAAGGTTCGCCAATTGTTGCAGGTTTTGCTTTTGTATAGAGAATTAGCCCGAGGTAGTCATTTTAAAAATATACCCCAGGAAATCAATATTCAAACCATAAATTTATTAAAAACAGTACCGACATTGAGATATTTTAAGTCGGTTACTAGTTTAAAAATAATAATATTTTATGTTTAAAACAGAATGTAATTTTTTTAACATCCAGATCCAGGGTATCCAGGGGTATTTTAATTCATCGGCAAAGCCTCGGAAACATATCAAATCGAAAAATTCAATATCGTAAATATTTGACGATATACGCTATTTTCAATAAGCGGATTCGAAAACTTTTGCTATTTGAATTTGGATCCTTAGTTTCCTTAGTTTCAATATGAAATCAAAATAGCGTTCTAAGATCTGACGGAAAGGAATCGAATTCGAATTGAATTAAAAATACTCCTACGGATGAAGTTTATTAAAAGAAAGTGTTTACAAAACGAGAAAACAAAAGCGTCTCGTTGAAGTCTTATGTATGAAAAAGTCAGGTCTACGGCGTAGGCCGCGTAGCACCGCAGCCGTAGCAGTCAATTGACATACTTATTTTATTATAATTGGTTATTAAATCGCGTGGAGTTATCGACAAGTTTGTAGTGGATGTAGGCAAGTCAAGTCACTAATCTCGCAGCGATTAGCGCACCCGCAAACCGGAGGCGCACGTGCGCCGTGAGTAAGCTCCTAGCTACCACAGAGAACAGAAACCTCCTTATTCTACAAACCGGATCAAATGCAAATACTTACTTTATAATCAGTGAGATAAAGCTTACTTTTTTATGGCGGTGGGTTAAGATACATGCAAATAAATGGCGGAACTTGGTAACTATCCGAGTGTCACGCAACTAATGTAAGAAAACTTAGTGTCAGGAGTACTTGTAAAATGTAACTATTTGTTATTTATAGTAAGCAGCGTGATTTAGTAAAAATAATGCTGAAAAATACACACAGCATCATCTAGCTTCAATCTAAGCAGATCTTGTAGTATGGGTAACTAGATAAACTTAATATTTAAGTAGATAGTTTGTTTTATAAAATTATGTGAAAAGGTGAAACAAAGTGTTAATTCATTTTCTCTTCTTTCAACCTCCTCCCTACTAGAGGAAAAAGCGAGAAAGATATAACTGGCATTTTACATATAACTTATGCATCTAGTCAAAAGTAACTACTCAAACATAAAAGATCATCCCGATCTATTTCCGAGATGAACCCTACCCGCCGGGTGTTAGAAACCGTTACAATTATAAATGTACACAATGTATAAATAGTTCATAGAAAAAACTACCTCATGTACCGAGATTGAAGGCGCAGTGTGTACGATCCTCACCTGCGCTTGCGCACGTGCACATCTGGACAAACGGCTGGGGTTGTGACGTCACTAGTGCCAACATGTAAGTATGAGCGCGGGATGTAAATAAAAAGCTCAAGGGATAAATGCACTTATGTGTGTAGGTATTTTACGTGTAGGTTGGTACTAAATGTAATCGAACAGATTGATTGTGTTCGATTAATTTTAGGACCTCACATACTTTAAAAACAAATAAATACGAGTACGTTTTATCCGTTTAGTGACTTTGCTTTCTAAAATTAGTTGAACACATTGATTGTGTTCGATTATTTTTGGACCTTACACACACACACACACACACCTTATAAGAAAATTAATCACAGACATTGTTTGATTAATTTGAAAATACATTACAATTAGGGTGCCTGTCCATTGGAGCGGAGCGCGCTGGCGGAGCGGAGAAACGAGGAAATATTAACCAATAGGATTGCACGAAATCTCGCTCCGATTTTTCATGCAATACTATTGGTTAATATTTCCTCGTTTCTCCGCTCCGCTACTTCTCTCCGCGTCAATGGACAGGCAGCCTTAGTATGTACTTCCGTCCGAATGCTGGTCAAAATCCAGGTCTCTGGTCCCTGATCTCCACAATTCTTCAGACATGTTTTCAGTATTATTTATTTAATTTTTTATTTTTACAGTATTGTTTACTTGGGAAATTTTAGATTTAAAGTTGTAGTTACCACTGGTAATTTCTACAACAAAAGTTGTACCACTGGCACCCTGTCTTTAATTTATTTATCCGTTTGAATCATCGGGGCTGTATAAGGTAGTGTGTGTAGTGAGTTACCTGTGTTATAGTATAGCCCACGGCTGCACGGGAGCATATCTACATTAGCAACGCTCATCACACCGCTGTTCCGACCACCCTCACGTCGCGCCTCGTGAAGCGCACCCTGTTCTATTCATTCTCATTAACCGATATCCATTTATATTATATAATGAGTTTGAGATGATTGTTCAGGTTTTAAGTGCAACTGGTTAAATAATTTGGCGTGTTATATAAAAGTGTAGAGCGATTTCAATTACTTTGAAGAAAAAATGAGAACTTATATGTAAAAATAAATAAGGCTGGATAATTCACAAATCTTCTAGCCGCAAACTTAGCAGAGCTTGTGTTATGGGTATAAGAGAAGGTACTAGACTGATATATTAATGAATCATACTAAATAGATAGATTTTTTATCTATACATATACAAGAATCACATAAAAATCTTAAGACCGTACAATTTTTTTTCCCGAGGCGGGAATCGAACTTATCGTCCTTAGTGGCACATGTAAATAAATACAAATCAAATCTGTCGGGTGTTTAAAAAATGAAGCAATCAATAACCTTAATCTTTGTCACAACCCTGAATAGCAGAGTTTAGTATTTCTTTGCTTTGTATTATTTTCTCGCGGGTCTCTAAGGGCATTATTATAGAAACCAATCCTTTTATTACAAGTGCAACCGTTATACTTAACAATCCTTTAACGGTACAAATTGCAGAGTAAGTTACCGAATCAATTAAATATTGTTGGCACCGAAAACATTTATTGTAGTTCAGGAACCCGTTATTATGTCATGATCCCCTTATTAGAGAACAATAATTGTGATTTTACATAATAATAGACAGTTAAAGGCTTTCTCATGAGTCAACCACTTTCCTGATTGCCGTGTAGTTCACAGGGGAGTCATTACCGATCAACAATGTGTTTGCTCAACTTAGAAAGGAACCATATTACACCTATTCATTAAATATTAAAATGCAAGCGATAATTACAACAGTGAATTTTAGAATTTTTTTGTAGTCTGGGAAAAAATTCGATATGAAATACAAAATGTGTGTTCCAACTTTTTTTAGAGATTCTCAGATTTTTTAGTAAGTATTTTTTTTTATAAATGACTCAATTTCGAAACCCTCAACGTGCGAGAAGCAATCACTCTTGACACTCGATCTTATTTTATCGTAAATAGAATTTTGTTTGGACCAAAATCTCATCTCATTATAAGTGACGATTTGGCCGACGATCTAGGTATCGACGAAAAAGGTATATTTCTATTCTATATATTAATACTTAATCCTACGTTCAAGAAGGTGTGTAAATGAAGGCTATTATAACGTTAATTTGTGTTTTTATCGAGTTTTTAAACTTACGCGATCGGAACACATTATAATATTATATCCCGTGACCACGACAGAGTGTACCTGTTGAAAGGTCGGAAAAAATAGGTAAATTAACGCGATAAATACCCGTGAATATTTATAATAATGTTTATAAACTTTTAATTTATTTTTATTTTATTTATTTATTTATTTATTTTAGGGAAACCATCAGCACATTAAACTTAACTTATCGATACAGTAGAAATTGATAGGCTATTTAAAGGAATCCACTGATAGATTCATAGTAATTTTACTTAAAGGTACTAAATGAAATAAAGAACTTAATGAAACTAGTTATCACTACTTGCTATAAAGTTGTTACGTAATTATCTATTATAGTATATTCTATTCTATTCTAATTACGATGACGCATTATATACAACAAAAAAAGAACTAGAAGAAAGTTTGTAGAAATCGAGGCAAGATAAGATGTCGATGAAATGAGATGATGTTAATGAAATACTTAGCAGCTCGAATAGCATTACCTGCCTCTTTGTCAAGTGCGATAAAACGGGGACCAGTAGCACTAAATAAAAGATAGAAAGTTGCTTTATTTTAACTACAAGAATAGTTTCAAGGAACTTGCCGATACATTTCTAATTTGCCGACAAAATGTTACCTCTGTACTTAATCGAATCCAGTTCTACAACGTAGGATTTAATTTAGTACTATTGATACTTGGAGCGCCACGCGGCTTCACCCTATTAATTCAATGAAAATTGATGAAAAAAACCTATGTTTTATTACAGGCCTAGAACTATCTACAATTTTGCATATTTCATTCCGACCCGTTTAGTTCTTTAGGCGTGAAGAAGTCACAAACAAATATCCATCCAAACTTTCGCTTTTATAATATTAGTAGCATAGAAAGATTTAAGAGTCGCCGTAATAATGTACTTGCGGTTTTTCTAATCACCTGAATGATGCTTGAAGAAAATCAATGCATCCTTGCTATCTTTACTTATGCCTTTTTCTATTTTTGAGGGGGCGCATTGCAATTTGCACCGAACGGTAATTTCCAATTTCCTATAGCAAATTTCTACAAATACATAAAAAATGCTAGACAATCCACTCAACATCATCTAGCCCCAAGCTATGCAGAGTTTGTTTTATGGGTACTAATACGATAGATTCCATAGGTAGATATTTCTTTTTATTCATTGAAAACATTCAGAACCCTTGAAATAATATGTAGATCGTACAAACATTTGTTCCAAGGTGAGAATCGAACCCCAATCCAACTTTCTACGTCGCAGGCGGCTCATCACCCACCGCGCTACTGGGGTCGGAAAAACCGATGAACAATTTAAATCGCAATCTACTGGATGCAGATTGATGTTCCGATCGACTCTAATATAATATATATATTAAGAATAAGTTAGGTTACCCCCTTGAAGAAGCAATACTTTACCAGAGTTGAAAGCTCGAGTCCCCTCGACGGCTCCGACGACGGTTGCGATAATCCGCGCCAACCACTAAGTGAGCCCCGATAGCACTGACGAGTCAATCGCGCCCACGCCCGTCGGAGCCCTAACAAACCTCTGCGATACTGCAATGTACAATGATTTAGGTATCTAACAAAGAATAGAGTATCTGCTAGCGATTTTCTAAGATGGTTAGGCTAGTTTGGCTAGGAGATTAAGTTTAGCTCAAAAGTGATTGCTTAAAAAACGGCCATTTCTTTTTCAGGGAAATTATCATAATGAAGAAAATGCCGTCAAATGGCGATTATTGTTGCAGTAGTTTTAACAACGATGTCGTTTTTTTGATTAAGGCTGCTGGACTGTGGCTAAAAAAAATCGTGCGACAAATAGTCTTAAAGTACACCTTTTTATAATACCTGTTAACCGACTAAAGCTAGATTCCTCTTAAAACGTGACCCAGGAATACTACCATCTGAAAACTTAACTCAATTCTTTGGAAAAGTAATGCAAATTTTTTAAGGAACGAATGTTCGTACGAACATCGAGCATAAATCTGGATAAGGGTCCGCAACCGATAAACAGCAGGTTGTATGCATGTGCATCGCGCATTGTGGCATTAAATTATTGAGTGCCTTTTAAGATATTCTTTAAGTCACTTGTGCACACAAAAGAGAAATGCAAACGCGATTACGCGTTGAATGCGCTCGCGTCGGCAAAGGAGCCGCCAGGCCGGCGTAGGGTTCCTAATGCAGTGTCTATGTACCTGGATAGCTGGCGGCTATCGCGCGCGGCGTCTGCCTCCACCGCCGCCACTACTCACGCAGAATTACAATCGATAACACACAAGTACACGTTTAAAGGTCTCATTTAAAAGCCTCACTAATCAGAGCCACTTGCTAAAGGCGTGCTAAAGTAAGCTTGTTTTATGAATACTCTTGCACGCACAACTCCATGATCGATATACCTTACAACACAATAGGCAGAGCATTGTGCTAAAATTATTAGATAATTAAGAATCTATTCTGTTAATTGAATTTCGAGTGCAACGTGGCGTGTGGCAATATTGCTGGTGAACCGCAATTATCTCGTCATAGTTCTGAGATCAATCAAAGCTAGCGTTATGTGGGTCATTAATTATTGTAAACAGTAATTATTTTAATTATTCCTGACAGTCTTTGTGTGAAGTCGTGAAGTCGCCGCACGCTGCTGAAGGTCGGCGCGGTGTCTATTACAAAGAGGATTTGAGAAAGGCATCCGTGCTGCTCCCGTCGACCTACGTGAATGGGAGCTCTTGTAAGTTGCCACACCGAGCTCCAGCACTTATCATAAACAGCTTATTCAATTACAGATTAAATTTGATTCCGGTCGGTAGCATTAAATAATTACCGTTCGAACGCACGATCTCGATGAGCTTGATCTGGTTGGTAAAAAATAACAAAATTGGGTAATTTATGGGGTCTGGTAAAAACTATAATTTTTATCCAATGAGCTTAAAATTTTCAACCTTGTAATTTGCTTTGCTTTCATCGCTTTTCGTTTAGCGAGCAAACATTAAAATTGCTACTTCGGGCGATAAAAACGCCAATAACAAGGTGTGAATTTTGATGCCAGTGGATGTTTTTTGTCTTACAAAAAAAAGATTATATTTTCTTTCATCACTCCAAGCCCCGTTTATGTTCGTGGCTAGCAAAATACTTACATATATATACACTTATACTTATACATATACATGCACTTATACTTTTTTTTATTATATATAGACCTATATACTTCATTTGCCCTCAATCTCACCTGATGGTGAGTGTCGATGTGTGTGTGTGATATATCACGAGGTGCACAAACATTTTAAGGATTGGTTATTTTGCATTAAAATATTTTTATTTTTCATTTAGTTTCAGGCCGATTCCTCTATCTACTTGGCGGTTCTTAAGTAGGTAGGTATGATGTAGTCCTAGATAGCTAATTGGATACTGATATCAAATTCCTTGTATCAATTGTACCTTCCTCGAAATCGTACTCAAACCTACTTTTAAAAATAAGTCCTTATTCTCAGGTGCTCTCAAGTTAAAAAAACATTAAGATATATTAAAATCTAAACTAAATTACAAAGAATACGATATTCTTGATAGTAATCTCGCAATTTTGGATAGAAGTTAAAAGGTACGATATAGCCAACCTTCGCTTACCATGGCGTGTGGTGGCGCCTTCGTGGTTGTGCCATCGGCCGCTGTCAGCATCAGTTCGTCAGGTGATCTCCGTGACTCAACAGTTAAACTAACGAACCGGTGTGAGCCCGCTCCGCCGGCGCGTGCTTCATTGTCTCTATTATCTATCATTATCTCTCTTAGCCTACATAAGACGTATTCAATAACGCATGTACGCAATAGATATCGAATGTAAAACAATAAACTTTTAATAGGAGAATGCTTACTGCAACTTCTTGTATTGAACCGGATTAATAAGTTGTGCAACTCAATAGCTGTGTCATGAAAGGTTGAGCTCCTGTTCTATGGGTCAATGTTACCTTCAGCGTTTTGTCTTTTTGTTCAAAGGAGTTTTTAATTACGCAAATTGTTACGAGATTGGCGTACGAAGGTACGAAAGTAAATTCAAGGAGATTGATCCAAATCGAGATAGAGAACTGACATTAGGTAAATAGGAAAATAGTTGGCGGTTCAAGTCCGGCATATAATAATAGACATTCTCTGAAATCCTTGTGAATCTAATCACAAGAACTTCCTATTAAAGTTCAAGTGCGCTTCATAAGGCTCGCCTCACAGATTGCGAAGGGACGGCTTGCTCTGTAATATCTCCGCGAGATACAGTGGCTGTGGCTACACAAGGATCGTAGCAGGTGGAAATAAATCACGGATAGAGATTACAGATACTCACCTAGTTGGGCTAAACGTTTATGGCCCATGATTAATTCCATTATGTTCACTTTACGATGGTTATCAATAGTTATTATGTTTCATTAGCTTTGTAAACTACCTATGGAACGGAACTATGTCGGGCGATCCATCAAGGTGTTAAGCGGAGACGGTTTAGGTCGACTCTATTTATTAAACGTCGAAGTATAACACCTGCCATATCGATCCAATCGCAACCTTATGAGGTGTCAGTATGTTCACCGCTTCGTTAAACCATCATCTTTGCCACAGGGTGTTTAGATTTTGATGACCTGATAAGTATTACTATAAGATTTTTTTTTATTTGTTATAAGTTTGAGGCCTGAACGAACATCTGAAGAATTGGAACAAAAAAATCTAATTCTCTCCAACTTATTGTTTTCTGACTTTCAAATATAAAACAATGTCGTTGACCATCGTTCAGGCAGGCAAAAAGCCGAAGAAGGAAAAATTAAAATACCTAATAAAATTATTTTATTATGCATGTATAAAGAATCCAGTGTACAATTTACCATCGGCCTCTGCGCCATTACATTCTACTTTATTATTAGTGCTAGTGAATTAGTTTAATCAAAGGTATTTAAATTGTAGATTAGAAAATAAACAGGACATAAATTCATCAATTTTAATCATTTATAATTTAAATCATCCTGTTAATAAGATCAATAGCTATTGCTATCATGACGCGATGAAATACATATCAGTGGTTATTATTCAAATGTCGATGCATGGATATTTGTAATGGGCTTTATGGAGAAAATACATATGGAATGAGTCTTCATATAACATAAAATAAGGTGTCTGTGCGCGTCTGTCTGTCTGTTTATCGGCCACCTAGCTAGCTCACGGAGAAAGAAGGTTTACATGTATATTTATAGAATCTTTTCTGTATTTTGGCTGAAATCTGACGAGATATCGGAAAAAAAACATACCGATCAAGCTTTGCTTGCTAACTGTGGCAGGGTATGAGTTGATTCTGCGATACGGGAGGTTGCGGGTTTGATTCCCGCCTGCGGAAAAATGTAAAACGATTTGCTGATATTTGTTTAGGGTGTTCTGGGAGTTTTCCATGTATAATATCAAAAATATGTTTCCATGCAGGATTATTAAAGTAGGTAGAGATAATTATGTAGTTTTCACACTACAAGCTCTGCTTAGCTTAAGCTACAATTAGATGACCGTGTTTGATGATTATGAATGTGAACTATCAAACATTATTTTTTTTTATAAAACAGATCTGCATACGTGCGAGGTCGGAGCGAGCCGCTAGTAAACTACATCGATTCATACGTAGGTGATGCTGCATTATTATCAGATACTTGATTCAGTGCAAGTACCCATCAGTCACGGGATAAAAACAGTTAGACCCGGGAGCTTTTATGGTCCATCAACGACATCGATATTCGAAAGGCTTCGCGAATAATTGGTCCAGTTTTAATCTGCTTTCAACCTTTCCAGCAAACGATGAACCGAAAACGTTAGTCACGATCGAGAGATTAATAATTTGTTTTTATGCGATGTCGCAGTCGTTATCGCGAGTATCGAGACGACGACGTGAAGTTTTTTTCACAACACCGGTGCTGGTAAGGAGGCTAAGTTCGACATCACGACGTTGCTACTCAACTTTCGAGAGCGCCTGTCGATTAAGAATCACTTGCGACAATACTGGGTTGATCGTTGTAGCCCTTGGCATTTGTGCTATACTCACCTACATAACCGTAACGATTGGGTCGAGCAGACATCGATATCTCGAACTATATCGATGTCTGCTGGCCGGGCAGCCTGCAACGCATGTTGCGGGTTCGATGACTGCCTCGGGATAAATGTTAGAACGATCTGCAGATTGTGTGCGTTTAGGGTGTTTTTGATGTTTTCTATGTAATTTAATATGTATTCAAATGTATAATGTATTACTTAAGTATAATGTATTAAGTAGGTTTATCAGATTCAGAGGGCCTAATACGAACTTTTTTAACCGTCCAAGTTCCAAGCAGTTCAGTTTACAGCGTATTTTGACTGGAATTAAGAGTTCATAATAGGGCCCCAGATCCAGATTACTTATTGATAACACCTTTTACATGTCATAAATGTCCTTAAAAATCATAAATCGAACTATAAAAAACAGTTATCTAGTACTTTCATAACACAAGCTATGCTTAGCTCGGTCTTAGATGATGATGTGTGAATTGTCCAGCATTATTCAATTTTATAATTTATCTATTAATCATACGGAAGTAGGCAACGCAGTACTTAAGCATGCTTAGGTACTTCGTAATCTGAAAATTAGAAATAAACGTTAGAAGCTAGAACAAACCGAGACGGCATTCCTGTTAAATCTGCAACGTGAAAGTATTTTTTGTCCTAACAACCGTAAAACGAGTAGGCAGCTTCTTCTAATAAGCCTAACATGAGAACGGGTTACGGCGACCGTACGCGGACGGTTGTCTCGGTCGGCACTTCAAAGCAAACACTCGTTTAAGCCAATTGTGCGTGCCTGCGCGCGCGCAACTACAACGTGTAATTTACGGTTAGAGGGTTCGCCCCCGCAACCCTGCACCCTAGCACCGTGAGGTAAAAAACGGGTATCATTTAATCGGTCAGTGAATTAAACAGATTTTGGTGAACAAAAAAATTAATTCGGTAAGCTGAATAAATAAAACTGGGCTGCGACAAATGGCCTGCAAAAAAATTAAAATTGGGCAACAAGAAATATAACAACGGGCTATTTAAAAAATATTTGTGCTTTAAATTATTTTTCATGCAGCGGCACATCATGATTAGCATTTATTGAAATTTTGGCCTGCTGTAAAACTAAAAATGGAGCAATCAACTATCAAAAATGATCAGCAGACCGTGGATCGGATTTAATTCAGTGTTTGGAAGCTCACTAATTAATTTTGGTTTGCTAATTTGACGATCGATGTGGCGGCGTGCGAGGCATTATTATTTTTATTATGGATGGATGGATGGATGTTTGTTACTCTTTTAAAATGGAAAACATTAGGGATATCGAAGACTGAGAATAACACGTTTGATTTTGTGATGAGATGGGAGGCCACGTTTTGGATCGCGAAAGCAAATTCGGGTTTCTGCATTTAGAGCTGTGGCGGAGCGGCGCGACGCGGCGGCAGGGAGCGGACGCGCGCTACTTGATTTCACCAATCAACTTTGAAAAATGATCAGTGTTTGGAAGCTCACCAATTAATTTTGGTTTGCTAATTTGACGATCGATGTGGCGGCGTGCGAGGCATTACTATTATTATTATGGATGGATGGATATTTGTAACTGGATGGATGTTTGTTACTCTTTTACGCAAAAACTACTGAACGGATATGGATGAAATTTGGCACAGAGATAGATTATAGTCTGGAATAGCACATAGGCTATATTTTATCAACGAGAACGGGAATTAGCGCGGGTGAAACCGCGAGGCACTGCTAGTAATATATATACAATACCTAAGCAGCCCATCCCGGCGTCGTCGCACAGGGCAAAGGTAGGTATTTAACGAAAATTTTATATATATTTTAAATTTTAACATGTACCTACCTAGTATACACACTCACGCAGACGATTTCAAGCATTGACTCTGACTCCCCACTGTACCCCAGTGACGCCCTACATCACATAGGTAACTTTTAATTTTTTTAACTTTTTTTATTACATTATGCGCCCCGCGGCTTCGCCCGCGAACCAGAGTTTTTTTATACAACTTTCAGAAATTTATAACACAATCCCTAGGCGTTATTTTGTTTAAATAAAAAATACATGTCAAATTATTTATTTTATAGTTTATTTATAATTACTGAGTTTGGAGTAAATTGAATCAAGGAAAAATAATTTTCCAAACAAACTTTAACCCCATCAGAAGTTAATTTTTGAAAATTTTATTAGCGTTTTGGATCGCGAAAGCAAATTAGGGTTTTTTTATTTAGAGCTGTGGCAGGGCGGCGCGACGCGGCGGGGCGCACGGCGGCAGGGAGCGGACGCGCGCTACTTGATTTCACCAATCAACTTTGAGCCTTACTTTTTGAGTGCTTGCTTGTAAATAAGGTTCCTAACCACAGAAATCCTAGCACTAGAAAAGTTATTTCTCTGATTGATTACATAGGTAATTAGGTACCTGCTTCCGAAACGCTTGTCGCCACCTTTACTAATATTGTAAACGCGAAAATTTGTAAGTATGGATGGATGGATGTTTGTTACTCTTTCACACAAAAACTAATCAACGGATCTGGATGAATATAGATAGATTAAATATAGTCTGGAATAACACATACGCTATATTTTATCCAGAATTCCCACGGAAAATTCCGGTAATTTCGCGGGTGAAACAGTACCTACCTACTATTTTAATTGGGAAAATAAATAAAACAATGAAAAAATATGAATGTTAACATTAAAATTTATGACAGTAAGTGTGTAAGTCCTCGCACTCTGTGCAGCACATTTTGGGATATAACTTTATTTCTTTATTCCCAAGATTGACAGATAGAGATCATCTGTAGGAAAGCCCCAAAGATTTTAAACTTTGCTTAGTATTTACTAAGTTATTATCGGTCTTAAAGTATCTACTTACATACCAAATTTCATCTAAAATACTAAGTATCTACATACCTACCATCACCAAATTTGTTCTCAATAACTTTAGTATCTACTGAGATTATTTATAACGAACATTTACACAGACTTTCAATAATAGTATCTACCTAAAATAGTAAGATTTCAAACGCAGTACCAGTGATTACGGCTTATTTTCGCTTTTTTCTGCTTTACTTTTTTACAATTCTTTTGCCCATAACATTTATTATGCACCTCAAAAATTTAATTACTTGCTGTAACATAATAACGGTTTATTACTGCCCATGATTTTTTTATTCAGTTGCCCAAAAGTATTAATTTCATAGACCATACCGCTATTTATTCACTTACCAAAAATTTTATATTTGTCAGCCAAGTATTGCAGGTCGTTTTTATTTTACATCCGACCAAAATTTATTAAGCTGCCCAAATATTTATTTAGCTGATTTTTACCGCTTACCCCAATATTTAAAATAACTACCAATAAATTTACTCCCGTAAAAAACCACCATCTGTTGAACCACGGGATGACGCCCGCTGGGTCAGTAATTGACCGCCGACACACTGTTTTCTAAATTAACCTTTTTTATATACCGAACTGTTGCGGGTAAATAATTATGTGAAAAATAGGTTAATGGGCTATTTATTTAAATCGATACCGATGGCGAAATGTTTGATCTCTTATTTAGAGTTAATACTAATTTATTGTTTCTTTCTTAAGAAATAAATCAACTAGCGACGTTATCTCATTTAACACTGCGTCAATGCCGGATACTGAAAGTGAATTAGTATTTAAATGTTTATAAGTTAAGTTTGAAAAATAGTAAGCTTTCAGAATAAAAATTTCATAACAACAGTCAAATTTCTAATCTAAAGAAATGTGGGAGGATTTTTGATTCATATTCTTAATAAAATATTGCAACAGTTTCAGTTCAAAAACATAAATCACAATGAATCTTCGGCCAAAACCAATAACGAATCCCTAAATAAATAAAAGACACCTATTATTATTTTTGACCCAAATAACAGGATATGTTAAACTTAAACTTTAAAACATAACTCCTTCTTAATTTTATATTAATAGCGTAATTTAAATCAATTTCCGCCTCGGCACGGGTTAACCCTTTTATGAGGGCGTTACAAGCATTTATTATTTCATAATAGTGTGTAATCGAGTTTTGATCTTGTCTAGCACCAGCTGGGACCGAGATGATTTGTATATCTTCCACCTTGAAGCAGGTTATGAACCGTATCAATTATGAAATGGCCCTCTTTGATGCGCCCATCACTCTCAGTGAATGCCTCCAAATGTGGAACCATTTAGAGAAAAGCTCAATTTGTAGTGTAACACCAGATTCGATCAATGTCATAAAATGGGGCTTATTAGGTAAATTAATTTACTAGACTACAAATATTCAAGGTTTTTGTTGCTTTTATTTACCTACTAGATGCACCCCGCGCCTTTGCCCGCGACCCAGAGTTTTTTTTTTCGTACAAATTTCAGAAATTTATTGCAAACCTCCTAAAGGTTATTGTGTAAAAATAAAAAATACATGTTTAATTATTCACTCCATAGTTTATTTATACCGATTTTTGAGTGAATCGAACCAAGGAAAAAATATTTTCTATACACACTTTACCACCCTATTTAACCCCCTCAGAATAGAAAATTTCCAAAATTTAAAAGCCTATTCCTAAGCCTAAGCCTTCTATTCTAGGTCCTGCACTATCTACACACCATAGTAAATAATTCACTCAGAGAACAAAGTATAGGAAATATGTAAAAACGCTCGAAATTCCTTTTAGTTTATTGACACATTGTTTACCAGCATTATCCCGGAAATTATTAAACCACATGGTGACAAACATTTTTTAAGCCAACTCATTTAACTTTTACCGTTTTTAACTATAACATCCTTTCTGTCGGAGCCGTGTGAACCAAGAGGCATCCTGCCAGGCATCTTTGAAAGTAATGCCGTTTTGGAGTAATTTAAATCAGGTGTGGCGTTTCTAGGCAGTGCAGACATTGTAGCTAGTGTTTGCACCACGTGCGAGCAATCAACAATACTGTTGGTGCCTTTCCATTGTTCCGGCAGTAAAGCACCGCACCTTCAGACGGCCTGTTTCGCAGGTGGCCTGCAGATCCAAGCTCCAAATGACTCCCGATTGTTTTCGTTTTACGGTTATTACTCAAGATTTTACAACATTATATTGTAAAGTTACAACTTGTCTGTGAAAATATTCTGTGGGAACATTTCTGGTGATTTCCACATCTGTCACTTGCGAATCGATCCACTGTAAATAATAGGATGGACAAAAACAATAATGAGAAGATGACACAGTAAAATGGGTCGGTCACAACTATTACCATCTATTTCGTGTATAAACTATTAATTATGATCGAACCATCAATCACGGTAAGGTCAGGCCGCATGCGGAAACAAAACGGTCAATACTGGAAGTTTTTGTTGGATATCATTAAAGAAGTGTATTGGGTTCGACCTACGTTGGTGGCCGTCGCTCTGAGTGATTCGTAGCTACGGATTATTTATAACTAACTGCGCCCCGCGGTTTCACCCGAATGAAAATTGATGAAAAGTATAGCCTATGTTTTATTTCAAGCCTAGAACTACGTCTACTGAAAATTGCAGACCAATTCGTTCAGTAGTTTTGGCGAGGTTACAAGCATTCATCCATCCAAACTTTCGTATTTATAATACTAGTTGCTCTCCGTGGTATCACCGTCGATTTATGAATAGCTGCAATCAATGATAGAGTAGCTTATATTTTATTCCCGGTCTAGAACTACGTCTATTGAAAATTTCAGAACGATCTGTTTAGTTTTGGCATGAAGAGGTAATCCATGGTAATCCATCCATCCAAACTACCGCATTTTTAACATTAGTGTGATGGGGCTCGCGGACGCGGATTTCTGATGGAATCTGCTCCTTTGTCATTGGAGCAACCTGTTCTCTCGGGTCGGCCTCACGGCGCACAATGTATTGTAACGGGCCACCTGATTAACCGCCATTCCATCCGGGCTATGCAGATATCGACCGCGCCGCGCCCCGCGTCCATCATGCCTTCACCCCACACTGCCGCGATTTTGAAGCGCGTCGTGTCGCGCGATTTTATGCGATTTTGTAGCGCGATTTCTTATCCACAACTACGTATTGTAAGGGCGATTTCTACAAATTATATGCAGTCTGAATTTTGTCAGCATTTCTTTCAACTTTTAAAAAGTAATAAGTCGTTTTGGAGACATATTAAACTGTTCTCTTATGATATGAATATATTTAAAAAAAAAATATTTGAGCGTCTGGTCGATGCGACCCGAGAGCTGGTGAGTAGGTATCTGGCTCAGCGCATCAGCATTGCCATACATAGTGATAATGTAGCCAGTGTATTGGGGACGCTTCCGACTGGTATTGACATGGGTCAATTAAGCTACCTTTAGACTGTTTGCGACCGACTGCAGTTAGCTCAATGGTTTCAATTGTATGTACTAGATGTAATTTTTTCTATTCCTTGATTGAAATTTTCTTTGTATTTATTTTCTCTCATATCGCGATTGCTTACACTCTTTGTTTTAGCGCTTAAGCGCCACGACGCAAGAAATCGCGCCAAGTCTTTCGTCTTGAGTCTTTTGAGTCTTGAGACTTGAGTCTTGAGTCAAGACAAAGCTGTGAGAAAGATTGCATGCGTCTTAGTACAAAATGTTCCGTCAACAAATATCGCAAAATCAAGACGTGGAAACTTCGGATAACTTCAATCGCGTCGATGAAATCGCTGTGTATAAGATCGAATACGTCTTAGTACAAACTGTACTGCAAAAAGATATCGCAACAAAAATCACGCGACTCAAGACGCGCTTCAAAATCGCGGGTGTAGGCTACACTGATCCACACTGATCATATTCATTTCAAATGATAGATTGCTTTTGTGTCGTTAATGCCTTATTATGATACAGATAAGAGCATCAAGGTTACTGAACTTTCTATCGCTTAAGTTGAGTAGTCATAATAGTGATATTCATCGTCGCACACAGCTGATGCTGCTTTGATCGATTAAGCGTTGTGGGAACCAGCGAGGCTTACAAGTGCTCGAGTCAAAATGTTTTTTATTTAGTACTTCCATACTTATAACCGAGGGTTTATATTTCTCTGAGTGTGTTTTTGTCAGAACTTTTTCATTGCACACTCTTAAGCAGGTGTAAGGTACACAAATTTCACATGAGAACGTAAAATGTAGCTTCAATCTTAATTGGAGAGTTAACGAGGTAAATGCAGGTGATTCACACAAATTGTGTCTATTTTTGTGTCTGAATGTATTGTTTCATAAAATGGCGAATATTGGCGATTTGTCCCAGGGCGGAACTAGAACTCAAACCCTAGCGTCGCAGGCGGACCGTTTTGCCCGCTGTGCTATAGAGGTCGCCGATTATGTTTATCATTACATAGTAACGTAAACAAAAACAAAGACGCCTTCTTTGTCCCTATGTCCCTGTATGCTTAAATCTTTAAAACTACTCAACGGATTTTGATGCGGTTTTTTATAGATAGAGTGATTCAAGAGGAAGGTTTATACGTATAATAAAACCGTGCGTGTTTTGTTAAAAGTGTTTTGATGCGTACTAGATAACTGATTTATTTAATACAGTAGGAAGATTATGACACATTGCGCCAATGAGGTTGTCGGTAACAAAAAACTTAACCATATTCCAAACAACGTTCCAATTTCTTCCTCTCACCGTGATCTCGAATAAAGAGACGGAATCACAGTAAATTCCATTCATCAATATGTAACATCACTCCGTAAAAAAATTGGACACCTTCCGTAACATCCGCTGTCAATTCTCACGAGACAGGTAGCCGTTTCCGCCGAATCTTTTATAAAGAGCTCTTTTGCAGTATCCCTGTATCCAGTAGCAGGGTAGGTAATTACATTAATTTTGATAGTACGAGGGTTACTTAAACAGCCATGGTTACTTTTTGGTTACATGGTAGGTATATAGATTCGGACCTCGGAAAGAAATTGCCTTGAAACGCGTTCAAAGCCACGGGCTGATGTAAGTTTAACATACTTGTTCCAGAATGTTAGAATTATATATTGTAATAAATTTATAAAATTTAGCGAGATAATCCATCTAAGTTAATTTATTTTTATTGTTTGCAATCGTCTGCAGTTCGCTCAATGGTTTCAATTGTTACTAGTTGTATTTTTTTTTATTCCTTGATTGCAATTTTCGTTGTTAATAAAGAGATTCATTTATGAAGTATATTGCGTGAAACGCGAATTGTCTTGATCGATTCCTTTATGAATGGATTATAGTTACATTTTTTTATAATATATCTATAGAAGCGTGAGAAAACTTACGTTGGTAATTAAAATCAGAGCATGAAATTAGAGAATATGTTACAAAGTCAGCTCATTGAATTTCAAAATAAATTTGAATTTTTTAGCGAATTGTATGCGAGTGCAGTTGTTATGTTAAATATTTTGCATGAGTAATTCAGGAAGTAGTTTAGCAGGTAAGGCAAACTTTACACTCCAATAATATAATCAGCATTTGTTTTACATAAATTATAAGACTTTTTATTGGAAACGATGGTGGCCATTATCTTACTTTGGTGAGTGAAGATGTGGCCTAAGATGCACTCTTTCCCAGAAGGAACTTATTATTCTGGATTAGAAGACTCCGAGATTGTACTCTGGCGGGAAAACAGATGTAAGAAGCCCATTCCATTATGAGAGAGAACACTTTATTGTACTAGAAAGTTACATACACTAAAAGACTTCAAGACTTATATCTAAATAAAAATACACATAGGTAGTACAAAAAGCCTGGAGAAAAAGATAAAAGGTTTAGTAGCACAAAAGTTCATAAAATCTGTTGAAATTATTTCCGATCTCAAAAGCTGTCTACCTTCTGTAAATTTTCTGCGTCCAAAGCGGTTTTCGCCTTTAACTCATACAAACAATAAAACTGCAAGGTAAGTATTTATACTAAAAGCATATCGGCATGCAGAATATTCGCATGGGTAATTCAGGAAGTAACTCGACAGGTTAGGAACTGGTTTGGCGACAAGTTGGGAGAAACCGGGAGCGCATGGGATCTGTATCAAACGCAAGCAGATCGCAGTAAGTGAGCCGAGAATTGGCTCATTCATTGCTAGGCCAAGCACAAGGATTGTTGTACCTATATGGTAGAATGGATAAAAAAATGTCACATCGTAATTGAATGTGAAAATATTTGCAATTAAATTTTACATTTATATTATTTAGGCAGTTTATGATGTTGCGTATTTTTCTCTAGAAATCCTTATGTGCTTGGCCTAACTGACAGTCTTCCTTAGAAGGAAATTATAATTACCACACTCTTACACATTTTTTTATAGCGACATCCATACGGCAGTGGAGTATTGGAACAATATTAGCTCTACTTATTAAGCAAAATACATAATGTAGACGATCCATAAGAGGGTGTAGTTTTGTATAATTATAAATCATAAACCTTTATCTACTTTAAAAGGTCAAGTCAATTAAAAATTGAACCAAAAATCAAAGTTAATAATTTCTTAAAATACATATATCCTGTGATAATAAACGAAATTTCAAGTCTGTTCTGAAATATCAAAATCAGATCTGAAAAAAATGCGGTTACACACTACTTGCAATGCGAAACTAACCTAAACTAAAATAACTCAGTTTGCACAATGCACATCACCATAAAAAGGCCTATTCTCGTCAGAGCGACTGATGTCCGGGAGCGGTGCAGCAAGTACTTGCGACCCTCCATCATCCGCGTGATCTATTGTTTGTCGAGAGAAATGAAACAGGAAAAAAATGTTCCCAAACTATCGTGAGAATCATAAAATGTGCTCCGAATTTATTAACCGGCGCTCACCAGCTCCAGAATCAATAATATCGTATTACAATTGGTGGCCGAGAGCTTTGTTGCCGTTTTATACAATGTGTTAAATTCATTTTGGTCAGTTATTTTTGATGCGAATATCTTTGATGAGGGTCCTATTGAATTTCGTGAGATTATGTTTTATGAGATTGATCTGCAGAGATTTTATTACGGAAAGGTATCTGCCCCTATATTGTCCTTTTCTTATATCACAAGAATGCAAACTAAAATCATCACACCAATATTATAAATTCTAAAGTTTGGATGGATGTTCGTGACCTCTTCATGCCAAAACTATTGAACGGATCGGGCTGAAATTAATAGACTAAGTTCTAGGCCTGGAATAAAACATATGCTACTTTTGATCAATTTCCATACGGGCAAAGCCGCACGACGCGACTACTATATGTCTTAACTAAACGCGCTCTGTGGCGCAGCGGTCGAAAGACCCTTATGTGGCTTAGGAGGTTTCGGGTTTGATTCCCGTCTCGTCTATAATTAGAAGTAGAATCATATTCGGACCTGTAATTACAAGTAGGATCATATTCGGAACTATAAGAACAAGTAGGATCATATTCGGTCCAATAGTACAAGTAGGACTGAATGATAGTGCCTCGATACTTCATTGCGCCACAGCGCAGCGTAGCCGCCAAGCGGCGGCGCATGCGACACCGGCGCAGGCGCCACCATTCGCCTGACTCACGCCTATGGACTCCTGGTACATAACTACTGATCTACCTCGCTCGTAGATCATTTTAATTTGCGGTATACCTACGATCAAGTAAGGCTTTTGACAGGTTATTCTTGGGCGACTATACTTAGTCACAGTAGATATAGATCGTAGAGATTAAATAATCAAACTAATATTTGAAATTCGAAGATTTGGATGTAGTGAGGTCACGTCACGCTAAAACTACTGAAATGATTAAGCTGAAATTGTACACGCATGTAGTATGGACCTGTAGTAACATAAGGCCACGTTTTATACAGGAAAACTATACATACCAATTCAGCTTTGCAGAAGATGCAGACAACGAGAAATATCTGAACTACATAATCTCATGGAATCCCAAATACTTATCTATCTATAGTATTATTCTAAAGAGAGAATATTTGTATGTACTTAAGTAACGAATAAACTCAAAAACTACTTCTTGCTACATTAAAAGGCTACTTTATCCTGAGTAACATATGCTATATAAAGAAGGAATCCCTACATTTATTCTGTGTCCCTACTACTTTATATTGATACAATTCGTGGCATAGCGGATGAAAATGAAATACAGTAAAATAAATTTTACAGAAGGTCCATAACTCATATAATACGAAACGAATGTGCTCATACAAGTAGGTCCTTGTAAATCAAATGTGCAACTAGCCCACAGTCAAATTCAAACAACTATAATTAATTTTATATAGCCAGGTATCAGAGGTCTGGATCAATAACCGGCAATAGACAACCCACACACGGTTTTGTAAATCGAGAGCTTCTGTTCTTCTAATCTCTTCGGTCATGTTTCAGAATATTCATTTGTAACCATCAATGCTTTCGCACCTACAGTCATTGTATTATTGTCAAGTTCGTAGTTGCTCATAAAAATAATTTATGAATGAACGTCTGTTTGTGGGTCAGTCTCGACTCTCGAGGTATGTATGTAATGTCGTTGAGTGGATATGAATCCACTTTGTGAGTTTTATTACTCTCTTGATTAATATTTACGATCGATTCTTTGTCAGAGTTGTGATTACTTGCTTTGCAAGATTGGTGCTGTGCTCGTAACTTGATTATTCAGTTTAGGAAAAGAGTTCTTTATCAGCGATTCGAAACGCATTTCTGCTCGGATCTCGGCGTTTGATTTAGTTGTTTGTTAGCTGGAAATAACTAACCAATTTTTAAAGAATATACAGAAATATAATTTATTTGTAAAATCGATTTACATTTAAGATTTTCATAAAAATTGTGTAAATCTTCAATTCAATTTAATTGCCAAATCGAATTTAGTAATGTAACTTTATGAAAAAAAAACATAGTAACTAAAAGTATTAAAATTAAATTAAATAAAAATAGGATTTATATTAAATTATAAAATCACTGGTCAATGGTTCGTTCATTGAAAATAAATTATTTATTTATTTACTTTTACTTTCTATTATTTATTTTTGGAGTTTAATTCAGAGATGACTAGCTAGATCCTCTATTTAAATCTCAATCCGTTAACAAGAAAGTGACAATCGAGGAGGCGGCTTCGCAGAGCAGCACCCCACTCCCACCCACTAAAGAACAACTTTCTATGTTTTTGTTCAATTTTAAGAGTGTAATCTGACATGCACGAATAATTCACAACCATTGTCAATCATTGTATTTGAAAATGAATCCAGATGCAAATAATTACCTAAATATTTATGCAAATCTGATATGAATTAGAAAGCTCGTTGAAGCATTGTGATGTGTGACGTGATGATAGACAAATGACTTGCTGTCGCGTCACCAGGAATCTGGCTGCGGTGTAGTCGGAACTGTTTGGTATTCGCCTTCATAGAGTAGTTATAGACAAACGGAGGCGACTTGTTCGTCACTAGCACGCGCTCCTGTTTGACAGGTCCAAGTTTGACAGGTCCCAGTTTGACAGATACAATCAGCGCCCGCGCGCCTTCCTCCGCGGTGTTCTATTGTGACAGACACGAACTGTGCCGAAAAGAAAAGTATAAACAGTTAACCGGCCACGTTATTTAGATCATGAATTAAATTATTCCTGGTATGTACTACGTCTGATACTGACAGACAGATGCCACTGGTTGATTTATTAATCTTATAACTATCCAAATGTTGACTGCTGGTGTTATTTAATAAAAGCAAAAGATACTTCATTTTGATTAGATCACTAGTTTGTTTCTCAATATTTTTTAAAGCAAATTTTTTTACTGCTGGTTTTGACTAATTATATATATTGACCCCTTGGAGTCTAGATCCGTGGGATGTCGATACTCTCCAGGTTTTCAAGGGTACCAGAAAATTTACCTTATCAGATTGGCTAGGCGAATAAACAAGCTGCATTTAAGGCGTGGACCACGGTAGCGGTGGCGAGTTGAGCGGGAACCACTACGGTGGCGGTGGCGAGTTGGGCGGGAACGTCGACGGTGCGTGGCGGCGACGCGAACTGTGCCGGGGTGGGCCGGGCAGTGATGGCAACGGTGTTAAAAGAGTTGACTGTGTTGATAAATTCATCATGGGCCTAGAAAAGAAAATGCTATATAATATAATAAAAGCTAATAAACTTTGTAAGCATACATTCAAAACACAAAACTGACTGATGTTTGTTTTGTATTGCTATATTCGGCTCGGCTGGCTTGGCTGGAACTCCCGCGACGTCGGTCGTTTCGTCGTACAAAGCTATCGAGTAAACCAGCAGTATCTTCAGTTTCCTGGGGAATGGGGGGATGGTTCGATCGCGATCGAGGTCGGGCGTCTGCGGATATGCATGAGGTGGTACTGTGAATGAGTAGGCTCTTGTTGAAACCAATTCGGCTTCACCAAGGGTAGATCAACAACCGATGCTGGTTCTGTTCTGTTAAGGCATATATTGGAGGCCTGGGATAAAGCCAAAAACGCTATTGGTGTATTCTGTGACCTTTCTAAGGCTTTTGACTGTGTGGATCACAGTACATTAATTGAGAAACTAAAAAATTATGGAATTAAGAAAAAGGCACTGGATCTTATGAAATCATATTTATCTGATAGAGTTCAAAAAGTAGAAGTTGGTAAAGAAAGATCTACGGGCTCAAATATTGAATTAGGCGTACCTCAAGGTTCAATATTAGGTCCCTTTTTATTTTTAGTTTATATAAATGATCTTCCCTTTCTAGCAAAAGATCTTTGTGATATAGTCTTATTTGCTGATGATACTTCACTAATTTTTAAAGTAGACAGAAATAAATATAATTTTGACGATGTAAATAATTCGCTGTCACAAATACTAAATTGGTTTACCGCCAATAACCTGTTACTTAATGCTAAAAAAACAAAATGTATAAAATTCATGTTACCAAATGTTAGAGAACTCCCAACTCAAATCATGTTAAATAATGAGATTGTTCACTTCGTAGACTCTACTGTATTCTTGGGGTTGCATATTGATTCATCTCTTCAATGGCAACCGCAAATTGATGCTCTCGCGGGTAGGCTTAGTTCAGCAGCATATGCAGTGAGAACAATTAGATATCTCACTGATCAGGACACAGCTAGGTTAGTTTATTATAGTTACTTCCATAGTATTATGTCTTATGGTATTTTGCTGTGGGGACAGGCAGCTGATATTCAGACTATCTTTGTTCTTCAAAAAAGGGCGGAGCGTGCAATTTATAAATTAAAGCCACGTGACTCCTTGAGGGAATTTTTTAAAGAAATAAATATTCTAACTGTAATTTTGCAATATATTTATGAAAATTTAATGTATACACACAAAAACAAGAGCAACTTTTTGAAAAACTGTGATGTTCACAATAGAAATACAAGAAACAAGGACAAACTACACATCCCTTCATTTAGATTACGAAAACTGGGGAAATCATTTATGGGTAATTGTGTGCGCTTCTATAATAAGCTTCCATCTGAAGCAACTGAACTTTCTATTCGTAAATTTAAACAGTACATAAAACTAAATCTTATCAAGAAGGCATATTACTCCATAAATGATTACATCAATGACGTTAGTGCTTGGCCAGATGTCGCTCAGTTCCACATCGACAATAGTATGTAATTATTTATAAGGCAAACATGTATTAGACACATAAGTTATACACATGCTAGTGGTTTCTATTTCGCCTCTTCCACTAGTGGACAAAAAATTGAGGCGAATTAAATTTGACTTGTCTAAGTGCTTATTTTGTAAGCCTAAAGAAATAAAGATATTGATTATTATTGATTATTGTTTGGGTAGCATGAGTGTAGCCGCTGAGATCTTGATTTTAGGCTGAGTCTGAAGGGTAGGGCTCGCGCGACAGGTTGGCTCTCATTTTGCGGCGAGTTGGTCGCAGGGATGAGAGCAGCCGGTGAGATCTTTATGTGATGCGGGGTGAAGAGCAAGGCTCGCGCGACAGGCTGGCCCTCATTCTGCGGCGAGTTGGTCGCAGGGATGAGCGCAGCCGGTGTGATCTTTATATAATGCGGGGTGAAGAGGAAGGCTCGCGCGACAGGCTGGCCCTCATTCTGCGGCGAGTTGGTCGCAGGGATGAGCGCAGCCGTTGTGATCTTTATATAATGCGGGGTGAAGAGGAAGGCTCGCGCGACAGGCTGGCCCTCATTCTGCGGCGAGTTGGTCGCAGGGATGAGCGCAGTCGGTGTGATCTTTATATAATGCGGGGTGAAGAGGAAGGCTCGCGGGACAGGCTGGCCCTCATTCTGCGGCGAGTTGGTCGCAGGGATGAGCGCAGCCGTTGTGATCTTTATATAATGCGGGGTGAAGAGGAAGGCTCGCGCGTCAGGCTGGCCCTCATTCTGCGGCGAGTTGGTCGCAGGGATGAGCGCAGCCGGTGTGATCTTTATATAATGCGGGGTGAAGAGGAAGGCTCGCGCGACAGGCTGGCCCTCATTCTGCGGCGAGTTGGTCGCAGGGATGAGCGCAGCCGGTGTGATCTTTATATAATGCGGGGTGAAGACGAAGGCTCGCGCGACAGGCTGGCCCTCATTCTACGGCGAGTTGGTCGCAGGGATGAGCGCAGCCGGTGTGATCTATATATAATGCGGGGTGAAGAGGATGGCTCGCGCGACAGGCTGGCCCTCATTCTGCGGCGAGTTTTTTTTATTTTATTTATTTATTCAGGAAAAGCAAACGGCTACAAAATATATAGTTTTAAGTAACTAGATTACTAAGATAAACCTAGGTAATAATGTAGCCCACAACGCAATTCACAGATTGCTATATGAGGTAGTGGTAAAAAGTTCCAATAAAGCTTATGAACAAACAGAACAAAAGTGTAATATTATTATTACTGTTAGTGAGAATTGAGAAAAATAAAATAGATTGTACACAATTGGATAATGAGAAAACTCAAGTAAAACAAATTGAAATTGCTACTATAAAGATGTTTAGGCTTACAGACAAACAAAAGTTGAGTATTATTATTACTTTTACTGAAAATTTAGAAAAATTAAAAAGATTAGTGCACAGTTCGATATTGAGACAATTAAACTAAGACAAGTTGAGACTTCTACTATCAAGTTACTAAAGCTTACAAACAAGCAAAAGCTGAGTATTATTATTACTGTTAGTGACAATTGAGAAAAATAAGGTACCTACCTGGATTAGTACACAGTTGAATAATGAGACAGCTAAATTAAGACAAATTAAAACTGCTACTATAATGATGCTAAGGCTTACAAACAAACAAAAGTTGAATAATATTATTAATGTTAGTGACAATGGAGAAAAATAATAAAATAGATTAGTGCACATTTGGATAATGAGACAACTAAACTAAACTAAGACAAATTGGAACTGCTACTATGAAGCTTGTATAGGATTAGGTTATCAAACTTACTTTCATTTCATAAGAATATATCAATGTCATTAAAATTTTTGTTATATGACTCTACCATTCTCCTAATTGGTGTACGCAATCCTGAGTTAGTGCGGCACGTATTGTGTGCTAATAAGCAACTACGTCGTAATTTTCTGGTATGTACTGTTCTGGGGACAGCGTAAAAAATGCTCTGAACTAGTTCAATACTGTCGAGTTTGTTACGGACAATTTTATAAAGGGTAGTAGCTTCCATGTAAAGACGTCTGGACTCTAGTGAGAGCATATTGTAGGTACTGAGTAATTTGGAAGAAGATAAATATTTTTTGTGACATCTATAAAGCATAACACGCAAGAATTTACGCTGAACTCTTTCGACTTCTTCAATGTACTTTTTGTAGTAGGGGTTCCAAATGGGAACTACGTATTCTAGTTGAGAACGGACCAGGGTTTTGTAAAAATATAAATATGTGTATGTATTTTTGAAATCAGCTGAGGACCGCATAATGAATCCGTACATCTGAAACGCCTCGTTAACAATTTTCTCTATGTGTTGGTTGAGACATACTCCAGCATCAAGCTGTATCCCCAGATCTTTTAATGAAGTTACTTTGGTGAGATGTGTGTTGCAGAGTTTGTATGTGAATTTAGTAATATTTGTTTTTTTCGTGAAGTTGATAAAGTTGCATTAAGGTATACTTAATTGAAGCTTATTTTGGGTACACTAAGATGAAAGTCTATCGAGATCTTCTTGAAGAGCAATGCAGTCGTTGATATTTCTAATGGTTCTATATACTTTCAGGTCATCAGCGTATAGTAAGAAGTTAGAGTTTTTAAAACAATGCATGATGTCATTTATAAGTATAATAAATAGGAAAGGACCGAGGACAGAACCTTGGGGCACTCCAGATGTTAGCCGAATGCTGCCTGATTGGTACCCATTTACTACAACTTTTTGAGTTCTATTAGAAATATATGATAAAAACCAACGCAGAAGATTGCCACGTATACCATTAAAAGCAATCTTGTTGAGCAGTAACTCATGATCCACCTTGTCAAAAGCCTTTTTGAAGTCCGTGTAAATAGTATCCACTTGTATGCGCTTGTCTACATTTTCAAAAAGGAAGTTTGTGAAGATTATTAAGTTGGTAGCTGTAGACCTCTGCTTTACGAATCCGTGTTGTTGCTCAATTATTGATTTATGCAGAACTGGATAAATTTCGTTATGTACAAGACGCTCGAGAAGCTTTGACAAGGCGGAGAGTTTTGATATGGGACGGTACTATTCAACATCATTCCTAGAACCACCCTTATGCACTGGAGTTACATTAGCACGTTTCCAGATCTCCGGAAAACCTCCTTCTGCTAAACATTTATTATATATAAGGTACAGAGGCTTACATATATGATCAGCTGTCTGCTTAAGATAAAAGGGATTCAGCCCATCCGGACCAGCCCCCTTTGTTGTATCCAACCTCTTTAGTTCACTTAAAATTTTTGACTCACTGAAATGAATGTTTGATAGTATATGACCACATTCGGTTATATTGGAGGTAGGCTGCCACTGATTGATGTTAAGGGAGGTGGGTTCATAAACAGATAAGAAAAAATCTGAGAACATGTTGCATATTATTTCTGGCTTATTAGATTTTTTGTTTTGGTAGTGCATAGTAGATGGGATTTCGGGTTTACCCTTTTTATTTGAAATATACATTCTTTGTTATATTATCTTCCACTGATTCTATATATTTTTTAAAACTTATAGCACTAACCCTCTTAAATTCCCTCCTATAGTGTGAAAAAGTTTCAAAGTCCGATTGATTTTTGAATTTTTTCCATTTGATCCAAGCGTTATTTTTTTTTAATAATTTTATCAATGATTTAGAAAACCAAATAGGAAATTGTTCAGTCCTGGACTTTGACAGTGGAGCGTGCAGTTTATTAATATCATCTAATTTATTATAGAAATTATCTAGAGCCTGGTCTACAGGATGGCCTAATAGCAAACTATTCCAATCAGTACCTTTAATATTTTCATTTATAGAGTTAAAATTGGCTTTAAAGAAGTTATACTTAGTGATTGGTCTTCTTTTCATAGGCTGATTTATGAGATTCACATTGGCAAGGACAACAAAGGGCGGATGGTGCGGATCAGCTGACAGTAGCGGGTTAGAATCAGCATGAAGTGTAGGGGCTACATTTGATATAAAAAGACCAAGTACTTTACCATTATCATTGTATAAATCGTTAAACTGGGATGCATTTAGGGCACATAAAAGGTTTACTAACAATGTGTGAATAATAAATATAAATAAATAAATAAATCTTTATTTTCAAAAAAACAGTGCAGAGGTACATTGTCTTAAGTTACACATTACGAGTATGATGTCAATGGAAAGTAGGTACCTTAAGTTAGGCTCTGTTCCTCACACTAGGACTAAAAAGGCCTGTATAGTGAGGTCACAGGGATTCACTGCCGGACTCTACATGACTTGGGTGTTGAGTGAGGTTCTTCTGTACTAACTTAAGTTAGATATGAAATTAGATAAGACTGCAATACAGCTTATATGTAAGTTAAACGTTAATAATATACATGAATTTATATACAACTTTTAGAAGTTTACTTAAATTCTACACTATATGTATCTAATAGCTAAGTACCTAGTAAGTAATAATAACAACAATATTCAGACAAGTTGCAAGGAGTTACACTTCTATCATGATATTTATTGCTTTTCTACTCTGTTTTCCATACAACAGAATAGTAAATCATTAAATACCTATCCTATGAATATAATATAAGTATATGTATATATATAGTTATGTATAGAGTCCATGGTTGGACACCCGAGGACACCAGGCTCATAAGAGCCTGGGCAGCGGGGAACACCAACCACGGAACAGAAACAATAAAATGTGCATTAAGTTATATAGGTAGGTATACATAGTGTTTTATTTAATTACTTTTAATAGGTCTTCTGTTTCCATGTAGTTGAGATTAAGCAGGTAATTATTGATAGTTTTTTTAAGTTGATTATTATTTAGGTTGGCTATTGTGATGTCTCTACTTACTCGGTTGTACAACCAGGGACCAATTACAGATGGGCGTCGTTCCCCTAGCTTTGTTCGCGTACTTAATGTCTTAAATATTTTATCTTGTCGACGTTGCTTTTTAAGTTTTTCTATAATTTCTTCACTAACAAGATGATGCTGTTTTCTTATTATTGCCTGAACAAAGAGCTGTCTAATACCTAGGACAGAACAATCTTTGTACAGCAGTTCTGTGGGGTATCGTCTAGGCTTAAAGGTCATTACTTTTAAAAGCGCTCGCTGCGCTCTTTCTAATTGAATTAGGTGAGATGAGGCAGCAGCTCCCCAGACTGGGTTACAGTAGGTCAGTATTGATTGTGCAAGACATTGATAAACACTCATTAATAATTTGATTGGAAGAACGTGTCGGAGTTGCTTAAACATACAAATAAGTTTTCTCGTGCGCCCTGATAGATGTTTGATCTGGCTCACCCACGTTAAGTTATTATCTAGGGTTATGCCAAGATATTTTATGTTATTTGTAGCGTCAAGATGTGTACATAAGCACGAGTCATGACTCTGGGCTAGGCATGTAGACTTGTGAATTTTTAGTTTTATTTGGTGTTTAAGTTGTGCTCTCTCCCTTATAGTAAATTGAATGTATTTTGTTTTATTTGCATTTACGGTGAGTAAATTATTCCGTAGCCAGTTTGACACCGTATTTAGCCCCTCGTTCGCCTGCTGCTCTAGATCTTTCCACGATTTTGCATGAAAGACAAGTACAGTGTCGTCGGCATACGTGTATACTCTACCATTTTTTATATTGAGTTCACATAGGTCATTTATATAAATCAAGAACAGAGTGGGGCCCAATATACTGCCTTGTGGCACTCCGAAGGTAACATCTGTTTCATCACTGACGTGGGTTCCTATCCTAACCCTCTGCCTTCTATTAGTTAGGTAGCTTTGAAACCAACGTAAGGCTGTATCTCTTATTCCTATTGATTCGAGCTTTGCCAGGAGAATAGGGATTGACACAGTATCGAAAGCTTTTGACAGGTCTAGAAACACACCGACTGTCTTGAGGCCTAAGTCCAGTGATTTGATAATGTCTTCTGTAACATCTGTCGCTGCGTTTTCTGTAGAGAGTCCTGTCCTGAAGCCAAACTGGTTTTTCGATAAGAGTCCCTTTTGTTCTAGATAATTTTTCAGACGCTTATTCATTAGTTTTTCAAGAATCTTAGACAGAACTGGCAAAAGGGATATCGGTCTGAAATTTGTTACATTGTCTTCGTCACCGCTGCCTTTGTAAATTGGGCATATGAGAGACTTTTTCATAGCTGACGGAAACACACCAGTATCAAGACTAGCTTGGCATATTTTAGTAACAGGCTCTAGGATATAGGGTAGGGCTTGTTTCATTAGTTTAGTTGTTATTTGGTCCCATCCTGGAGCACAGTCATTTTTTAGAGCCATGATAGTAGAATAGATTTCTGTGACATCTGTACCTAGTAAACCAAATGATGTGAGTGAACAATTGGTTTTAACCTTTAGAGCTAGTTCTTTTTCTGTCGTCCGGGATTCTACAAGTGAGTCTCTAGCTAGATTTGAGCCGACACTGCAATAATACTCATTAATTGCATTGAGAGATTGGATAGGGTTTGTGTTATCTTCCAAGAGTTTTTCAGCTGGATTCGACTTTAAAGGGAAGTTACAAATTCTTTTAATGTTATTCCATGTTTTCTTGCTATTGTGCATACTCTTCTGTAGTTCTTGTCGCTCATGGGTTCTTTTCAATTTCTTTAAAATCCTAGTGCATGTGTTTCTATAGTTCATATACATTGTCCTAGCTGTTGAATGCTTGATGAGCCTCTTGCTATAAGCCCTGAACCAAATGATTCATGAGCAGCAGGAGTTGGACGAATCCACTCTATGTGGGGAATATTATAATCACCAACATTATTAAGTGACTCATGTAAAAGATCAAAATGCTCCTCGTATACATTTACAGGGGTCCTAGGAGGAATATAGGCTGCACTTATAACATGTCGTTTTAGGCGCTTAGTACTAGGTATTTCAACAATTATATGCTCTATATGGCCAGATTTTACAATATTAGTATATTCAGAAGTGTCGAAAGTAGTAGATCTTAGTGTGTTTAATACCCCAATAAGAACCCCTCCACCGTCTCGTTTATTTGTTGCTGAGCGATCACGGTCGCAGCGGTAAACTGTATATCGTTGGTCAATAAATTCATTGTTGTCAATGCCGGGCACCAACGATGTCTCAGTCAACACAATGACGTCATAGTTATGCATTAAGATATTCATATAAAGTGATTTTGTTCGCACACCTCTACAATTTTGGTAATATATTGTAAGGTGGTTTGTTATACGGCTTTCATCCATAATCAAATTTTAAAACAATATATACATGTTTGTAGAATAGTATTGTTTGTCTATTTATACAGTGATAGCAATAGTTTTGGCATAGATAGAAGAATTTTGTACCTAATTTAAAGTTATGTTTAATATTCGAGGTGTGGAGAGTGTGTAGTGTGAAGATTTGTTGAGTTGCAATAAGTGGTAGCAGATTAAAAATTAAAAATGAATTACAAAGCATTATTAAAATGAAGAGAAAATGAACTACCATGCAAAGGTTAATTCCATGAAAGTTAACGTGGATTTTGGGAAATATGAGTAGAGTCGGTTCACAGAATGTCTTATTTAAGTCTATGGTAGAGTCATTATCATGTTGATGCAGTCCAATTTGCTCCAAATATACATTAATTATAGAACAATAACAAATAAAAACTAAAAATGAAAACAGTGAACATAATCTGAGAACAGAGTAGATTTGAACATTGTAATTAATTATAGGATAACCTAGTTTATTTCTTAGTGCAGGGCACAGGTTTAAGCTTCTCCAAGTCGCTCTCGCACCTAATGGCAATCGCAGGGCTGTCATCACTCTCCCTAAGAAGGATAGTTGCATTTTTGACCCAGACAAACTTGTACTGTAGCTCTCTAGCAATCTCTCTACATTTCCGAAATAATTGCTTTTTCTTAGGGGTTAAGTGTTCATTCATAAATATCACAGAGGATGTTCATTCCCAGTTGATCCGACTTCAATGACTTTCCTTTATCTTTTCGATATAGACTCAGTACATTGTCTCTCAAGATGCGTGTGGTAAACTTGACAATTCTGTTTTTTGGTCTGTCCCTGCCATGCTGAGGGTGGTGCGGTACTCTATGTATTGAGACTATGTCTTTATGTGTAAACTGAGCTCGAATAGCAATGCAGATAGCATCGACTATACCCATCAGGTCTTCATTGCGCCTTTCCGGGACGTTACAGATTTCCAAGTTGCAGTTTCTAGCTTGCTGCTTAAGCGCATCGATTTTTGACTCGAGGCTAGCAACTGCTGATAGTGTGCGCTCAGAGGCAGCATGCATGACGTCATTAACGCGATTCTTGATTATTTTGTGTTCCTCGGCCTGGAATGTAAGTGAATCTTGAAGAAGCTTAATTTCACCATTTATCTGCGATACATTCTGTTTCAGGTCAGTTTGTTCAGTTTTTAAAGTTTTGACTTCTGTCTGAATCGAGGTCAATGCACCTTTAATATCATCTCTGATGCTCAACATATTGGTACTTATCTCACTAATTTGTCGAAGCGAGTCACTGCGCCATTCCTGTAACGTGTTGATTAACTCATTGAATTGTTCCATAGAGACTGGCTCCGGTTGCAGGGGCGGCGGCGTCAGCATCGGGGTAATAGCCAGCTCACTCTTGTCCAGTATATCACATGACATGACCAAAGACTCCTCCGTCTGCGTGGTGTAGCTATGACGTACGGGCGTGTTAGCGTTTGTTCTGGTTCGCATGGAAACCTTACTCAAGCAAACTGGGCAGGCCCATTTCTTGTGAGTCTCTTTGGGCAGTGAATTCATATAATTGATATCTAGGTTAAGGCATTCCGGGTGATACTTTCCATTGCATACATAGCATTCCAGGTAGCCAGTTGGGGAAAGAGCTCCCTTACAGCCTTCGCAACTCATTTTAGTATTATAGTATTATCACAATATTGCACAATTCGACGAACTTTCATAGGTTGTTTATAGCACAATTGGACGAACTTTCGTGGCTTGTTTATTCTTTATTAGTGGCATTTAGTGCTGAGAAGCCGCTCACAGCAACTATGTGTCGATGTCCGGTGGCGCTTCTCACGAAAACAGAATGTAAACTTCGACGCAAAAGAGGTCTTGATTCAATGACTTGCTAAAATTGAAGGTTATGTTCTGAGGTTATGGTGTTGTTTTCGGTAGTAATTATGCTCGCATCACACGGGAAAGTCGTTTATTAATGTGAGAGAATTATTATTTAGACTCACACCCCGGAGAGGTGATGAAATGGCTGCACTTTTCGTTCAGAAACTCGCAAAAACATTCACTATGATTGAACTGTTTTGGTTTCTTATGTGTTGTACTTGATGCGAAAAACACAATTTGGAGTTATTTACGTCCATATAAAACTTATTTTATCTCGTCTATGGAAGTAGCACGGGTTATTGTCAGGAATTTAGTCACTGAGCACGAAGTTTGTTGGTGACGTCATAGACGACGCCACCAGTTATTTCCAATTATCTGAAGTACACTTGTTTAGATGTATACTTTTTATGTCAGTCCATGTAATTCACACACCAAACACTCGAAAATCCAACTGTAAACCCTCTAGCGGAATGAGTTGGTCGCAGGGATGAGCGCAGCCGGTGTGATCTTTATATAATGCGAGGTGAAGAGGAAGGCTCGCGCGACAGGCTGGCCCTCATTCTGCGGCGAGTTGGTCGCAGGAATGAGCGCAGCCGGTGTGATCTTTATATAATGCGGGGTGAAGAGGAAGGCTCGCGCGACAGTTTGGCCCTCATTCTGCGGCGAGTTGGTCGTAGGGATGAGCGCAGCCGGTGTGATCTTTATATAATGCGGGGTGAAGAGGAGGGCTCGTGCGACAGGCTGGCCCTCATTCTGCGGCGAGTTGGTCGCAGGGATGAGCGCAGCCGGTGTGATCTTTATATCAGGCGGGGTGAAGAGGAACGCTCGCGCGACAGGCTGGCCCTCATTCTGCGGCGAGTTGGTCGTAGGGATGAGCGCAGCCGGTGTGATCTTTATATCAGGCGGGGTGAAGAGGAACGCTCGCGCGACAGGCTGGCCCTCATTCTGCGGCGAGTTGGTCGTAGGGATGAGCGCAGCCGGTGTGATCTTTATATAAGGCGGGGTGAAGAGGAAGGCTCGCGCGACAGGCTGGCCCTCATTCTGCGGCGAGTTGGTCGTAGGGATGAGCGCAGCCGGTGTGATCTTTATGTAAGGCGGGGTGAAGAGAAAGGCTCGTGCGACAGGTTGGCTCTCTTGTAATTATCAAAAAAAAATGGACGATACAAAGTCATAACTTAGATAAAAGAGAAATATATATATATATATACAGATGTAAAGCAATGTTCATCAATGCTTAAGACTAAAATATAAAGATATTATGGAGTATTCATAATGAGATCTTATGATTAGAATATAAATAACAGTGAGATCTCATTATTATATCTTTGTTTTGAAGTAAGCATATACCTATATACCTACCCAACGTAGGCCACTAGTTACTTAGGTTCATTGGTCTTATCATAATATCAGAGGAAAAAGAAACGAACTCGACAAACCTAATTAAAAAGAGCCGTGACATTAACAATGATATATCTGTATTTTATTGTGTGTAATATGCCAGTACATACATATAACTGTAGCACCTCACCAGTTATATTTAATTAACAATGGCAGCAATTGGATACCTACAATGATACATGGAATCGTCACGTGAATTAGAAGGTCCCGTTATTCTGTTGTTTTTAAATTGATCGACTACTGTTGTCGGTGACGAAAGCAGACCATGTCGTGATCAACTGTGCTCCCAAATCAATGCTAAACACAGTTGTCTCAAGATAATCTTTCCAACTGGATTCTGTACTGGCAACAATGGAATTTTAATTCAGCATAAGCTCTTGCCCAACGGTTAGTTGCCTTTACGAAGACTTATTTCATCAAGGAAAAATTATAGGGACAATTTAGGACGTAGGTACTTGACCTGTTGCGAATTCAAGTCAAGCTTATTCTTTTACATAATTGCAAGCATGGCCATTGTCAATTCCAATGTTTCTTTCAATATTATATGTCTATAGTAAATATCTATTTGATCGAAATCTTCACCAAGAAGTTATTTGTAAACGTTTGTAGAACGATATGTGCCCAAAGTATAGGTAGTATACGTACTTTATGGCTTCGGTAGACTACATTATTGCTGATCATAATGATATCCCCGTAGAGTCTTATCTTTATTGCCTTTCTATCTTTGTTCATGTTTGCTTTCTATCTGTATGTCAATTTGAAATCAAAATATACGCATATTAGATCGAATCAATTGTATGGCAATTGTACGTAGCTACCTAGTTACTATTACTTTTCCTATCTTGACTTCCGTTGGACCTTATCTCTTAACTAAAGTTACATTTTCAATTAAATGCTATCTCTTCTAATTTTATTTGAATTTATAATTAATTATCGTTCCAAGTTATCTTTCTACAGTTCAATGTGAATTGAATTGGACCCATATTGGACCATTGCTTTGAATGAAGCATCCACCACACTCACTCATTCGTTACGCACGTACCTATGACACCGATCCAGCCAATGTATGCACGAATATTTTCTCGTACAGTAGTGAAAAAATTGAAAGGATTTCCAATAGAAATGGCCAAGTGAGGGTTGTTCGCGCACGGTCATCGATTTACATTCCTCACGAGCCGAGGTCGGTATGTCGGTCGGGTCGGGTCGATTTATATTATGTTAACTCTTAAAAGGAATCGTGACAGAAAAAGACAGGAATTCACAAAACCTGTAAGTTTTTGTGAACGAAACGAGTAGTTTTTGTAATGAAAAGAGTTTTTGCGAAAGTAGCTCGAGGCTTAAGGTGCGGTCCTGTTCGTAATCAGATGAGGGCACAAGTTTAACAAATAGCTGGCAGTCGGTAGCGGAAGGCTGCGGATGGAGGCTGCCAGGGGGAGGCGGGGGCGGGGAGGTGCCTGGGTCAGGAACTAGAGGTCAAGTAGCGCGCAATGCTCGCCAGATTGTCGGTATTCTAGTCTAGTGAACTCCAGGAAAGTTATTAGCTACCGTTTTAATCTTTGTTGGTTATTGTTTGACTGCAGACTTCAATTTAAAATTGGAAGCAAGTCGACCTTGAGTTTTATACCTGTTGCCGGAACAAACAATTGAACATCAAAAAACTACAAAGAATTCTGACATATTAATTGTTGAAGGATTCAATTTAATTCGATACCTAATTTTTGTTTCAGTTAATTACCTATAATTAATTAATCTAATCATCCAAATGTATTATCTCTATTTATAGGATTGTGTCACTCAACCTTATCAAGAAATGATGTTGTCAAAAATATGCTCCAGGTGAGGCTCGAACTCACAACCCCGGCATTGCTCACGAACACTGTCTTATAAGTACCGTGCGCTAACCAATTGCGCCACTGGAGCGACGGGCGGAGCGTCGAAATTACGATACAGGTTCTAATGTCCCCTCCCACCTCAGCCCTCGTCCCTAGCGGTTCATATCACAGTGACGCAACTATTGGAATAATGTTAGATGACATCATACACAGTATCACAATGGGACTAATTAAAATTTTTGTTTCTAACATAAGTATTCGAATAGTTTTGTTTCACTTGTTTCTACCCGCGGCTTCGCACGCGTTGTTACTATACCTACGTTTAATGTCTCTTCTATTCCAGGGGAACTTATATAAGAAGTTTAATCTGATGTTTGATTCCAGGCTTATCTAAAAATTTGTTGATTAATTTAAAAACGGTCTGTTCCACAGTGGCGAGAATTGGAAGTTAACAAAAATCCGTCCTAACTTTAGCATTTAGTGATTAGTATCACTGCTGCTGTGACAGTTTACAATTAAATAAATCAGTAGATACAATTATATATCACTACATAGTATAAAACAAAGCGGTTCCCGCTGTCTCTCTGTCCCTTTGTATGCTTAGGTCTTTAAAACCACGCAATGGATTTTGAAGCGAGTGATTCAAGAGGAAGGTTCATAATTCATATGTATATTTACACGTACACGTGTGAAGCCGGAGCGAGTCTCTAGCGTTTAATAATTCCATTTCTGTAATGAACATACCTAAATCGTTCCGCTATGATTTTAAACCAAGCTAATGCAGTGACTCACAAAACGTGCTAGCATTTTGAAATAAATCCTAGCAGGTGCAGAAATCTCAAAGCGCAAAACGCTCTTGACCTACATCGGATTAAAATTTTACTGCTACAAATTATGTCTGTTATTTTATTATCAAGCAACTGATAAGCATTGGCCACGTGGTACGGGCGCGCCGCCGCCTCGGGCTTCAAGCGCCAAATGATATGTTAATGGCCTACTGGGAAATAATAGTTTATTGTTCCATGGTTTCCATCTAACCAGCCTATATTATTTCATGGCCATAGTATTGCAAATGTATAAAGTCTAATACGTTTATTTAAGCTAGTTGTTCGCCTCGAAACAAGAAAATAAAAAATAAAAAAAGTAAATTTAGGTCATAGTGTGATTTCACGAATAGACAGTCTCTTCTCAAGAGTTCTATTCCGTCTGTGAATTTCGGATATAATACAATACAATACGATACACTTTATTGCACATCAAAAGAAACAAAAACAAAATACAGGAAAAGAGATTTAACAAAGTTGCACAATGGGCGGCCTTATCGCTAAAAGCAATCTCTTCCAGACAACCTTGGGATGGACACAAAGCAGATGTACATGTATAGACGGTGGCGTTTATACTTATACTAATATAATTTACATTGATGATAGTCAAAATCCAACTGAATCGTTAAAACCAAGAAAATCAAATGTATTGTGTGGACAATTCACACCTCTTCTAGCCCCAAGCTAAACAAGCAAAAATTTATTATAGATACATATAAAACACCCACAATCTCGAAACACATTTTCGTAGATCTAAAAACATTTGTCCAAAGGCGAAAATCGAACCCCCAACCTCCTGTGTCTCAAGCGGAATTTTGCCCAGCACGCTACATTGGTCGTGTATGAATGGCTGTGTAGCTTATTATGTTTTCTAGAATAAATTATAATATTATTTATTACAATGAAAGCACCGTGGCACGCGGCGGCAAACAGATTGATTAGGCTGAGTAGCCTGACCGAACAGGACAATTGCTCTAATGAAAGTAATTAAAACGACGCGATCAGCCGATGTCGATAGCGTGGCCACCGCCGAGACCGCCTATGCGTAATCAGACACCACAATATGCGCCTAAATCAACCTACACACTCACCTTAATTGGAGCTTAAATCACTCCATACTAAACTCTACAATGAAGCATGCCATGCCACCTTTGTTATACCTTACTAGCAGCGCCTCGCGGTTTAACCCGCGGTAATTCCTGTTCTCGTGGGAATTCCGGGAAAAATAAAGCCTATGTGTTATTCCAGACTATAATCAATCTCTGTGCCAAATTACATCCATTTTCGTTCAGTAGTTTTTGCGTGAAAGAGTAACAAACATCCATCCATCCATAGATCCATACTTTTAAACTTTTGCGTTTATAATATTTTTTTGTAGATACATTTTAGATGTAGGGAAATGCAGATGCAGTAGAGAAAGATTTCTCAAGGGAACTCGGAGATATTATTAGCAGCACTATCCCACAGAACCCTTATCGGGTCCAGTGTAAAAAAAGTGTTTTGCAAAATCAGCTGAGAAAGTTTACGCAATGTGATGTGTCAGGTAAGGCTTATGAATATTCGATGTTCCATTTTTTGTAAATGAAATGAGATTCTATACAAATGTTCAAAATCAGCTGACGCAGGTACGCAAGTGAATGTTCATCCGAGCAAATAGTGAGAAAGTCCTACGTGAGAATAGACAGATGGGAAAATTAACCATGTGAGCCGTCGTAATATCCGCCCTAAGAATGATGATTTCAAACTCAAATACATATTCGTGGAATAAGCCTACTTCACCCACCTTTATTTGCCTACATTTCCAATATCAAGATGTGTTTAGATCAAGGTTACGGCTACATATCTTTTATGGGCACTGTAAATCAAGAACAAATTCATCGATAACATGGTATAAAGCTAACAGTGCGACTTGTTGGTATATTTGTTTATGATATTCTACAGATATTATAGCTAAATGTAAATAATGTAGAGTCAACATCTCCTATCTCGTCCGAATTGCTCAAGGTTAGTCATTTTAGGTACAAATGTCGTTTGATGCAACGCAATATGATTGAACACCTTTCTATGGACATATTATTTACCATGCAAGGTAGGGGTCTTCCATTAGCAAGGTCAAAGTCCATGTTACAAGTACTCGTAAATTATTTGTTGACTTGTAATTCTTGAATGCAACGCATCAAAAAATCTCACGTGACTAAAATCTGCTGACTTCCCAATCTAGCTTGATTATGTAAACTCCCTACATAGCTTAAAGAAAGGCCATTAACCTACACTTAAAACCTATATTATAAATAAAAATATAAGTTGACCATGCAGAGTTTGGAACCCATTAGGTAACAATAAAAAACTTCCCAAAGTATATTCTAATCTTCACATACATTATTAAATTGTGAATATAAAACATAACTGGTGAGATTTAACCATAGCTAACCACCAGGTAAATGCAATACGGAGCGAGACAATAAAATGAGATCGAGTTCGATCAACAAACATAAAGGCATTCCACGTCGCAGGATGAATGAATCGGGCCATCATTCTGAACAAGAGTCGTTTTGTTTGTCCGTATGTCTGTAATGAAAAAGCTCGTATACGTTCAGGTGCGCACCTGTTAAGGCGCCGCCGATCGAGGCCGTGGGACCTCTCTCGCAGGTAAAGAGATGTGCAAAAACACACATTGTACTTGCTCATGTGAACTTGAATTGACCGAATCGGTACCTTCTTGGAAGTTGCTGCGATTTGGCGATCACCGGATTACGAACCACTCACTCTACCTGACTGAAATCATCACACTCCTGCTTGAATATTTTACCTTACAGATTATTTAAATGAGGTACCATAAAAATATTCACTGTATTAAACGGAATCACATTACAGAGGAAATCGTAAATATCGGTCACCTTATTGTTTGCCGAATGATCAGGAGCTGATAACAGAATTGAAAGTTTTGATAGTCTACCGCTAAGAATTCGGATCGTGGACAAGATTTCATTTCGTTTACCATACAGGGGCGGGACATAAAGAAAGCACGAACGAAACGCTTTATGTGTGTAGGCAGAGGCCCACTCAGATATGTGCGTTCCGTGTTTCAATTTTTGCCCATATCTGGCAATGGTGGAGTGCCGCTGCGTGTAGACAGATTCAGATATGCTAAGAACGTGCAGATCCCTGAGTGTGTACCGCGCTGCGCCTCGCGCTCTCGGCCTCGTGTAGGCGGCGACACACAGCTCCACCACTAGCGCTGCCCGCGCATACCGTCTCAGATTTATACCCGTGTCTTCTAAAACTCACACCCGAGTCTACAATACCACCAACCCACAGGCGGCTTGCGAAAATATTCAACTCATAGCGTACCCAAATACTTCAGCTCGAATAACTGCTTTCTTCACGAAGCGCAGATAAAATGTTTTGTATCTACCATTGCTTTTTACATCACCATTGAATAATCGGGTATGTGTGATTTAGTGCGTTGTTGATTTTATCCACATTCTTCGTCGTTGTACAATACACCGACTGGCGCAAAGCGAAATTCCATTAGGATTTTTGAATGCGAATAAAGAAGGCTTTGAAAAAAATTCTTCGCCGCACCGCTCTTGAACAGGTTATTGTTCAAGCTTTCTGGTATATAAGAAACAATCGTAATGTTTGTTACCTGTAACACAACGCATTATAAGTTTGCTTATTTATTTACCTTTCGGAGGTTTATATAATCTTGTAAGACAAGAATGTAAGGTCATTACTCTACAAGTATCTTCAATGCGCTTACTATTAAAATTTAATTAGGTAAAATACACTTCATCATTTCGTTTTGCATAATCTTCCATGAATATCGCGTGTCATACGTTTAACACAGATTAGATTTAATGATTATTCTGCTCTAGTCAATCAATATTGCCATAGTATGCAAAATATAAACGTGACCAAATAACTTTTGTTCCACGATTATGTTTTAATCCCATCGGTTACCAACTTAACATACTTACATAAACCTAAATACTATATAATTCAATATAGACTCGATGAAAAATGATTTTAATACGTGGTTATTCGAATCCAGATGACAATCAGCCTTCAAAGTATAGGGTGCGTGAGATACTAAATGTATGTTAGTCGGATAAAGCACGTCCTGCCTTCGCTATAGGTACGTAGATCTTGAAGACCACGGATGTCCGCGACGCAAGATAAGACCCAACCTGTCCATTTATCACGATCCTTAAGTTACTGTCAATAGAACCAATGCAAATAAGATCGTGATAAACATCACCAGCGATCGTTGGCGTTACGTAAGGTACACAAACATTTAATACTGCAGAACTCTCGGAAATCAAGGTTATAGAAATTGATAGTGACAGCATTTTGTTTGTCATGTGTAAACATAAACAACTGAAAAATACCCAGACGTTTTATGAGATACATAATATTTTCGAGAATCCAATCTGCCAATCGCAGAATCTACCGCAATCAGAACGAGGAAAACGTGCATATTTGCCGTCAGTGGACTTTAATCGTGGTTGAAATGGTTTATTGTTGTTTCGGTTTTCAGTAGCAAGTCTTGACAATGACATTGGTGGTATATCTACTCTAGCGACTGCTCGGCTAGATACTTGATTTCATTTGTCATTCCCTAGCAGGATTTTTTTGTATTTGGAAATTGTCAATGTATCGGCGAAGGTCGCGATAAGTGGGACGTTGGCAGAGCATTTCCTGCCGCGTGTACGGCACGTGCGTCACAGGATGCGCTTGCGACTCTAGGACACCCTCTGCTGTTACAAATGTAGGTACAATAGTCATTCTCATATAAAGAATTTCCTTGGCACAATTACCCTGTAGTTCCTGTAACAGAATATCTTAATATTTATTACGGACATTAAATTATGCACTCCGAAACATCCTGACATCCTTGCAGGAACTGAACTTCCTCGTCGCGTAGGCGAGGTCACGGATGATGCAAACGTAAAGTATTCTATTTAAGATGCACCAGACACTCGTAAAACATTACAATTTATAATACATAATTGAAACGCGGTTGCGAGAACTCAACAAGAAGATATAATTCTTTCCAGTGTGATAAACGATGACATTCATGAAGGCGAAGAAAAAAATTAATTCGTGAATTCCTTAAGTTATTGGCACAAAAAGGGAAAATTTAAGACGTGCCAAGACAGACAATGCGGAGTGGTGTTAATCTCGCCGCGATCAATAAACTCTCTGATTACACATTCATGGAATACTTTGTGGCTTGTGCCTCTCGCGGGTATTGTGTTTAAAAACGCGCATACGGCTACTTTGTACAAAACTTGGTGCTTTTTACTTCCAGGCATTTTGCGCACTTGCATGCTTTTTGTATTTCCCTGTTTTACAACTGTACTAGCATACTTACTTTTTTCTTGCAGTAATAACCTATTGACAATGGACAGTAGGAAGCGAGGTATGTTTGTAGATATTATTATTTAGATACTTCTTATGCAAGTCGATTGAACAATATGTCTGTTTCATATTTTCAGCGTTAGCAGTCAGATCACAGAGCAGGTTCATAGAAAAAATTGTGGTGCTATAAAATTCGTTGAGTCGGAGACATATGGGTCAGCAGACGAATAAAAGGCCAACAGATCCAGATAAAGAAAAAATATACCAGCTGACCGTTTGCTACGCTGACTTAGTTAGTTAGAAAACACACGGAGCTTTATTTTATTAGTGACCGTCGTGGTCGTGGTAGGTTTCCAAACATGAACGTATATAATTTTGAATGGATAACGATCTTCAAAACTTTATGGTTTAAATTCCGAAAAGATGTTATGTTAAGCCTTGCCAACCATAGAATTAATCAATCACTCTTTAGGTATTTGTTTTGTCTTTTATTATTATGTTCATAATACCTATTAATTTGTTTTTCTTAATTTTTTTCCTGTAATGTTAGTTTACTTTTTCCTTGTTTAATTTCAAATTTGTAAAAGAGTTTTGAACTTTTTGCTCTCAATTAATGCATTATTTAATGGACTTAACATAAAATTTAAGTGTTTTTGTTTAGATAATTATAAATCTATGTCTCCAAAGTAAATAAAAATTAAAAATAGCTAATTGATGAGTGAATCTAGTAAATCTAAGGAAACCAATTATTTTATTATTGCATTACATTTTTGGAGTCATTAAATTTGATTATTCAGATGCATACGACACATGTGTCCTGTAATATTTATGATTTTACTATAAAATATTGGTATACTTTGTATTTCTATGGTACATTTCTAGACTTTCGCATCATCTCCACTTGTACTAATTCTGCACTAACATCAGCACGGTACGACTTTCTACCAGCATGTTCGCGCCGAATATAATGTCGTATGTTTTTATGTTTAACAGGAAGGTTGGCTGAGGTGACACGAGCTAAATTGGCGCATCTGTCAGGCACGCCTCGGCCGTGGCCGATGGCTCTCGTCATCTGTGTCTACGCATTAAGAGTTTTATTATCCTATTAATTATTGAAACAAACGCTTAAGTCTATCACTGTGCTGTTTATGATAAGTCAATTAAACCTATTCTTATAACAAATAACGTTATGACTCGTAACAAATGCGAAGGTTATAAGATTGTAGAAGGAAAGAAGGGCAAATGTAGTTCTTAAATTTAGCTGTATCATGTTAAAGTCCTAGCTCGTGGGAAATAGTGACATGCCTATACTCGGTAGTAGCGTATCTACCTGTATCTTTGTTATGATAATTATGATTACAGAATTCAATACAAATAAATCTATATTCAAATGTTGGGACGTGAATGATATGTAATAAGCCCTTATTCGGATGTGTGTCCACGAAATGTGGCAAAGAACTCTGAACAAAGCCGCATTAGGTAGTAACGAAGGTACCTCCGCCGCCGCTATGCATTTGACATGTCTGTCTGTGACACGTCTTCAGTTGCCCATTTGAAACGGGTGACCGAACTATAAACGATAATCTCCTATGGCATTTTATGGTTTTATTTATTTCACAATAGCCCACTAACTTCTTTTAGACGCAGTCACCAAAGTGTTTCCTATCGTACAATGGTGTTAATTTGATTTAGTTACATGACTGGTGTTGGAGAGCTTATTCTTTTTTACGAAGAATACCGCAAAGATAGTTTCTGATACCTTTCATCAATATGTGTCAGACTTATTAGTCATCAATGAGTGCTCATAAGTGGCTGCGGATCCGATCATATTAGTGCTGACAGGCTTTGAGAAGTGTATAAACAATCCTCCGAACCACTTATTCAAACAACATCACCTTGAGCTGAGATCACCGACCGTAAACCTAAAGACACACCTGCTTGCTATTCAGATCTCCAAACAGCGAGCACAATAAGTCCTATTCAAATGTTAAACAAAAATGGCGGTCGATAGACAGCAGCACTACCTATATTGAATTATCTCGAAGGTTGAACAATGCTATAAATCGATATCTCTACCCACTTTCTTTTGGAGAAAGACAACAAAGTTCCTCGTTGTGATGAGGCTGACAAGTGAGCCGCGGAGCCGCGACACAAAGACGTTTGCCTGCCTGGAGCGCGCTGTACAAAGGTCAACGCGGCACGAGATCACCTTACACCGGGGCACCAGCGGCGCGCCGCCGCCACGCCGCCCGCGCCCTCGCTCTATAGCTAGTACGTACCGAGAGTCGGGGCCGCGGTGCACCTCGGACCACTTTTGTGACTCGACGACGAGCATTATCGCGCGATCTGGGAGCGGAGATGCTCCTCATAATGCGTCCAGATAACGCTTTGTGTCGTGGGCTTTCTATAACAAGAATACCTATTCCATGAAAGGAGCGAGCAACGCAACAGGTACATGCCCCCGCGTTATCTATTAGTTTAGGTGACGCGTGGTCTCCTCTTTTATTTGTCTTGAAAAGATAGAAAACCCTAACCTTCCTTATCTCTAAAGTTCAGCCAGAGTCTGCATGTTGTTTGAATAAGAATGATGTAATAAACTCGGCACATGCATATCTACCTACAGGTATAAATGTGCATGCATAATATGAATCAAAGCTGTGTTGTGACTGCGGGCATGCGCCACAGTCCAAGACACGTTTAGGAGCATTGAATTAAACAATCTTGGCTGACTCATAGTACCGGTTGCCTATAGAGACAACTGAAAATATCTTTGTCTAGTTTATTTCGCAGACAAAACGCCATGTTGCCACGATAGTAAATTCACAATTGTTTTATCTTTGCTACTTAGCTATTCCTTAAACTATGTTGTCGACATGGTCGTTGTCGCTAGCTGATTCATAAAATGAACTACCTACCGAGTTATGATACCTACTTGTAACCTAATGCTTACCAGACGATACTGCAGAGAATGCTCTACCTTTTGAACCATTACTAAGCACCACCATAAAAAACAAACGAAAAGGATTCGTGATCATCAGTTGTAATCTCTTAACCAAACAGATACAAGAAAGCGTAGCGAATTGCGCAAAATGCATTGTGAGCGAGAGAGATTATTATGTTATATCTGTATTGTTCGGTATGTAGGGATGTATAGGTAGTAGATATGTTCGTGTGTGGTGTGTACCTGCGGCGTGCAATGTGGAGCATGCGGCGCGCGACAAGAGGCCACCCAGCGCGGCTTCAAGCGACCCTGAACTGGACGCATTCACGCAATCGCTGAACCAACCCTAATAACTTACTACCCGCGCGCCCTGTACTCACTGCTAAGTCTCGGACATCGATACAACGCAGCCTCCATGTTATTTTATTTTATACACACTTCCCAAGACTACCGGCGACTCTGATCTCTATGTAAGTATAATGTTACATTATGACTGGAAGATGCTGAGATAACAAAATAAGCGTTCTATAATCGATACACGCGAGCCAGTATCTCCTGCATGTACGGAATTTATTTGATAGCTGGCTGCATGCTGGTCATAAACACGGAGCGCTGATTGCAGCGCTGTCTCAATTAGTACTCTATCTTTGGATACCAAATGGTTACTGCGGTCCATTTATTGTAAGCAGTTTTCAATTGGCAAATTGAAGAAACTGATACCTGTTTCTGTAAGACATTCTCAAAGTCGTACTTTCATACTTTAATCAACCCTCTGAGTTTTTGCACCAATTAACTTAAGGCTATTACAGTTATAGGTACCTAAGTTTCAAGTTGATAAGAAGTTTAGACTTACAATGTGCAGTAGGTATCTTATAATGTCTGGATATGCTGCACTTTTACATGCCGTACATTTGTTGCAGAGGTTTTAACTCGTATCTAATAAATACATCACTTTATTTTTCTTTAAAAAAGGTCTTCTTTTAGAGTAGAAAATACGGATACCTATTTGTGAGATGGGAAAGTTATTTTTATCAATAGTTTGTAAAACCTGTCACTGGCACCAGTGTCTCACAAACAGATATTCGTATTTTCTGCTCGGTTGAGTAAAAAATACAGATTCCCTGAGGAGTTGAAAATAGGGCTTCACCTTTAGTGAAAAGAAAATAAAAATGAAATTATTATAATCTCTTACGTATAAAATTCCTCATGAGTCTGTGGGTAATCCACTCAGAAAGTAACGGAATAGCTTCTTTACAGGAGTTAAACTTATTGTTTACCGTCCTAAGGGGACAATTGACCCTCAGTTTGCGGTTTACTTCAAACTTAGTTTACTGGCGTCGTTGCATATTTTGTAAACGCATTTGCGTCCTCACTTCATCTCATTTCTTGGTCAGAACGTCTTATTAACCCTCGTAAAAACGCCACTTATTTTTATAGTCTCCTGTCCCCGGTACTGCCTTTAGCTTCCTAAAGAACAACATTATCTTAAACAAATATTATCAATCGCGATTACCGTTAAATTGAGATGTTATGGAATGTGAATCGACCCTTTATTCTGTAAAGCGAGGTTTAGACTAGCAATAAAACTTGCAGAAGTTGACTTCCGCAAGCTGTTACCACTGTCTAAACAGGTATGGCAAGCTAACTTCTGCAAGTTTTACAGCTTGCGGAACTTGCTACAAGTTATATGTGTAAACGCAAAAAAACGGCCGCGGCAAGCAACTTCTGCAATTTTTTCAGCTTGCCAGGCTTGCGAGTTTAGATTTGCAATAAATTTTGCAGAAGTCGACTTCCGCTAGCAGTTACTGCTGTGTAAACTGTTGTGGCAAGCTAACTTCTGCAACTATTCCAACTTGCACAGACTTGTCGGAAGTCACACATGTAGACGCTATTTTGACATTGCAGCAAGAACTTCTGGGTTTATTTGTTTGCAAAATAAAGTTTTGTATCTTGCACAAGTTGTCAGTTAAAAAGTATGGGCGCGAAATGAAATTGTGCAGCTAATATTAGTTAAAATTAATCTATTTCTTTTAAATTATCTCTATTAAAATTAATCTATTTCCAACAGCTAGGCATTTTTTATGTTTCGATAATAAATGCACAAACACGTCTCTTCTTCTTCTTCTTTTATTATATGGCTCTACCAGATGTAGACACATTTTGCCAATGACCATTTCAATTGGTTTCAATAAAATTTAGTAAATTTTAATTTTAAACGTAGTTATTGTATACCACCCTATGCCTATGTCCAGCAGTGGACTAATATAGGTTGATGATGATGATGATGATTGTATACCTACTCATAAAATTTATGAGTACTTATACAATGCACTGTACATTTAATGTAAACAGTCTTGCAAGAACTTCTAAGCGAGATCTTGCTGGTGACTTCCGAAAGCGACTTGTGCAAGAAAAATTGCAGGCAATCTAAACGGACCAGAGAATATTTGTCCAAGAAATCGCAGCAAGTCATTGCTAATCTAAACAATCGCGCAAGAACTTGCAAGGAAGATCTTGCGGGTCACTTGCGAAAGCGAATTGAGCTACAAATATTGCACGTAATGTAAACGAAGTAGCAAGTACTCGCTCAAGAAATTGCAGGAAGAACTTGCTAGTCTAAACCTCGCTTTAGAATTGCTTGTCATAATTGTGATTGCTGTCACCTAAGACCAAGTAGGTACCTTACGCTGTCACTTACACATTTCCATTGACAGCAACTGCGTCAGCAATGATTGCAGCAAGCGTATGCGTAAAAATAATTATCTGATGGTTCGACGCAACGACGCCAAAGTAGACTCTTATTCTTACTGCTGATGAGGATTGGCAATACGATAATTCACCGTTCATCGATAGAGCATCGATTATTGCGATTGAGCAAGAAGTTCAGCGGGCGCTCGGCCAGATGCGGCCACTGTGCAAATCGGTCCAATTATGCAAGTGCCTCGATTAGAAAATGAGATGGCCTGTGCGATATTTGAACTCGATTGATCCACTTACGTAACATGCCGGAAACAATGTCATTGCATTCCGATAATTGAAACGTAAATAATGGATTTGTTTTTTAGTTAATTTCCTTTTTATAATTCGATTGAATGCCTTTTAAAATGAATGATAACCTTTTTAGTTTTCGATAAGTAAAAATTCTGATCATATAAAAAAATTTGAGTATCTTAGCTTAGGCTGCATTATTGTTTCGACTTATAAGGTTCGAAATTATCTCCCCTACATCAGACGAGCAAAAACACATCTTACTTTCAGAAAACTGCTTCCTCAATATTATATAACTATGTAAAGTTACCATACCTTATGTGTTTATTATGACATATTTGGTAGGATTTGGTAGGATTGGATTGGTTGGCCCTTTATAGGTAGGCACTTAGTCTATGTTGTATGCAGTATTGATTTTATTATTTTAACTTTATTTGTGTGCTAAAAGTACGATAAAGAGTTTTCTTCTATTATTTTCTAAAGTTTTTAAATTTATATAATAATCTATGCTAAAGTAGGTACATAATAATTATTACAAAAGTAATTAATCTGCTTTACAAGGAGTTACCTAATTTAATGAATGAATAGTTGGAGCACTTACATCGTGTACATACAATAAGTGCATGTTTATACCGTGGATGTCATTAATTAGGAGTGGCACAGTGATTTGTCTGGGCGACGGTAGAGCTCCCGTGCGGTAGAGTCACGAGTCTTTTGGAATCAAGTGGATGGCTCCCAGATATTGTAACTTCTCATTTTAATTTATATTTAGGTAATTTAATGGCAAATAAATATTTTTATACTTTTGTATTCAGACGTAGGATGTGGCACGGTCAGAGAAGTTTTTTTTCTTAGTTATTTATTGCGTCAAACATGGCATAAAGGTTGTATAACTAAATTATGCACTCATGTCTCACTATATGCTAGCATGCAATAATTATAATTAAAACTAGGAACCTAGGATTTATTAAAAATCATTAATATTATAAAATTAAGCCACATAACCAATTTCACTTTAAAGAAATAAGATAATAAGGTTGCGCGTTCGATTGCAGCTTTGAGGACAAATGTATGGTACGATCTGCAAATATTTGTTCGGGAGTTTTGGGTGTTTTCTATGTAAGTATAAGAAAAAATATGTGTTCGTGTGATTTGTTGCATTATGTATATCAGTTATCTGGTACTCATTACACAGTTTCTGCTTAGATTGGGGCTAGTCGATGCCGTGTGAATTGTTCAGCATTATTTATTTATTTTGCCTATTATTTGGAAATCAAATCATTTTTACCCAGGCTGATCTAGATGAGATGTAATGTAAGTCGTTGTTTGAAAGAAAAACAAATCAATCTTACTATTATAATAAATGGGAAAGTCTGTATGAATGTTTGTTACAAGTAATCTCCGCAAGATTGTTTATAGGTAGAGTAAGACATAGGCTTTTAAAATTTAGAAATTTTAATCTCTGAAATCTTCTCTCTCTCTCTTAAATAGTTGTTGGGGCAAAGGGGCAGAGTGAAAGTCGCAGTAGAAGATATAACGTGTATTAAATAAACTTAGGAAAAATAGTAGGATACAACTGTCTGGTAAAGTTTGTATGGAAAAAAATTTTTCCTTGGTTCGATTCACTCAAAACTCGGTAGAAATAAACTATGGACTGAATAATTAAACACGTATTTTTTATTTTCTAACCTCACCTAACCTCTAGGGGGTGTGCAAATAATTTCTGAAATTTTTACGAAAAAGAAACTCTGGTTCGCGGACGAAGCCGCGGGGTGCATCAGTTATAGGCGCTCCACATTCACACAAGAACTTCGCGAGAACGCGTGAAACAGGCGAGAAGCGTGAATGTGGAAGCGATTCGCGTATTCGTCTCACGTTCTCGCCTTGTTCTCGGGCTGTTCTCCACTTTTTGTCGGTTTTTTGGCGCGAGACAAAGGAGCGCGAGAACGTGAGAACAGGCGAGAACGTGTATTGACTCCACACTCGCATGTTTCTTAGTAGCGCGGGTCATCGTCATTGAGCGCGAGAACTGTGGCGAGAACTATTTGAGAAGTTTGTGAGAGTGTGTACCCAAAGAAGTTCGCGCTACAGTTCTCGCTGACATTCTCCGGAGATTCTTGTGTGAACGTCTCGTGTGAATGTGGAGCGCCCATTAGGAATAAACGATTTTATTTTCTAGATTCTAATTAAAAATCAAATGATATATAAAACTAAATGAGACTTTGTATTAAGTAACGACCTGATGACACTATTTATGCTTTAAAATGAATAAACTGCCTCCACAGTAGATATTTAAGATTGTTTTCTAGTTGTATTTATCCAATAAAAATGCCTATGTAGAGCGTGAAATGGTCTGAAATTATCGAAATTGAGACGTATGGATACTCTCAATTAGAAAAATATAGTTGTTAGTAATATATAGTTGTCATTCAATTGAAACAAACTACGATGTTAATCACGAGTCTAATTAAATAATAAACATGGTGTTCCTCGAATCTGTAATCCCCAAAATGATTAACAAATAGATCAAAAACGGTCGACAAATATGTTTGAAAATTGTGGCCAGAACCTCATCTTCACTGAATGGCAGTCATTTAAAAAAATGTTTTACACTAAGGTCTGTTGGTTTTTAAATTCTAATGATATTCTAGATCTAAATATACCTACTCATAGTTCCGTTCTGGGAAATATTTTGTAAAATAAATCCAGGAGCCAAAAAAGTGTACAAACTGAAAAATTGCCTGTGGCTTCTTTATCAATTCTGCCAGCCACTTCATTGCTAAAAATAAAAGACTTAATATTTGGTAGGAAACCCTACATAAAAGTAGCATTAAGAAAATACAGTAGAATTTTTGGAACAAAAAAAGACAGGTAGAAAAAAGTGGCAACACTAATTGGGGTTATTTTTGGGAGATTCTCTAGTCGTTCTCAATGGATACAATATTTAAATTCAGAAATATACTATTTTAATCTGCTTTAGCCTTGAAAAAGCTTCAAAATACCCTTCAAACTTCATTAACATTTACTTACCTATTAATAAATCCAGCCGTTATCGTTGTCCTCATATGGCAAGCTCTCCACCCTACCCCAATCTCGACATCTGATCAGGATAGGAAGAGAACATTACTCTTAACTTAGAAAAAACTATGGGGAAGGTCAAGAACATGTGGTTCCGATATTCCGAACTTTGAAGGGGAGCAAAGTCGCTGCGGGGTCGACGTCCTCTGCCCCAAAGAGGAGGGATGTCGCCGTGATGTGTGGAGAGGAAGGCCGATTTGTGTTTAACTCCGGGAAGTCATGGCGCAGGTGATACCTAAGTAGGGTTCCCCTCGCTTTGTCGCGACAATACCGGATTCCGCGACAAATGGATTACCTACATCTGAGGAAAGTAGCACGTACAAAAACAAATAATAAAAAAAGACAAAGAAAATAAAATAAGTAAGAGAAACTTAAATTTTTTATAGTTACTAGTATCGCGACTTTGCATACGCTGTTTCTATGGAAACGTTTGAACTATTTCTATCCCATGGGAACTGATTTATGGTATTAAAAGTATACTATATTCCAGAGCAAACTAAGAACTTTGTCTATTCAAAATGTCAATCCTAACAGTTCAGTATTTTTTGCGTGAAAGAGTAACAAACGTCCATACATCCATCCTCCATACAAACATTCGCGTTTATAAAATTAGTAAGGGTTGTAGATTGAAGTGAACGAAAATTCAATCACTTTATTTCATGGAAGAGGAACAATTAAAACTACAAATGAGCTTTTTTCCATGAGACCTGTAAGGTCTAAAAGAAATAAAGCAATTTGATTTTTTTTACATGAAATATCAATAAAGTGTTATGTTTTGGCCATGTACAAATACAAACTTTTAGATACAGTATTACTAGGGAAAAAGCTTCGGAAACAAAATGAAAATGCTTTCATTTCCAACAACAGTTCAATATGTGTACACAACTAGCTGAACAGGTTACAGGCTTGCTCCGAACGAAATAACTTTGATAGTATCTCATCGTGTGTAGTGTTACAATATTATGTTTTATTACATTTATTGACGGAATAATGATGATGATTTATACATTTATATTTAACAATATTATTGAGGTCCTGTTTCGTTCGAAGTATGGCTTTGCTTTGCTCATTAGGGGAGGCCTATGTCCAGCAGTGGACTAATATAGGCTGATGATGATGATGATGATGATGATGGCTTTGAGATGGTAATAAAATAAACAATAAACCGAACGATATGGAGAGATCGTCTTCTAGTAGATATTGTCGATCGCTGCAATGAAACGATGAGTTACATTGTCACATGACATAGATAAAACTTGAGAAATATTTTTTGTATCTTCATCGCAAAAACAATTTCTAAATAAATACTGAGCGTCTGGTCGAAGTGACGCATGACCCGAGAGCTGGTGAGTATCTGGCGTCTTCCGACTGGTATTGATATGAATTAGTTGGAACTCTCTCTGTCTACCTCTAGACTATTTGCAACCATCTGTAGTTAGCTGTGTGAAAGAATTGGGTGTACATTCAGTCAAAAAAGTATCGGGAATGGATGATTTTGTTTATGGTTCCAAATTCAAATTTTTGTTTTTTTGTTGTTGTTAGGTTGGCACAACTGTTTGCCATTTTGGCGCGGAGTTTGAGTTGCATCTGTTATTTATATTAAATACAGTGCTGTTTTTAGTTACATCATATCTAGTGTGTATTGCGAATTTCACAATGGACAAAAACATCGAACAAAGAGTTTGTCTTAAGTTTTGCATCGCTAATGGAATTTCGTGTTCGGAGTCACTGAAAATGTTACAGAAGGCTTTCGGTGAATCGACTTTATCAAAAACACGTGCTTATGAGTGGTACAAAGCGTTCAAAAGCGGTCGAGATGTGATGGAAGATTTGCCTCGCTCTGGTAGGCCATCAACGTCTGCAATTGAAGTTAACATCGCAAAAGTGAAGGAAACAGTGACTGAAAATCCTCATTCAACTTTGCGAGAGATAGCCGCCGAACTTTCTGTATCTCACGAGTCGATCTGTACCATTTTAAATAATCACTTGGGTATGAAACATGTTGCCGCTCGACTAGTCCCAAAAGACCTGAATTTTCTCCAAAAACTCAATCGCATGAGAGTCGCTGAGGACATGCTAGAACGAGTCAATTCCGACCCAACATTCATGAAACGCATTATTACTGGTGACGAGACGTGGGTTTATGAGTTTGACATGCAAACTAGTCAACAAGCTTCGGAGTGGCGCCTTCCAACTGAACCGAAACCGAAAAAACCAAGCCAAAGTCGATCAAAAGTCAAAGTCATGTTGACTGTTTTCTTTGACTCTCGCGGTGTTGTGCACTCGGAATTCTTGCCGGAAGGTCAAACGGTAAATAAAGAATATTATTTGAGCGTTATGCGGCGTTTAAGAGAGCAAATTCGACGAAAAAGGCTAGATTTGTGGAAAGAAAATTCTTGGATTTTGCACCACGATAATGCGCCTTCGCACAAGGCAGCAACATTGTGACCGAATTTTTGACCAAACACTCAACAAATACCATCGAGCAACCACCATATTCACCAGATATGGCTCCGGCCGACTTCTTTCTTTTTCCTAAACTCAAATTACCACTTCGTGGCACCCGTTTTCAATCGGTACAAGACATAAACTGAGAACTGAACTCAATTTCGGAAACAGCGTTTAAAAAATGTTTGATGATTGGATAATTCGTTGGCGTAAGTGTATCGTTTCTGAAGGAGCATACTTTGAAGGTGATAAAATAAATTTGGATGAATAACAAACATTTTGTGTATTATTGATCTTTTCCCGGTACTTTCTTGACAGAGTAGTATATTGGTTGTTTATATTCCTTCATTGTAATTTTCGTTGTTGACAAAGGCATTGAGAGTCGTGAACGTCTTGATTTGCTTTCCTGGTGAATTGGTAAATCGTGATGGTGATAGCTCTAGCTAGACAGTGGGTGATTTTGTCAATCCTGTGATGAGCTCAAAAGTTTATGCTGTATAGCTGCATAGCTCAATTGGTTAATAGTAAAGGAGGAACCTGGTGTGGTGGATGTCGCCACAAGTGGCTTCGAGCCATTAGCCTCCGCGCTCGGCGGCGCCGCTCCCTGCTTGTCTCATACGAACGCCATAACCTGCGCTTCACTGAACTTTATAATCACTCGGTATTGTTCTCGACTCCATTATTGTCCAAGATATTAAACTACTTCGATAAATTTAGACGTCGTAAAGCAATATCTTGTTTGATTGACTGGAACACGATACCACCTCAATTTCCTGAGATTCCGATGAAATTTAAAATTAGCTCACTTATTTATTACGGTGCCTACTTGCAGTATTGCATGCTAACTCTGACTCATAGCCTATTCAAGGTTAATTAGTAAGAGGTGAAAGATTACTTTATAAGCAATATCGAGGAAGTGTATCGGTAACTAAAATGGATTGGAAAGTTTCATCACGTACAGGCGCGCCCGGATAACAAACATGATCCAATTATGTTCATGAAAGGACACTGAGCGAGCATTAGTAAGTAAAATATGTCGCGGCGAGGCCAGGCCGGTATTGTAAAATCACAGGCTGTCAGCGAGGCGAGCTATTCCGCTGTATGGGCGAGATTCAGAATGATGGACTCGGCGAGTTTATCAGCGCGGACAGACGGCGCTGGGCGGAGATAGTTGAGGGTGACAGTAATTGACAGGTCGGGAGGCAGGAGCGGTCCAGGACACTTGACGCACGTGCGAGCGTGGACCGCGGCCCCCGCGCCGAGCAGGATGTCTTTAAATAGACTAAATGCCTTTGTGAAGGCATGCCCTTCGAAGGGTGGCGGCATCCGGCTTCGATCGCGCACACGAATCGCTTCTAAGGAGGAAACTTATAAATAACTTCTTCAATTATTCTGAAGCATTCAAGTATAAACATGAAATGGTCGGTGAGTCATCGGGGCTGGAGGTGTGCACTCCTGTGCCATTGCTACTGCCGCCGCTACCGGAACTCTTATCTATCATCTCACTGGCACACTATTCCGAAGTGTGCCTATTGTTTGATTAATAGGTCCAGCGCAAATACCTACCGGCTTATAAACATATCGATACGGTACCTATCGGTACGGTGCTTTGACTATATAGCATGCCGTGCTTTTATAAAAGTAAATTAATACATAATGCTTGGTAATTCACATAGCATCATCTAGCCTCAAGTTATAAGCAGAGCTTGTGTTATGGGTACTAGATGACTGATAAACTTAATACAATACATTACATATGTAGATAGATATTTTTATATTAAACATAGAAAACACCCAAAACTCCGTAAAAATCCTATATACGTACAATAGTTTTAAGTCACCACGTGCGAAACGTCAAAGAAACAAAAACTATCCCAAATAAAGTTTTTAATACCTAAACTTGTTTAATTCACGCCTCAATGAACTCATCTCTAACCATTTCAATATAAATGAGGTTACCTTCGAAGGAAGTGAGTACTAACATTATCCAAGACGCAATAGAATCAAGTCCCACTGAAGGGATTAGTAATGCGTGTTCAGAATCATGCACGTGTTCAACGAAAGGGTCCCGCTCTCAATGTTACTAAAGACTCGGCGAACCAATGGGAACTTACCTGCGAGTCTTGTATTCAAACAAGTGGTTCCGGTCAGGGAACATCCGGCATTGCCCAACTTTTCTCAGGATATCTTTACAGACATTATTGCACAGCATCCCTTCAGAGTATTACATACATTGTATTATGCAGACATTGTATATGCAGATACTTACAGACATTGTATCATCTCTAGTACATCTGTAAAGGTATCTTTCCTAACAGACATTCTAACAGCAACCTTACAGATATTCTTACAGCAACCTTACAGATATCCTTACAGACATTTTTACAGACATATTTACAGACATCCTTGTAGATATCTTTACAGAGGATATCTTAGAAATCCTAACAAGTGTGAAAATAAATCTTTAACTTCAACAATTGCACAAGTTTAGGTAATCATGAGATCTAGCAAATTCATGGTCCCATTTTTTACTGAAGAATTACACAAACGGATACCTGTAAACAAATGTTGCGTAACAACAGCATTAGGTGACAGAATAACCTAATGAAAATAATAAAATAACTTTTGAATATACCTATTGCCTAGCCACACAAGTAAGCACTTTTTCATTTAGGTACTTGTAAATATTTGGATAGGGTTCTAGGTGTCTTCTATGTATATAATACTAGCGACCCGCCCCGGCTTCGCACGGTTTTATTATACGTATAAACCTTCCGCTTGAATCACTCTATTAAAAACCGCATCAAAATCCGTTGGGTAGTTTTAAAGATTAAAGCGTACAAAGGGACATAGGGATATAGGGACATAGGGACAGAGAAAGCGACTTCGTTTTATACTATGTACTGATGATGATCTATCCATTAAAAGTATTGTAATATAGGTAAGTATACCTATCAGTCATCTAGTACACATAACACAAACTCTAATCCCTTAACATAAGCTCTACTTAGCTTGGGACTAGATGATGATGTGTGGATTGTCCAGCATTATTTATTTATTTATTTTAAAGTATTTAACCGGTTAGCATTTGTACTGATTTCGGCGTTCACGCAGGGTTAGGGCGCATGCTCAGCGGGCATTAGTAGGGTGGGCTAGTGCGTATTGAGAAACAGAAATAGTCGGAAAATAATAAGCCGGCTCGCCCGACTTTTTGGCAATAAACACATAACCTGTACATGGATTTATCATTTCGTAAAATGGTATCAAAACTATGATAGAGAAAAACACACAATAGTCGGGAAATTATAAGCAGGTTTGTCGAACTTTTGTCAATAAACACACAAACAGGGCATATATTTATCATTTCGTAAATGATATCAAAATCATGATGGAGCAAATGACGACAAGCTTCAGTTATTTAGTAGGTGCCCATAACACAAGCTCCGCGTACCGTGCGGCTGGATGATACTGTGTAATTAAATAATCTGGCATAACTAATAATAAGGAAATTATATAGACTCGACTTCAAAATACATACCCGTGACCCGAGAGCTGGTGAATATCTGGCTCAGCGCATCAGCATTGCCATACAGCGTGGTAATGCAGCCAGTGTCTTGGGGACGCTTCCGACTGGTATTGACATGGATCAATTGAGCTACCTTTAGACTGTTTGCAACCAGCAGTTAGCTCAATGGTTTCAATTGTAAATACTAGTTGTAATTTTTCTATTACTTGCTTGTAATTTTCGTTGTTAATAAAGTTTGAAAAAAAAAAATACATACAATTGATAAAGTAATGTCTGACCTATAATGGGATGTTAACGGTACTCATGAGCCTGACGATAAGGACATTTACGTGATATATTTTCATTAAAGAGTCAGAATTTATTGTAATAATAACGTGTACTTATAAAAAAATATATATAAGTAAAGCCGGAATATGGTGTTTCTATCCGGCTAAATGTTGTCTGGCGCAAGCCATCACTAGCCGCGGGGCCCGCGGCGTCATTGAATTCACCAAGAATGGCCACAATAACAACAAGTTCTGCAGGTGACGACTCGGCTCAATAGCGCTGATTACACCTCCATTCAACTCGTACCTTACCTGGCCGACGCAACCTGTTCCTATTTCAAAACTGACTGTTACGGTTTATAAATGATCAGATTCGATTTTAATTGAAACTTATACCGGTTCCGATTTTTCAGCGGCCTGTTTGAAGTAAGCTCTGGTAATAAAATAGAATTCTATTTTATTCTCTGTATTCTCAAACGTAACATCATTCGAAGATGTATTAGCTACATCTTCAAGCGTATCATGTTTGTGAAAGCGAAATAGGCTTTCTCTCCATTTGTGTTTTGATGAACCTTACAAATACGTGTCAATATGGAGATCCATCTTTATGTCTGTGGAGTATCTGCACACTGCAGACATAATTTTATGAAGAGGACTACAATCTTTTCACAAAATAAATAAAACAGATATAAGGAAAACTTCAAATCGGGTATCAAGGCCCTATTCAAGAATACATTTTGTCTTGTCATGTGTTATATCAGTCTTATAAAACAAAAGAAGCTCTATATGTAAAAGAAAGTCGTGTTAGTTTCACCATTTATAACACGAGAACGGCTGGACCGATTTTTATGATTATTGTGTTTTTGGTTTTGTCTTCGTCGGGAATAAGATAATAAGAAATTTGGCAAATAATAGACGTAGCTAGTGAATAATAAACCTAGTTCTGCACAACTGAATCATGATTTAATCTATCGCCTTCTGAAAATTTAATTCCTTGGCTATAGAGAAACAAAAATATAGCATTAGTTCGAGTAAATTACTGGCCACTTGAATAAATGTCGATTAAAACATCAGTGAAGTCACTTTCAGCATCCGTCAATGTCCAATACGGTACAGTATATTGATGGTCTCAGTATCAGTATCTTTATTGCATAACGTAAATAGGTATTACAGTTTTGTAGGTATTTATACACCCTGTCCTGTCAGATAGGGTATGGCAATGAATCTTAATCTAAGACTGGATGAAAGCACTTACATAAGCTGGTATTTTTTTATATATATCACTATTATACATAGTAGTTTTAAAATAATAATACGGTGAGTCAATAAATAGTCTGTATACGTGCCTATACTTTAGCTTTTCCTTTACACGCACCGCTTTTTTTTTTGTTTTTCCTAAGGCAAAATTATAATATTTTATTTATTATTTTTATTTTTGTAAGGCAATCAGAAAGCATAAGGCTCACAATGAGAAAATCTGGGCGGTATATAGGAATAAACACATTTTACACAGCTCATTTCTGGCCTTAAGTTTCCTTCCATTATCTTAGGAAATAATGTTGTGAAAAACCTTTGCCGAAATAGATTTATAAGTAACTATAACATATTAACCTCACAAGCATCTTACATACGTAAATAAATGTAGCAACCTATTCCGGTAGTTGAAAATACCCGCTATGCAAATTAGAATTTTCATAAATCACCGATGTCGCTGTAACAAAGATATGCAGGAGCGGAGTCTATCCAAGCGAGTCAAGTTCCAGCCAAGTACCAGTCAAGTGCGACGCGTAAGTGCGCCGGGCCGCTGCGCCCGCGACGCGCCTTCAGGAACCCCATTGTCTTTCATATCATTAAGGCCATTATATTTGCTTGTTCAAGCGTGCTTTTATCGTTTGTTATTATGAGTTTGATCAGTGGCTGACATCTTCATAATGATTTTGAATAATCATTGTTTTATGATTCACAGACAATAGCTGCAATCTCGATGCCAGCTAATATCGTAATGACTTCACAGGAATCCTAAGATGAAATTGATTCTGGAGGGTACCTATAGAATAGACGCTTTCTGAAGGTACCTTATGATACTCACAACATCAATAATATCTAGGTAGATATGTAATAAATTATTGTTATCGAATCGTTATGAAATGATTTATGAATGAACGACAGTTTTACGTTTACGCAACATTGATGACACTGTAAATATAATTGGGTAATTTTACATAACAAACAAAGAAAAAATCTTGTCTAGCGTTTCAATTTAAAAAAATAATGACATGGTAAAAACGGTCTGTCACGTGAGTTAGTACTATCAACTCGAGGTACTTTTACTTTTTAGCTTATTATTTCGGTACTGATTAAGTCTTTTAAGATTTGAACTGTGAATATCGAGTCGTCGGCAAATAACGAAACTGAGTTTAAGAACATCAAAGTGATTTACTTTCCTTTGGCACTTAAAATTCGAAGACCATAAAACAGAACGAGATTTTGACGGAGACGATAGCCTGTAAAAGTTTCGCAAGAGGCGTTGTAAGTCGTAACCCATTTCGGCTATAACGCACCGTGACGAGTCGAGCTTTTACACGGCGCACGGAGAAAAAAGGAAGAGGGCCATCGCCGAATACAACAATGAGGTACTGTTACCATAATGACACTTTATGGGCGCAAACATCGGTCGCGACCGAACATGACACGGCGGCGGTCGCGATGCACGAATGTGGTCCGGCCGTGCATTGTTTCCGCATTACCGGCATCGAGGACGACAGTGATGTCTCGCGGACAAAGGCTCGACTTGCAACAGAGCGCCTCGCCACCGCCTTGAGCCCTCGCCGTCGACCCGACTTCGACTCAGCTCGATTCTTTGAAATCGATTCATTGCTCTACTGTATGTTCCTGTGCCATCAGTAGAGTTGGGAACTCTGATCTTAAATAGGTACTTTTAAACGCAATTCTCCTTTTCATTTTTGAATCGTTTTGTTCAAACAGACGACGTTTTAAACATGAAAGTTAAAGTTAATTTGACTACAATCAAGTGGAATGTAATAAAAATCCCTGAAATTATTCATGCAACCTCCAATGCATGTTCAGTAGGTATATTACAAGTCTCATAACCAAAACTGCATGCTAGCCGCATATTTCGGCCAAAACCCTTGGCCTTGTACATTATACCGCAAAGCAACCCAGCTCACGTATGCAATTTCATGTTCCGGAAGATGAAGTTGTAAGATCGTTCAAGGCCAGAAAAAGTCAGTCGTTCAACGTAACAGCTCAGAATTATGATATTGACTTTCTTTCTCCGTTCTTTGCTGTTGTTGATTAACTTGTGGTAAACCGCGTGAAGTGCGAGAACTGTAGTTAAATAGGAGCATTATTTGTGTATGTTGGTAAAATCGCTTTGACTTACGTAAAGTATTATGTCTATCTGAAGTTATTAGACCGCATAGACGGAGCTCTGTGGGCGGTCGATAGCATGACACGTATCAATATAGCACTACACGTATCAATATAGCACTACACAAGAACCGCACCGTATATACTAGAGTATAGAACAACCCTGAACACGCGATGCTCAGCGCAGTCTGACGTTGTGTAGTCGCATGCTGAATACTTGGCCACAGCCGTGTGGTCCCTCTACGTCTGAATTGATAGAGCCTCCGTAGACGCTACTGGAATTTAGTGCAACAAGAAATAATTGATGAGACTCCGATAAAGTGCATGGCGATAAAACGTCTTGAACATAACAATATATGGCTACTGAAAACTTTACTGATAGTTTCTAGCTGGAACCCGGAATGCTTCCTGGATACTCTATGCATAATGTTTAAGTTTCTTTGTCAAGCAAATTATAAGGGTCTGATTTCTATTGTCATCAAACTTAATGGTAAGTAGAGCAATAGTATATATGCACATATATTATGAAAGTAACAATAGGTTAATGCGTATCATCACATATGCAAGCGTCGCGCACCGTCCGCAGCCAGGTGCGCTCAATCTCGGCAGTTGTCGCTGCGCACGCGCACCCTTACTGCGCTTTTAATAAATTTCAATACCTATAAAAAAGGATCTATCAAAAGATGGCGACGCCAAATAACCGGTGTTCGGGTGCAATGCTGCTCCGGGTCGCCCTACGCGAACAAAACACCGTTTGTTGGGTCTGCAAACAAGTTTTGATCAAATGTAAAGGTGGCCCGGAACGGGTGTGACCGACCAACGTTTCCTTTATCTAAGTAATTACATTTCGTTAAATAGATTATATACGAATTCACAAAGACTGGTTGATAAAGGACTAAAGAAACCGGGAAAAGATACACCCCCTTACATACTTATCTCTAATTTAAACAAATGCTCGCTGACCTTAGATGTACGCGGCGCGCGTTGGTATATTCACGCCTGGACAATAATTATAATAATTAATTAATGCTGGACGATTCAAACAACATCATCGCTATTCAGATCTTGTGTCATGGGTTCTAGATAATAGATCACATGCATAGAAAACCCGTAGAACACCCGAAACAAATACCTGAAGATCGTACAAATATTTGATACGAGGTAGGAATCGAACCCGCATGCGCCTGTGTCGCAGGCGCACTTTCGCCCGATACGCCAGAAAGTCGTGTTAATTTATGGACAGAATACAGACAAATATATGCCTATCATACTACATATTATAATTAATGGGAAAGTCTGTGTGAATGTTTGTTTTAAGAAATCTTTGTTACTACTTAAGTTATTTAAATTGAATTTGGTACGTTGATACTCGTAGTTTAGGACCTAGAATAGGACATTTAAAATATGGAAATTTTAACCTCTGAGGGGGTAGGGTGGTAAAGTTTGTATGGAAAATAATATTTCCTCGGTTTGATTCACTTAAAACTCGGTATAAATAAACTATGGACTGAATAATTAAACACGTATTTTTTATTTTTACACAATACACCCTAGGGGATGTGCAATAAATTTCTGAGATTTGTACGTAAAAAACTCTGGTTTGCGGGCGAAGCCGCATGGTGCAACTAGTAAAATATAATATGTATGCATGCAACTAAAGAGGTGTAATGTAAGCTATCACCCTAGTGATAAGGGTGATAGTTGAATGATAGACGAAACCAAAACATCACCAACTTGGTTCCCTGGAGGTGACTCTTACGATAGCTTTCCAAGAAATTCATTTCGTTCTAGGTCACTTCGATATACATTTATGAATGTTTATCAGTTCATCTTATATGGAGGCTAATACCTATAGGGTTAAGTGTTTAGCGCTGGTTTAGGACTTGCCGATACTTACTTACCCAAGACGGAAATTTTCTAAACACAAAGAATTTGAGTCTTGTCATTCGCAACCTACTTCAAAAAGGAAGGAGTACTCAATTCGTATTTTGCTATATAAATCTTTTTTCAAGGTGAACTAATTTTGATGATTATTTGTTTATTTGAAAGCTGGGTTTTCATGTGGTCTCACAAGAAAGATCAAGATCTGACCATTATACCTATTTTTTTAATCCCTAATAATACGTACTTTACTGACTTTAACTACACTATTAAAATTAACACTTCTCTCATTATATTTTAATTTGAAGTCGGCTTATAGTTTTTAAAAACAAGCCCAATTAGTATGTTTACTTAAAGTTTGTTATTATGGTTTTTTAAACTTTCGCGATCAGAACACATTAGTATAAATATCTATCAGGTTCTGTTGAAACGTCGGGAAAAATAGGTAAATTAACGCGATAAATAGATAATTATCAAAAATTTGTTATTATGATTTAGATCCTACAAAAACCGTTACTCGTCATTTACGGTTCTTTTAATCCTGGCACCGAATCTGCCTTTCGGAGCCTGCGCTAAGGATGCAGCTGCCCTCGGCCAACCCCAGGTCTCAATTCCCCTTCATAACACAACACTATAAATACCTCTCTGCATTAAGAAATGCAAAAAATACCCAATAACGGTGAGATTCTCCAAAAAAATCGAATGTGGGAAACGAACGGTTTTCGATTCCCTAGATCGCAATTTTATCGTAACTCTCTCTCATGACCCCGTTTTATTTCGCCTATCTACAGACATCTAAAATTCGAATTTCGGCAATCAAATACCATACATTCCCGCTCCTTTTTCTAGCTAACAAACCTAATATTACTAAATCAGTCTGGGTCGAAAATGTTTCCTAATATCCTGTTAATTTTATAAACTCGAATGGTTTGAAGTTAATAGTCAAAATAGATAGCTAGAAATCCTGTCTTAGACGGCGGGGTTTACGATAGCAGGCTTTTGAAGCTTTTGGAGTCAGGTTACAGTTGGAGTTGTCTCCTTAGATATAACCATCCACCATCCATAGGAACCATCAGCGGCGATGCCTGCTAACTTGTACGGGCATGGTGCAAGGCTGTCCACGCTGATTATACTGAGCTGAATAATTGCTGTAATTAATATTGTTATAGCTTGTTCGACACGGTTTGTCAAGCGATATGCTTAGAAAGTAAACTTGAGTTTGCATGGCCGTTTAATTAGCTATGAACGGCATCTAAATGGGACTGTTATCAACTGCAGAACTCAGAACATATTAAATTTATTTCAAGAGTCGCATTTAAAACTATACTTTACTCTCAAAAATGTTTAACATATTAATTGAAATTTTCTTCACTTCTATTTTAAGAACCAGCGTTTATAGTCAGATATATAATTTTTTGTCCACGAAAACAAGCTCTATAATGATGCGAATCGTCGTTTTTAAATATTTTTTGTCGCTAAAATCAAAGCAGAGATTCAACTAAATCTAAAACAAATGAATCTTCGTTTTTCAACTGTTTGTTTGCTCATATCTATACATATAATAAAATCGTAGAGGTCAAATTTCTGTACAATGAAAAAAAATGCCATAAACCGAGTCAGGGAGATGTAAGAAGTATAATAAAACTAATTTGGTGTTATTTAATTTTTTTTGTTTCTCTGTTTGTCTGTTTGTCTGTTTGTCTGTTTGTACGGGATAAACTCCGAAACTACTGGACCGATTATTATGAAATTTTGTATGGTGGTAGCTTATATCTAGATAACTTATATACGTAGTTAAAATAATATATACTAAATAATCTAATATAATTTTTATTTAACATAGAAAACAGAGAAACACTTGTCTCTGCAGAGCGTGTTAACATTTATCACGAGATGGAAAATCGAACCAACAACTCCTGCGTCGTCGTAGGGAAACCTTCGCTTGCTGCGCCGCAGAAGTCGTCAATTAGATCAACTGTTTCAATTGTAAAAAAAACTAGTTCTCAGTGTGATTTCCTTTAGCGTTAGCTTAACAGTAGTTAGCCATCTAAAGATCCATCTTTAGATGAAACTAGCTGATGCCCGCGACTTCGTCCGCGTGGTATTATTTATTCCTTCAATTATAATAATTGTAGATCGAAATACCTTATAATGCTTATGCCTGTTGTTTGGATTAGTAATACATATCTTAAATTTAAATTGTTTTCTTACGTTTTCTTTATTTATTTTGTAGGTAAAAATAAAAACAAAAATTGTTTAACATCGTAAGGTATTCTTTGATAACAATTTTCCGTTTTTTTATTTACTAAGACATAATACTTATGGTATAAATAGAAATACTTATGATATAACATTTATTTAAAATTGAATTTTCTTAGTTGTAGTCGCTCTCAGTACTCAAGAGAAGCTAAAAATTAAGGATGATTAGATCCCAAGAATCTAATGAATATCGTGGGACATGACTCTCTGCGGCTCGAAACGCGAGGCTACTGCCAGCAGTATGGAAACTCCTTCTCAACGATAAGCCTAACTAACAGCTCATACTGAACGCCATACTTTGTCTCGGAAAGTAGTGGGGTAAGGATTACGCGATTGAGCGCTGACCGTGAGCGTGAGCGATAAGCTGTCTCGAGTCTCTGAAACATTCACTAGAAGAGAGGCCCAATTGAGCTCTCAGCGTAGAGACCTTACTGAAAGAGAGTCTCACTTGAGCTCTCAGCGTAGTCACACAGCTGCATCTCATCATCATCATCAACAACCTTAGTCCACAGCTGAACATAGGCCTCCCTTAATGAGCGTCATAGTCTTCAGCTTGCCGCATCCAGTATCTGCCAACAGTATTTCGTAGATCGTTCCCTCATGACCGGGGGCGTCCTACGCTACGATTACTGAGTTGCGGTCTCCACTCAAAGACATTAATTCCAACGGTTTTCGGTTCTTCGCTAGATATGGCCGGCCCACTGCCACTTTATCTTTATCACTGCTACTTCTTTGAGCTCCGTCGGATGTATTCGTTACGAATCCTTTCATTCAAAGAAACTGCGAGTAAAGCTCTTTTCATAGCTCGCTGAGTGATTTTGAAATGGTGGACCAGCCCACGACTCAGCTCGGTCATTCATTGCGGTCATTCAGCCAGGTCATTGCGGGAAGGACGCTCGATTGAAAACTTTAGTTTTCAAACATTCCGGTATAGATGACGGGAAGACCTGACGTAGTTTCCCAAATGCAGCCTAGCTGGATCTTCCTTTTGTCCTCCTTCTCAAAATTGTTTTTACCTAACTGCATAATCTGCCCAAGCTAAGTGTACTCGGAAACAATTTCAAGGTGCCCATCTACGACGGTCGGTCCTGCAACAATTTGGGCATTGATCATGACTTTTGTTTTATCCAAATTCAAACCAAGGAGTTTGAAGCCTCAGCCCCATAATGCATCGGCATTATGGGGCTGAGGCTAGGCCGTTCAGCATGTGGGTCAGCTCCTCTAGCGACTCCGCCATTACGACTATATCATCAGCAAATCGCAGCTGCGTCTCGATCTCTTGAAACCAGCTAAGAAAGAGATGTACCGCTTACAGCTGATCGAGAATGCCATAAGTCGTCATAAGTCTTTAAGACCTTACTGACAGAGAGTCTCGCTTGAGCTCTCAGCGTTACTGCGGCGTCTGTCTCTAGATCACTGGAAACCAGCCAGAAAGAGATGTGATGAGAATGGCTTACAGCTGCTCGAGAACGCTAAACGTTGTCACAAGTCTCGAGAGACCTTTACTGAAAGAGAGTCTCGCTTAAACTCTCAGCGTAGCAGATCGGCTGCGTCTCGATCGCTTGAAACCAGCCATGAAAAGGATGTACGGCTTACAGCTGATCGAGAACACCATAATTATGTTGTCACGAATCTCAGAGACCTTTGCTGAAAGAGAGTCTCGCTTGAGCTCTCAGCGTAGCCGCACGGCTGCGTCTCGATTTCTGAAAACCAGCCAAGAAAGAGAAACATGACTTACAGCTGATCGTGAGCGTCATTCATTATCTTACGCCTCACAAACTTTATTCCAGCGTGAGGAGAAAAGACCTGATGATCGACACCAGCAACGATAAGATTTAGCCAGGGATGGCTATGAATGCATTCATCAGGAATGTGAGTATTTATTACTAAGAGAAAGGGAGAGAGTAAATAAAATACGACTGCATGAAACCGAAGAACAACACTGCTCGATACTTGCTCAATAGAATGTCGGTTTTATCTGAAGATTCTGATTATTATAAAGATAAAAGTTCGTTTACATATTATTTACCAAGGATTGACTATGCGTCAATTTCATTTATACTTTTTGTGAAGCTCTATGTTTCTCCCGTGTAATTCGGCCAACCATTTTATGTCGAATGTTGTCTTTGAAGAAGCATTATAAGGTATTTCGATCTACAATTATTATAATTGAAGGAATAAATAATACCACGCGGACGAAGTCGCGGGCATCAGCTAGTTTCATCTAAAGATGGATCTTTAGATGGCTAACTACTGTTAAGCTAACGCTAAAGGAAATCACACTGAGAACTAGTTTTTTTTACAATTGAAACAGTTGATCTAATTGACGACTTCTGCGGCGCAGCAAGCGAAGGTTTCCCTACGACGACGCAGGAGTTGTTGGTTCGATTTTCCATCTCGTGATAAATGTTAACACGCTCTGCAGAGACAAGTGTTTCTCTGTTTTCTATGTTAAATAAAAATTATATTAGATTATTTAGTATATATTATTTTAACTACGTATATAAGTTATCTAGTACCCATAACACAATCTCTCATTCGCTTGAGGCTAGATGATGCTGTGTGAATTTTCCAGCATCATTTATTTATTTATTTTTTAGTTTAGTTTGTTCTTTTGTGACTTATATGAAATTTATTCATACTAACAAAATAACTGAACTGAACTTTTAAATTGCAAACGAAACAATGTAGACTATAGATCTACAAAAATCAATCAATCAATCTAATCCCCTAGGAATGATAGTATATGCCCGCAGCTTCGCACGCGTTGATTCAACGGAACCGTTTCAAGGGTAAGTACCTATTTCTATCCCATGGGAACTGATTGATTAAAAGTAGTATATTATGCTACTTTTCATCCAAAGACGTAGTTCTGGAAGATTACTATTAGATTAGATTATTCTGGAAGATAATACCTGGGCTAGAACTACGTCTACTAGAAATTTCACTCCGACAATAGTCAATAGTCAATAGTCAATAGTCATTTATTTCGTAAATTACTAGAATTACACGTCATTTTTTTACTTTACACTTATAAGTAAAGAACATGAAATAGTAAATATAAATTAAATTAATTAAGATTATAATACACAAATTCAAAGAAAAATATTATAAAATTAGAAGTATGTATCTTCAGATACTAATGTTTATTTCCTATTACTTAAAGGTTAAAAATTCCTCATAGCTGTAGAAGCTGTTGTCTATGAGCCAGTGCTTCAGCTTGTATTTAAAGGATGCCAGGCTTGTGGCCTGTGTTATATGATTAGGAAGGCTGTTGTAGACTGCGGGTCCCATAATGCGCGTTAACTTCCCAGACTTCGCGAGAGTGCGAGGCAAGGTGGTGAGTTTGTCCGCTCGTCTAGTATTGTACTTATGAATATCGCTATTCTTATTGAAGAACGTAAGATTATTCCTCACGTAAACCGCCACCTGGAATATGACTATACATGGAAGCGTTAGTCATTAAGTAGCATGGAAAATAGGATATTAGATACTGCAGATCCTTGCGCTACCCCCATTGTCGTACTGAGAGGACCGGATCTGATTTTCCCATTTTCTCCTACAACTACTTGTGACCTAGAGGTAAGCATGCTAGATAGCAGTGAGAGTGCAGTACCTCGCACTCCATAGTGTTCCAGCTTGGCCGCGAGCACCGCGTGATCCGCCACATCAAACGCTTTTGAGAGGTCGCAGCAGATAAGAGCTACCTGTTGTTTCCTCTCTCTAGCCTCCAAGACGCTCTGGACAACTTCCCGCGCCAACGATGTGGTCGATCGGCCTTCACGATACGCATTCTGTCTGTCCGATAGAGCCTCTGTTTCATCGAGGTAAGATGTTAGACGCGAGCTTATTCCGTTCTCCATCACCTTAGCTAAAACTGGAATTATGGACACGGGTCTGTACGAGTCCATGTTGGTCCTACTTCCCTTTCCCTTATATATAGGCGATACCTTGCTTAGTTTAAGGCACGACGGGAATTCACCTGCGCGCAGGCACTCATTGAAGAGGCTAGCCAAGATTGGCGCTAGAGAAACTGCTGCCATCATTATCAGCTTCATTGAAATGCCATACGCATCTTTTGAGGGTTTGGGAGGTATCCGTTTCGTAATAATGTGATGTACTTCACTTGCAGTAAACGGTACAAACCTTAGCGAACGATCTGCCGGCGGACGCGCTAATTGTAAGGCTGCCTGCACACTAGGCAGATCAGCAGCGGGTGCTCCGCACGCCGAGGCTGCGCCTATAAACCTCGCATTCATTTCATCTACAGCTTGTTGCTTAGACTGAAATTTTGTACCGCAGGAATTAGTAATTGTATCCGTAAAATCTATATTACAAACATTGTTTTTTCCCCTCTCAGAATTGACAACACACCACATAGATTTACTTTGATTTTTACTATTTAAAATTATATTTGAAAAGTATTCATTTTTTCTATTTCGAATTAATTCATCATATTTAATATTTAGATCACTTAATAGTATTTGTACAGTATCATTATTATTAAATTTGTTGCAGATGTCAATTAAATTAAATAATAATATCCTAAATTCATTAATTTCATTCGTAACCCACGAAGGGGTAGTCAAGTATTTGGCTTTTTTTAATGGAAAGCAGATGTCATGTTGATTGATAATAACGTTTACAATAGACATAGCAAAAGAATCTAGTGATTGCCTGCGACGTTTTATCAACTCCCAGTCCACGCTCAATAAAGATGAGATAAAGTTATCTCGATTAAGAGATGAAAAATTTCTAGTTAACTTTAGCTCTTTATTGGTCTTAACTTTGCTACAGTAAATCTTAGCGCGAACCGCTAAGTGGTCACTAAGGTTTGTAGTCACTGGAGATGTAGTCACAGTCTCCGGTGGTAGGTTTGTATAGAGGTGATCGAGGCAAGTGGATGTGAATTGCGATATTCGAGTTGGGAAATCAACGGCATTGGACATACCATGGGATGACAGTAGATCAGCCAATCGTTTTCTTTCGCAACTAAATTGATTCAAATAATTTATATTAAAGTCACCTACGATAACGCAATTTAGTCCTAAAGCACTAACCCTAGCCAACAAAACTTCCAAGTGAGGGAAGAAATCTTTAGCGCTTACAAGATTTGTCCTATAAATACATATGATTGTTAAATCAGAATCAATTAAATCTATTGCACAAATTTCGCAGTACAATTCCACTGACAACTTGCATAAGTCGGTATTTTCTGTACATTTTATAGAATCCTTAACAAATAGACAAGATCCACCGTGAGACATGTTTTGCCTACAGAAGTAAGAAGCTAGTTTATAACCGGCTAAAGTTACACATTTAATCTTAGCTGCTCCAAGCCAGTGCTCAGTTAATGCAATCACTTCACACGACAACGAACTCGATAATAACACTTCTAACTTCTGAGTCTTTTTATCAATGGACGCAATGTTTTGAAGACATATCGTTATTCCTACGTCATTCGTTAGGCATATTTTATGCTGGTTCACCGCTGTCCCTGCGCAGGCGCTCGGCGCGAGTGACGGAGCGGCTCGCGGCGGCCGCAGCTCCCGTGGACAGGTCACCCCGCGGGGCGCGGGGGCGGACGAGAAACCAGTCCGACAGCTTCACTCCCGGTGGCCACGAACTCGGCGAGCTGAGTGTTTCGTATAGGCTCTCGGGGAAGCCAATAACAAACGAAGCATGTTTGTCTGTTTTTATTGTCCTTCGATGTACTGTATACTGTTCGCAGGTTTCAATAGAGTTTATGTAATTAAGGACGCTCTCTTCAGTTGTCTCTGGTTTTAAGGACCAGGCTTGCAGGTACCTTATTCGTTCTACTGTTTGTAAATCAGCGTTTTGATTGCCAGTCCCTGTTACAATCTTCCGTTTTTTTGAAGTGCGTTTACGGGTGATTTTTTTCCATTCATCATCTCCATCGTCATTTACATTTTTCTCGACTGGCTTGTCGATCGTTGTTCTATCACAGATCTCCGTATTCGCTGGTTTAGTAGCCACACTCGGCACCTCCTTCCGCACAGTACGTGTGACGTCAGAATGAGTTGATGACGATGAACTACCTGAAGCGCGCTTTTTATCAGAGACTTTGGCAGCCTTTGCAGCAGCAGCATTCAATCTAGCCTGTCTCATAGGTCTTGCCTGGGTGGAGTTGACTGGAACAGCTGGTGCGACGATCTCAGTCGCCTGAGTTTTTGAGGCACCCTCAACAGCGAACTTGAGTTTTATTATGGACTCACTCTGTGTCATAATTATCTTGTTTTGCTCCACTATTTTGCACTCCAAATCACACATTCTTTTTGTTAGGTCTGCTACGTACTTTTGTAGCTCGCGCACTGAAGTTTCCGTGGCTTTTTGAGCCATTTTCGAATTTTAAGACGCGTAAAATACGGGACCGTAATTGTGCACGGAGGGAATTCCTACCCTCACTCACATCCATCCATACTTCAAACTTTCGCGTTTATGATATTAGTAGCGATTGAAATCATTTTATTTCCAGGTAAAGTTAACAAAAGCATCGCATTGAATGTGCAGTTGGTGCATAGGTGCATTTGGGCTCGGGTCGTACGAAGCGCAGGGGAATGCAGAGGGGTGAAAGGTGGCCGGTGGTGGCGCGGTGACGCACCGGCCGAGTCGCGTGTGCCGAAATCTCAGCTGTTGCCGCCTGCGCTATACGGGGTGTTCCGGAATGTAAGTGATTTACTGCTCACAGCCTGCAGTACCCTTCTTTGTAAGGGTAGACATGTTATGTAGGTTACTTACTTGTTACATGCAACTATATTATAGCTAACTATATTATAACTATATTATATTATTTAAATTAACAAATCTCTTACATAAGATGTGTCTTAGTTTAGGTAATTAATAGAAGTGGTTCACTAAATACACCGTCTACGAACACGGTTTTTTTACTGTTTTTTATATAAACATATAAATTTTTAGTGGAAACTTATAGTTCGCAGTTATTCACTAATTGTCTTTGTAATGTAGTTATCTAGCTGTTAGTTTTCCTAAAACTGTGAAATAAAATAATAAATAAGTAAAAAGAACAGAAAACATTAAGTCACTTCATCATCTAACGCGTAAAATATTTGTAATTAATTTCTTTGACCTTAATAATTTACGTAGTGTATTTATGAAGCGATGTCAATTTTAACTAGTCTACCCTAGACAACAATATGTTGGATTGTTGCTGGATTGTTTTAAAGCACTTTAAATTGTTGTTATCTGTAGGTAAATGTCCATAGAAATATGATTAATTATAAGAGGATATAAAGAGATATATAGTTATATGATATATAGTTCAGTGATTAAAATTTGGTAATTAAGTACGTAAGTGTTTTTGTTTATTACTTAATTGATATTCTTATCTTTAAACAAAACTACTCTAACTCTAAACTTAAACAGGTTCCTACTAAATTACGTTTTCAGAAAATCATTACTTTATCAGCACCCTGTATTATGCTCAATCCATCTGTATTAAAAGTGTTTATAAAAGCGTTGAATGCCCCTGTGTGCTTTATATAGAAAAATTCTACAGCTATGCCATTATTTAAAATTAAACTACTCACCTACCTGCAGGTTTAACTGGCTAGTTTACTAACGTCCTAAATCCACTCATAATTTTACTAGTAATATCAACCTTATACAGATCAAACGAATTGCGCAATTATAAAATCAAACCATATCCTGATGAGTTAGGGTTCTTTTTCATCTTCAGGCGGTCCTCGGCTGTGTAACCGAAATAAAATGAAGACCTCGCTTACAAAATGACGGGAGCTCCTTTAGGGATGTGTCAGATACGTCGTTTCTGCGATTTATCGGTGGAACAATGAATGGGGGAGACCCTAATCGTGTCGCTCGGGAGTAAAGGTAACATGTTTAGTCGAACTGCGAGGGTTTCTCAGGGTTCGTGCGCGGTGGTTAGACCCTTTAGTGTGGGGATGGTAGTTCGGTGCAGATGTGCGATTCGGGTACAGTACAGACATGTGATTCTGCACGCGCAGCCAGCTGCCATAGCTATGCACTGATTCAATACAAACGCAGGGTCGGACTCACCTCGTGGGTGCTGCCTTTGTGTAACATTGTATGTGTAGGTAAGCTCAACAAACAATGATACAAATCCACACAACGACAAAGACTGGCAGCTCAGGTGTGCCGTGATCTCTCCTACCTTGTAATAACAATAATTGATAGCATGAGGCGCAGATGACGACAGCGATAAATTGAAACTTCTCTGCGAATTCTCGGGAATATTTTGCACAGATATCTATAGATATCTTGTGCAATACTCCGATGCAAAATATTCCAGAGAATTTGCTTTAAGATTCAATTTATCGCCGATCAATTTACGGACATCTTCACTTAAGTGAAATAGTAACCAAACGCTCGATCAATCATTTCATTTCATATTCAACTTTTATCGGTTTATAGTCAAAATAATTACAACGAATGAATCAAAACTGATATTTACAATTGAAACAATTGAGCCAAATGCAGACAGTTGCAAACAGTCTAGAGGGCATGGATGTATGATGGAATTTTCTCAGTAAATTCCTCAAGAAGTACCCAAAGCAAAAAAAACCGATCTCTTAAGTTAAGTTTGAAAACTCAATTGTTTGTTTTAATTTGTTTCCATTCTTTGGTTGTAATTTTCCTTACGATCCTAATCATTTCTTGTATTCTTGCTGTGTTACGGTTTGAAGATTGACTTATTTGGGACTAAGTGATGTGATGTTATTTTCCGATTATCCAACTCAAACTATGACGGTGAAAGATTATGAATAAACTTGTTAAAATGTCTATATAGGTACCACTAATGCTAGTTTTAATCACTACCTACACATAGTATAAAACAAAGTCGCTTTTTCTGTCCCTATGTCCCTATATCCTTATGTCCCTTTGAATGCTTAAATCTTTAAAACTACGCAACGGATTTTGATGCGGTTTTTTTAATAGATAGAGTGATTCAAGAGGTAGGTTTATACGTATAATACAACCGTGCGAAGCCGGGCGGGTCGCTAGTTTATTTACATTCCATGGTTGTAATTTTCTCTGTGTTAAGTGAATTGGTACACTTATCTTAGATAGACAGATGATGTCTGAAAAGACAAATACGAAATGTAATAAGGACACCACTAGGGCTGGTGCGGCGGCAGATCTAGCCGAGGATCTCAAGAGGCGCAAATATGCAGGTCTCGACAGAACCTACGCATTTGCTGCTTGGAGTCGAGACCCTAGGTCCGTGGGGTACCGAGGCTCACCGGGTTTTTAAAAATATATCTGAGCGTCTGGTCTGGTATTACACATTTTATCTTAGTGGGTATTAAAAGGTTCAAGTTTTGTTTCTGAAGACCTATGTACTAACTTATGTATAACTGGTAGATATCTGCCCGTGGCTTCACGCGTGTTGTTTTTATGCAATTGCTTTTTCTATCCCTTGGGGATATAGGATTTATAATATGTTGATTTATAAGAAAAGTTGTCTATGTGTTACTCCAGGGCTAGAACTACGTCGTAAATTTCACCCCGATCCGTTCAGTAGTTTTTGCATGAAAGAGGAACAAACATACCCACATACTTTACCATTTCAAATATCGGTACGTAAGGATATACTAATAGTCGCGTTTCCAAATAAATTTTATTAATTTTTTTAATTATTATTTAATACTATGAAATATTTAGTTCTGAAGATGCGATGAGCACTACTTCTGATAAAGTAAGTGCTTATCGCGGGCGGTTTTATCGCTCAAGAATGTTTTCTACCAGATAACTTTGAATGGAAAGGATCATGCTTAAGACTACTTGAACTTACTTGCTCACTAGAACCTTTAAAATAGAAATAAAACTGTTTATTTCTGGTGGTGTTACAAGTAGAATTTTACACCAAGTTAAGTTTCAGCTCCTGAATATCAAATGAATTTTAAACGATATCAAAAAAGTTTATCATGAATTAGAATCGCTACCAAAATTCATTATACATTATACCCGGGTAACAACAAAATAATGTATGCAGAAAATTAACCGGCAATTGTGCGACATTGAGAGCGGGCTGTATGGCTGGGACCACCTGCTCGCGGCGCCCCTGTCCATCGCTATTTCCGCCATACCGCACGGGGCTCGTGCCACGACCGTTACGCACGCGCAGCCCCCGCGCACCTGGCCGCCCCGCGCCCCGCACACCGCACCCCGCCACATCCACACATCGCACTTGCGTGATAACTACGATGACACCCCATACGCCATCGCATTAGCACCACAAATAGCTCGCACCTTTATGTATTTCTAACGTGATTTTACTTTGATGCCTTTAATTTGAATTGTTAGAGCTTTATGGTAATATTTATGTTATAAACGGGTTTAAATTAGAGCCTTTTAATTTTAAATCTATGCAATGTTTTTTAATCTATGAAGGACAAATTGATTGTAAGTAATCATTCTCATAAGTTGACAACGTTTAGTATTGAATTTAGTTTTCCAAACCTACTTTTAAGTTTAAAAATACATATAGTAGTAAGTAACGGTCTTCCTTAATGATTTCATTATGAATAAAAATATGTTATTACAAAAAGATTTCACAGATACATATAATCTAACTGAGAAAAACAATTTAAGGTGAAAGAAAGTGTCCTAAAGGATTATTAATTTATCGCCAAACTATTAATTTATGTGTCTCTGTTTGTATCAATTTATCATGCCTACATAATGGCGTTGTAAATTTGTTGATGTTAAAATTATTATAATACTATCAGCACCTCGTGACTTCGTAGAATTAGATTTTCTAGCCTAAACCTACTTTAAGAATAACATACATTAAACTATATACTGGTTTAAACGTAAAAAGTTAGTTTCTTGATACTGAAACTAATTGATGACGTGCCTTTTTCTGGAAATTTTAAGAAAACGCTGAGGCATGTGTTTGTGTATGAACCTTCGCCCGCCACAAACAACATCGTTAATTGTAGAGGTACCTAATTATAAAGGAACTTTCTAAATTATATTCGATGGTTAAATAACAAAAACATCCCTGTGTTTACTCGTAAAATACCTTGCCACTTAATCAATTAACTAAATGTCCATTCATTCCACGATAGGTCTAATGTTGTTTACAAACTAATCGTACTATCAAGTATCTTCCTTGATTTGTTTACCATTCCCAGGCATAAACTGAGATAACGTATTCATTCAAGCTCCCAAGGTAATTAGGTAATGACAGACAGTCACTTTGTTTGTTATATGCACTTACAACTTCAATAAAATCCACTTAATAAGGTGTTGAAAGATTTAAGACGACGTGATTATCGAGATATATCATATTACAGTTTGAATTATGGCTGACCATCAAAACTATTAGTCATTCTTACTAAATATAATCGGGCAGTTGTCAATTATGTGTCGAAGGCATTGCGCACTGCGATCTGAGTCACTAGGTTCATTTCATTTCACCACGCGCGCTCTTCATTGTGATATTGGATCACTTGGATGACCAATCTAACCGTTGAACTTGTTGATACTGCAATAATTAACAATATACCTAGATATTATGAAATGACGACTTCAGTGGTGCAGGGGGTGAAGACCCGCTGTAACGTAGGAAGTTGCGGGATCGAATCCGCCTTGAGACATATATTTTTGTAGGTACTTTCTATTCTACGAACATTTGTGGTGCTAATGGTTGTACTGTATCTGCTATGACTTCCTTTTACCTTAAACTGAGTAATATACTATCATCGCAAATGTTTAATCAATTAAAATTGTCATGATTATCGATGACTAGAATAATTAAAATCGGGATATTTACCACGATTTTAGTAGTTTTGAGTGTTTCGATATTTTGGCTCAGTTTTATGCTCCATGATCACTGATTACGGAAGAACTGGAGTCACTGTCAGTTTTTATTTTCAGATATATTGATCCACCTTAATTTTCATCTTTTGCTACGAACGTAACCACTACTACCTAAAAGTTTAACACATCACATTCAATCCATTCTTTATCGTTCTACTCAAACATAATTTTGGTCCTAACAATGAATTTTTGGTTGCTTGAACCTGGACTCGTTCTGTGTGAAACCTAAATAGCCCTGAGAACACCGTGACCTGTGGGAATTAGCGATGGTCACATAAAAAAATATAACAAAGACTCTATGGACGTTATATTTCCGCGTTGGGAAAGGGGTTGCAGTATCTTGTTTGGTATACATACGGAAATCTTTTTGTTCGACTTTGGCAGTACCGAAAACGGGTTTGTGTCCTTCCGGTTTCAGATTATTATTACCAATGCGATAATCCGTTAGAAACGTGAGACTTTGGCCTGGGTATTATTGGGATTTATAGTGATTGAGTAGGTATAAGGCGACAAAACAATCCTTTGGTATCCTTTCTTTTCGATGCTTATGTTAAAAATTGCGAGGGCTGCTGCGGCGGCAGATTTAGCTGGTGATCGCAAGAAGCGAAAATAAGCAGGTCTAAACAGAGCCTAAGCACTTTTCCCCTAGGTCCGTGGGGTACCGAAGCACATCAGGTTTTTAATATCGGAGCGTCTGGTCAATGCGAAGCGTGACCCTAGAGCTGGCGAGTATATGGAGCAACATTGCAAATATTGCAATATAGAGCGGGGCAATGCAGCCAGAGTCTTGGAAACGCTTCCGACTGGTGTTAATATGAATCGGTTGTGATACCTCTAGACTGTTTGCAACAGTGTGCAGTAAAATTGTTTCTATTCTTTGTTTATTCAAGTTCGTTAATATATGGAATTTTGATCCGATCTCGAAGGTTGTTCAAGAGGAAAGTTGGTTATCTTTATTACTAACACAGTGATCGAGTCACATTATTTGATTCACTTCATCAGCAAGTACGATAATGAGCGATAACAAAGAAAGGACAAAGGTGGGCGCTACTTTGACACGTACGATGCTAACAAACGTGTGACATTGATCACTTTTGTTTTGCTGATGTAGCTTGCACTTGCAAACATGTATTCTCTTGTCAATGCAGTGCCTAAAGTTTATCTGGGTTTATCATGTTTGGAATAAGGTATCGAACGACAAAGAAAACCCAGAAATACTTAGTTCTTATATCAAAAGACAAAATATTATGCTGCATGACATTTGAGATAAACAAAATAGGAGATTAATTGCCTAATTTTTACTACTGCTAGGTACCTACTTTTTATCTTGTTCCTATTTTATATTAGTAAAGTAGTGCTTAATAGAGCCTTATAATAAAATCACTAAACAACGTGTGTAAATTTAAGACAGGTAAAATTTATTTCATTAAAATTAGATTAACGTAGACTAGCCTTTTTTGTTTATATTTATTTTAGATCCTTATTTAGTATTTCTATACCAATCGAAAAAGATCTCCTCAAACCTTTCTATTTTTGTCTCTTGAACCACACTGTTCCCCATCACTCCTGTTTTATATGAATGACAAAACCAACCTCTGAATGTTTAAAAAGCTACATAATTTGACTAACATTACATGCTATCTATCTTTGGAAGGCGATCCCACCGGAAGGAGAGCAAGGTCAAGCAAAATGATAACATGGCAAAAGTTACCGTTAATCACCGATGTGCCAATGTGTCATCGTGGTCTCAAATATCGCACCATTTTTGTTATGTGGGTCGATTATAATAACAAGTTGATACATGGTTTAGCACGTAGGTATTTGACACACCAACATATCTAATAATTTAAGTTTTAGAAAATTGAGATTAATCGAAATTAATTGGGTTCTGTTCTGTCTGGCTGGTTTTTTCTATGTATAAAAATATCTATGTACCTAATGTATCAGTTATGTAGTACCTACCCATAACTCAAGATTTGCTTAGCTAGGGACTAGACTATGCTGTTGTCATATCAAAAAAGTAGATATTAAGCTTGATTAATGATATATCAGTTATAAAAGCAAAATGGTTTTTAAATTTTATAGATGTTGTAGAATAATAATATTATTCACATTCGTAAGTCAAGGTAGGCACAGCTGTTGATCTCGATCCGAATTACAATAAATGGAAACGAACAAAGATGTCGAGACGGTTTCAAAAAGAAATGGCTCAGTTCAAAGGTGCTTAACCCCAAGAGCTGTGCAAAAAATCGGTTCATTTACAGCGACGAGACGGTTGAGACCGGTGCGATGTTGGAGCTGGGCATATCGCACTGAGAGGCAGCGGTTCCGGCGGGTGCGCAGGCGCAGGTGCCGCCGCCGCCCCGCGCCGCGCCGCGCCCTCATTGGCCGCCGCCCCGCGCCCGCCACCTATTGGGTACGCCGCACGTGCGCGTCCTACCCGCGCGCCGCCACCTGGCCGCCGTCGAGCGGGGAGCCCTTTATAAGCCCCGGCCTTCCCTCACCGCACCACTCGAGCTCCGGACGCCGACGAGTGAACGTACACGTCACTAGCGTCCCGAACACGAACTCTGCTAACACGACTCCTGCGCAACTTTGTGAATTCATTGGACTTGTACGAACTTTTGTGATCTTGTGAAAATATTAACTTTGGAAAAACTTTTCTTCGTTTGAGTGATTGTGAATACTGTGATTGAAGATGCTCGTGGAGGATTCCCAGACTTCCCGAGCGATGTTGTCTAAGAAGTACGCGCACTGTCCGCTGAAGAAGCGGCCGGTGCTGGTGCGGGAGGAGCGGCCCGCGACGCCGCCCACCACGCCGCCGCACCCCGCCCACCTCGCCACCACGCTCTATTACGATTATCATTGTAAGTATTTTTACAACATTACTTGTATTTGTACAATAATGCTCATACTAAAAATTCTTTCAAAGTTTGTACCAAAACAAATTAAAATCACTATGCTCAAAATATATCATCGAAGTCGATATTCTACAAATCTCCAAAAGTTATCTTTGATTCTCATATTAATTTTGATTTTTGTTTGTTCTCAGGTAACACTGAAAATGATGAACCTGAAAATCTCAGCACTAAGCCTGAAGATCTTTCTAGAACTGGCAACTACCCGAGCAAAGCCTCCTCACCTGTGGCAGCCACAGCGGTCAAAATGGAGCCCCGCGAATGGCCCCAACAGCAGTTCGACTACGTAGCTGCGTGTCACGCCCGCCTCGAGCCCTCGCCCACCGAGCTCGCTCGGCCCACGCCACAGTACGCCTATCTACCAACGTTGTATCCACCTTACGGACACCTCGAGGAGATGTACCCTGCTGGGCCGGCACTATCTCCGCCAGCCCATCCGCAGATGTACGCTCGCTACTCCCCCGCTTCCCCACCGTCTTCTTGCTCACCACCCCCTTGTCCTGAAGATCTACGATCTCCCGGTTCCGTGTCGTCTGACTCGAGCATGTCAGTCTCAGCACCGAGACGTCCCCGTTACCAGTGCCCGGATTGCGCGAAGTCCTACTCAACATACTCCGGCCTCTCCAAACATCAACAATACCACTGCGCTGCCGCAGAAGGCAGTCTCGCCAGGAAATCTTTCAGCTGCAAATACTGTGCGAAAGTATACACGTCGCTGGGAGCACTCAAAATGCACATTCGCACCCACACCCTGCCCTGCAAGTGCCACCTCTGCGGGAAAGCGTTCTCCAGGCCGTGGTTGCTTCAGGGACACATCCGCACCCACACGGGTGAGAAGCCGTTCTCGTGCCACCACTGCCGCCGCGCCTTCGCGGATCGCTCCAACCTGCGGGCTCACCTTCAAACTCATTCCGATGTTAAAAAATATTCGTGCACGGGTTGCGGGAAGACGTTCTCCCGAATGTCCCTCCTCAGTAAGCATTTAGAAGGCGGCTGCGCAGCCCCCGGCATGTCTCCCTACGAGTACCGACCGGAGTCCATGGGAGCGTCGCTGGCGCACCAAGGCTTGCCTCCGGCCGCGCCCGTACATGCCTACTGAAAAGACTGAAACATTCAGGATCTACGATCTCTTATTTGGATAGATCACCTAACATTCAATTTATTTCACTGTTGTATAGATTTTTCTAAATTATTATTGTAAATTATAAGGTACCTATCGTGTGTGTATACTAGAATTTGATGCTCGACTTTTAGTTGTAGGTAGGTTAGAGTTTGAGAAATGTAAAGTTATGATGATGTCGATCGCAACGCCCGCGATATTACTAGTCAAATGGCATTTGCCAAGTGTTATACACAATTAAAATATCGTATAGAAACTTATCTAATGTCAACTTCAACAAAATTTAACCGTTTATGACCGAAAGCACAAAACTTTATTTTTAAATGTCTAAATTAATCTGTTAAATTTTGATGAGATTGGACATAAGCCATGTACAAAGTGCCTTAGTATATAGAATAAAACTAATATATTTTCGAAAATGTAAGCCGTAAAAGACTTGTAATATATTCTAAGATTGTATCCGTTGAAGAGGCTAATAGTAAGTTAAGCCCCTAGCTGAATTTCGTTCCTCATTGTTACCTCCGTTATGAAAAAATAAAACAAAACATGATTTGAATATAAACTGACGTATTCATTTACTTTATCCTTTCACCAAGACAATGACTCTACGGATTATCCCAGAAACTACATATAAGTATTTTCTTAGATGTTATCAATAACAAAGTACCTAATGAATAAGTTATTAAACTCATTAGGTAATTTGAAAGATAACACCAACTATCATACAAAACAACATACAGAAGTAAAATTCAATTGAGGAAACTAATAAAACCCAATAGATTATGAAGCAATACATTTTGGGTATTACTAAAATACTCATAACTTTATTGGTTATAAAAGCAGATATCAAAAACACAATAGCAGCTTAGTAGCGCAGGCGCATATGATAAGTAGGTCGCGTAGTCTGTGGGCGTCCGCGCGGTCACAAGGGTTGCCAGATCTAAACTTACCACGTCCGGGACAATTACAGCTAAAAAAAGGTCAAGGTCTAATATCCGTTAATGAACCGGGCGCCTCCTAAAAGAAACAAAAAAAACAAGGTCCGCCAATGCGATGCCAGTGGTGTAATGCGATGCGAGTGGTGGCCCCAACGGGGTTCATGTTTAGCCTATACATATATTTACCTAAGAATTGTAATAACATGAAACAACTGAATAAATGATTATGGTTATGATTAATATCCAGGTTTTATGAGTCGGAGCCTCAGGTCCGCCTGTCCTAAAATGTACATTACTTAGGATTTTGCTTACGACAATTAGGCCTTATTACTAGACACGGGACAAGAATCCGGGAAAATCCCGGAAATCCCGGCAATCTGACAACCCTAGCGGTCACCCGGCCACGGGTCGCAGGGCGCTTGCTCCCGCTACCTTCCTGGTACATTATTACTTAAATTACTATTGTATAATAGCTTGACCCTAGCAGAGAAACCTATTTAGCTAACAGATCCAATAAGTCTGGCCGAACACAATTAGAATCTTACTGGTTTGTGCAAATGCTAGTAAATGAAAATCAAATTAGGAATTATATTTTATTATTTATTGAAGTAAACCAAATTTTTCAATTTAACAAATTTATTTCACAATGCTGAAAATTATTACACATGTATTTCAGGCGTATCATCATCATCATGATGATACGCCTGAAATACATGTGTAATAATTCAGGCGTATAAAGGTTTTTAATTAACGTAAATAATAATATACCTACATATTATATGACAATGTTTGAAAATTAAAGAACTTAAATATTCTCAATATGTAATCCAAGTTCTTCCACAAAACGAACGTGAATATACCCTTCTACACAAAAAGTAGCATATTTAAATTGAATAATACTGAAATTGTGCGCTAATTTCACAAAAGGACAAATCAAAAAATGAACCGATAAGATAATTCAGTAAGATGTTAAATGGATTGCTCTCTAGAAAACCCAATAGATTATGAAGCAATACATTTTGGGTATTACTAAAATACTCATAACTTTATTGGTTATAAAAGCAGATATCAAAAACACAATAGCAGCTTAGTAGCGCAGGCGCATATGATAAGTAGGTCGCGTAGTCTGTGGGCGTCCGCGCGGTCACAAGGGTTGCCAGATCTAAACTTACCACGTCCGGGACAATTACAGCTAAAAAAAGGTCAAGGTCTAATATCCGTTAATGAACCGGGCGCCTCCTAAAAGAAACAAAAAAAACAAGGTCCGCCAATGCGATGCCAGTGGTGTAATGCGATGCGAGTGGTGGCCCCAACGGGGTTCATGTTTAGCCTATACATATATTTACCTAAGAATTGTAATAACATGAAACAACTGAATAAATGATTATGGTTATGATTAATATCCAGGTTTTATGAGTCGGAGCCTCAGGTCCGCCTGTCCTAAAATGTACATTACTTAGGATTTTGCTTACGACAATTAGGCCTTATTACTAGACACGGGACAAGAATCCGGGAAAATCCCGGAAATCCCGGCAATCTGACAACCCTAGCGGTCACCCGGCCACGGGTCGCAGGGCGCTTGCTCCCGCTACCTTCCTGGTACATTATTACTTAAATTACTATTGTATAATAGCTTGACCCTAGCAGAGAAACCTATTTAGCTAACAGATCCAATAAGTCTGGCCGAACACAATTAGAATCTTACTGGTTTGTGCAAATGCTAGTAAATGAAAATCAAATTAGGAATTATATTTTATTATTTATTGAAGTAAACCAAATTTTTCAATTTAACAAATTTATTTCACAATGCTGAAAATTATTACACATGTATTTCAGGCGTATAAAGGTTTTTAATTAACGTAAATAATAATATACCTACATATTATATGACAATGTTTGAAAATTAAAGAACTTAAATATTCTCAATATGTAATCCAAGTTCTTCCACAAAACGAACGTGAATATACCCTTCTACACAAAAAGTAGCAATTTCCAGAATACACAACAGTGTATTGCTAAGTGCCTGTAAATTCGACGACATAGAGCCGTCTAGAGCTACAAGATTATCTACATCTAAGTTGAGTTACTACACTGACTCGGCGAGTGATTAAACATTTTGCCAGACAATGAACCTATATGGCTATTATAATGTCACTGGATAATATAAAAAGTGGTCTAATAAGATAAAGATCGTTGAACCTCTAACCCTTATAAAAGGGCTCGTTTCGATAACTGTACCGGGGCATGCTATTGGTACGTAACGAATAATTTATAGTCGAATTTTGATAAATTAGGTGTTTTCAATTTAATCAGCATTAGCACTTATATTGGCATGTCAACTAATAAATACAAAAGTACAAAATATTAATTTTAAGCGTACCCTAACTATTTATGAGACTACATATTCATGACTATTATCCAAAACAATCGCAATATTTAAATTGAATAATACTGAAATTGTGCGCTAATTTCACAAAAGGACAAATCAAAAAATGAACCGATAAGATAATTCAGTAAGATGTTAAATGGATTGCTCTCTAGAAATTTAGAATTTAGAAATATGCTTCATTATCACTTTTGAGTGCTAGTTTTAGTCACACTTTTATGGTGAATCTGAAAGGTTGCGGTTTTATATAGTCCTACGCTGGCAGAATAAATATTGCCCGTGACCTGACGTGACCCTGACAATACAACCAACCTCACTTGTCTTTATTTTAAAGAGACGTGACCATACAGTTATGGCAAGTACTTGTTTAATGTTGATTTAAAAAAAAAAGAGAATTAAAAAAACAAAATTTTTGGTTGGTTTGATAACCTCATGTAACAATAAAAATAAGAAGATAAGACTGACAATGGTTACCTCACCAAAATATAAACATTGTGATAAACAGTCAACAGTTTTATTATCAACCAATATTACTCCACAGCTGGACGTAGGCCTCCCGTAATGAAAACCTGTCTTCAACTTGCCGTATCCAGTATATACCTGCAGTCTTTCGCAAATCGTCATCCCACTAGGCTGGAGGGTGTCCTACACTACGTTTGCTAAGTCCAACGTGTCTTGACTCCAGTCAAGAACGCGCTTACCCAACCTTTGTTGGTCAACAGTTTAATAAACATCTACTAGGTTTACATTTAATTATTGGCGACCAACAGATAACACACATCGCATAACACGAGTGCCAATTAGTGGCGGAAGGTGAAGATGTGTTTAGCGAAGGTGGTTGCGTGCGCGACTCGCCGCCATTGGCCGGCGGGTCGGCGCGTGCGCGCTCCCCCGCTCCGCAACCAATCCAATGCATTCTCAATAATTAATTCTATTGTATACTATACCTATTTGCATCGTGATTATCTAATCTATTATCAATCGCCGATAATACGGTACCAATTAGAGTTCACATCTAATACTCCAATACAACTTTGAACTTTTCTAATAAGTATAATAAGCGATCGCCTTAAAGATAAAACTGGTTTCGACACTAATTTGACCTCGTTCGAGAAGAGCTTTTGTTACAGTTTTAATTATTTATTATATCTCTAAAGTAGAAACATTATTAATGTTGTGCGGAGATTTCATTGATAACCCTAACCAGAACGATCGAGGCTGCTTAAGAGGTTAAATTATTAGTATGGCGTAACCTATACTTCTGATTGTTCATAATTTATTTATTTTCTATTTTGATCTCGCTCAGCGCATCAGCATTGCCATACAGCGTGGTAATGCAGCTAGTGTCTTGGGGACGCTTACGACTGGTATTGACATGGATCAATTGAGCTGCCTTTAGACTGTTTACAACCGTCTGCAGTTAGCTCAAGTTTCAACTGTGTATACTTACTAGTTTTTATTTTTTCTATTCCTTGATTTTATTTTCGTTGTTACTAAAGTTTTATTTTGATCAGGTGAATTGTCTTGAGTCCAGATGTGGGGTGATCTAGGTGGTGCTGGCCGTGGACCAGCGGGCAGGCGATAAGCATGATTTGTAACGTCGGCCGTCGGCGCATGCGCACAAATAAATGTGATTTCAATGCGCACCTTTCTATAAATTACCTTGCCCACTCTTGATATGACATTTCCCAGATTTACGATGTCTTCACATATTGACTGCACTCCGATATTGATTCTAGATTTCTCTGATCTTGTTAGATAATGGTTTAGATAGAGTTTGTATTACTGTTTTTAAGAACTTTTTAAAGTGTGGTAACTAGTATTGTATTGTAAAAACAGAGTTTATCTGGAGTTTATAAATAAGATTTTTCACTACGGTATAAACCGTGTCATATCCTTACTTACATTATAAACGCGAAAGTTTGTATGTATGAATGTTTGGTACTCCTTCATTCAAAAAGTACTGAATGGATCGGACTTTAATTTGAAACAGACATTGTTTTAGCCCTGGATTAAAAACTAGGCTACATTTCAGTCCACATATCAGTTCACATATCATAGAAATAGCCTTGAAACGTTTCGGTAGAAACAAAGCAAAGTCGAGGGAAGATACTAGTCTGAAAAATAACAACACTATAGGTAAAGTCAGTCAGCACAATACATCCATGTAACTCGTTTCCGAACACAAGGAAATGCTGAATGTATCAATGTAGAGCATGTTCCAAGCGTGCGTGACCTACGAGAGGATACTTGTTCCGTCATACAAGTGGAATTTAAGACGAATGGACAACGTTATTTGTTACCATTCAGATGGACAATATAGTTGAAGTATAATTATATAATGCTGGATAATCCACACAGCATCATCTAGCCCCAAGCCTGCTTAGCTTGTTTTAGGCTGAGGCCAAACGAGCGTAATTTTGTGAATTGTGAGTCGCAGAATTTCGTTCGCAGAAATTCTGTTGGGATGCCAGACTGTTTATGATGCAGATGTTTATTCAGTTACTATCAAGTAAAAATACGTGTCGACTCTCATGCAAAATGTACCTGACTGACGCTGTGCCCGGCCCGCGTCGGCCCCCTCGCCCCCCGCAAACTCAATTCGGTCCGAACAATGCGTGTGAGTCGGCAGACAACTCATTTTGCATCGCCGCCGTGTTAATGAAACAGGACTTTTGTATGAAACCGAATGCAGCAGAATTTCTGCGAACGAAATTCTGCGACTCACGACTCACAAAATTACGCTCGTTTGGCCTCAGCCTTATGGTACTAGATGACTCATATACCTACTTAATAGAACACATTACATGGATAAATACTTTTATTTATATACATAGAAAACACCCAGAAGCCCACGGAACAAATATTTGAAGATTATACAAACATTTGCTCCAAGGCGGGAATCGAACACGCAACCTCCAGCGTCGTCGCATCAACATCTGACCTCTCTCCGCTCGTGGCGGTCTGTCTCCCATCACATTATGAGAGTGAGAAAGCAGAGTGCACCTGTGTTTGAGCACACACTTGTGACTGTAGACAATGTATTTGCAAATGTCTGCAGTTAAATTAATTGTTTCTTTTGTAAATTATTTTTCTAATTTGTTTCTATTTCTTGATTGTTTCTTTGATATTAAAGTATGTTATTAATTCCAAATTCTGTAGTAAATTTTTATAATATTATATAAAAATTTACTACAGAATTTAGCCAGGTGGATATAATATTTTAAGTTCAAGGGAATCATGAAAATAAACAAAATTGCAAATGTAATATGATCATGTTGTCAACTTAAATGCATTGTAATGGAATCCCTAAGCTATTTATAGAAACTTAATAACACCTTATGCTATTTCCCTATATTTCGTTAGGCAATATTAATTATATGTATGTAAGTAGATACGTTGTATGCAGGTATCGAGGAATGTACAATCACGAACAGCAATTTCTAGTAACCAGAACGAGATAAATACTTACAAGTATCCATTTAATCGAAAACCTTTGTTGGTATGGTTCAGAATGCAGGTAACCTACTATGTAGTTCTGCATATGTGTGAACATGAAAATTGAGATTTTATATGCCCTTCAATTAAAAAATCCTTCATAATTTTAATTCCCACGTTAACAGGTTTATTTATTATCTTATTTATTAAGAAAGAGGAAGAAAATTAAAATGAACAGAAAAGGGAAAACCCATTCCAACAACAAGTGAAAGAAAACTAAAGGCGGAATTTCTATTTCTTCACAGTTGTTTAAGTAACTTTTTATTTTATATTTTTGCGTTACATAAACGTATTCATTAAGAATATTTTTTATCGGTATCATTTACTATACAAACAAAATCCTATTTTTCGTGAGAATTATCAATATTATTATATTAATATGACAGGGATTTTCTCGGCTTTGTGATAGAGTGTAATGTCAACCTATGCAGGGTATATGCCATTTTAATTTTAAACTTAATGTGCCGTCTTTTCAAACAGCTCAAAATTTTTAGCTCTTTAGTAAAATTCAAAAAACCCATCATTTATTACACAACAAAATCATTTTTTTGCCATAACATTTTTAGTTTCACTTTTCTGGTGGCCCCCGCACGAGGCAAGCCGTGTCGCGGGAAGCCTGATAATAATCGTAACGTTAATGGTTAAGAATTGTTTTAACTTATACGGGGCAAACAAACAAAAAAAAACACTATAATAGTCAAAACAATCAATTGGGTGAAGCAAATAAATAAAGAAGTAAAAAAAGTAAAAGTTCGGATTTTGTTTTAAAGAATTTTTAGTAGGTTAAAAGTTTTTTAAAAGATTCTAAATAATTTTAAAGTAATAAGCTCATAAAAAATTTAACTGTGCGACGAGTAAACAACAATCAGTGCGGCGGCATTAAAAACCTGTAGTGTCAAATCCCTGATTTAGGATAAACTATGTTTTATAAAATGTTTTATTCCCGAGTTTCAACTATTTGGGCTTTTATACACAACTGTACCGTACGGTTAATAATCGTAAACATAGCCAATAAAGTCTGCGACTGTCACATGCGCTAATCACATTTATATACATTACGCTACGGCTTATATTAATAATGGGTTACTTGTACAACACAGCGAGCCTGCATGTTAGTACTGCGATAAGTACATTTAGATAAGTACTGAGATTAACATGCCTTGTATTCAAAATGTTTCAGTACCGAACTATCTATATGTGAACAAACAATTAATGAAACAACGCTGAACAATCTACACAGCATCATCTAGCCCCAAGATAAGCTCTGCTGATGTTATGGGTACTAGATAAATGATATACTCTAGATATTTTATTCTTCATAAAGAACTTGTTATCTAGTACCATAACACAAGCTCTGCTTAGCTTGGGGCTAGATGATGCTGTGTAGACTGTCCGGAATTATTTATTTATTTATTAACTCCCGGAACAATTTTCTGTAAATCAAACAGAATATTTATCCCGAGTTCACAATCAAACCAGCAACTTTTTGCAACGCAGGTTACCACTGAAGGTGACGAAAAAAACTATAGTTCAAATAAATGAAAAACTAAGATTGTTTAAGTCACGTTTAACTTTAATGTAAAACTCAAATTCAATTCAAATCAAATCAATTTATTCAGGAATAATATTTCATAAGCTCACTAATACATATGAAACGTTGACACTACCGAAGCTTTGCAACTGTATGGTAGAGTCAGCGGCCATCTCCTAGACATAGGTACAATTCTGAATAAGATAACTAACCCGCTCGCGATTTCATTCGCTATACCCCGTTGACCTCATTTTACCTTAGAATACCCAAATATCCGTTCCTATCGGGTACCTTCGTCCTAAAAGGAAACTCTATGCAAAATTTCAGCTTCGTAGCTCTTGTTGCTACAGAGATCTCTTGATGAGTCACTCAGTTTTCTCTTTTATATACATAAAAACATCCAATTATACAAGAGTATTTAATTCTAATTAAAGCATATATATTTAGGTTACTTACTTTATATCCTTATTCATTTTAAAAACCCGAAAGTTTTAGTGGATGTATGTATGTTTGTAACTCTTTCAAGCAAAAACTACAGAACGGGTCGGGCTAAATTATTGAATTGACCTAGCCCTGAAATAATACATAGATTTTTCATCCCATAAATCGGTTCCCATAGGATACGTGATACGAATAGTTTTGAGACTTTTCACAACGCGTGCGAAACCTCGAGCAAATACTAGTTATATTATATAATTAACTCTAGATATTGATAAATATTATGTACTAGCTGGTACCCGCGACTTCGTCTGCACATGATTAGTATTTGGAGTACTCGCGATTTTACTTGCGTAATTCCCTTTCCCGTGGGATTTTCGAGATAAAATAAAGCCTATTTCTTATTCCAGCTTATAATCTATCTCTGTGCCATTTCATCCAGATCAGTTCAGCAGTTTTTGAGTGAAAGAGTAACAAACATCCATCCATCTATCCATTCATACTTACAAACTTTCGCGTTTATCAGTTCAATTCAGTTTGGTTCCCTTGGGCTATACGGGTTTTCAAAAATTTCTCACAGCATCTGAACGACGCGTACACACGCGTCGTTCAGTGATGCTGTGAGAAATTTTTGAAAACCCGTATACCCCAGGGGAACCTAACTGAATTCCGGGATAAAATGTATCCCATGTCCAATCGTCCCGAGTTCGATTCGAATTTATTCACTTCCGTCGTGATGCATGGTTGAAGAATTCTTCTTTCACCCTCTCTCCCAGGGGAACCTTACCGAATTCCGGGATAAAAAGTATCCCATGTCCTTCCTTGTAGTATGAACTCAAATCGTCCCGAGTTTCATTCTAACTCATTCAGCAGTTTCGGCGTGATGCGCGGTAAAGGAATTTTACTTTCATACCCTCTCCCATGAGAACCTTACTGAATCCCGGGATAAAAAGTATCCTATGTCCTTCCTCGTAGTATGACCAATAATCATGCCGAGTTTCATTTAAATCCATCAAGTAGTTTCGGCGTGATGCGCGTTTACGATACAGACAGACAGACAGACAGACAGACAGACAGACAGACATGAATGAAAAAAATTACAGTTTTGGCTTGAGAATCGATAATAAAGTGCCCTCCAAAAAAAAATTTCAAAATATCTTCAATGTACAGAATTGGACCTGTTACAGTTTTATTATAAGTATAGATTGTGAAAATTACGCAGTATCTTAATTAAGACGAAATTATTATTTCTAATTTGATTTTTTTTTCACAAGTAAACACACGGTAAAAACTAGTATCTTTTTCAATGGTACTAAGGATACATAGTAGTATCACTTGTACCATTCATGGTACAAATCAATGGTACTAAAGACACATGCGGGATTTTTCTTAAAAATAAGTGAAGGGATTTCAGAGTAGGTATAGAACCGACTATGATTTGAAGATCTAAGCATCATAACGCCTAGCCGACGACGACGGCGCCGCGGCGGCTCGAGAGGTGATAAATCAGCAGCGGCGGTGCCAATATCCTCGACAGCCGGAGACGGCTGAGGTACGAGCGTCGCGCTGCGTAGGCGCTTGCCTCGTCGCGCTTCCACTACGCTCAAAAGATTATTTCCCTGGTAGCGGAGCCCCAGCCTCAAATGGCTTTCGATGCTTTATTCTACTCCCGAGCTTTGTGCGATTTTGCAATCTAGCCTCTGTAATGTGATAAGTTAAAGCGAATGTTTATGGCGAGGAAGTTGATCCGTCTGGACGGACTTGTTTCTGTTACAATCTATGAAAAGTGAAATCGATATTTTGTCGAGTTGACACTCAAGAACAACAAAATGAACAAATATAAAACACACATATATACATAACTAGCGAACCGCCCCGGCTTCGAACGGTTTTATTATACGTATAAACCTTCCTCTTGAATCACTCTATCTATTAAAAACAATCGCATCAAAATCCGTTGCGTAGTTTTAAAGATTTAAGCATACATAGGGACAGAGAAAGCGACTTTGTTTTATACTATGTAGTGATATAGAACACATATATGTAGGTATATGATTATGGTAGAAGTACTCTTGTGTCCGCATTTGGACTCTGCTCCCATCTCACAATATAGAAAGCACATAGATGGATTCACAAAATCAATGACGATTAGCTAGAAAAGTGCTACACAGTAGTCTACGATGGCTACGCATCGCTGCATACTCCGTACCGTACATACAAAAGACTTCAACGAGAGCGTGCTCGCTTGCAACTTCCAGGCAAATTAATTAACTTTTTGCGTAATAATGTAGACAATCTTCGATTATCATCCCAGTTAAAATAAAATTGAATATCTCCCTCCCTATAACTTTTAGCCATGTTTCAACAATCGAATATTTTGTCAGTAAAATTGGGATAAACCATGTAAGTACATTCGAAATTAAAAACGTTCAAAACATAAATATCTCAAAGTTGGTTGCCAGGTTCATACAGCTATAAATTCGAGAAACACTAGGTATTTAAAAAATATCAATATCAGTTCACTCTGAAGAGTTACGATGAGTTATGATCAGTTTATACACTCATATAAAAAATACAGGTGAATTCAGAACCTCCTCCCTCATCTCCTTTTTTTGAAGTTGGTTTTAAAAGAAGGTTTATTCAATTCTACTGACTTTTTGATGATTCTTTTTATCTAAAAGCTACTTTTCGTGTAGTCATTTAATCATTGGAGTTATCCTTAATTAATTACAATTATGCAATTCAACTAACTTTGACTTAACTAAAATTTTCAAATGTTGCTTTAAAAATTAACATTGATCCTTCATAATTATAACCTCTGCAGAGTTTATAGCTGGTAAACACACTTTAGCGTTAAATATTGAACAATGCCTTTCATAACTCATTTGCAAAAATTAAGTAAACCTCAGAAGCGCGTGGGCCGTGACTGAGTCACAGAAACAGTTTGTATTTCAAACTGTTCTATCAAAACAGACTTGTTCGCGGTGCACAGTCGCGCACATTTGCATCCAATGCTAATTATCTACTGTCATCGTGTCACCGCATAAACTTATACTCTACGAGACAATAAAACACTCGTAATTATACATACTTACATACTAGCCATGTCAATATCGTTACGAAATACCTAGTAGGTATTGCGCGCTGCTGGACTCTGTCTAATCTCTGTTCAAATACTTTGTTTTACTTGTATACAGTTGCGGTGGCTTTTATCTTTGCTAACAGATTAGTTACCACACCTGTTTAGTAATAAAAAACCTCGAGATACAAGACTACGAAAGTTATTTTAAATGAATGATTAACGGAGTTGTCTGCCACAAAGAAGAATTAAAATAAATGTATCTTTTGTTTCGAATGTCGTACGTTGCAGGGCGCGGGCGTTATTACAATAATCTTCTGTCTGCATAAAAATTAACCGCTCGAGTAACGGGATCGCACGTAGGCGGCGCGTGCGCACCGGCCGCTCGTCACCTCCGACCCGTCAAGTCAATCATACATACCATGTGGATTATTGTGGATCCATTCCAATAGCTCACACCAATAATTCAAACCAATAAAAAAATACAAAATATAGTTTAAACGTACAAAAAAGTTATAACAAGTGTGGTAGTGAGTTATTATCTTAATATAGTTAAAATCATCATCATCATCAGCCCACATTAGTCCACAGCTGGACATAGGCCTCTCCTAATGAGCGCCATAGCGCCCTGTCTTCAGCTTGTCGCATCATAGTTATAATCATTTGTTTCAATTTATTTACAATTTTGGTTTCAAATGTAAATACTAGTTGTAATTTTTCTATTCCTTGCTTGTAATTTTCGTTGTTAATAAAGTTCATTTATTTACATATTTGCTATTTTACTCGGAGTTTAATTGTAGAACACTGGTAAAGTAATATCATATCTTTCCCATGATAAATCCAGATTATAAATTTCGCTTTCTTGCATCACAATTATTCAATCAATATAAAGTTTTCACTCCATCGTAAACATAAATTAAAAGGATCATCAATATCTACTGAAGGATGGAGAACATTTATTATAAGAAAGTTAAACATTTAATGGTAATTCTCTTTTTACTTTCATTTTAACATTGTGTACCTGGAGAGGCATTAAAAACTTAATCATATCAATTAAATCGGCACCGTTCACTACGAGATGGGATCATTCCACGGGCGCGTTTATAAGGAGAAATCGGCACGCAGCACTCTCGTCATTAACAGCCATTCGTTAAATCCTACAGACAGTAAAATCTGTAACAAGCAACGTAATAAATGCAATAACAATGAATAAAATGGTAATAATAGCAGGTGAAATCGCGACAGGTCCGGGTATTGGGTCGTCGTCCGTAATTAAAAATAAAATACGGCAACCGTGCGCCCGCGCCGACGCCTCCGCAAAGCCACAGTCTGAGGATGTCGCGTCGTCGTCGTCGTCGCGTCGTCATCGTCGCGTCATCAGCCGCCACTGAACGACTGAGGCTATTCTAGTGCTATTCATCACTGCGTCAGCAAAGCTATTGCTTCTTTAAGGACTATGCGTTCTAAACCGCCGGCTCAATCTACTAGGTTAGGTATAACATCAATTATATTATACATAACATACAAACTGCGTCAGTAAAGCTATTGCTTCCATAGATAAGCAAAAGCTTAAAATAGCTTAGCTAACTCATCATGAAATGTGCTTTTTTTTTACTGTTAAACGTTATTGTTGTAGGTTTTATTTACCTTTAAAAATCGACGTAGAAATAATTAGTGTTAATATTTCTCTTTAATCATGTATGATAAAAAACCTACTGAAAAATGCATGAAATTCACGAAAAGTAACCGAAGTAGTTAACATACGATTCCAAGTCACATTTTAAATTACTTCATTGGCTACTTATAAAGCACAATGGGCCATTATAGTGCTTTTAAGGATTTTTTTCTATTTCCAGTTGCCAGCATACCTTACAAGGCAAATGGTTTATTGGACTTAAAATCAGGTTCGTTTAGATTCTTTGCTCATGCTACGAAAGTGAAAAACGCCTTGTAGGATATTGAAAACTTACAAACCAGAGCCGTTAGTACCAGTTATGCACTCGTTTACGTTATCGAAAAAAGATATCGTCACTTTCCACAAATTTGGCATCTTGCAGTAATTCTACCGGATAGAAAGGAACTAATTTTCGGAGTTTGATAGTGGTAGAATAGTTTTATGCTCGTAGGCTACTATAATTTTATTTTATTTTAGTTTTGAATTGATTTTGATTGATTTGATGAAGGCTATTTTCACAGAATACACCACATCACACACATGGCAAATTAGTACCTAAATTAAAAAAGTTATTCATTGTAAATATGAATATGGCATAGTAATTAAATTGTTTTAGATAAACAGAGTGAATAGTATATACAATTATATCAAACTCTTAAAAATCTAAGCCGTCACCAGAAGGCATAGTACCCAGAATGCTAGCAGCATTGCCACGTTGAATGGCAATGCTAATTCGTTGACAGAAGTAGAAGGCATTCTGATCTCTTGTGGACTCTATGAGAAGTTTGGTAAGATCTTTGAAAATTGAGTATGCCCCAGGACCCCAAGGACCAAGGGTTTCCACCCCAAATGACTCAAATAGGTAACCTCGGTCAAGATTAGCATACTATCGTCGTTTGTTCGTTCGCTGATGAAGCCGCGGAGCCAGCCCTTGATGGTAAATGAAATTATAAACGCAATTTACGTAAAAACTACAGAATGGGTCAAGCTGAAATTTTGCATGGTCGGAGGTACCTTTTTCTAGATCTAGACTGGTTTTTCATAATAAAAAATTAGCAATACGTAGGCATTTATTATACAAACACGCGTTCTAAACCGCTCGCTGAAAATAGGTTAAAACATCACTGCCGCGATGCTTCATCATCATCATCATCAGCCCATATTAGTCCACTGCTGGACATAGGCCTCCCCTAATGAGCGCCATGCTTGATAGAGGGTAAATTAATTAAGCACGTGTACATCACCCATCAGCAACATTTTAATTACACAAGCATTGACGCGCGGTATAAATGGCTTTATCTTTGTCTAAGTCCAACTGTCGTGCACATGACGGTTAGAGGAGTGTTAGTAAAAAGTAATGTCATGTCGATAGGGGTAGAGGGTGTGGATCGGAGCGTGGCGTGGTAGCTCTCCATGCGCACGCGTCGGCACACGACCAACACGCGTACCTCATATACATAATGGTATATAATTTTATGTTTATGTGAGTTTATTACAATGTTTGTACTTTATGTAGTTATAATGTTTATGAATGTATTTATTTATTTAATTCGGATTGCCATCAGACTCACAAATTACAATAGTAATAATCATTCCTTGATTGTAACTTTCGTTTTTAATAATAACATCTATTAGGTACAATAGAATTTAAAGTAGACTCAGAAAGCTAATAATAGGTATTCACTAATAGAAAATGTTTTCTACTTTTGGAAAAAAAAACAGAATAGAAAATTTATGTATGTACATAGTGTTTTGTTTTATTTTCTCTTTATCAAAATATATTTCTATAAGTAACACCGTCTGTTTTTCATGTCCAGCCAGTCCATCCTAAGATATCGCTGATAACGATAAAGCCGCTCTTTTGACTTCTTCTATTCTTAACAGTTCTATCTGTTTTGTTTCACAAACCGCTTTGCGGGTTTAGTTGGGGTCTACGTGTAAAAGTTGCGAAGAATAACAAAAAAGATTTTATTAGGAGTTTATTAATTCATTTATGAAATTAAGGTGTTTCCTTGCGGTAAAGTCTTATTTGCAATCTTTCCTAGTGACCTCATGGAGGAATTTATTACAACTACTTATGACCAAGCAGGTGAATAATCACGTTTAATGCATTTACCTAGCACTTATTGGGGTAATCTTGAATTTATACCGATCGTAAATTTATACCATAAATCTCTCGTGCATTCACTACCTGTCTGCCAATAGTAGATATCTTCCGACAATCGTAACTTCCTTGAATCTGCTCATAGTACCGAACCTTGATGAGTTCATTGCCCACCACATACCTACCTACTATAATATTTACATGTCTAGTGCATGCAGCCCTTTAAGTAAGGGAACACATAGATTTTGAGTCAATTTTTTTATCTCTTTTTTTTCTGTTATTCTGATTCCTTTTTTCTGTCTTTGTCGTTGGGTTTCCAAAATAAATAAATAAACATTGTGGGATCTGAACCGTAGGGGCTGGTAAAATTTAGAAAAATCGAAGGACCTTAGATCTGAGTTTGTAATATGTGCTGTAAACGAAAATACCTAATGAAAAAAGATCTTTGCTCAGTATGCACAGGGCAGATTAAATAGCTAGGCACTGACCTGATTCTCCACACCATGCCAGGATCTCAGCTTCAGAACACAGCACTAGACACACCCACTCGAGAGTTAAATAAATGTTTTAAATTTAGTGTTGGTTATAATGTTTGTAGTTATTGCACGGCAAATAACAGTAGGAAGCAATTTGATATTACACTTTCCAAAATTTCACGGGATTATGTCCTTCTCGTACGGCGGTTGAGTTCGAACAGGAGGCAAGCCGTTCCTTTGTTCGTTGGCGAGAGGTGACTGCACTCGTTCACCAATTTCCCAACAGAGGGTAGGAAGAAAACGGCTGATGCCATCACTAAGTAAAACTACCCTGCGGTTTGAGCAAAGATCGAACATACCCCCCACCGAAATTATCATGATAATTTCCCAATGTACCTACCTAATAGTGAATAGGCACAGAACTATAAGTTTGAAAGGGAGATTATGTTGCCAACACAGGGCAGAATAAATAAAATTTAAATAAGTTTTAAAGTTAAATAGTTAAAGATTCAGTATTAAATTACTAGGTAGAAACCTACTCAAAATAAGAATGTTAAGCAGGTTTATGATTTGTGAAAGTTATATTTAATTTGAATAAGGAAAAGGACACAGCTTATTAACTGGTCTTATAAGTCCCTTCTGAGTCCTCAAAGTTACAGTCTTTGCGGAAAGACACACAAAAAGGCATATGTAACACTTAAGATTAAAACTTGCATTGAGATTAAAAATTGGCTTTATATGCAACGGATCCCCTAGGTCACATCCAACATCACTGAATACTTTGTTAATTTTTAATCGTTCACTGGGTAACGTACTCATTACTGGCTGTATTGACGTAGGGCGGCATTCAAAGCAATTGATGCACTTAGACAGCACACTTCGAATTATACTGCGTGCAGATACGATCCAATATCGCTTGCACAAAATTTCTTGTAGGGAACACGGTCCTACGTGTAAGTACATTTTGTGAAAATTAATTATCAAAGTGGTTAGTTGCCATTTTTTAGGCAACAGCAAGGGATGCTTACTGTTGTAGGGTAGGTCAGGTTCACTGATCCTACCCCCCACCCTGAGGTAATTATGGGCATCCACGAAGGGAGAAAGTTTCCTTAAAGAAGGAACAAATTTATTATTTTTAATATTATTCAGTTCGCTAGAAAAATATTTTTGTTGTGTTGTTTTTATTAAAAGGTCATGGGACTCTTTCAACTCACGAGATGATAACGGACCGATAGAACGTCGAGATGTCTTACAGTTTTTTATAAACCGCAAACACCAAGCAATCACGCGCCGTAATTTATTAAATGACGAAACCTTTTCAGATATTGTTCGTAAATAATTTTCATCTGTTGGCTTTGTGTTTAGAGAAGTGAAACCGAATGCATCAGTATTAGTTTTAAGTTCTAAAATTTCTGTTTTTTCGTTAACATAAAAAGTACTGATCGGCCACAGATGAACGTCACCTGTGAGCCACGCTGGGCCGCTCGACCAAAGCTCATACTCAGCTACGATCTGAGTAGGTAGGGCGCCGCGTGAGCATAGGTCAGCGGCATTGTTCTCACTCCGCGCATGAAACCTGCAGTTCGACGGAACTACCTCCACCACTTGAGCGACACGATTCGATACAAATGTTTTTAATTTGTAGGGAGGTGTTTGCAACCAGGCTAGTGCTACACTTGAATCTGTCAAGGCGGTAAATTTGAATGAAATGTTTTGTTTAACAAACAAAACCAGCCTTGAGAGTAACACTCCAGCCATCAGTTCCATCCTAGGAATCGTCAGTGGGTGGATGGGAGTGACCTTGCTTTTACTGATAAGCAAGCGTGTTTTCACCTCAATGTTTTGATTGACACTGCGTAGGTAAGTTACTGCGGCATAACCACGGGTCGATGCGTCGCAGAATGCAACTAAGTGCACATCACGAAACTTAGGTATAAACATGTGTCGCTCAAACTTTAGCGATGAGAGGCAAGTCAATGAAGTGACAAATGCTGCCCACTTATCGCGTAAGTCAGAAGGAAGCGGGTCATCCCACCCAAGGCTCAACTTCCACAAATCTTGCATTATGCATTTTGCTAAAAATGTACATGGTGATAAAAATCCGACAGGATCAAAAATGCTAGCAAGCAGCTTTAGTACGGAGCGCTTAGTGTAGGTATTATCCGTCAAGTTGTAATCGAACGAAAAACAATTATCGCTAGGTAGCCATTTTATGCGTACCTTTAGTGACGAACACACGGTGTCGTCAGTAAAGTTTATAGCGATCGCTTGATCTGCGTCAATCCTTGCAAGCAACTCGGGTTCATTGCTTGCCCATTTACGAAGGTCAAAGCCACCAAGCTTTAACAGAGCTACGAGCTCATCCTGTAACGTACAGGCTTCGTTAAGGTTATGCGTCGACCATAGCGAGTCGTCTACGAAGAAGCCATTCGTATGGATATCAGCTGTGCGAGGATATCGCACACTTACATCACGCACGGCGTGATTATAAGATTCGCCAAGAGGAGCTTGATTAGGGTCCAGTAGGATAGGTGAAACGTACCTACCGGTTTCGTCCCTGTAATGACGCTCAAAATAAATCTCATCAGCGATTTTATCAACTGGGCTCATAGGGGTGTCGCACGGCGCCTCCTCTATTTCCCACAATGATTTTAAAGTTTTGTTAATGGTGTCGCTATCATTAGTGTACGACACTAAATTGCAAGACGTTGCAATGTTAGCGACATCATCAGAAGTACACGGTACTTCGATTTTCCCACACAGTACGTACCCAAAGATGCTACTTAGCGCAGTGGGTAATGTGGAATTTATTATTATTTTATTTCCATCATAAATTTGAGGAAATACATCACCTGCGAGTATGATGTCCACAGGAGATTTTTTATGGAAGTAGGGATCCGCTAACAATAGATTTTTATATTGTTGGGATATTTCTTCAGAAATGTCTACGTTAGGCAAGTCCGAAGTAATTTTTTGTAAAATAATTGCATCGATTTTTAAAGTAGTCTTATCACAATACCGCGATGTAATTGTGCAAGACGTCATGCCAAAGTTCTTTACTGCGTTTCCACCCAGACCTACAATATTGAACGGACATCTTTGACGTGACAACCCTAGTCGCTCTAAACAATTCAAGCTTATGAAGTTTGACTGAGCGCCTGAGTCGATAAGAACGCGGCAAGCGTGCAAGTTCCCGAATGAATCACTCACATTAACTATAGCAGTACCTAACAACACAGTATAACTTTTGTTTACTTTCGATGAGTGACAACCGGTCTCATGCGCCGTGCATGCATTTATCGGCTCAACCCCGCTACAGTTGGCGGGCACGGCTCGCGAGGTAGCGGGTTTGATTACCGAGTCAATGTGCAGTAATGCATGATGACGTTGATTACACGTAAAGCATTTGTATTCACTTCGGCAATCAGAAGTCGAATGATTTTGCTTGAGGCAGTTGTGACAAAGTTTCAATTCATCAGCACGGCTGATTCTTTGCGCAGGAGACAATTCACGGAATTGCACACAGCGAAATATCATATGATTCTTATCACAATGACAACAGGTGAATTTATTATCTTTCGATTGTGTTTGCGAAGCAAATACCTTCCTATTGTTATTATCACTTGGTTTTCTGCTCTGATTGCTTGTTGTGGTATTTTTATTTAGTGAGGTAGCGGGACTAGAATAAGCCTGCGAATGCTCTAATATTTTTATTTGGTTATGTACATGGGACATCAGCTGTTCATAGGTAGGTATAGTCCTTTGATCAAGACTTTGTTCAAAAGTTTTTCTTGTGCTTGGATCTAATCCTCTCAATGCGATGTGGCACAGTACATAGCTAGATAAGTTCTCGATATTAAGAGCATTAATAGCCCGGTACGAATGATCAAAGTTTTCGATAAAATTATTTAAGTTTGTAGGAGACTCTGATTTTAGCGCGGGAAAGTTAAGCATCTTATCTAGATATTTAGCAACGAGCATCCTATTATCTTGATATTTTTCTAACAATGATTGCCAGACTACCTCGTAGTTACTAGCAGTTATAGGTACACTTTTTACGATGCTAAGCGCTGAACCTTTTGTGCATGACAACAGATAATGAAATTTGTCTATGTTTGAAATTCCAGTTTGATTATGTACCAAAGAACAAAATGTTTCATAAAATGTAGTAAAGCTCTCAATATTGCCATCGAATGTGAATAACTCGAGTTTGGGCAAGCGTGGGCGAATTTCTACATTAAGATTTTTATTCGTTGCACTTGGCGGGACGTCAGCCATTTTGTATTGCTCGGCACACATTTTTACATGAAAGAATAAGTCATCAAAACTTTCTAGGTCGTTCTCAGAGAATTGCATCTCGGGATCTAATATAAGTTGCAGTTCATACGTATCTAAGCATATAGTCTCAAAGGACTCCCGCAATGATTGGACCTCTGAGGCACGCAAAAGAAACATATCTTTCATGTTTGGTTGAGTCTCAAGTTTTTTCGACAAATCATAAATCTGCTGCATTTGCGAAAACAAACGTTGTTTTTTAGCAATTGATTTATTGATATTTCGAGTAGCTTCTAACTCTTTTCTTGACGGAATTTTTTCTATCTCGGTAGACATTTTATGGCAAATAAAATTATACTAATAAAGGGAAATGCCTAGGTAAAAAGGTAAAATTTATAATAAAAACAAGCACGGCTTGTGATTTAAAATTCGAATTTGAAAGGTCGTTGCACACACGGAATGCAGCGTCCTTTTCGCTGTTCAAAAATGGCGTCGTACAAAGAGAATTTACCAACGTAATAAATGGCGTTGATGGACAAAATTAGTGATGATATCAAACAAAAATGTTGATTGATTTTACGAAAATCAATTAAGAACAATTATTATCCGGCTCGTATGGACCAAAATGTGGGATCTGAACCGTAGGGGCTGGTAAAATTTAGAAAAATCGAAGGACCTTAGATCTGAGTTTGTAATATGTGCTGTAAACGAAAATACCTAATGAAAAAAGATCTTTGCTCAGTATGCACAGGGCAGATTAAATAGCTAGGCACTGACCTGATTCTCCACACCATGCCAGGATCTCAGCTTCAGAACACAGCACTAGACACACCCACTCGAGAGTTAAATAAATGTTTTAAATTTAGTGTTGGTTATAATGTTTGTAGTTATTGCACGGCAAATAACAGTAGGAAGCAATTTGATATTACACTTTCCAAAATTTCACGGGATTATGTCCTTCTCGTACGGCGGTTGAGTTCGAACAGGAGGCAAGCCGTTCCTTTGTTCGTTGGCGAGAGGTGACTGCACTCGTTCACCAATTTCCCAACAGAGGGTAGGAAGAAAACGGCTGATGCCATCACTAAGTAAAACTACCCTGCGGTTTGAGCAAAGATCGAACAAACATTTTATCAAATCTTCCCTCGAATGGCTATGCTTTAAACAGCTATAGTTTACCAAGAGATTGTACCTACTTGCACTGTATATTTTATTAATTTAGGATAAAAATCGCAATCAAAGAAAAGAAACAGATCAAAACTAGTATTTACAATTGAAGTAACTGCAGACGGTTGCAAATAATGTAGAAATAGCTCAACCGAAAGCATACCCAAAACTCTGGCTGCATTCATCATCATCATCATCTGCCTATTCTAGTCCACTGCTGGACATAGGCCAGTAATAATGAGCGCCATAGCGCCCTATCTTCAGCTTTGCTGCATTGCCATATGGAAATGCTGATGCTCTGTGCTAGATACTCACCAGCTCGCGGGTCACGCCTCGCATTGACCAGATCCTCAAATATATTTTTTTAAACTGAGGAGAGCCTCGGTACTCCAAGGACCTAGGTCTCGACTTCAAGGAGAGCAAATGCGCAATCTCTTTCGAGACCTGTATATTTGCTCCTCTGAAGATCCTCAGCCAAATCTGAATTTAGAATTAGTTAATGACTAACATTGCGTTTTTACAGCAGCACTACGAATTTAATTTATTTTAACCATGCCTATACAGCTGATCTATTTATTAAATTAGGTAGGTACCTCATCATCATCATCAGCCTATATTAGTCCACTGCTGGACATAGGCCTCCCCTAATGAGCGCCATAGCGCCCTGTCTTCAGCTTGCCGCATCCAGCATCTGCCAGCAGTCCTTCGCAGATCGTCATCCCACCTGGCCGGAGGGCGTCCTACACTACGTTTGCCGAGTCGCGGTCTCCACTCAAGAACACGTTTACCACGTTTACGTTTAGGTAGGTACCTATTTAGTACTAAATATTTCATCGTTGCTTGATTGTTTTCCAGTCTTGTCAGTTTTATAGCTTTTAATCTTATATAAGCCTTATATTATTCCTATATATTTTATTATAAATTGTCGTATCTAAGCGCGTGCTATAACGGCGAATAAATGAGTACGACTGTGACACTTCCTGATATAAAAGCAGAAGCTACAAACATTACACTTGCTATTTGATATAAGGTGCTGTAAAATCGAAGCCACACAACGCCTCTACAATAACATATAGAATATAGATAGTCCTGACAATACTCACGTAACGACAACGGCTGACTATAATTTAGTTTACGTAATATCTTTCGCATGGTCTCTGATAACCTTTGCCTGAATAAAGAAGTCGTGGGCGAGCTAGTTGTTTATTCACTGCTGGCCACCCAGCATGCAAATAATAGCCTTCATATTTACAAAGTAAAGTTTGAATTGTTTGACGGTCGATCACATCAAATCAGATGAACATCAGTAAGGCCCTGAAACCCCTAAAATTAATGTCGAATACGTCTTGCAAGTAAAGCCATAAGCTAAGCAGAAGTATTTATGCTTGGCCTTCACATGTGCGTCGTTTAAGCTGCATATTGCAAATAGCTGATTTCAATAACAATGTGCACCGGCTATCAACAATTCCATGTTTAGCCAGCTCGTCGATTGCCGTAACTTCAGTAGTTTATGAGATAAGTTATATCGCAGGTATTTAAATGCATCTAGTTTATAGTAGTCTATCTCTCTTCTATTCCAGCTCTTTATAAGTGTTTGTGCTTACTCTCTTTCCCTACTTGTTCTAAGCACATTTTACAATGTAGTCGTTCCACACTATTGATTTTATTCTATGTTTACTATTCGACGTTAGCTGTAGGTAACAGGTGCTTTCAACAGGTACCCGCATGATTTCAATATGAGATACTCGATAGGTTAATTTCATTGCATCAAATAAGTGCATAGATAGATGTGTTTAATAGAAAAGTCATAGAAACAATTTTTTTTTTATATTTTGCTGGACATAGACAATGAATGCTCAATAATTGATTTGGGATTCGCTAAAATTACAAAACGCGGCAGCTAAAAATGTGTAAAACAAGAGTACTGCTCAAGTAAAGCTAAAAACTATAGGCGAAGAATTTTCTATTAAGAGAGGTTTACTGTTCATCAAGAAGAACCAACCTCTCCATTTATTCTTAGCAGTTTTAGATATTATATTCACGAACCTAGATCGGATGAATAAGGACTAAACATTAACGGCAAAACCCTGAGCCACCTTTCTTTTGCTGACGAATTAATCATACTCTCTGGCAGCCCAAGAAACTTAGAAATAATGATGCAAGAACTAGCGGATAAAAGTGATTACGATAATAATGAATCTGAACAAAACAAAAAGTCAGATCTTTATTAACAACGAAAATTACAAGCAAGGAATAGAAAAATTACAACTAGTAAACAAAAAGTATATGAAACTCTTCTTCAATAAAGAATAAAGTATGTGCTTGAACACTCGGGGCAGCTCATACCTATTGGACAATGTACAGAAAAGAACTAAAAGAAGAAAAGAACTTGGAAACGGAAAAATTGATCTTATTCAAGAATGCATTCAAAAAATATATTCAACTGAAACTGAGATGGCCACGACATGATATGATCAGGGAGAAAAAAGAAAAATGGACAAAACTAATAACAGAATGGTACCCACTAGATGGAAAGAGAAACAGGGGTTGACAGAATAAGAGAGAATAGACCTCTGGAAAGAGCGAGTCTCACATGGAGTCGCATACCAAAAATAAGACAGAATTGGCGATTTTTAAAGGAGGCCTTTGCCGGGAGCTGTGTCAAAATAACCAATGTTTTCCAATAACAGTTAAATTTTTAGTTAATATTTATAATGGAATTTAATTTACCGTACTCTGGATTAAGCTTATAATACAACTTATCGTTAAGTTATGCAAAAGTCATTCCCCAACAACAATTGCGGTTGACCGGCAATTAGTGGACAGTGTAGCAACAGTATTGTCATAGCAACTTGGCTCATGCGATATGAGGCTTGGACGTCAGGTGCGGAGTCTCCACGGTGCGGTGGCCACAGCAAGTGCGTCGCCACGGTTGAGCCGCGACGCCGTTGGCAGTTGGTGCCACGCGCCAACCATCGCGACAGGTGGACGTTACGCGCCGTTACATGCGCCCATGCATTGCTCTACACTTAAGTACTTACCCGGACATAACGTACAAGTTAAAGGAACTGAATATCCGGAGCAACCTACCCCAAAAGATTGCAAGTGCATCTTTTTAGGCGTGAAATTCGTACCAAATGTCACCCTGATGCAGATGGTACGTCTCTTTAGAGCTTTAAGCTTACGAAATAAACACTTAGAACCAATTTTAAAAATATTACAGGAAATAAGATATTAATTGATTTTCTCTTCCCTAGTTAAGGGAACAGTTGGAAGGTTGAAACCCAAATTACGTCACCCACCTACTCTCCAATTGGATAACAGACACCGGAATAAACAAATGTGATTGCAAGAAAAACAAAAAATAAATCTCAAATGTAACATGAAATGAATGAATGAAAGTCGAGCACTGCTTAGCAGCATCAGCAATGATTGAATGAGAGATAGCATTGACATTAAGCTATTTAGAACAAATATGAAAGCTTGAGAATGTCACATGAATCCCAGAAGCCACTTTGCAAAGATCATTCGTGCAGTCTTTCTCGATCGTGTGCCACAAACCACTCCGGCGAGAGTCCAGCGCTGGACCCTCTTCAGTGCCAAGCTCACGAACTCCCAATTTACAGCTTTATCACCCGTTATTATTCTTAATAACATGCCGCACGTATCGCGACAACGCATTAACCTCATCAAAATTCGTGAGGTTTTATTATCATGCCGTTTTGCATCAGAAACGCGAAGCGGCCGGAGTGTTCCCGACGGACCTATTCCCTTCGCTACCTATCGAATATAATTTAATTTTTAACATTTTCGGAATACGGACATAAATCACGCGTCCGCGAAGAATGTTTCGCGGAAAACACGCTACGCGAAAATACTTATCTCCGATAAACGAGTCGGGCGCTGTATCTGCATTGTAGATCTTGAATCTTCAGATTAAGATCCTGTCTGTTTACAAAGATTTTGAATTCCATCGCGGAAAAAACTCTTTAAAACTCATTACATCACCGTTATGGGCCCGATAAGAGCGTGAAATTTCGGTAATTGGTAATATTAAGGCTTGATCGTTTTCAGATAATATTTTGTAAAATATTGCCAGTGCCGCATTTAATTGTTTGATACTTTGTTTTACCAAAGCTTTACTTTTCAAGGAACTATTCCTAGTTGAACTGTTTTCTAACACACGATAAAAGACTGCCATCATTACCGTCATTGAGAAATTGCCGTCTTACTTAGGTAGGTACCTACTATTAGGCAGTCACTTAATCTATAATATAAAAATGAATCGCAAAATGTGTTGGTAAGCGCATAACTCAACAACGCCTGGACCAATTTCGCTAATTCTTTTTTTGTTCTGTTCGTTATTATCAGGAGAAGGTTCTTATGAAAGAAAAAATTTAGGAAATTGCGCGGAAAATTTAGAAATAAATTTCCATGCGGGCGAAGCCGCGGGGCGCAGCTAGTATAATAATAATAATAACCCTAGTCACCGGCTGCTTGAACCTAGCTTCGCGTCCGGTTTTGATATAAATATGTTAACTGTAGAATAGTCTTATTAAATTATTGTATTTTCTAAACATTTATTAACATTTACTTTTAATTAGAATAAAAAATAAAATGGGATAATAATTAAAAAGTTTAAATATTTATTTTCTCATATATTTAATAAAAAACAAAGAGGAGAGTATATATAAAGTATCTAAGCTTTAACTGTATTGTGAAGATTGATGCCGATTCAGAGAACCTGGTCACCAGGGCCTCACCACAGAATAGAAAACAATGAACAACATTGATATTTAGAACCTCTCACTGGTGTCAATTAGTGAGTTTACACACTAGGTAGATATTTACCGAAATGAACTATAAAATGTCGTAAGTAGATTGAGCGATTTGAGGCGTCAGTCTCCATTACGCTGCAATCAATCACTTCATACGTTCAGGGCCTACTCGGAAAGCAAAAATCGAAATATCTGATTCTTTTTCATACAAAACCTACTCTTATGTCACTCACATAAGATAGCGTTTGCACGAATCCGAAACCTCGATTTTCGTTTTTACGAGCATGGGCCCAGGTTTCAATCCGCATCGTTTTTGGCCGGGCGAGCCTTTCGACACGGGCGCAATCAATATACGAGATAACAGAGATAAGATCAGGTGCAGCCTCGCACTCAGCCACAGCCGATAGAGAACCACTAGATCACTGTATTAAAGAAATAAAGCTGGATATTTCACACCGCATCATTTAGCTAGCCGAAAAAAACAAAGTAAGCTGAGTTGTTGGGCATTTCACTGGTAAGATGATGTTTTTGATGCTGGTACTACAGAAGAAGATATATGTATGTCTTAGATAAGTTTCGGGATCTTGCATCAAGAAGTAAAGTGTGTAAAAAATAAGTGATTTTATAATGGGATTTTAAAGTAGTTATTATACACAACTTGAGAATTTGATGTTTTGTAGGAGCTGCTTAGCTAACATGAGCTGTGACTCGGACAGTCCTCCCACGTCACGCTCAGCGTCTCGACTAACACCCAGACATCTTCATTTTTTCATTTTATATAATCCTTATTTAAGATCCTCGTGTAAAGTTAAATGCTGCGCTTTTGTAGAGCTCCGCTGAAGCTATACCTCTTTTCTAAACGTCAAAATGAGTGAACGTGTTCCGGTTAATTGGCTCGTCTTCGCAAAAAACAGTAGCAGTTAGTGTGTGGTTGTAACAAAAATACCAATTACCGTGACTCCGTGACTCGAAGTCTTAAAAAAAACCCACTTGTAAGTGCATGCCGGTAGCGCGTGCGCAGTAATGTGAAGTGTTCTTAACGACTTAAGTGTTGATGCACTGAGTATCGTTTATCGTATCATTCTATCTTGTTTTTTATTTGATCCAAGTTACAAACGCCCTTCTTAGAATCGCAAAAAAGCATTCTATACAAACATTCCTGTCCTAAACATACATAAATGTAGTAGCAGCGTAGCAGGGACCAAATCCTGCTAATCAATCGCTTTAAAATGATAATGGTATTTACACAAAACCTTCACGTAAAATCCTTATATGAAAGAAACTCTAGTTAGATATTGCTTTCAGTGATTTTTGCATGGAGAGATTGATAGAATGGTTTCAGCCTTAATACTTTTGACGCGCGTACCAACATCCGTAGTTCTCACATACTTGATAGTTTCATAAAATCAATCTTTCAATTAATGTGTGAAAAACATAACATGGAAATCCGCAACAACAGGGTATGGGCACTGAAAGTGTTAACCGATGAAGCCAATATATATATACCAATTGTCGATTTTTTTATGGTAAACACCAGTCTTAGAGGCCTACGGACAAATCGATACACAATTTCAGTTCTGCTTTTGAAGCAGGTACTTATTTGTAAACATAAATAAACGATAAATATATGTGATTGGCTGTGCGGAATGTGTAGATGCGTGATTATGGCTGATATCTGCGGGCATGCGGGCACAGGTGCGCACGCGCTGCTCGCAGGTAGCCCCCGCATCCTCCACCTGTGTCCCGCACTAAACCAGACCAGCAGAGCGATTACGCTAAAACCGCCCATCCAAATTGACATTCTTGAGTCATTTCAATGGCCATCGCGCGCGTCCTTTCCATACAATTCCAAATTACGAAGAGCTTTTAGAAATTATTAAGGGCTTTCATATGTCAATTTTGGATGGGTGGTTTTAGCGTAATCGCACAGCAGAGCGGTTACGCTATTCCCAATGGATCCATGGGTGGGAGTATGGGAGGCTGGGTATAAACATTTCGATTCCATGGACGTTACAAATTGAATCACACAATTTTTATGGCTGGATGATCAATATGAATGAACGTGAAGTAAACAAAGCCAATACCTGTAGTTTCGTTATCGTTTTTGCCTAAATCTTGTCCTAAAACTCCTGCATCAACTGAAATAGTATTGTTTGTTTAATTTCCTTCCCTTTGAAATGTACTCTTGGAAATAGGAATAATATGCTGGCCCATCGTTCTATTTATTGTCTAATACAGTAATTTCGTTCACTCATGGGCTTTAATTTCTTGCTGGGACTGGCAAACGTCCTTCGATGGATAATTTATTTGCAATTGGATGGATGGAAATCGTGAAGGCCATCAGAAGGGCCTTCAAATGTCAAATATTGGATGGGTAATTTTACCGTAATCGCTCTGCAGCTCTAAACTAAGCCATAAACCTAAAAAATAATTGCTAACACATGTTGCTTCACACTTTCTATCTGCGGGTGTTAGGACTAGATCGTTATCGCTTTAAACAAGTAACACCTGATTGTTTATAAATTAAAGAGTTATAAACAGCGCCTCAAAATCAAATACAGCATCATCATGGCTTAGTACCATGACGATGTGAAACAATATAAGTTTTGAGTTATTGTACGTGCGATCAAATGAGATAATTAGACGTTCGCCTCTTAAATAACAGTGTGAAATGTTGTTTGAAGTCGATTAGTAATGGAAACTATCCATTAATGAGCGACACGGGACGGCCGCTATCGTCGGCAATAAGTAACACAGGCATTAGTAAGAAACTAATTGCGGAGGCGGACCGATTTCCTAGCTAGTGCCGAAGCAATTAATACTCAACTCTTGCCACTCTCCTCGACACCGTATTTGACTAAAGAACCTCAAAACAGAGACAATATATTTTTTCTTGATTCTGTTACTGTGAAGTCTGTTTTTTTCTGTCAATATCATACAGCCGACAATTTTGTTGTATGTACTCGATAATACATATGACTTTTTTAAATAACTTATATTTTTGTTCAAATAGTCGGTCTATTATAATTTACTATAAACTTCACTATACCAAGTGTTCTGTACGGTAATAAATAAACTGAAACTGAATTATTTTGGAAATTTGAATAATTCATCATGTCTTGTATTTCTAAGATGTATTATGAGTATGATCTTTTAATTAAACTAGCAAGGTCCCAACTTATTAACAATACGTAACATAAATTATTAGGTTACTAATGTATGGCGCCGCCGAAGTAAATGGGCCTAAGCTCTGCATAATGTCCAACTGTTGTGAACAGATAAAGTATTAAATTTTCCATTAAAAGTTGTCATGAAAAATACAACCTCGCAAAGCTCAAGGTCAGAGTGTCATCATGCGGAATTTAATCTGTTGTCAAGACTCCAGATAAAACTCCACATGATGCCAATTTTGGTGCATCAAATTTTAAAACCGTTTATTTATTAAAGAAAAGACAATACAATACAGGAACCAAGGTGATGAGATGACTTGACACATTATTTAAATTTAAAGCAGGTTGGCACGTTTTTTATGCCTTATTGGATTGTTTTGTCGGCTGATATTTTCAGCTTGTTTTTGTTTTGCGAGCACAAAAAAATATTGCACCATATGGAGCAGCCCCATATCGCTAAAAGAGGCTCTTTAATGAGTTATGTTAGTAAAACATATGGCCAATTTAGTTTAGCTAGTTCTCTTAAATAGTTGGAACAGAAAGGTGCAATTAAAATATTGTTCTGCAACGCCTCGCGATAAACATAAATAATCGATTACTTAATTGGATCATGTGCCTGGTTCATACCACATGCTTACTTTTTAATTGAGACCGATAGAGACAATGCTTTGTTTACATGTTTAGAACTTGATACGTACGAGTAACTTGCCTACTATAATTTCCGTATTAGGTAGAGCAGGTAACACATCTTTTTAAGGTAGGTTTTGATGCATTAAAAGATATCTGAGCATATTGTACTCTGTGTACACAAGATTTATGTAAGAAGGTAATGATTGTGCCTCTGTTTGGCAGCGAAGTCTTAGTTAGAAGCTATTCTTATTTGTTATTCAATTTCGTCCGCATTCAAAAGTGCAAATGAATTGCGTGGTAAGTCACAACCTGCTCAAAAGCGGGTTTCTCGACACGTCGAGGCGACCATCTGGTGGGCGAGAGCTTTTTTTATTTTCCAAACGTGTCGTCTTGGATTCTCGTTTTTTGCAATGGCTGGCGCTCGCTCCTTTTCTTTTTTATATTGCCAAGTTGCAGTTAACAGGTGGCTTGCCGTGTGCAGGTGAGACCCGAGATTTTAACTCGAATCAAGTTCACCTCGGTGTGAAAAATTACGCATTTCGCACTACCGTATTTCTCCAAACTTTGGTAACACGATCTGGGCGTAAGCTGTTCACTGAGATGTTATTACGTCCTATTAATTACCAAAAAAAATACGTAGGTCTTAATTAGCTCCGTTTAGATTGAGATAAATACTTGTCGTTATATTATTTTGACAACCCATCGATTATACCTTTTAGTCGAGCAAAGGAGTAAACTAATGTGAAAGCATGAAAAATTGTTCCCATTACAAAGCACACTCAATAGACAGACCTGCACCGTTAGACTCCAGATCACGACGCAGCGGATTATTTGAGAACACAAAGAGATCGAGCGCTTGCGACGAACGGACACAATCACTCATACTCATAACGTTGGGATTGTCAAAGATATAGCTACATCCCGCGACTTTTGGTCGACTCAGTTATAAAAGAAATCCATACTGATTAAAAACTATTAAGTCTATGGACTTAATAGTTTTTAATCAGTATGGTCGTTCGTCTATCTTCGAGTGTTCGAGAGGCGTGTGAAGATGCTCGTCCATCACCGGCCGATGCTTTGTCAAACGCTCGGACCCAGCCCCTTTACCGTCTGGTGACAACCGTGCGTAAACATCTTAGCCCAATAAACCTTTCAACTGACTAATATGAATATATGCTTGCTACAAATAAGGATCGCCTTTGTGTATGATATCTACAAGTGCAGAGGTAGTCTTTATGGCAAGTGAAAATATTTTACTACCTTCGTTATTAAAACCCACGAGGGATCAATAAAATTAATTAATGTTTCCTGAATTCAAATGACAGGTAATTGAATTACTGGTGCAGAGATAAAGCGGATCTGTATTTTTAATTTGTTTTTAATGTAAAATATGATATATTTAACAAAATATAATTGAAAAGGAACACAAAACAAATGGGAATTCATTATGCTCTTGCTATGCTCTGATCATGAAAACTTTCGTCGTTCAATGGAATTATAATGGTGCAGAAATGCGGAACTGTCGGCATTCTCTTCGGGATTCTAACTGGCAACTGAATGAAAGTTTTAAATTCAAACAAAAGGTTAAATAAGGAAAAGCAGACGGACAATCGATTTCGTAACAGTTTCAGAAACTTTCTACAGAACAACCGTAGTAGGTAATCATTTGGTCTGTCTGCGAGAAGGCTGTAAAAATCGTTCACCCATAAACTGAAATATAGGTTAAGACGGACTCTCTCAAAAATTCATTCAAAGTACCGTAATCTCGTCCTTTTATTTTGTAATTTCTTCTTACCACCAATTTTGAGCAGTCGTTTAACATTTTAGGGCTCGTTTTATGGCCTCGCGTCTGATGAGCATCCTTCTTTAAGTTTTGACTGTTCAGGTACGACTGTTGACCGCTATGCAATTCTGTAGGCAATGCGTGTTTTTTCTCAGTTTACGAGTGGAAGGTAGTTTTTTATATTTATTGTTATCTGGAAAAAACGTAAACTTGTAAGTGTGATGTTATTGTCTTCTCTGAACTTTATTATGAAACGTGAGCATTGCACCGTCGTAACTTTTTTTATCTACTTGCAGATTAATAAAAAATTAAGAGGGACCTACGTCGTCAAGATTATCTTTTACTAATTAGACTCAAAGATCAGTCCAATAAGAAAACAAGATGCGATTTAGCGTGTTTAAAAATTGTATATATTTTCTGAATCCAAATTATTTAAAGCTTATTTTTAAATTAAACCAGCATCAATAATGTCCTTGAAGTCAATTAAACAATAATATTTCTATGGGATTAAATGAGAAGCACCAGCATTAAAATAAAAGAAATCATCAAAATCAGTTAACCTTGATAAAAGTTCTGAAGTAGTACACAAAAGATACAGTCGAAAAAAGATGACAAAATAACAGTCGAATTGAAACCCTAATCATTATTTTGATTTGGGTTGAAAATACAATTTGTAAGTTAGCGAGATAAAGTCGTGGCGCAAATAGAGAAGCAAGTAGGCAGTGGATAGACGCGGATGCCGTGCACAGGGTATTGTGCCGCCCCGACAATACCCTGTGCACAGCATCCGCAGCACGGGAGCCGCGGCGGCGCCCACGCGACTCAGCGCGCCTTGTCCGTGTCAACGGTACAACGCTCCACCACCGGTTAAATATCTTACTTTCACAATTGTAATAAGCCTACGTCAAGAACTCATCATGTCTCACAACAATAAGGCACGCGTCTCATCACAAACTTGACTACATATACATAGACCAAAGGCCTCGGGTGTACCGTGATCTCGTTACCTAAAAATGTCGTGATTCATTATATTTTATGGATCGTCACTGATATATTTACTCAAACTAATTTGATGTGTAAAACGTGCGCTTATTGGTCTCATTGATTCGAGATTTTCGTAAGTATCTCGTGAGATTTTATCTTTATACTCGAAACAGAATATAGGTACTACCATATTCTCGGCTCGAAAGACGTGCAAATAGAAATACGATATAACTACATAGTTGTTTCTGTAGCCAGTGTCTTAGGGACGCTTCCGACTGGTATTGACAGGGATCAATTGAGCTACCTTTAGACTGTTTGCAACCGTCGGCAGTTAGCTCAATGGTTTCAATTGTATACCTATACTAGTTGTAATTTTTATATTCCTTGATTGTAATTTTCGTTGTAAATAAATATATTAGTTGTTTCCTACATTAGAATAGATCAAAACTTTTTCATGTCGATAACGCTATGAAACGTATCTAAGTAATTTCTTAGCAGCCTTTAGACTGATTAAATCAAAAAGTGAAACAGTACCTACTTACACACAATGTGTAGGTATAAAATGAGTATTATTGTTGCTGTTAACACATTGGTGCACATCGATGACTGGCTTGATAATCGGAGCGTTTAAGATATGCAAATAAAACTTTCTCATTTCGTCGCCCGAACAATGGCGATGAATTTGCAGGGGTTTGTCTAGTTAACAGCAGATAATGTTTTGATGAATAATAAGTGTGAAAGCTTATTGAACAGTCAATTATACGTCAGCACTTTATTTTCGATTGTACTCTTACTAATACACATGCAAGTCCGGATCATTTTCTTTTGTACCATTTATGCATTTGTTTAAGATGACGAAAAAAGTTATGGACTCTTTCCATACATTTGGTGCCTAACAGAGCCTCTACTGAATAGAAAGGACCTTATTTTTGTTGTTTGACAGAGGTTGAATATGCTCGTAGGCTACTAGGTAGTATCTTTTTTTCACACGAACGTATTTCTAGTTTTCGAATGGTTTGGAAAGAATTTACAGAGGCCTTTTTTATGGAAAAGGTATAGTAATTATCTATTTTTATGTATTTATCTTAAAAACTAAGCGTAAAAGTATTTTTTTCCCGCTTAAAAGAGTTGAAAACTTTTGTTGATAAATTATGTTACTGTCATATACGCCCCTAAGTACTTTATTTTCGACTGCATTCTAATAAAACATACACTATACGATCACGACCACGATAGTGGTAGAAAATATAGGACATAATTAGGTAATTTAGTTATTTTTTTCATAATTTGAAAGAAACACTACACTAAATTACATAACAAAATACCAATGTAATAACTCTGATTGATGAACATGTTTGATGGGGTACTTACTTCTACTTCTATCTTATTTCTAGCATTACCTTGGAGGTTAGAAAATCTCTTAAAATTGGTATAGATTCGTTGTTCAGAGTCGCTCTCAGGATGCTCGAGATCATCCAGCCACGCCAGCTTCCTTCAAACAAGTGAGTGCACTAATGAACCTCTAACATATTCATGCAACAGGCGAAGCGCAGGCGCACATGTACCTACGTACCGATCAGAATACATCATCATAATACATGTATTGCACATAAAACAAAACCAATAAAATGGATCAGCAGGAAGGACCAATACAAGGTATAACTTTGTTAATGTAAAATTATAGAGAAAAAAAATGTGTCTCGTAGATTTTTTCAAATTATTATTTAAACAATTAACAGAGCGAAGCAGTCATTGCAAAGCAAAACCCGCGTATAATAGAAATATCTATGGAAGTAATTTTATTAAATTAATTATTTAAATGTCAATAGGTCTTTCACTAAAGGCAGAGAACGTCCAAATGTGTGATAGAGATGATACCATATTAAGGCGAAGCGATTTATTTAGTGGAATAAAGGTCCTGTAGAGTAGTTTTAGGGACTTCACTATTGCATCATCATAAAAATAAAAAGGTACAAAAACTTGTGTACGAAAAAGCGTCATCGAAATCCTAACTATGTACACGAAGCTCGAATGTACTCAAAAACACTCCGACCTTGAAATAAACAATACAACGTTAGGTATCATTTGTAG